>CM054061.1:99763426-100363426 GCA_028641055.1 Alopecurus myosuroides
GGTCAGTTCTGGCCACAATAGTGGCGCCGGCCCGTAAACTTGCTGGAAGTTTGCAGTTCGGTCGTTTTGCGATGTATGTTAGAGATGCTCTAATTGAGCCACTCCGCCTTCGAGCAATTAACAAGTAAAAAAATTGCATATGACTCGGCTGACTTCATAACCGACAACCATAACTAGTGCTTTGCATGCCTCAACACCACACTTCCATCGTTCGTCTCTAACAAGCGATCGCACCCATTAGAGAATTGATACGCCTCAAACGTATCTATAATTTTCCATGCTCCATGCTTGTTTTCTATGCAATACCTTTATGTTTTTACATGTTTTCCTTCGTTTTTCGGACGTTTTTATGGACTAACCTATTGACAAGATGCCACAGAGTCAGTTCCTGTTTTCTGCCGTTTTTGGTTTCAGAAAAGTTGTTCTGGAAATATTCTCGGAATCGAACGAAACAAAAGCCAAAAGTCTTAGAATTCCCGGAGCATCAACGGAGTCCAAAAGAGACCCGGATTTTGTAGCGTTCTCATATTTAAATAATGCAAGAACTCTGTGTTATTGTGCTAGCCCCTGGATCAATTGCTAGCACCAAAGTTCAAAATGAAATATCATGCAAATGCGTCAAAATCTATTACCTCGCATGATCCTGTCTTAACAAAATATGATTACAACTTGCATAGTCTCAGAAGACTAGCAGGAAATAGAATTACAGCGGAAAACTTAGTAGAACATTGAGCCTGATCCTCTTCATGTGCCACAGGCAAAACATGTTGGTTGTAGACTCGAGATCCTGAACGAAACCTCACTCGTCTTCAGATTCATCTGCAGGATAGAATATGCAGCCACAAGGGAGTCAATACAATTTAATGTATTGGCAAGTAACACTATGGTGGATATAAATGGCAAGACTAATACTACATGCATATTTGGCTGAGTGGAGTTTTGGCTAAGTTTGCATAAAGCAAGTTTTCTCCTATATTTTGACATAAAACATTTTCATCTATAAAAAAAGTATCACTGATAGAAACTAGTGAACCAGAACTAATTTAGAGAGTACCACTGATAGAGACCAGGGTAAATCTCCTTCCCATGTTCACCCATCAAAATTTTATTATGAAGTTGGCATGACGAGATTCTTCCGTCATTCCTTGTCCAGCTGCTCAAATTGTCCATGACCGGGGACACTGCTAAGATCTTAGTTCGTTGACTCTGCAGAGTTTGTGCACTTTCACCTTTGGACTCAAATCATCCCAAACATCCTATACACCCCGAGTGCATTAAGGAAAGGAGAAGATTGAGACGAGATCTTTCAGAAGAAATTCTACCACCATCCGGCTTGACCCGTTCCAACCTACACCCCCTACATCTGCTTGTCAAGCACTGGTGAGTTCATTCAACTTAGTTGATCAATACAGAGCCCATATGACTAATGGTTGCACGAGAAGCTACTAAACTTAGAAGGACATAGTAATCTCTTTGTTCCTGGGTGGCCAACCACAAGTGTACTCCTTCGGTGAAAAACACCATAGAAATGGCCCTAGGGAGCCAGTCAACATAAACCAATCCTTCCACTTTGACCCAGGTGATTCATTAAACTTAGTAGTTTTTATCCTTAACATCTAAATAAAACATCCAAGAGCATAGCAATTCTACTAAGTTCAATGTCTTCTATACTAGCAGGATATGAAAGGATGGCTACACACTACTTGGGAGAGTAGCATAGCATAATACTTAGATAAATTTCCTACCATGCATACTACTCAAAACTCTAGGAATGCATATAAAAATAATAGGTAGTTGATGTTGTGTTACTTGCCTTTGAAGTTGGTGAAGAAACAATCACCTCTCTTCACAAAAGAACGTTGCTCTCCGTACAATCTAAGTCATTGAAAACACAACAACAGAATAAACAAGCATGCTAACAATCATACAAACAAATGAAGAAAACATACAAAGCAATAAACATAGCAAATGAATACATGTGAAAACATTCAGTTTCAATGCTCAAAATAAACTAAGTATTTGTAGTTAGAGTTTTCCATTTGGGACTAAAGGTTGGTATTTGATAATAAGAACACACAAAAGTCTTGGTCAAAACTATTTCTGTCTTGAATTTTCTAGGTCTTCTTTTGCTTCCTTGAGTTGATTTTGATGTCTAAGTCTTCATGCATGTCCTTCAAAGGTCTTGCTTGTAGTCTTCCTTAGTACTTGGTCATATGGAAATAGAAATAGATGGTATTGCTAGAGTTCCCTAAAAGTACTTGTAAAATCTTCTCTTCTTATTCTTGATCATCTTCTGGGAGAGTGCTTCTTGTTGAATTTGTTATTCTTGATGAAAAATCCTTGTTGAAGTCTTGGTAAAAAACTCTCGTCTCACTTGGAAAACAAATTCTAAGTATTTGGCAAAACACTAATTATCTTGAAACAAATCCCAAGTCTTGGAAAACAAATTCCAAGCTCAAGGTTTTCACATTGGCTGATCATCCTCAGGCTCCTGTGTAGCTTCCTACTTGGTGGTGACTTCATTGGACTTTTAAAAACTTGATGGTTTGGGACAAGCTAGGGGCTGGTCTTGATTTTGACTTAGCTATAGCACAAGGTCTAAGAGAACCGAAAAGAGGGAAGAAAGACTTAGAGAAAGAGAGAGAGAGAGATGGGGTTGGTCTTCTGGAAGATCCTCTTGAATATCTTCTAAGTGCTTCTACCTCTTGGAAATGCTTCTAAAGTTGGTTTTCTTGGCTAAGTCCTTCATTGGTCTTCAAGATTCATGTTGACTCCAAGGATAACAAGGGGACATCTTTCTTCTTTGTTTTCACAATACCAGACTTAGTGGAATTCAACTAGGAGGGCCATCTATAGGAAAACTACATGGACATGGTTTCAAGGCATCCAAGGGCTTAGGTTTTGGTCTCTCTGGTCTAGGGTCAGTACTTAGAACAAAATTGCTAAAGAAAACATATTGAAAATATTTATAGAATTTAAACTAAGTCAAAAACACTCAAAAAGGCCTATCAATTATAAATTCAATTTTAATTGCCTCAAAAATTATTTTGGGACAGAGAATATGAAACTACACATCCTAAGGTTTCCAAAAATATTTTATTTGCAAATTTTAGATTTGTAGAATTTAAACTATGCCAAAAATAATTAAATAAGCATATTTAAAATTGAACATATTTTAAATAGTCAATTTTCAATTTGGCCAATGCTAATAGAGTCTACATGTTTAGGGATTTCCAAAAAGTCCAAGTTTGTTGAATTTGGAGTTATAGATCTAAAGTTATCAATAAAACAAGTTTTACATAGGTTCAACAATAACAAGTGTGTGCACATATCAAAAGTGAATTTTCTTGATTCTAATGTGTTCTACACATTGTGATGATTTCAAAAAGTACAAAATCATCAAAATTGGACTTACAGAACTAAGGTTATAGATTTTACAGGTTTTAGTGATTTTCTGGATTTTTAAAACAATTTTAAATCAACTTTGACTGCGGGTTGAGCAAGCGCTGAATATGCTGCTGATGTGGCGCCTCCTTATTGGCTGCTCAGGTTGACTGGGTTCTGGCGTGGCTTCTGATCAGTCAAGGTGTCGTGGCGCGTTCGGATTGGAGGATACCTCTTCGCGACTGGATCTAACGCGCGTCGTGGGATCGCGATTCGACGGTGGAAAAAGGACAAGAAGGGGTGCTCAACGGCGTGGATGCGTCTCTTCCGGAGCCGAGGAAGACGGCGGATTCGGCGGCTCGACGTGGACGGCGTGGGCGATGGAGTGCTCCCCGTAAACGCTGAGGACGGCGTCGAGCTCTGCGTGCTGCGGGGATCCTCCTCGTGCGCACGGCTCCGCCTCCCGACAACAGATCGACGGTGATGAAGGATTCCGATCTCGCACAAACGGCAACCAGCGGCGGGACGTGGCTGTGGCGTTCATGGCGACTAGGGTTAGGGTTTCGGGGAGGGGCAAGGCGCGAACGTCGACGCACCCTTTATGAGGACAGAAGCGTGGGGGAGGGGGCAGAGAGAGGCGGCGCGGAGGTGTTTGACTCGGCCACGGACGTCGAGGCGTGACGTCACGGTGACGATGCGTGTGCGTCATGCGAGCGTCAGCTGGCGGGGTCACCCTGTCAGCGGCAGAGGAGAGAGGGAGGGCACGGGCTGGTCTTGGGCCGATGCGGCCTGCTCTGCGTAGCGCGCGCTGGGGATAAAGAAATGGGCTTCGGCCCGAGTAGGCTATCTGGTTCTCTCTTTTTTTCTCTTTTTTCCTTTTTCCTTTATTCATTTCTTTTATAACTTATGATATACAAGTCCAAATGACCTCAAACAAAATTGTAAAATTTGTAAAAACAAACTATTTGTAAGGAAAACTATTAGGTGTTGTTTTCCACATGTTTTAAATATTTAATTTTGAATTTTTTAATAAAACCTTAATAGCACTTAATGCCACTTTCTAAATAGAAATTAATAAATAATTTGAATTGGGTTTAAATAAAATTTAAAGAGATGTCCCAAAAGCAAAATTTCTTTTTCTAAGTATTTTACTTGTTTTATAAACACAATAATTTGTATAAAAACTTTATATTTGTTTTGAGTTTAAATTTTATTTTCGTTTTGGTGGCTTGCATTAGTAGAAAACAAAAGTTTTAAATTTTTGTGATTTTTGAATTCCTCCAAAAATCAGGGATGTTACAGACTATCACGCTTAAAAGAAATCTCGTCCCGAGATTTGGAAAGGCTAGAAAGAAAGATGGGTTTGGGTTACTTGGTTAACCTTGCAAGTGGGTAGCTACCACCCTTAAAAGAAATTTGTGTGGGTAGAAGAAACTCTTATGCACTGCGAGGTAGTGGTGCTTCTTCATTGATGCTTCTCTTATCACATAGTATTTTATTACAATGAGAGTACCTTTCTCAACCCTCATTGTATTTTATTACACCGTGAACACTTCTAGGGAACATTTATTTATAAAATAAAACTTCACATAAGACTCATTCTTGGACTGATAATTCTCGATGCTCATCATGCTTTCCAACAATATGGACCTCCCTGTAATATCCTTTTTCTTCCGTCTTTATTTTAGTGCAATCCCTGGCATAATGTTCTTTGTTTATGCATTTGAAGCATGACACTTGGCTTATGTCCTTGGGTTTATGAAGGTTCCTCGCTGGGCAGTTATTGACAAAATGTCTGACGTGGGGATGACTCTTGGACCTCTCGGGTGAGCCTACCCAGTCCAAGGACCAAGGCAAGACGTTGTCACGATGTTCTAGAAGGCCCAATACAGGCCCACCTGCAAGACTTGCGAGTTAAGAAGGAAAACTCCTACCGACCTAGAACTAGGGTTTGTAACCCCCCCGGACACGGTTTGAGACCTGGCTATCTATAAAAGGCTAGGAGAACCACCGAGGGGGATCCAATCTACTTTTCACCACCATAGCCATAAGCTCGAGATCAATCTCTCGGCTGGCGCACCCACCTTTGTAATCGATCTACTGATAATACAGATCTCAAGTGCAGGAGTAAGGGTTTTACCTCTACGAGACCCCGAACCTGGGTAAAACCGTTCCCCCTGTTAGCCGACGATTGTCGCCAGCGCCTACTCATTCTCTTAATCGAAACCCTACTGGATCATCCGAGGGACTTGTTGATATGAGTAATCGACAATTGGCGTCGTCTGTGGGAATGGCGGGCGCTGGATCCACATCGTCTTCGGCCTCATCTTCACCAAACTTCAGCTGGAGCCCTGAATCATGGACTCCAATGGAGCCGATCCGCTTCGGGTCGCTCATCTACGCGCCTCACTCGCCGGAATCATGCCCGGTATTTAGCGAACTTGAGAAGAGCGTCATCCTGACGTTTGGCAGCTTCCACTTTCGCGCCAGCAAGGCGCGAATCCTGCACTTCCCCGGCCAGATCGGGATCGGCGAGTCGGATTTCGACTCCGTCTCCAGCCCGGCGACCCTGGAGTAGCCATCTAATGACGCTGGTCGCGACCTAGCGCCCAGCAGCGGCTCCATCCGCCAGAACACGCGCGATTTCCACACCATTGCAACTGAGGAACCCTCCAGATTCGGTGGAAGTCGTCGACCCATGCCTAGGACTCACGAGCCATATCTGGCCCAAGTCTGCATGGCAGGATCGATTGAACAACCCGAAGAAACGGAAACAAGTCGAAAGGAGCGAGAGCGCATCAAAGTCTCGTGAGTCGCTTGGCTCAAAGCAAAGGCGGCAGTACAATCTGGCCAGCCGATAGAAGATGGAGATTCTTGAGAAGATCTGACCGCGTATCACTACCACTTGGTGCGAACAGGTCGACTGATCGCGGAAGCCAGCAAGGATCTGGACATACGGAAGGAAGCGGCGGAAGGTTCGAGTGCGCGCCGCGCAGCGCTCTCAAGGACCCAATCGACGGGTAGCCAACCCCCAAAGAAGAAATACGTCTCAAAGACTGCTCGCCTGGACCATGAGTCCCTCAGAGGGATCAGCAAATCCCTCGAGACGTCCTTCATGCACGTCGACGAGGAGGGCAACGTACACCCGACAACCCCCGACGCGGCTCTCCTGGCAGCCGCCACATACTTATAGGCGAACAAGCCGCCCAAAAATGACCCCCACGCGGAACAACACCAACAAGTTCAGAGAGGGCTAGGCATGGCAGCCGCAAGGATCGCCGCCCAGAACCGTAGGCACGCGACAACTCTAGAAGCGGACTAAAATCCTCGGGCGGACAAAACACCTCGCAGACGCGAGAGTACGTCGCCAAAAAGAGGAGATAAGGGGTCACCTCGCCGCTCCAGAGGAAAAGAAGCCAGGCGCCGTGGCGACAGCCTACACAGCGATGACGACAGTCCACGAAACCGCGACAGCAGTCCACGGAACCGCTCACGACATCGGAGTAGGGATCCACGGCAAGAGGATGATCACGATCGGGCTCAGTATGACGCGCGCGGACATGTCACGGAGAATAAAGTCGAGAGGGCTCGGGCTCGCAGGAACCACGCCCGATCGCTATCTACCTCCTCTAACAAGGAAGCCTGTGGCGCGATATGCTTCAGTCGCAGCATCCGCGAGGCGCCAATGCCCAAAAGATTCAATCTCTCAACGGAGTACCCAAAGTACGACGGCTCGATAGAACCCAAGTCATGGCTCTCGGACTATCTTACCGCGGTAAAGTGTAAGCGCGAGAACAAGACAAGAACCATGCAATACCTAAACCTGCACCTCGTAGGCGCCGCCCGTAGTTGGGTCAAAGGAAGACCGTGCGGGTGTTACAGATCCTGGGACGATCTCACCCGCGACTTCGAGAAAAACTTCCAGGGGACGTACAAACGACCAACAACTATCAAAGAGTTGCGAGCATGCAGGCAGAAAAGCGGCAAATCCACCCGCGGGTATATCTAGAGATGGAACCTCGGAACTCCAGCAGCACGATGGCGTGGTGGTGGTGAAGAATCCCACGGTCAGGGTTTCGCCAAGCCGGAGACCATGGAATGGAGCAGCGGGTGGAGAGGAAATGAGGTGGGCAAGTGTGTGTGAGAGAGGGAGCGCATACCCTCTATTTATAGGAGAAGGGGTAGGCAGCCCTAGGGGGTGCGTCCAGCCTATGGGTGTGCCCCCACCTCTTCCATCATCATGTGAGTGGACACTCCACTCACACCCACTCATTTTCCCTTAAAACTCCACTTAGAAAATCCAAGAGTTTTTCTTTAATAAATAAAGAAAACATTTTTATATAATTATTTCACCATTTGTTAATTCTATTAACAAACTTTTGCATATAGCACCTCGAATCATTTGTTAATTATATTAACAACCATTCTATGAAAAACCCCTTGAACTATTTCAATTTCCCCCGAAACAATTTCGGTGCTGCTCAAAACATTCTTCGTTATTCCGTATCCTCTCAAAAACGTCATCGAACCTTAAGTGTGTCACCCTATGGTTCGTGAATAAGATAGACATGATCGAGACTCCTCTCCGATCAATAATAAACCGCGGGATTTGGAGATCCGTGATGACTTCTATATATTCAACGATGACTCTCGTGATCGTGTGAACCATCAATGTCGTGAACTATTCCCTTTGTCTCGCGATATTTTACTTGTCCGAGATCCGATCATCGGTATCAACCATACCTTGTTCAATCTCGTTACCGACAAGTACTCTTTTCTAGTTTCCGTGATATGACATCCTTGTGACCTAGTCACGTGCTTGCAAGCGGTGTCGATGTGATATCACCGAGAGGGCCCAGAGTATATCTCTCTGTCATTTGGATGGACAAATCCCACTCTTGATGCATGAGCCTCAACTAATATTTTCCGAATACCTAACGACACCTTTATAGTCACCCTGTTAAGGTGTGACGTTTGATGACATCAAAGTACCCTTCCAGTATCAGTTATAGACATGATCTCATGGTCTAAGGAATAAGTTACTTCGTATGTTGGATATAACAATGTGAACCTAATGACTTGATCGCATTTCTATATTCACTTTGGGTATATGTTCATCACATCATTATTCTAATGACATGACCCCGTTATTAACAACATCCAATGTTCATGATCAGAAAACCTTGATCATCTATTAATCAACGAGCTAGTTAAAAGAGAGGCTTTACTAGGAACCATTGTTTGTTTATTAAACACACATGTATCAACGTTTCCGGTTAATACAATTCTAGCATGAGAAATAAAAATTTATCATAAACAAGGAATAAGATAATAACCACTTTATTATTGCCTATCGGGCATATTCCCTTCAGTCTCCCACTTGCACTAGAGTCAATAATCTAGTCTGTAAGTATTTAACACATATGGCGTTCCAGTGTTATTACCACGCTTCGCATGTGGTAAACATCATCAAAAAGATCTGAACTGTTCAGGTCCTATTGTATTTGCATTCTCTTTGCGTCTACACGCATCACTCATTCTCTAATGAGATGGCTTTGTATATATTTGGTCAATCGTTGAAACCTTAATTCCTTAGCTTAAACAAATGTCACTAACATTGTGAAAATGTAGCTTCATAGTGTCAGCATTCTTGGAAATTCACCAAGTTCAATAAAGAACTCCTTGACACAAAATACTTAGACTTTGTTGTATTATCCGTCACAATACTTTAATTTTGAAACTCTTTCAAATCCAGCATGGAACTTTCTTCCAGCCTGTTGTGCTACCCTTCATCACATATTTTAATTGAGATAAAATTATTTGAATATATGACAAGACTATTAGTGTAACATATTACAACAAATAGTTTGTCATTACTACATAGGAAAACACATCCTTAGAATTTCTAAAATGGCATAAGGATCTCTCCCACTGTTGTCTAATCATCATATGAATTATCCTGCTATAACATTTTATAGCACAATACTCATCTGGTATTGTACATAGCATGGAACATGTGACTTAGAAATCTCAATTTCATTATGCTCATCATGTGTCTAAACACTTGAATATTGCTCAATTGTTTTCCATGTAACAAGAACTCCTTCTTGTCATTTTGATATTGACTTACTTCAATAATTCATCTATGTAATTTGGCTTCAATCATATGAGGCGCTTCAATCCATCTCTTATAGATATCGATGCCCAATATCTTCTAAGCTTTCATCAACATGAAAATCTTAACCGTGTTAATTTAAAATACATATCTTCAAATCAACCATATGTCATCTACATAAAGCATTGGAAATATGTCTTAGCGCTCCCACTTAATTTCTTGTAACTTTACAAGCATCTTTATCGTTTATGATGGAATCAAACTCTTTTGATAACTTCATTAAGGTAAAGATTCCGACTTTGTTATGCTCACTTCAACCATTGAAGTGTGCATACCTTTCCAGCAACCTTTTGAATTTTACAAAACTCTCGGACTGTGTCAAGTACACATCGTCGATCAAACTTCCTTGAGAGGAAAGTTGGTTTTTGTTATTCAACTGCCATATCATAATATGTAACTTTTGCTAGAACTATCCACAAAGACTAAAGCATCACTACGGAAGATCAAAATCTTGCAGTAGTCAACTCTTTGAACTTCGTCGAAAACATCTTTTCGACAAGTACAACTTTCAAAGGATATAAAAATCCATGTCTGTGTTGCTATATAGACCCGTTTGCTATCGTTAGGCATCATGCCTATCGAAAATACTACCAAGTCACATACTTGATATTCATACAGAGATACTGTCGTGGATATAATGACTCATAGCCAATTTTACAAATATAGGGCCCATCATTTGCTTCCTTTATAATTTTCAGGTCCTTTGTTGTCAAAACAACACTTTAATCTTAAACCACAAGTTGGTCTAATACAAAGTTTTAGGACTTGTGTGGTTTAGTTCGCAAACTCATTCAAAGTATCTACAACACATGTAGTGTCTTCTACTTTGTCAAAATAGAAAACCCCGTAACAACTTCCAGTGCTGCGCTACTCTCGACATGGTAACGAAGATTCTCTAATCTCGTTGAGTTTCCACTCACTTGTTTCGCAAGAACTACTTCCTCGAGAAATCAACCCTTTCTGACAAACACCATTTGTCTTTGGTTCGGTGATAGGAGAAATTCCCAATGGATTCGTTGGGATAACCTTATAAACATATATGTATCCTATTTTGGTTGTAAACATTTTACACATGCTATGCATACCAAAACTTAAGAAAAACACAATTTGGGTCATTACCCAAACCATATCTTATATGGTGTCAATTTGAACGGATCATGATGGCGCTCTTTTTCAGTGTTAAAGCGGTTATAACTAATGTATAAACTACAAAATTATAATGGCAATTTTATTAATCTTACCATGTCCAACAAGGTTTGATTTTGTCTCTTGAATACTCCAAACTAATGTGGGGTATTCGAGAAGTATAAGTTGTAAAACAATTCTGCAACTCCTCAGATGTTTTGCTAAACTCGTAACTCAAACTTTATCCTTTATGATCCAATCATAAATACTTGATTATCTTGTTACAATAATTTTAACTTCATATTAACAACCATTTGAACCAATTCAAAATGTCAAACTCCATTCTCTTTAAATAGACATACTCACATATCTGCTCAAATCATCGACATAATTTTATGAAGGAAAAATTAATCCACCATACATGACTACACATAATGGACTATTTACATCAATATGTACAATCTCCACTAAATTAACCGCCCATTCTACTTTGGCCTATGAACGGAATTTTAGTCATCTTATGGAAGTGGTCTCACAAGCGTCAATTTATTCAAAACAAAATGACTCCGGAAGTCCATCAACATGGAGTTCCTTCATGTTTTCCTTTGCGATATGAACTAAAATGGTGGTGTCACAATTTAAGTGAAACTCTTTTACGTCTTGCAACGTTTAGCATTTAGTCTTATAGATGTTTTACTTTACCAACATGATTTGTATTAACATATCCATCAATTATGGAATATGGTCATAGTTTGAACAATCTCATTTGTTCTCACAAAAGACCAGAACAGAATAACAACTGTCGAGACATCGTAGTAGAATTCATAGACGGGGGTGCCACAAGACTACTAATAGAGACGTGGAGGGACATGGTAGTATGACGAACAATGACACCAAGGTTTTACCCAGGTTCGGTACGTCGCAACTAGGCAGCGTTCCTACTCCTACAATCTCACTAAATCAGGGCTGAAGCCTGAAGTATACAAAGTACAATGTGAGTTAGGTATAACTACCCGACAAGGATCAACCTCTCGGCGAGTTAGCCGCTATATTATTGTCCCTCTTTTTCTTATGTCCCGTCCGGCTTTATATAATAGCCGGGTTAGGGCTTACAGAAAAGGAAACCGAGAAGACTACGGTAAGTTCTAACTTGAAAGGCAAGAATCCGCCTGCTACTCGAAGCCATACCACGTGGGCCGTGGTCCGGGTTCTTCTAGAATCCGGCTTCTGCGCGTCAGCTTACTGGGCCGCCTAATGGACCGTAATCCATTACCATTCAGGCCACCCTGGTAATCCGCCACTTTAGGACACCATCTGATATACCCCTAATTGGTATATATCCGACAGTAGCCCCCAAGAAGGATTGAGACTTCAGTTAGCCGTCTTTCGTCAAATTCGCATTCTTTCTGAGAAATGTCGGCTCTTCGTATTGATTCTTCTTTTCCTTCAAATCATGCTTTAACACGAAACTCGGATTTCGGGAAATCCGGCTTTTTCTTCCACGAGTCTTCATGGAGAAGGAACTTCCTACGTCAGCGATGAAATCATGCTGACGTCAGGGACGTTTGGGTTTCGAGCGTGAAACCCTGAAACGTATCTCTGACAGATTCTCGTGGGAAACGAGGAGATAGCAATAATCACCTGTCGATTCATTTCCCGGATTTGCCGGCGAGTGACACACGTTGAGAATACAACGGTCTAAAGAGCCGTTAGCGCGCATCGTAAAGGATTTCCGGCTATAAATAGCCCTATTTGTGCCCTCCGGCAATCCTTCTGCTCTCTTTTCACCTTCTAGCTCAAGCGTCATAGCCCCCGAGCCATAGTCCCAGCGAGAGCAGAGCAGAGCAGAGCCCGTACTGATCCAAGCACCGTCCTCGGACTTCTCGTCGGGAGCTCGAGGTCCTCACCGCGCCACCAAATCATGGACTCTCCACGCGCTTCCCATGAGCACTCCGTCGCCGCGGACATCGACGACATTATCAACACGATGGATCCGCAGCTCGAATCGCCGAGCCGCGCCACCGTCTATGCGCCGGAGAACGTTTCCAGCGGCCAGGCCCGCGAGGATCTACATCTCGCGGCCGATAACCTGGCCGCATCTTCCTCTGCGCCGCCTCCGCCTCTCTCCCCCGAAACGGCGGAAGAAAAAGTCATCCTCGTCGGAGAGGATCTTGCCGCCACGGCCGCCGCCGCCGGAGCCGAGGACGAGGGCGAGACTTCCGGCAATTGTAACCGGTGCAACATTCCCCTCTCCCTTCTTCCGACAATGGAGAAGGAGGGGTTGATTGTGGAAGGAAAATGGCGGCATGAGGAGGAAGAGTCCGAGCCTTCACCCTGAGCTGGGGAACGAGTCCTTCTTACCTCGCACATCTCTAGAGATATGGGAATCCCGCCTTCCGCTTTCTTCCTCGAAGTACTCAGCCATTATACATCCAGACTCACAACCTACCACCGAATTCCATTCTTTACCTAGCCGGCTTCCATGCCCTTTTTGAAGGGTATTTAGGAATAGCGCCTAGACTAGATTTCTGGCAGTATTGCTTTGGAATTAAGCTAAAACCCACAGAGGGCGCTCTTCCAACCTGTGGAACCATATCTTTCACCCTGCGTAGATTCAGGGAAGATTGGTTCCCGAAGATAAAAACGTCGGAATCCGTCAAATTCTGGACGGGTTCCTTTTTCTATCATCAAGATATCCCATTCCCTGGAAAGGAAACCGGGGTTCCACCATTTGTCAATGCTGCCACTACTTCCCAAGATAACTGGGCTGCAGAAGCAGTGCAGACTTTGCCGGATGATTTGATGAAAATCAAACGGCGCATCGCCAAGCTCACCTCCTCAAGACCTCCTCTTACCGGAACCGACACTATTTTGTGCTGGTTCGGAAGACACATCCAACCTCTTGCACATCGAACCCGGCTTCTATGCGAATACAAGGGTCCGGAAGACAAAATGAGGGGGACGGATAAGGCATTCTCGAAAAGGGACTTCAAAAAGCGGGTCAATCATTTGGTTGCCACTCGCGACCAGTATGAAGAAAGTCGAGAGATGTATCATGAAGGGAACAAGATTCCAAAGGTATGTTCTTTTCTCTTTGGACAATTTTCTCGGATT
Source organism: Alopecurus myosuroides (assembly GCA_028641055.1). Classification (NCBI taxonomy): domain Eukaryota; kingdom Viridiplantae; phylum Streptophyta; class Magnoliopsida; order Poales; family Poaceae; genus Alopecurus; species Alopecurus myosuroides. Next base: position 99,777,225 of record CM054061.1, read on the forward strand.
TTCGTCTTTCTCCATTTTCTTAACTTAGTCGGATATTTGGCCTTTTCCATAGTTCGATGATCTCACCTAAAAGGATCTTGCAACTGACGCCGAACTTGACAAACTGCATGCCAAGTTTTATGGTGGTCGGAAGCGTAAGAGGCCGACAACCACTGAAGATGTGGTGGATCTTGACGGGGTTCCTGTCGCTACATCCAGGTAATTATCTGGGTATTTAGTACTTTTGCCTGCTTTTTGTTGCATAAGCTGTTTTGGTTTCTCGGAATATTGATTTCTCGGATTTCCTTTTTGCCTTCTTTCCCCTTCAGCCTTGCTCCAACTTCTTTGAAATCAAAAAAGCTGAAGAAGCATCAGGCCACTGTCGGCAAGGGAGCGCCATCTCCTGCTGCAGCTCAATCTGCAAAGCCGGGGGAATACCCACTGTCGACCAGCCAGCCCATTGCATGCGAGATGGATGCGAGGGAAAGGGCGGAGCCGGATATGGGCGGTCCTTCTCGTACACGTGAGGAGGAATCCATTCCTACTTTCAACCAAGAATTCAAGGTAAAGGAAGAACCATTTGACGAACTCGGAAATATTCATCCATGGGCTACCAAGTTCTTCGCTCCTGCTCCTCTGATCCGTCCTTGGCCGTAAGGTGGACTAATTGTAAGGAATAACTTCGTATTTTCACCTCGGCAGGTCATCCAGGATGGCCTTCCCCATGTTGGGATTCTTTTTGCAGAGTATGCAAAAGAATTCAACGACAACTTGTCGAGTTTGCAGCGGATGAGTCAGGTAATATCTCTAGCCCCCAAGCAATAAGTAAAATGCATGCTTTTGCCTTAATGCTTTTTTCACTTTCATGCTTGTTTTTAACTTAAGCATTTTTTGTCTCTTTTCCGTGTTTCAGCAAACTGCTGAGAACATCAACCTGGAAGTTTTCAACAAACTTACCATCAAGAACAAGGACGTGAGAAACCTTCTTTCTATTCTTGATGTTAAGGAGGCAGAACTGGCATCCACTCAGCTGCAGCTAAAGGAATCAACAGGTAAGATATTTCTTTGCTTCGAGGTGTGTAATTTTTTCTAAGTATTTTTCCGAGTTTTCTAACTCGTCTTTTTACTTGCTTTTCAGCTTCCTTGGCGAAAGCCAAACAAATTGCTGAAGATGCCGGCAACGCCGAAAACCTCCGCCGAGAAAACCCGGATCTTCACAAGCTCACTGTGAAGTTGCAACATGACCTGGAGGCCAGCCAACTGGCCGTTGGCATTACCGATTCCAATGCCTCCAACCAAGCAGCCAAGGACAAGGACACCATCCGAGATTTGGAGAATGCCTTGAACCAGCGCTTGGAGGAGGGCGCCGAGATGGACAAGATTCTCGGTAAGTACTTTACCTTTTACCGGGTTTTCCATGTTTACATCTGTCTCTGTTTTCTCTAACACTTTTGTGTTTTACCGAAACAGGAGATAGCCCCCAGCTTACTCGGATTGAGAAAATCTGAGCTTTTGGGAAGGTATTCACCGCAATCATGGCTGCGGGGATGTTGCTGGTCAACAAATGCCTTCCCTCTAGGACTAGGGAGTTCTCGGAAGTTGCAAAACTTTCGGGAGGCATCGTGGAGGTGGCGGAGTCCAGGGAGTCCACCCTTAGCTCCGCGGCAAGCGATGGTGCGCGCATGGCTCTAGGGCTCATGCGCATGCACTACCCAACTGCCAAATCTTGGCGCGTGGCTTCCGGCATCCCTCAAGGATATACGGAGGCGCAGCGGGCCAGCATCTTTGAAGAAATCAAAGGTCATGCCACCAAGATTGCCCCTATGGTGAACGTCTCCACCTTCTACCCGGAGGAAGCTATTCCGGAAACTCCCGAGGAATCCAGCAGCGAACATCACTCGGATGCCTGAAGGAAGCTGCCTGATCCTGGGTAGGAGATAGGAAATAGAATCATTACTTATCTTACAATGTAAACTTATTGTAATGCTTTCTGTTCTTTTGTATGAACAAGTACTCCGCCTATTGCAGTAATATTATTTAATGTTTGCAAGTTCCGGGCTTTATTCCTTTATCTTATAAGTTCTCTGGTTTATATGCTTTAACTGTCCTTAGTGTTTGAAATGGCTCGATAGTATTTTAATCTTCATGCCAAGTGACTGGGTATAACCAATCAGTCGAAACTCGGAAACATGGATTATACTAAAGGCATTTTTACTTACTAGCTTCAGTGACCAGACATAAAAACAATCAGATAATACTTAGAGAACAGTAAGGAATTTTTTGAATGAAACTCAGGCACGCAGACACAATCTGGGTTTCCTTAAGCCATTTTAGGCTAAAAATCATTCAGTTTTTTAACACCGAGCACGCAGGCACAATTCGGGTTAACATTGAGTATTTTGAAAGATCATTGGGAAATAGATAAGACAAAATTATGCTTTATACTATAATAAACATGTAAAAAACATAGATGTACGAATTCCGACAACTTTATTTCATGATCTCAAAGATGTTTACATAGAAATTGAACTAAGTATAGAAGGGACGTAACTGCTGGATGCTCCAGGGTCTTTTGGTCTCCCCTAGTTCATCATCTATCTTTCTCTTTCTTTTGCGATTCGACTTTTCAGGATCATCTTCCGTGTCCCGAATATCTACAAGATAGTATGATCCATTTTTCATAGCCTTGCTGATGACAAATGGTCCTTCACAAACTGGGGCCAATTTGTGATTTCTTTGTTGTACCAATCTTAGCACTAAGTCACCTTCTTGAAAAGAACGATGTCTGATTTTCCGAGTATGGTAACGTCGTAGACCTTGCTGATATATGGCAGATCTTTGAAGCACAAGTTCTTGTTCTTCCTCTAGGAGATCGACGACATCCTGTCGTGCACTTTCGGCATCCGAGTCATCGAAAGCTTGCACTCTTGGGCTATCATGGATTATGTCCGTTGGGGACTGCTTCCGCGCAGTAAACTAGGAAAAACGGGGTTTGCCCTGTTGACCTGTTTGGCGTCGTTCGAATACTCCAAAGCACAGAGGGTAACTCTTCCACCCATGCTCCAGCTGCTCTATGAAGAGGAGATTAGAGTCTTGGGCGTATTCCTTGCAGGATGGAACTATTCATTCTTTCAACCTGCCCATTGGATTGCGGGTGTGCCATAGATGCATCTAGGCGTATTCCCATTTGTCAGCAATATTTTGCCAACTCTCCAATAGAGAAATTTGTCTCGTTGTCGGTTATTATGCTGTGTGGAACGCCATACCTCATGACTATGTCAATGATGAAATTTCTGGCAGTTACACCGTCAAGCTTTTTGATGGGTTTTGCCTCCATCCACTTGGTATACTTATCCACTGCAACGAGTAGATGTGTAAGTCCACCTCTTGCAGTTTTGAATGGTCCCATCATATCTAGGCCCCAGACCGCAAACAGCCATGTAATAGGGATAGTTTTGAGTGCTTGGGCTGGCATATTCGTCTGCTTGGCGTAATACTGACATTCGACAAATGTATTGACTATGTGCTCGGCGTCTGTCTTGGCTGTTAGCCAGAAAAACCCTGCACGAAATGCTTTTTAACTATGCTTTTTGATTGAGCATGATGTCCGCAATCTCCAGCATGGATTTCTTGCAGAATTTCTCGGTCTTCTTCTGGCGAAATACATCGCAGAAAAATTCCGGTAGTGCCGCGTTTATACAGGCAACCATTGATTACCGTGTATCCTTTGCATCGACGTTTTATTTGTCTTTGCAAGACCTCGTCTGCTCCATCCGGGTACTTCTGATCTACTAAGAAGTTTAGATATGGAATTGTCCAATCCGGGTTAACGAGCAGGACTTCGATTGACTCGGAAACTAGAGGATAGTCGACATCTCCACCTTTATGGATGGTTCATGCAAATGCTGGACAAACACACCTGGTGGTAGGGTTTTCACTCTTTCCAAGCCCATGCAGGCTAATGCGTCCGCGTTCCAGTTTTCTTCCCTTTTGACATGAAGTATTTCAAATCTCAGGAAGCAAATTGCAAACACGTCCACAGTTCTCCGATATTCGACCATGATGGGGCTTTTAGCGTCCCATGTTTGGTTGAGCTGATGCTGTACCAAATCTGAGTCACCATAGCATAAGATGCGTTTGACACCTATTTCTTTTGCAATATGCAAGCCATGAACCAAAGCTTCGTATTCTGCCACATTATTGCTGGTGTTGAAGTGTATTTGTAATACATACTCCATTGTGTTTCCCTTGGGGGATTTTAGGACTACACCAGCTCCAGCGCCTTCCTTCATCTTGGATCCATCAAAGTGCATAACCCAGTATTCTGACTCCGGCATTAGTGTATTTTCCATTGCTTCTGTCCAGTCAGCAACGAAATCTGCCAACACCTGGGATTTTATTGTCGTCCGGGGTTGGTACTTAATGTCGAACGTAGCCAACTCAATGCCCCATTTGGCTACTCGGCCTGTTGCGTCCGCATTGTTGATTATATCCCCTAGTGGTGCTTTGCATACCACTGTTATGGAATGTCCTTGGAAGTAATGACGGAGTTTTCGAGATGCGAAAATACGCCATATGCCAGTTTTTGATAGTGCGGGTATCTTTGCTTGGACTCGAAAAAAACTTCACTTACATAATACACCGGATATTGATCTGGTATGGTTTGCTCATCTTTTCCCCTTTCCACAACTATCACTGCGCTGATAACCCTGTTTGTCGCCGTGAGGTACAATAACATGGGTTCTTCGTCTTTTGGTGACGCCAAAATCGGAGCTTTCATCAAGGTTTCTTTTAACTGGGTTAATGCTGCATCCGCCTCTTTTGTCCACACAAATTTGTCGGATTTCTTCAACAATTTGTATAATGACAGGGCTTTGTCTCCTAGCCGGCTTATAAACCTGCTGACGGCAGCTGCTAAACCCGTCAGTCTTTGTACATATTTTAAGCACGTAGGCCTTGAGATGTTTAGGATTTCCTTGATCCTTTCTGGGTTTACTTCTATTCCTCTGTGAGAAACGATGAAACCCAGAAGTTTTCCTCAGGGAACCCCGAGTACGCACTTCAATGGATTCAACTTCATTTTATAAGTGCGCAAATTTTCGAAGGTTTCTCGCAAATCTTCAAGGAGCGTGTCCTTTTCCTTGGAAACAACGGCAATGTCGTCCACGTAAACGTGAACATTTTTGCCAATCTGACTATGCAAACATCGTTGCATGCAATGCTGGTAAGTTGCACATGCGTTCTTCAGGCCAAAATGCATGGTTATGTAGTAGTATATTCCATATGGGGTTATGAAGGAGGTTTTGATTTGGTCTTCTTCCTTCATACGTATTTGATGGTACCCGGAATAAGCGTCCAAAAAGCATAAAAGCTCGGAGCCAGCAAAGGCATCTATTATTTGATCGATTCACGGTAACGCAAATCTATCTTTTGGACACAGTTTGTTTAGGCCGGTGTAATCTATACACATCCTAAGAACTTTATTATCTTTCTTCGGGACTAATACTGGTATTGCAGACCATTCAGTATGTATAACTTCCCGGATAAAATCAGCTGCCAATAGCTGGATAATTTCCATGCCAATAGCCTTCCGTCTTCTTTCGTCAAATCGATGGAGACCTTGTTTGACGGGTTTAGATCCTGGAATTACCTTGAGTTGGTGCTCAGCAAGTTCCCTGGGTACGCCTGGCATGTCCGCTGGACACCATGCAAAAATATCCCAGTTCTCACGGAGGAACTTGATGAGCTCGTTTTCCTATTTGTCGGTCATGCTAGTTCCCACCACGACAAACTTTGTCGGATCTTTGGGATCTAGGATAACCTGTCTTGTATTCTCGGAAGCTTTGAAGCTGTCTGCCGGCTTCCGGCTTTCTTTTCCTGCCGGCATTTCTGTTGGCGATACTTCTTTTGCCAGCTCCTTTAGTTCTTCCTTTGCTATCACCTTTTCTGCACAAAGGGCGTTTTCTTTTTCCAGCTCGTTTGCCAATTTGAAGTCTCCATTTATGGTGATTACTCCTCCTTTTGGCCCTGGCATCTTCAGCTTGTTATAGATATACCATGACCTTGCCATGAACTTGGCGAAAGCTGGACGCCCGAGTATTGCGTGATACACGTTTTCGAACGGCACAACCTCGAAGGATACTTTTTCCTGCCGGAAATGTTCTTTCTCTCCAAAGGTTACGTCTAGAGAAATTTCTCCTAGGGATCGTGCTTGCCTGCCAGGAACGATGCCGTGAAAACGTATATTGCTATGATTGAGCTAGGTCTCGGAGATTCGCAGATGCTTCAATGTATCCGGGTACATTATGTTGATGCTGGATCCTCCATCCATCAACACTCTTTTTAGCCTAGTGTTTTGAACAATAGGACTTACAACTAGAGCTTGCGTGCCGGGTTCTGGGATGTTTCCAGGATGATCAGACTGATCCCATGTAATTGGTGTGTTTGAGTACTTCAAGAATTTCGGGGTTGGTGGAACAACCGCGTTTATTTCTCGAAGTGTTCTCTTTGCCACCTTTGCCGAGGGAGTTGACAGGAAAGTTAGCTTGCATTCTCCGTCAACTCTCGGAAACTTAGGCTCGCCTTTTCGCTGTTGTTCCTGGATTTTTCCATCAGTGTCCGATTCACTGTCTTCTTTTTCAGCTTCTGGCTTTTGCTTGGAGAATTTCCTTTTGGAATTCTTCCCTTTTCTTCCGGATCCTGCACTGCCCTTCATATGCTTGTTGAGCCGGCATTGTGCGTTGGTGTGGGTGGGTTTCCCGAATTGCAAATGGTGGATATAGTTTTCCGACTTAATTCTTTCCCACTCTTCTTTTGTGTAGGCGATCGGTTCTGTGCTTCGTCCTTTCCATTTGCTCCCATTTTCTCTTCCAAAGGCTATGTTAACTTCTTTGGGATTTTACTGTGCTTCTGGAGTTGATTTTTTCTCAGGACGAGGGGTCTTTTTTGGCTTGAATCAAAGTGTCGATATTTCCACCTCTCGCTCTGATGTCGTCTTCGGCCGCCGCGTGCTCATTTGCGGTTGTAAGCATAGATCCGAGATCTTTGTGCTTTTTTGAACCGATCATGAACGGTACGAGTTCGAGTTTTAAGCCATTGACGAAAGCATGCATTGCTTGTACGCCAGTTACTCTAGAGAAGCTGTTTTTCATTGCAGTCCACGTTGAGATAAAGTCCACGTATGGCTCGTCTTCAAACTGGGTGCATCGGTTTAGCTGGTTGATGATGTTGGGGCGTTTGTACGTTCCCCGAAAATGCTGAGTAAAAACTCTAGCCATATCATCCCAGCTATCGACAGTTCTTGATGGAAGCCCGTTGATCCAATCTCTGGCTCCATCCAGTAACATAAGGGGGAGGAATTTTACTGCCTCTAAGTAGTCCCATTGTTAATCTGGACGGCTGTGTAATAGTCTGAGAGCCATGTATCCGAGTTTGTGCTACCGGTATATTTTTGATATGTTGGACCAACTTTGGCAAAGGCAGAATGTAGAGGTATTTTTCGGATCCTGTCAGTGAAACACTTAGGTCCGAAGTATAGATCATCTCTTTCCGCTCTATCGATGTGTGCGGAGTATCTACCGGCTGAATGGATAGAAGGGGATCTACTCCTTTCTTTTCCATTGTTGCGCGAGCGTGCTTTTCCGGGATTGTCTCTATTTCCTCCGTTATCATGCCCTTTGGGATAAGGTGGAGTTCTACTCCTATGTCTTTCCTTATTCCTAGGGGGTGTACGGGATCTCTCACGCCTGTGAGGAATGTCATGTCTTCCGGCTTTCTCAGCAGGGCGTCTCGGAGGCGGCATTGCCTTTCCGTCCTTCCGGTTTTGTTCCTCCCGATCTCGGGGGTTAATTCCATCTTTCGGCAGATGGGATCCGGTTCTGGATGCTGCATCCTTATTATCGGGTTTTTTCTTGTCCTTTCTCGGGTCTCCTTTCTTCTGTTTCAAATTACTTGAATCTCCGGGTTCTTCAGGTCCAGGTGCTCCAGCGGCGCAAGTAGCTGTTTTGCATAGGGCTGAGTCATCATGCAACTTCCCTGATCTTGCTTGTCCTCGCTGTTGCTGTTGCAATGCCTTTCCTAAGAAAGCATACACCCCTTGAAGTTTTTTGCCGTTGGAATACATGTCATTGTTGAGGATGGCGAACGCGGCTTCCGCGTTTTCTGCTGCGGTTTTGTATATAGGTTCGCCCCTGGCATCTGGGCCGTTTACTTGCTTTTGCCAGGCCGGGTTTTGAAACCGTTCCTTTGGCGGCAGTACTTCCGGTCTTGTGATTCCGGGTAACCGTGTAGGTTTAATGACAGATCTATTCCTTCTCTCGTACTCCTCGATTTCTTCTTGCTTTAACTTAATGTCCGCTTGGGTTTTCTGGAGATGTTCTCGAGTTCTGAATAGATGTTGTTGTTGCCGTTGGAGAGCTTGTCTCCTGGCTTCCAGCACTTCAGGGGGTTCGTGGGGTCCCACTGGTGTTTGAAGTAGATTTTGTTCATCCTGTTCTGACATTGGCGGAACAGAGATTTCCTTCGCTTTCTTCTCTGCAGGCTTAACTCCACTTCCTCCTCCCGCTTCCGGGTTTTCGTTGGCTGGATCAGCCAGTTTTTTCTTCCGGAGCTTGTACTGGAGTTTCTTGGAAGCTTTGTGTTTTTTCTTGGAAGAAGAAGGTCTTTTACCAGGTTTTTCCTCTGTCAATTCCTTGACATCCGGGTATGTTGGAGTGGTTTCCCCCTCCTCTTTTTCCTCATCTGGCGGAGGTGTTCTAGGGCTTTCTTGACTTTCGGCATCCGTGTTTCCAGCCGGTTTTGCCATTAGTACTTCGTGGAACCCCTCTTGAAAGGATTTGACCTTTCTTTCGAAAGCGTCTTCATCTTCAAAATCGAATTCATCTGATCCGGGTTCTGATTCCAATATCGCCTCAATGGCGGCTAATATGGAGTCAGTTTACGAGTTTGTCGACATATTGACGGATGTCGGATCTTCCACCTCTATTGTGGGATTGTTGTTTTATGCCTCTTCCACAGGATTGTTTTCATCCGTGTTTTCGACGATCTCGGATTGCACCATACCGATAAAGTGCGATTCAAGATGATATCGGCGATCTGAGCAAAATCCGGCGTCATAGTCTTCTTCGACTAGGTATAGGGCGGGTAGGATAAATTTGCTTCCACCACAGAATCCCATTGCTTCTGCAGTTAATCCGATAAAGATGTTTGCAGATCCAATCGGTAAAATGCAGGCACTTACCAGATGATTCCGTCCTGGCATGTACGATCCGTTGTCGAGGAAGCGCCCGATGTCGTTGTCGAATTCCAGGCTTCCGACAGTTATGGTACTGCCAATTCCACCGAGTATCCCCGATCGAAACATAACGTCTGACGTAGCTGGCCCCACGGTGGGCGCCAACTGTCAAGACATCGTAGTAGAATTCATAGACGGGGGTGCCATGAGACTACTGATAGAGATGTGGGGGGACGTGGTAGTATGACGAACAATGACACCAAGGTTTTACCCAGGTTCGGTACATTGCAACTAGGCGGCGTTCCTACTCCTGCAATCTCACTAAATCAGGGCTGAAGACTAAGTATACAAAGTACAATTTTAGTTAGGTTTAGCTACTCGACAAGGATCAACCTCTCGGCGAGTTAGCCTCTAGCTTATTGTCCCTCTTTTTCTTATCTCCCGTCCGGCTTTATATAATAGCCGGGTTAGGGATTACAGAAAAGGAAACCTAGAAGACTACGGTAAGTTCTAACTTGGAAGGAAAGAATCCGCCTTCTACTCCAAGCCATACCACGTGGGCCGTGGTCCGGGTTCTTCTAGAATCCGGCTTCTTCGCGTCAGCTTACTGGGCCGCCTAATGGACCGTAATCCATTACCGTTCAGGCCACCCTGGTAATCCGGCACTTTAGGACACCATCTGATATACCCTATTTGGTATATATCCGACAACAACTTATTAAGTTCTTAAAATAAATCTTGAATGTTTGCTTTTATAGGACAATGAACACAATAACACTTTATTTCCGTTCTTGTCATAATCGATTCCATATCTATTACTAGTTCCTTTTAGGCCCTTGTATTTTTTGCATTGCGTTGCTTTGTATGACAACTCATACCAACCAATGTGGTATCAAAATACCCAAAAATACTTTGTTAACTAGTAATACATCTATAACTTGTATTTCAAGCATATACTCCTGAGTTGGACTTTTCCAGTTATCTTCTTTTTCAGCCATATATCTTTTCGTAATTCTAATTTTAATATTCCCTTTACTTTATAGAAGAATCATTCAACATCAAACAATGCTAGTCGTACTAGCTCATTTTATTTGGCGTGTTAGTCATATAGTAACACCCATTGAGTCATACTTTGAGTTTGATTGTTCTACTAATATCACCATATTAATAGTATTCTTCTAGATTCCGCTCTTAGCAATATCCAAGTAAGGTAAACGATTTTACCCATACTTTTAATCCATACCATCATAACAGTTTTATGATTAAGCTGCTATAGCTCGAAGGAAGGAATTTTGAGGATAATGTTTAGCGCCCAATTTCTTGGAATATTCAAACGCCTAGCGTCATCAATGATTGCATATATTCAAATAATATAAACATACATTGTCACGCTAAATTATACTCAGTCATGTTGCCACAAATAAGTTTCTAGATATCAATATATCTTTCACTTGATTGTTTGTGAAAACAATTCTTTTCAGTTCCTAAATCACCTTGATCAACAAAACATTCTTTTGAAGATAAAGTAATATGGAAGCACCATGACTCTGGATTCTAAGTAGGAATTACTTACTCTCTAGATCAATCAATAACTAACCATATGGAGCTAGGTAGGAAATACCAAAAATCTACAATAGGACTCAATTTTTAAATTTCACTAACACGGTACCAATCTTAAATGATTTTTACCAGATCATAACAGTTATATCTCAATTAACAATCTAAGCGTAAGGTAGTTATGTGGATGCCAATGAATACTAAAATTTGTGCAAATTCACTTTGATTGGTTGTTCATGATAAATAAGTTCAAGTTAATTCAAAATTATGCCATGAACTCCCACCCAAAAACAACATCCCTCTTAGTCGTCTTTAGTGATTACACGAACCAAATTCACTACACCAAAACCGATCATCACGTGAGATGATGTAGCTTCAAAGGTGAACATCGACATGTTCATGATATCATCCATATGACTCATGCTTTACCTTTCGGTTACGTGTTTCGAGGCCATGTCTGTACATGCTAGGCTCGCCAAGTAGACCTGTAGTATTGCGTGTGTTTCAAGGCCATGTTTGTACATGCTAGGCTTGAAAACACCCGTTGTATGCAAACGTTCAGTCTATCACACCCGATCATCACGTGGTGTCTCAAAATGACGGACTTTCTTAACGGTGCATACTAAAGGAAGAACACATTATTATCTTAATATTAAGTGAGAGGGATTATCTTATAATGATAACGTCGCTATCTAAGCAAAATAAAATGCATAAAAAGGATTAACATCACATGTAAGGATAACGTGATATGTTATGGTACTTCTTGCACTTGATCTCCATCATGTGCATCATGGTATGATCTCCATCATTCCACCAGCGTGGTACCAAGTTCCATTGTACCCCAATCTTGTTTGTCCAGCAATAATAAGACAACCATATGGATACCTCCCGGTATATCAATAATTTACAAAATAGACCATCTCATAATCAAATTTGTAAGATTGACCATATCACATCACATGTCCAGCAAAAACTAGTTAGACGCTTCTAATTTATTTTTGCATATTTTACGTGGCTTAGGGCTTTCGAGGATAGAACCGTTCATACCTACGAACATCAACCACAAGGTTGATAAACATATTTTTAACAACCATTCGTATATTAGATCTTAACTATAGTAGGAGAAACGGACACCCCCTTAGCCACAAGTGAGACAATTCTCGCGTACATAGTACACATAAACTTAGTCTGGGGCAGCTTCATCCTACTATGCCACTAAGATCATAAAATACTCAAGGAGGCAATAACATGATCATCAACGCCCACATACTCTTATGTGTTCTACCCGTACAAAAAATATACGCATAGATCCGGCTCTGATACCACTTAAGGGGTCGTTGCATAGAAAACAACAATTTTCCTATGCGAGAGACACCCGAAAGGCCAAGATCTAATCTAGGAGACGAAGTGCAACGGGCAAAGAGAGGGTTATGGAGAACACATACCCTCGAAGACACAAAGCGTTACGAGATCAAATCTCGCTGTTGGCGTAGTCGTCCTCACACCGATCCCGAGAGCGAGAAGATGTGCACCGCAATCGGGCGGTTCCTCTATGATCGGTCACACGTACGGTTGATGACGACCTCCGTTCCCTCGATCTAGCGGGGCGCGGAAGCAGAGGATCCCTCGGAACTTCCAGCAGCACTTCGGCGTGGTGGTGGTGAAGAATCCCACGGTGAGGGCTTCGCCAAGCCGGAGACCATGCAATGGAGCAGCGGGTGGAGATGAAATGAGGTGGGAAGTGTGTGTGAGAGAGGGAGCTCATGCCCTCTATTTATAGGAGAGGGGGGATGCAGCCCAAGGGGGGTGTGTCCAAGCCTATGGGTGTGCCCCCACCTCTTCCCTCATCATGTGAGTGGACACTCCACTCACACCCACTCATTTTCCCTTAAAACTCCACTTAGGAAATCCAAGAGTTTTTCTTTAATAAATAAATAAAAAAAATTATTTCTTTATTTCAGCATTTGTTAATTCTATTAACAAACTTTTGCATATAGCACCTCGAATCATTTCTTAATTCTATAAACAACCATTCGATGAAAACCCTTGAACTATTTCAATTTTCCCCGAAACGATTTCGGTGCTGCTCAAAACATTCTTTGTTATTCCATATCCTCTCAAAAGCGTCATCGAACCTTAAGCGTGTCACCCTACGGTTCGTGAATAAGATAGACATGATCGAGACTCCTCTCCGATCAATAATCAACAACGGGATCTGGAGATCCGTGATGAATCCTATATATTCAACGATGACTCTCGTGATCGTGTGAACCATCAACGTCGTGAACTATTCCCTTTGTCTCGCGATATTTTACTTATCCGAGATTCGATCATCGGTATCAACCATACCTTGTTCGATATCGTTACCGACAAGTACTATTTTCTCGTTTCCGTGATATGACATCCTTGTGACCTAGTCACGTGCTTGCAAGCGGTGTCGATGTGATATCACCGAGAGGGCCCAGAGTATATCTCTCCGTCATTTGGATGGACAAATCCCACTCTTGATCCAGGAGCCTCAACTAATACTTTCCGAATACCTAACGACACCTTTATAGTCACCCTGTTACGGTGTGACGTTTGATGACATCAAAGTACCCTTCCAGTATCAGTGATTGACATGATCTCATGGTCTAAGGAATAAGTTACTTCGTATGTTGGATATAACAATTCAAACCTAATGACTTGATCGCATTGCTATATTCACTTTGGGTATATGTTCATCACATCATTCTTCTAATGACATGACCCCATTATTAACAACATCCAATGTTCATGATCAGGAAACCTTGATCATCTATTAATCAACGAGCTAGTTAAAAGAGAGGCTTTACTAGGAACCATTGTTTGTTTATTAAACACACATGTATCAACGTTTCTGGTTAATACAATTCTAGCATGAGAAATAAACATTTATCATAAACAAAGAATAATATAATAACCACTTTATTACTGCCTCTCGGGCATATTCACTTCATTTATTGCATATGTTATTTGTGATCTTGCATGCTCTCCGTTGCTAGTGGTTATTCTGGCCAAGTAGTTGCTAGTGACTCCAAGAGGGAGTATTTATGCTCGATAGTGGGTTCATGCCTCCTTGTTGCGTTGCTCGAGTGACATAAACGTGAAGGGGGAGGATGTGTTGTTGCCATTACGGAGAAAACAGCGGTGAGAGTGCCCGCGTGCATAATCCTTACTTACATTACACACTTTGTTTAATTCAATTATCTGTTGCTTGCAACTTAATACCTAAGGGGGTTTGGATGATAACCTGAGAGTGGATTATTAGTCATAGATGCAGATGGATGTCGGTCTATGTATCTTGTTGTAATGCCCGCACTAAATACCATAGTAATCTTCATGTTATATTGTGAACTACGGTGCAACCTCTATTTGTCAATTGCCCAGCTGTAATTTGTTCACCCACCATGCTATCTTTTATGGAGAGACACCACTAGTGAAACTATGAACCCTGGTCCATTTTTCACACTGTTAAACAAACCACAACAATTTCTGCTTTCTTTACTTACTGCAAGCATACACTTTTTTCCACACTATATGTCTAATCTTTGTTTTCAGCAAGACCGGTGAGATTGACAACCTCATTGTACCGTTGGGGCAAAGTATTTTGGTTGTGTTGTGTGGAGGTTCCAAGTTGTTGCTGACACCGGTGAAGCGCCAACACCACCGTCAGTGGCATCAACCTTCTGAAGATTTTGTTTCTCCTACTGGATTGATAACCCTGGTTCTTAACTAAGGGTAAAACTCCTACCGCCGTGCTCATCACACCTTCCTCTTGGGGTTCCAACAACGCAGAGAAAGGATTCAACTCTGCTAGCAACAAGGATTTTTTCTAGCGCCGTTGCCGGGGAGAAGGAAGTCTTCTGGAAAGGGGAGTCTCTCACTCCCAACCTCTTTAGTTTGTTTATTGTCTTGTTTTTATTTTTTTCTTGTTTTGCTTCTCTATATCAAAAACACACAAAAAAAATTAGTTCTTATTCTAGTTGTTATTTTTGCTTTATCATGCTTGCTATCAATGTTTGATGTCTTTGAGACTAGATCTTTTAGGCAAGGTGGGTTCACGGATAAACAACAAAAACATTATAAGGAACACCGCTTGTCACAAAAAGGGATACACTTATGGGAGCAAATTAATAAATTGCATGACTATGCTAAAAACTTGTGCTCTACTTATAATGTCACTTATTGCTTTGATAAATCTTGTTGCCTGTAGGAGTTATAAACACCTCCCTTTTCAATGTGAGTATAATGATAATGTTACCATATCTTCTTATGTTAAGGGAAATTATGAATTATATGATGTGGAACAAATTGAAGAATTTATTTCTTGGAAGGGTGCATTCGAAATTGCCTATTTGCATGAAAGTATTGATGATGCACCTTATAAATATGAGATTTATGCTATACTTGAATATTGCTTTGATAATTATAAAGATTCTAATTACTACATAATGGAATATCTTAATAAATGCTCTCAACCTAAGGAAGAGGCTAATGCCTTGCAGGAACCTATGGAAGAAGAAACTGCTGAATCTGGAAGCTCATTGGATGAAAAAGAGGAGGAGAGTGATGAAAAAGAGGAGGAAGAATGGAGCTACCCATGTCAACCTCCCAATGATAGTAACTCTTTAAATCATACATTATTTGATGAAATCGATACTTTCTATACTTGTGACCTTGATACTACTATGAATGAAACTTGTGGGAATGATATTGCTATTGTTATTTATGATAATCCATGCTACTTGAATAAATCTTATGATAATGCTCTTGATGATGGTCCTATGTTACTTGATATTATAAATCATAATGCTACTGAAAATAGGATTGCTATAATGTGTCCTATACCTTTTAAGAGTGACCAATTATCTTGTTTTTCTATTGCTAAAAGTGGGGGAAAAGAAGAGCTGATTTTAAATTTTGATCCCACTATTTTTGAGCTTGATATGAATTGTGTGCTTTTAGATCATGACAAACATGCTTTATGTGATAATTATGTTGTTGAGTTTGTTCATGATGCTACTGAAACTTATTATGAGAGAGGAAAATATGGTTGTAGGAAGTTTCATGTTACTTATACACCTCTCTTTTTGTTGTAAGTTTTAAAGTTGCTCTTGTTTTACCTTCCCATGATTTCTAGTTTGAGCTTCTCTAATTTATTTCTTTACAAGATTCCTATGCATAGAAAGTGGGTTAGACTTAAATTTGTTTTATACTTGCTTCTTGATGCTCTCTTTTGCTTAATTCATATTTCTTATGTGAGCATCTTTGCCTTTTATGCCTAGGTGAAAGGCGTTAAAGAAAAGCGCTACCGAGAGACAACCCGTTTTATTTCGCTGTTTTCGACCCCTTTTTTTCGTTTTCTTTGGTGTTCTTTGCACCTGGGTGTTGTCTATTTCCTCAGCAACCCCTCTGTATCTTTTATTTTGTGTTTTTGTTGAGCCAAGTAAAGCCTCTAGTGGAAAGTTGAGCCTATATTTCGGATTTCTGCGCAGAAAACAGATTTCTGCTCTCCACTGTTAATTCCGTTAAAAATCACAGAAAATTCAAAATGACCTGAGATTTTTTGTGCTTAATCCTTAGTTATATACGCAACCTTTCTTAAAATCGATCTTTGTCTGCTGTTCTGTTTTGACAGATTTCTGCCATTTATCGCATTTGCATCTTAATCTCTTTCTTTTGGTGTTCTTTTGAGAAAAAGAGTTTTGAAAGAAGTTGTGGCAGTAGCTAATGTGTTTTTGAGTGTTAGACTTGTGTTGAAACTGAACCATGTGAATTTCTTATTTCAATTGCACTAACGTTGCTAATGAAGATTGTGAGAATTTTGATGTGAAGGAAGTTTTCAAGGGTCAAGAGAAGAGGGTGATATGATGTGATCAAGAAGAGTGGAAAGCCTAAGATTGGGGATGCCCGGTGGTACATCCAAGCAAATTCCAAGAAGACTCAAGCGTCAGCTTGGGGATGACCAAGGCATCCCCTTTTTCATCAACAAATTATCAGGTCAGTTCTAGTAAAACAATATTTTTATTCAGTCGCATCTTATGTGCTTTACTTGGAGCGTTTGTTTTCAGTTTGCTTTTGCTTTTGCTTTCAGTTTGTTTTTTTAATTTCATAATAAGCTTGGTTGGACCCCAGCATTCTTTTATTGGACAGTGACACACTCCGCTTTTTCATGAGAATACGTTGTATTCTTAGTCTCTGTTTGGCTGCTGCATTTATTTAGCTCCTGTTTTGCATGCATCTCTTATCAGAGCTGTTAGTTTTAGTAGTATTATGTGAGTACTCTCATGTTTGATTGTTGTATCATAAATAGTATTTTTGTTAAAGCATGTTTTGTATGGTGCTTGTTGGGAGAAAGAAAACTGCTGCTTGAAGACGAATTTATAACAGTTCTAGTAGAAGCTTGTATAGACTGTGGCTAGAACTTTTTCATGCCATGCTAAATGTTATTTTAATTTTAAAGCCTTGTGGTTATTGAGTAGCATTATTAGCCTCAAATAGATGAGAGTGTTTAATATGTATTGAAAGATTCAGGAGTTGTTCTTGTCATAGTAAAGCATCAATATATGGTATTCTCTTTCGAATGTTTTATTTGGATGACTTGACGCATGCTCACACCATGTTTATGACTACAAACCAGTCACGAATAGCCTCCATGACCACTTATTTTTGTAACTTGTGATACTGCTTATGTTTTAATTAATGATGCTTATGTCGCTATGCATGATTATGGCTCTTATGCTCTCTTGATTTGTCGCTCCCAGTCTTTTGCTAGCCTCCACCTGTACTGAGTATGAGCTCTACTCGTGCATCCAAACTCCCTTAAACCAATATTTTCCCATTGTGTCCACCATACCTACCTACATGTGGTATTTAACTGTCATTCCAAAGTAAATTGCTCATGTGTTACCTTTAAAACCTTCAAAATTACTCATGCTTTATGTTCCTGTTTTAGCTCATGAGGACGTAAATAGAGAATCTTTATCTCAATTGTTGATTGGATTTCACACCCTGGACTAGTGTCTTCATCCACTTATCCAAATGATAGAAGAGCTGGCAGAGGGGTGCCCAGCCCCAAATTAATGCAAACAAATTCTCTTCACTATTTTTGCCCCTGATTTATCAGTCAAAGCATAATTGTGTAAATAAAAGAGAAAGAGGGATGACCTTCTACACCAGTTGCGTCCTTCACCATGGGAGCCGCTCTTGTGAATCCAGTTGACTTGTGACATACTGTATTTTCTGTTTACCATTCGTTGACATTAGCATACATCTCCCAAAATATAGACACTCCTCCACGGTATGTGATTGTTGGCAGGCACCCGAGGATTCGGTTAGCCATGGTTTGTGAAAGATGGATGGGAGGAGTGTCAAACTTTTAATTCCTCTATTTAATAAAATAAAAGCTCTAGCACATGAGTGATCCCTGCTTCCCTCTGCGAAGGGCCTTTATTTTACTTTTATGTTGAGTCTCTTCTTCTAACTTTATGCACAGTTGAGAGAGCATTTTTGCCATTCTGAGTTCTATGTGCATTTGTCCCATAAACATCAATAATTACTTCATGATGTGATATTATTTGTTCTTAAATTATTTGTTCTAGTCTTCCTCTTGAACTTTGAAGGTGTCCTGGCATTTATGTTTTTCCCCACTCTTAAGGACTATCGAAATATCACTTTGCCATGCTTTCTCTATACCTGAAACAAACGTTTACCTTTCTTTGCATTATTATTCATGATCCTTTATTTGAGTTACTCTTCGTGATGCAAAGTAATTACTATGCTTTATTATTAAAGTTTTATTTATCATGCATGTGTTTAAAGTTTTATGATCTCAGCGTGCATATGCTTTTACATTAGATTGATCAAGTTATGTTAGTAGCATGTCACCTCAGAAATTATTGTTTTATCGTTTATCTACTCGAGGACGAGTAGGAACTAAGCTTGGGGATGCTTGATACGTCATAAACGTATCCCAAATTTCTGATGCTCCATGATGATATTATGCCAACAACTACATGTTTTATCCCTTCTTTATGTCATTTTTATCGATTTTCTAGACTAACCTATTAACAAGATGCCACAAAGCCACTTCCCTGTTTTCTGCCGTTTTTTAGTTTCAGAAAAGTTGTTCTGGAAATATTCTCGGAATTGGAAAATTCGAAGCCCGGAAGTCCTATTTCCCCCGAAAGCATCCAGAAGACGAAGAGGAGTCGAAGAGGGGCAGCAGGGGGCCACACCATAGGGTGGCGCGGCCCCCTGGCCGCGCCAGCTATGGGTGTGGCCCCCCCGGCCTCCACCGCCTTTGCCCTTTCGCCTATTTAAGCCCCCGGATGGAAAACCTTAGACACCTGATCAAAATCTCCAAAAAAGTTCCGCAGCCGCCGTCACCGTCAACCCCAGATCAGGGGGGTTCTGAAGCTGTTTCCGGCACCCTGCCGGAGAGGAAATCATCACCGGAGGCTTCTACATCACCATGCCTGCCTCGGAGTGATGCGTGAGTAGTTCATCCTTGGACTACGGGTTCGTAGCTGTAGCTAGATGGTTGTCTTCTCCTCATATGCCTCCATGTTTAGATCTCGTGAGCTGCCTATCATGATCGAGATTGATCTTATGTAATTCTTTATGTTGTGTTTGCTGGGATCCGATGAATATTGACCTTATGCCAAGTTGATTATAGTCTTTATTGAATATGTTATTTGTGATCTTGCATGCTCTTCGTTGCTAGTGGTTATTCTGGCCAAGTAGTTTCTAGTGACTCCAAGAAGGAGTATTTATGCTCGATAGTGGGTTCATGCCTCCTTGTTGCCTTGCTCGAGTGACAGAAACGTGAAGGGGGAGGATGTGTTGTTGCCATTAGGGAGAAAAAACCGGTGAGAGTGGACGTGTGCATAATCATCGCTTATATTACACACTTTGTTTAATGCAATTATCTGTTGCTTGCAACTTAATACCTAAGGGGGTTCGAATGATAACCTGAGGGTGGATTATTAGTCATAGATGCAGATGGATGTCGGTCTATGTATCTTGTTGTAATGCCCGCACTAAATAGCATAGTAATCTTCATGTTATATTGTGCAGTACGGTGCAACCTCTATTTGTCAATTGCCCAGCTGTAATTTGTTCAGCCAGCATGCTATCTTTTATGGAGAGACACCACTAGTGAAACTATGAACCCTGGTCCATTTTTCCACACTGTTAAACAAACCACAACAATTTCCTGCTTTCTTTACTTACTGTAAGCATACACTATTTTCCACACTATACTTCTAATCTTTGTTTTCAGGAAGACCGGTGAGATTGACAACCTCACTGTACCGTTGGGGCAAAGTATTTTGGTTGTGTTGTGTGTAGGTTCCATGTTGTTGCTGACACCGGTGAAGCGCCAGCACCACCGTCAGTGGCATCAACCTTCCGAAGATTCTCTTTCTCCTACTAGATTGATAACCCTGGTTCTTAACTAAGGGGAAAACTCCTACCACTGTGCTCATCACACCTTCCTCTTGGGGTTCACAACAACGCAGAGAAAGGATTCAACTCCGCCAGCAACATGCACCCGATGAAAATCAAAGCCAAGAAAGATCTCAGAAAAGAAAAATCTCGACTTGAGTCCACAGCGGACAGAGGATCAGCCGAGCTGGACGGAACGTCCTTGCTCGCTGACGCCCCGACATCTCCAGGCCGTCCACCCGCAAATCCGGGCATCTCGTATTTCGGGATGTCGACTGCCCTTGCTGGGCTCGAGGGTTTTCGAATGGGGTCTGCAGCTGGAGCGACGTTTGTGGGAGCCTCTTTCCTCTTCACGGACGGAGTCGAAGAAGCAAACTGATCCGTGCTGATGGTCGCAAGGCTACTGCAAAAGCTAGAATAAAAAAAGACAAGGAAGCGAATTCGCAAAAAAAAGGGAGAACGCACAGAACTTACTCATCCTCATCATCGTCGTCAAGAATGCCTGGGTTCCAGGCGGTGGAGATCCTCGACTGACGAATCACGGGAGGAAGCACGTTGAGAGGAGTCACCCGAAGAGGCTCAACCTCCTTGACGAGATCATCACCCAAGGAAATATCCTTGGAAGTGACTTCATCCTTCTCCGACTTGCGGCGCTTGCAATGATGGAGCTGTTTGCTATCCGACTCTTCCTCCTCCTCCACATCGTCGCATTCGGAGCTTGAATCAGCATCCGCGACGCTGGTCTCGTGAGGGGCTTCAGCGTTACTCGCCAGAAGATTTGAGACATCATCTGCAGAGACTAGCGGATAAGACGTCGCCACGTCCCGATTCTACGAAAGAGAAATGCAAGAGAAGACGATTTAAATCGACAAAAACCCACGCAAGAAGAAACAAAAGTGAAAACAAAGAGAAGAAGGATTTCAATCGACAAAAAACCAGGCAAGAAGAAACAAAAAGCGAAGGAGAAGATTAGGGAACTCACCTCGGTCGGAGGGTTCCCTGCCTCAAATGGGTCGAGAGGGCACGCTGAGTAGCCCTCTCCCTTCTTCAATTTGGTGATAGCCGCAATTTTCTTGTCGAATTCGGCATTCGAAAGAATATCGTCGCATGCACGGCTCTGGTCGTTGGCGCCCATGTACTCCCACATGGTGGTTGGCCTCTCTCGAAGGGGCTGGATCCTCCAGCGCAGGAATACACCCGATAGATGTATCCCGTTCAGCGGAGTCCCCAACTCCTTGTCCCAGAAGCGTGCCACCTTCGCGAGTAGGGGGGGTGATGACCTTGCCTACCTCGACTGAGAGCGAATGCAGCCATGACTTCCGCCGCTTCAAAACAACGAATGGCTGGAACTCGGGGACGCTGCCCGCGCTATCATCCGCAACGTAGAACCACTTTCGGCGCCACCCCTGAGCTGAGTCGACGATGTTCATCTCCATGTAGGAGATGTCCTTGTACTCCTGAATCCTGAAGCCTCCGGTCCTCAGTGGCTCGCCGATTCTTTCGCCAGGCTGCTTCTTCTCTCGGAAGATCCGCACTTTGATGATGGCCTTCCAAAGCCCCAGTGCGGACGGATGTTGAGAAAACATTCACAAAGCACGATAAAGCACGAAATGTGTTGTACCACGTTCGGAGGAAGGTCGTGCAGCTGTATGCCTTAGACATACAGCAACCCAACGAGAAATGGATGGAGGGGGAAAGACAAACCTCGAGCGATGTGCTCCGAGAATGCGACGCGTTCGGTGGAGAGGGGGTTGGGCATCTCCTCCTTCTCGAGGACATGCACATGCGTTTGGAGCTCTCTGGGGGCAGAAGCCCCTCCCTCTGCATCTCCATGATGCTTTTCTTCGTGGCGTTCGACGGGCGCCAATCGCCCGTCTTCTTCGACGGGGCCGCCATGGACGCGCTCGCCACTTCCTTGCCGGATGCAGCTGCGTCGCGCTTCTCGGCTCGTGTCATTGGGAGTCGCTCGTGCTCACAGAGGAGAAGGCGTGTGCGGAGGAGGAAGAAGACGAATGAGGGCCGGGAAAGTTACTTTTCCCCTAAGGCCCAATATTTATATCAGCACCAGGATGATCTGAGTCGTTGATCTGCGAACGCGGCGCTCATCGCAGCCACCACGCATAAAGAGGAAACGAGGAGGCGGCGGGAGGGGGGTGGTTATCCCCGCACGATCTTTACGAAAAGATTGTGCGTATTTACAACGCGCGGCCAGCGGAAAAACCAGGGACACAACCGCTCGTTTCCGGTCAAAAAGCCGACACGGTGGGCCCGCACGCTCTGCCCCACTTCGTCACGTCCCATCGGGAGCAGTCGAGTGCACGGTGATGTCACGGCGCACCTCGCGACACGAAATCTCTTTCGTATAAGCATCAAGACGCGGAATTTCTTTCGCATGGGCACCCTGACACGAAATCTCTTTCGCATGGGCACCCTGACACGAAATCTCTTTCGTATGGGCATTTCAACACGAAATTTCTGTCGTATAAATACATTGACTCGAAATTTCATTCGTATGAACTTCATAACGCGAAATCTCTTTCGCACAAGATCAAGAAGAAAAGAGCACCTCACTCGAAGGGTTGCAAAAGTACGACCAAGATAAAATCGCGAGTGTGCGGCTCCCGCAACTCCGCCTCACGATGTAATTACACATCATTTTAACCCTGGATCGTTCGGCCGACTAGGCACATCTGGATGCCGTATTCTCTTAAGTACGAAGGTAAGACCCAAGGATCTTTCCTGTCGTCCTGGAATCGCACTCGAGCTGCGTCCTCCAGTAAATATTCCGTGTCAACAACGCGAAGAAAAATCCTAGCGGACGCGCCGGGTACCCCTTTAAGGTTAAGTTCGACGTGGGGATGACTCCTGGACCTGTCGGGTGAGCCTACCCAGTCTAAGGCCCAAGACCAAGGCCCAAGGCAAGGCGCTGTCCCGATGTTCTAGAAGGCCCAATACAGGCCCACCCGCAAGACTTGCGGGTCAAGAAGGAAAAACTCCTACCGACCTAGAATTAGGGTTCATAACCCCCCGGACACGGTTTGAGACCTGGCTATCTATAAAAGGCTAGGAGAACCACTGAGGGGGGATCCAATCTACTTTTCACCACCATAGCCATAAGCTCGAGATCAATCTCTCGGATGGCGCACCCACTTTTGTAATCGATCTACTAATAATACAGATCTCAAGAGGAGGAGCAAGGGTTTTACCTCTACGAGGGCCCCGGACCTGGGTAAAATCGTGCCCCTGTTAGCTGACGATTTTCGCCAGCGCCTACTCGTTCTCTTAATCGAAACCCTACCGGATCATCCGAGGGACTTGTTGATATGAGTAATCGACAATGTCCTATATCTCTACACCGAAAACAAGTGACTCTGCTTAGAACCTTCTTCCCTTTTATCAGCGTAATATTGGTCATCATCTCCTCATACTGTTGTTGATGTCTACGCACGCTTCTATTCTTGTAGACAGTGTTGGGCCTCCGAGTGCAGAGGTTTGTAGAACAGCAACAAGTTTCCCTTAAGTGGATCACCCAAGGTTTATCAAACTCAGGGAGGTAGAGGTCAAAGATATCCCTCACAAGCAACCCTGCAATTAAGATACAAGAAGTCTCTTGTGTCCCCAACACACCTATACAATTGTCAGTTGTATAGGTGCACTAGTTCGGCGAAGAGAGAGTAAAATGCAAGTAATATGGATGATAAGAAGTGATAATAGCAATCTGAAAAAAATGGCAGCAAGCCATGTAGCAGAACAGGCGGAAAACGATGTTTCAATGCTTGGAAATAAGGCCTAGGGCTCCTACTTTCACTACAGGACACTCTCAGCAATTCTCACATAATTGAATGCATAAATATCATCTCTTCACCATGCTACTCCGAACCACTCTCCGGTCGAATAACAAACACTAATCATTGAGTAGGGGCTTTAACAGCACTCCTCAAGTCTATATTCCCTCTCTAGGGCAACCCACTGTCCTACGAGCATCATAGATTAGTAAACAAACGCCACAATTTCATAGGTTCATCTTCCAACACAAGATATAAATATCATGCTAAACCACACGGTGCACACACTGTCACCTTTACCCCATGCTTAAATAGTTTACAAAGATAACAAAACCACTTGAGTAGCATAATAGATGAAGATCAATCTACATATTCAACTAGATTACAAAGCTCATGATCACATAAAGATCACACCATGGGAGAGAGAGATGAACCACATAGCTACGGTAGAGCCCTCAGCCCTGGGGGAGAACTACTCCCTCCTCATCATAGGAGACATCAACGACGACGGAGATGGCGGTGGAGTCGATGGAGATGACTTCCGGGGGGCACTTCCCCGTCCCGGCAGGGTGCCAGAACAGAGATCTGTCCCCCGAAACTTGTCGGTGGCAGTGGCAGAGCTACGGTTGTATTTTGTGGAAAAGGTCGATTGATTTAGGATTTATGCCTCGGGGAGTATATATGGGCGAAAGGGCGATGCCGGGAGGTGGCCAGGGGCCCCACACCCCTAGGTGGTGCGGCCAGGGGGACCCGCTCCACCCCATGGTGTGGCCACCCTGTGGCCCCCCTCCGGGGCTCTTCGGGACTTCTGGATGCTTCCGGGACTTTTAGGACTTCTGGCTTTCGAATTTTCCTATTCGAGAATATTTCCAGAACAACTTTTCTAAAACTAAAAACAGCAGAAAACAAGGAACTGGCTCTATGGCATCTTGTTAATAGGTTAGTCCCGAAAAACATAAGAAAACGTAGGAAAACAGACGAAAAACATGTAGCAATTGGCATAATATCAACATGGAACATCAGAAATTATAGGTACGTTTGAGACGTGTCAAGCATCCCCAAGCTTAGTTCCTACTCGTCCTTGAGTAGGTAAACGATAAAACAAAATAATTTCTGAGGTGACATGCTACCACACAATCTTGATCATAATATGTAAAGTAGAACATGTAAACTAGGATGAAATGAACTAAAGTTGTGATCTATATTTGATATCAACAAGTAATGCATAAACAAAGAAGAAATAAGTAAAACTTTTAATGAATCAATGCTAAAAGACTATCAACCGTGCAAAGTTTATTAGAGATGATTTAAGCTTTCAAGAACAACAATATCATGCTCGTCAAACTATCTTCACAACCCCTGTTAGGATCAAGTCAAGCTTTCCACACAATGCAATGCTTGAATCTTAAACTATTTGCGCACTAAAAACAAGCAAGTGTTCTGCATTGGTCCCTAGCACCAGGATGGTATGGCTAAGAGAACATTATGGGTGGTTTGGAAGGTCAATCGAAGAAAGGCTCACAAAGCTGAAAGTGGTCATTAGACAAGAGAAAGTCTTACAACCGAAGCTATGCGAGGAGTAGGGATTGCCACACAACGGATGCACATAGAGCTATAAGTGTATGAAAGCTCTCCAATGGAACTATTGGGGGTGCGTCCAACTTGCTTGCTCACGAAGACCTAGAGATCATTTGAGGAGGCTCATCATTGGAATATACATGCCAAGTTCTATAATGTAAAGTTCCCCACATAGTTATGAATGAATGATAATATGAAAACTCTCTCCAAACTGAAGTATTGGTGCTAAGCATGAAGCACAAGTGTGGTATAAAGGATAGTGATGCGCCCCCTCTCTCTTTATTCTCTCTTTGGCCCTTTCATTTTTTTCTTTTTGGGCTTTTCATTTTTTTTATATATCCTCACCGGTAGGGGAAACATCCTATATTACAATGAATCATCACACTTTTCGTACTCATAACTCATAAATAAATATCTCTGATGTCTCTAACTGCATGCTCCTGCCAGTGTAGCGGTATGCATAAATAACCATGAAGCTCATCATCAAGTAACATAATGGAGGTGGATGTTGTGCAGCAATATATCTCGGAATGGCTATGGAAATGCCATGATAGGTAGGTATGGTGGCTGTTTTGAGGAATAATATATGGGCTTATGTGTAGAAGAAAAAAGTCCTCCCACGGGATTTGGATGCACTGGCGAAGTTTGCACCAACTCTCAGTGTGAGAAAGGGCAATGCACAGTACCGAAGAGGCTAGAAAATATGGATGGTGGAAGTGGCAGAAAACAGCAACATAGAACTCACAAGTTAAAAGATTACAACAAGCAAATCATCTTACAAGGCAAAGTGCAAATCACTCCAAGAGGGTCTGTGGCAGTGAAAGTCACTGTTAGCTACCCCGACCGTAGCGCGTAACCAAAGGCCGATCAGAAATGTATCATTCGTAGCAATCATATACCATTGTTTCTGTCAGCTGGTAATTTAAGTGTGGCACAGTTTCAAGTTTCTTAGACCAACCATTAGAAGTTTATACTTACTAGTCCTTCCCGTTTATCCATTAAGCAAACTAATATCTCAAAACAAAAGCAGTGATTCAAGTGAAACAGTTTAGTGATCTACAACACCATGCGGATTTTTCCACTATACCAACTACCACAAAAGCATTTCTATTTCCAAGCAAACACACATATGAGAACCACCTAACTAAAAAATCTAACAACTCTGAATAAGAGATGCATGAAAACAAAGGCCAAAGGCAGTACTAGCAAAAAGTGAACACTCACAGAACAATAAGAATGAAAACTAGAGTGTTCTAAGCAATGAAAACGGAGAGTGTCTCTCTCCCACACAAGTATGATAAGATACAACCATTTATTACAGCAAAGAAAACCAAACAAACTGAAAACAGAAAATAAAAGACGCTCCAAGTAAAGCACATAAGATGTGACCGAATAAAAATATAGTTTCACTAGATGTGACCTGAAAAATTGTTGATGAAGAAGGGGATGCCTTGGGCATCCCCAAGCTTAGATGCTTGAGTCTTCTTGGAATTTGCTTGGATGTACCACTGGGGCATCCCCAAGCTTAGTATTTTCACTCTTCTTTATCACATCAAATCATCCTCTTCTCTTGACCCTTGAAAACTTCCTTCACATCAAAATTCTCACTATCTTCATTAGCAACGTTAGTGCAGTTGAAATAATAAATTCGCATGGTTCAGTTTCAACATAAGTCTAACACTAAGAAACACATTAGATACTGTCACAACTTCTTTAAAAACCCCTTTTCTCAAAAGAACACCAAAAGAAAGAGATTAAGATGCAAATGCGATAAATGGCAGAAATATGTCAAAACAGAACAGAAGGTAAAGAACGATTTTTGCAAAAATCGTCTGTTGCTCAAATCAAAAAGTGTTCTTCTAAGAAAAGTTGAGCATTTAACTCAGGATTAAGCACAAAAAAGATCAGGTCATTTTGAATTTTCTGTGATGTTTAACAGAATTAACAGTGGACAGCAGAAATCTGTTTCCTACGCAGAAATCCGAAATATAGCCTCAACTTTCCACTAGAGGCTTTACTTGGCTCAACAAAAACTCAAAATAAAAGATACAGAAGGGTTGCTAACGAAATATACAACACCCAGGTGCAAAGAACACCAAATAAAATGAAATAAAACAGATTGAAAACAGCGAAATAAAACGGGTTGTCTCCCGGTAGCGCTTTTCTTTAACGCCTTTCAGCTAGGCACAATGATTTTTAAAAGATGCTCACATAAGAATAAGAGTTGAAGTACAATAAGAGAGCATCAAGAAGAAAATATAAAACACATTTAAGTCTAATCGACATCCTATGAAAAAGAATCTTGTAGAAAACAAGTCAACGAAGCACAAAGTGACTAGCATAGGAAGACAAAATAAGTGCAAATTCAAAAATTTCAACATAAAGAGGGGAAACTTAGTATTGTTGAGATGCATAAAACCATGTTTCCCTCTATCATAATAAATTTCAGTAGCATCATGAATAAAATTAACAATATATCTATCACATAAAACATTCTTATCACGAGCCACATGCATAAAAGAATTAATACTCTCCACATAAGCATAGTCATTCTTATTAATAGTAGTGGGAGAAAATTCAACAAAAATCGCTATTATTATTATTCTCATCACCATAATCATTAAATATAGGAGGCATATTGTAATCACAATTAATTTGATTCTCAATAGTAGGTTGACTGAGAATATCATATTCATCATTATAAACAGGTGGAACTAGACCACAATCATTATAATCATCATATATTGGAGGCAAGGTATCATCAAATAAAATTTTCTCCTCAAAACTTGGGGGACTAAAAATATCATATTCATCAAA
Source organism: Alopecurus myosuroides (assembly GCA_028641055.1). NCBI lineage: Eukaryota > Viridiplantae > Streptophyta > Magnoliopsida > Poales > Poaceae > Alopecurus > Alopecurus myosuroides. The sequence continues at coordinate 99,805,641 of CM054061.1, forward strand.
ACTAGCTTCCCCAAGCTTACACTCTTCCATAGCATTAGCAATAATGGTGTTTATAGAGTTCATACTAATAACATTGCCACTAGCATGCAAGTAAAGTTCCATAGGTTTTTTAATTTTCTCTTCAAACACTTCATGTCCTAACTCAAGATAAATATTATAAAGCTCTCTCATATTTTTGTTGTTTTCTAGTTAAGCATAAAGATAAAAACAAGTAACAAGTAAAAATAAGCCTAACTAGTGAAAACAAGAAACAAAAAGATTTAATTACAGAATCTGAAGGAAATAACTTTGAGCACTCACACCCGAGGATGTGAGTACCTTTTACCTTACCTCCCCGGCAACGGCGCCAGAAAAGAGCTTGATGTCTACGCACACTTCTATTCTTGTAGATAGTGTTGGGCCTCCAAGTGCAGAGGTTTGTAGAACAACAGCAAGTTTCTCTTAAGTGGATCAATCAAGGTTTATCGAACTCAGGGAGGTAGAGGTCAAACATATCCCTCTCAAGCAACCCTGCAATTAAGATACAAGAAGTCTCCTGTGTCCCCAACACAGCTAATACAATTGTCAGTTGTATAGGTGCACTAGTTCGGCGAAGAGAGAGTAAACTGCAAGTAATATGGATGATAATAAGTGATAATATCAATCTGAAATAAAAATGGCAGCAAGCAAACATGTAGCAAAACAGGCGGAAAATGGTGTTTCAATGCTTGGAAATAAGGCCTAGCGCTCCTACTTTCACTAGAGGACACTCTCAACAATGCTCACATAATTGAATGCATAATTATCATCTCTTCACTATGCTACTCCGAACCACTCTCCGGTCGAATAACGAACACTAATCATTGAGTAGGGGCTTTAACATCACTCCTCAAGTCTATATTCCTTCTCTAGGGAACCCCAATGTCACTACGAGCGCCATAGATTAGTAAACAAACGACACAATTTCATAGGTTCATCTTCCAACACAAGATATAAATATCATGCTAAACCACACGGTGCACACACTGTCACCTTTACCCCGTTCTTAAATAGTTTACAGAGATAACAAAACCACTTGAGTAGCATAATAGATGAAGATGAATCTACATATTCAAGTAGATTACAAAGCTCGTGATCACATAAAGATCACACCATGGGAGAGAGAGATGAACCACATAGCTACTGGTAGAGCCCTCAGCCCCGGGGGAGAACTACTCCCTCCTCATCATAGGAGACAGCAACAGCGATGGAGATGGCGGTGGAGTCGATGGAGATGACGTCCGGGGGCACTTCCCCGTCCCGGCAGGGTGCCAGAATAGAGATCTGTCCCCTGAAACTTGTCGGTGGCGGTGGCGGAGCTACGGATGTATTTTGCGGAAAAGGTCGATTGATTTAGGGTTTATGCCCCGGGGAGTATATATGGGCGAAAGGGCGATGCCGGGAGGTGGCCAGGGGGCCCACACCCCTAGGTGGCGCGGCCAGGGGGACCTGCGCCACCCCATGGTGTGGCCACCCTGTGGCCCTCTTCCGGGGATCTTCGGGACTTCTGGATGCTTCCGGGACTTTTAGGACTTCTGGCTTTCGAATTTTCAAATTCCGAGAATATTTCGAGAACAACTTTTCTGAAACTAAAAATAGCAGAAAACAGGGAACTGGCTCTGTGGCATCTTGTTAATAGGTTACTCCTGGAAAACATAAGAAAACGTAGGAAAACATACGGAAAACATGTAGCAATTGGCATAATATCAACATGGAACATCAGAAATTATAGATACGTTTGAGACGTATTAGTTGTCTAGTATACTCTACTATATTGGTTGAAAGTCTAGGCTGCTTGTTTGGACAATTTCTAGATAGATGCCCATCTTCTTCACAAGAGTAACAACACTTGGTGGTGAGTTTAGATGAATGGGCATGTGAGATAGTCTGGCTCTAGTATCCATCTTGACACTGTCTATCTGAATACTATCCCGCTTACATTTCCCTTTCACTTCTTGTTTTCCTTCATTCTTCTTGAATGCGCGAATCATTTCCACCCTGACTTGTTGTCCTACTTGTTGTACCATGGGGTAGAGTGGACATTGTGCTGGAACATGTGTTGTTCCTTCACACAAAAGGAAAGTAACAGGAGTAGTGTATTCTCTAGTGGAACTGCTTGTATCCCTGTGGGGCCACTCATCAGGACATTCTTTGGATGAGTGTCCTATTTCTCCACAAGCTTTGCATGCTTTGAATGTTGAATTCATTTCCTCTTCTAACTCCTTGTTTCCATTGTTTTCACCATTGGTCACAATGTGGGAGATCAACTACACTATTTGTGATTGGGTATCTAGCACTTGCTGCATCCCTGGGGTTGAAATCCATATTGGGGTTGCTGGCTTGATTTTGGCCCATCAATTGAATTACTTGGCTCTAAGCCTCTAGTAGAATTTGCATTGCTGTTGACTTCTCAAGGTTGTTGGCATTCTGGCTAGGCATATGTTTAGGGTTTTAGGGGAGATGAGTAGAGGTGAGAAAGATAGCTAAAGGAGGTTCCTACCCAAACACAACAGATCAAGGAAACTTATCTTACAAACAACTAAAAAGCATTTTCACACCAAACAACAAGGTTTTAGGAAAACAAACTAATATTGTCATACCACACTTATTTGGTATGATCAATACACTAACACGATAACGTTGTTCTTAGCAAAGTATCTAGATTGGTGGTCTCATCTATATCTTTTGGAGCCTCTTCAAATGTCTTGAGATGTTTCTGATTGTTGGGGACTCTGACTTCTTCTCTAAGTTCTTCAATTGTCTTGAGTACAGATCCTCATGTTGAAGCCTGAAAGGTTATGCGAAAACTATTCCTTGCACTTTAGCATGATTATCACCAATCATGTCTTGATGGAAAACCAGAGATAAGTCATCTATAATAAGAGAAGAAGATTTTGAAGGTGCATAATAGGTGAGAGGATAAGAGAAAGACTGCGATGAGATGTTTTGTTTCTAGAAAGTCTGAACAAGGTAAATTTTCAATCCTAGGGTCTTTTTGAAGATTAAGGTCTCGAACCTACAAGCAACAAAGTGCTCTGATACCATTTTGCAGCGTTCTCACATTTAAATAATGCAAGAACTCTGTGTTATTGTGCCAGTCCCTGGATCAATTGCTAGCACCATAGTTCAACATTGAAATATCATGCAAATGCGTCAAAATCTATTACCTCGCATGATCCAGTCTTAACAAAATATGCATACAACTTGCATAGTGTCAGAAGACTAGCAGGAAACATAATTACAGCAGAAAACTTAGTAGAACATTGAGCCTCATCCTCTTCATGTGCCACATGCAAAACATGTTGGCTGTAGACTCGAGATCCTAAACGAAACCTCACTCGTCTTCAGATTCATCTGCAGGATGGAATATGCAGTCACAAGGGAGTCAATACCATTTAATGTATTGGCAAGTAACACTATGATGGATATAAATGGCAAGACTAATACTACATGCCTATTTGGCTGAGTGGAGTTTTGGCTAAGTTTGCATAAAGCAAGTTTCCCCTATATTTTATCATAAAACATTTCATCTATAAAAAAGTATCACTGATAGAAACCAGTGACCAGAACTAATTTAAGGAGTACCACTGATAGAGACCAGGGTAAATCTCCTTCCCAGGTTCACCCATCAAAATTTTATTATCAAGTTGGCATGATGAGATTCTTCCGTCATTCCTTGTCCAGCTGCTCAATTTGTCCCTCACCGGGGACACGGCTAAGATCTTAGTTCGTTGACTCTGCAGAGTTTGTGCACTTTCACATTCATACTCAAATCAGCCCAAACGTCCTATACACCCTGAGTGCATTAAGGAAAGGAGAAGATTGAGACGAAATCTTTCAGAAGAAATTCCACCACCATCCGATTTGACCCGTTCCAACCTACACCCCCTACATCTGCTTATCAAGCACTGGTGAGTTCATTCAACTTAGTTGGTCAAGACATAGCCCATATGACTAAAGTTTGCACGGGAAGCTACTAATCTTAGATGGACATAGTAATGTCTTTGTTCCTGGGTGGCCATCCATGAGTGTACTCCTTCGGTGAAAAACACCATAGAAATGGCCCTAGGGAGCCACTCAACATAAACCAATCCTTCCACTTCCACCTAGGTGATTCATTAAACTTAGTAGTTTTTATCCTTAACATATAAATAAAACATCCTCTAGAATATATTCTAAGTGCTTCTACCACTTGGAGATGCTTCTAAAGTTGTTTTTCTTGGCTAAGTCCTTCATTGGTCTTCAAGCTTCATGTTGACTCCAAGGACAAGGGGACATCTTTCTTCTTTGTTTTTCACAATACCAGACTTAGTGGATTTCAACTAGGAGGGACATCTATAGCAAAACTACATGGACATGGTTTGAAGGCATCCAAGGGCTTTGGTTTTGGTCTCTCTGGTCTAGGGTTAGTACTTAGAAATGTAACATCCCTGATTTTTGGAAAACTCAAAAATCACTAAAGTTTAAAACTTTTTGTTTTCATGTTATACAAGTCACCAAAAACCAAATAAGATACAAGAAACCAAAGGAAACAACACATATACCAATCAGTTTGGATTTAAGAATCCATTATGTCTATTTTTCCATAAACCCTAAAACCCTCTCAAAATGACTTTTCATTAGATAAAGAAAATCATTATATCTTTAGCAAACTTTATTACATAAAATGTTTTCAATTCAAATATTACCTTGAAAATATTTTATGGCAACGAAAATCAAAGATTTAAAACCCTTAATAAAGTTCTAAGCCTCAAAATTATTTGATGAGAATAAAATATTTTAATAATAACTTTTAGTTGTTATTCCAAGTTTTAAACATGAAGGTGTGGAAATAAAATTCTTTGCTTTGAAAATAACATAGAAGATGGCATTGAAAACAATATTAAGACTTGTGGTTTTATTCTAAAATTTTATTAAGCCACTTTAATAATTATTAGTTTTTCTATTTAAAAATGGCATTAGTTGCTATTAGGGTGTACCCCTATTTCAAAATATAAAATTTTGAAAACAATATGAAATGACTTTCAAAAATATGTTTTCAACATTTAGAATGTCACTGAAATTTTAATTGACCAATAACTATGTTTTATAAATTTTTAAATTAAAAATCACATTAAGTAGCTATTAAGGAATTATTCAAATTTCCAGAATTTAAAAATAAAATATGTTGAATTGTTTTAAAAAATGGTACTGTTGGAAAGTATTTGAAATTTCAGTAACTTAAAATTTTGTTTCATGTCTTTTGGATAATTAAAAGAGAAGTTATGATTTAATTAAATAAACAGAAAAAAGAAAAAAATGGATGACGTCACCCTCACGTCATCATCTTCTTCCTCTGTTTGGAAAGAACTCTGTCACGGCCAAAAATTTTGCCGCACGATTAAGGGCCATTAAGGCCATGATTATTTTCCTTCTTCGCGCCTATAAAGAGCCAAGGACACCCCACAATTTCATGCCCCCACGACGTCGTTGTTCCTCACCGGAGATCAGCACTGCCGCCTCCGTCTTCCATTGATTCCGGCGAGGTGAGACACTCTTGGCACCCAAGACCACTACCATTCGACTCATTAAGCCCGTGCACACCTCTGTGACCCTTCCCCGGTCATTTTCAATGCAGGAATCACTGCCGCCGTGAACTTACGAGGGCGCCGCAACCCGTGTCCTCTCCGGTCGCCCACCGTCGCCATTCCCGGAAGGAGGGACGCCGTCAAAAATCGGCTCACCTTGTCGAGGCTGATCGTCCTCGTCACCTCGAGGAGCCCGTATATCCTCTGCATCATCGCCGCCATCGAGTTTCTGCGCCTCCAACCACCGTGACACCATCTCCGGCGAGATCCCTCCGTTGAGCACCCTCCTCCTCTCTCTGTGCCGTTAGATCTAGGTGGATGGCCTAGATTAGATCCCACCGAAGGGGCACGCCACTCTCAGATCTAGATCGGACGCCCAGATATGTTGACTTATCCACGTCAGCACATGCCACGCCAGCGCCTAGTCAGCACCCCTGGCCAATCACAGCATGCCATATGGCCAGTCCTTTAAATCGAATATTTTCTCCTGCTGGAATAATTGGCAGATTTACAGATTAGTCCATGCACCTTAAATCTATCATATCTTTTGATCCACAAGCTCAAATTTAGCAAACTTGACTTTTGAAATCAGCACAACATTTAGAAACCTTTGGAACTGGCCAAATTTAAATTTGACCATTTTAAATTAGTTCAAATTCAAATATGTCTGTTTGATGAATTGTGGCATAATTCAAATTCTAGGAATCCAAAAATTGCAAATAAAATATATTTGGAAACCTTAGGATGTGTAATTTCATACCCTCTGTCCCAAAATAATTTTTGAACAATTTAAATTTGAGTTTAGAATTAAGTTGTCTATTTGAGTATTTTTTAAATAGAATTAATTCTAGAATAATTAGAATATAGTTCCTTTTGCAAAATTGATTCTTTTGGTAACCCTGAACCAGAGAAATCATTACCTAAATTTTTTGACACCCTTGGACCATGACCATGTGTTTGACCAAAAATCCATCATAGTGAACCACTAGTTGATCATGCTTAGATTTTGTTTTTATTCTTTCTACCATTGTTTGTTGCGGCCATTTTTGAATCCAAGACCAAGTCTCTAGTATGTAAACCATATAAGAGACCAATTAGTGAACCTAAAACATTAGTACCATAGTTTTCTATCTACTTCTCCATTCCCCTATTCTTGCTTCAAGAATCCATCAAGTTAACAAAATGGAAAACAAGACTCAAGCAATAGAAGGCACTTCATTTTCAACTTGGTGGCAACATGAAGAGATACAAAGAAGATCATTGAAGAATTTTAAGTAAGGGAATTGTACTTCACAACAACTATAAGCAACTCAAGGAAGTACAAGTGTGAAGAAATTCAGAAGAAAACATCTCCCTCTCTCTTTCTATCTTTCTTCTTATTTCTTTCCAATTTGACTTAGTGGTATTTGTGCCCATACCATACCAAAAACAAGTAGTGAAGTGAAGACAATGAAGATTTATCAAGTTAAGAGAATCTTCACAACAAGGAGGAAACTACAATAGAAGCATGAAGATGAACTTCAAGAAGACAAGCATGTGAAGACTTGGAGCCATCCACACAAGTTGAAGAATAACAAGTTGTTTTTGTCCAACCATTGACCCAAATGGAAAATCCCAAGACTTTAACTTGTTATATCCATTGTTATGAAGTTATTTGAACCTATACCTACCATAAACCAAAATGGAAGGACTAACTTAGATCACTCAAATGTCTTGATGAAAATGCATAAGTGTTACACATTGTTATGTGTTACTTTAGTTGAAACAGTGATATCACCTCGGTGAACTCTTGGAACTTCTTAGATAAATATGCTTTCAATAATGTTTGGTTACTACCAACTCAATCTAAACCATCCTTAGTATAATAATAACCCCCTTAATAAATATTGAAACCACTATAGAATGAATCTTTCAAAACTCAAACCTTGACCTTGTCCTAGCCAACATGGTTACATCCCTTTTACCATGATTGTTGCTTTGTATGTTTTCTTCACTTGTATGATTGTTTGGTAGAATGTTTGTTTATTTTGTTATTGTGTTTTAAATGAATAGATTATACGGAGAGCAACGATCTTTTGTGAAGAGAGTGTGATTTCTTCACCAACTTCAACAAGGAAAGTAACACACCATTCAACTACCCATTATTTTCTATATGCATCAGTAGATTTGGAGTAGTATGCATGATAGAAAATTTTACTAAGTATTATTATGATATATCCTAGTAGTGTGTAGCCATCCTTTTACCTTGTTATTTTGATGCCTTGGTACTTAGTAGATGCTTAGCCACGCTACAAAAATTGTTTTACTTGATGTTGAGGAAAAAAATACTAAGTATACACTTCAATGAACCACCTGGGTGGATTTGGTTGTTTGGCTGATGAGAGTTGAGTGTCTTCCCGAGGGGTGTTCACTTGAAGAATGCCACCTAGAAACAAAGTGATTATGATGTTCCCCAAGTTTAGATTGCTTCCAGTGCAGCCTTTAGTCATATGGGCTCTGTCTTGATTAACTAAGTTGCGAGGGTTCAACCTGGGCTTGACAAGCAGATGTAGCATAATTATATGTGAAACGGGTCTTGCCATTAGGTTGAATTCTTGCTTCTAAAAGATGTCGTCTCAATCTTCTCCTTTCCTTAATGCACTCAGAGTGTATATGATGTTTGGACTGATTTGAGTCTGAAGGTGAAAGTGCACAAACTCTGCAGAGTCAACAAACTAAGATCTTAGCCGTGTCCCCGGTTATGAACAATTATGAGCAGCTGGACAAGGAAGGACATAAGAATCACATCACCATTTTCAATAAGTAAAATTTTGACCAAGCGAACAGTATTGTGGTGCTTGGATCTAAATCCAATGTTGCCACCGTTTAAAAAGAAAAGTTTTCTTTTAAGAGATAGGAGAAAATTTGCTTTATGCAAACTTAGCCAAAACTCCACCAAGCCAAATATGCATATAGATATAGTCTTTACATTTATATCCACCATAGTGTTACTTGCCAATACATTAAATTGTATTGACTCCCTTGTGGCTGCATATTCCATCCTGCAGATAATCTTGAAGAAGAGTGAGGATTTCATTTAGGATCTCGAGACTATCGCCAACATGTTTTGCCTGTGGCACATGAAGAAGATGGGCTCAATGTTTCTATGTTTCCCGCTGGATTTCTTTCTTTTCTGCTAGTCTTTTAAGACTATGCAAGTTGTAATATTATTTTGTAAAGACTGGATCATGCGATGTAATAGATTTTGATGCACTTGCATGATATTTCATCTTGTACTGTGGTGCTAGCAATTGATCCAGGGACTAGCACAGTAACATAGATGTTCTTACATTATTTAACAGAAAAGAGGGAAGAAAGACTTAGAGAAAGAGAGAGAGATGGGGTTGGTCTTCTCGAAGATCCTCCTGAATATCTTGTAAGTGCTTCTACCTCTTGGAGATTCTTCTAAATTTGTTTTTCTTGGCTAAGTCCTTCATTGGTCTTCAAGCTTCATGTTGACTCCAAGGATAACAAGGGGACATCTTTCTTCTTTGTTTTTCACAATACCAGACTTAGTGGATTTCAACTAGGGGGTCCATCTATAGCAAAACTACATGGAGATGGTTTCAAGGCATCCAAGGGCTTAGGTTTTGGTCTCTCTGGTCTAGGGTTAGTACTTAGAACAAAATTGCTAAAGAAAACATATTGAAAATATTCATAGAATTTAAACTAAGTCAAAAACTCTCAAAAAGGCCTATCAATTATAAATTCAATTTTAATTGGCTGAAAAATTATTTTGGGGCAAACAATATGAAACTACACATCGTAAGGTTTCCAAAAACATTTTATTTGCAAATTTTAGATTTGTAGAATTTAAACTATGCCAAAAATCATTAAATAAGCATATTTAAAATTGAACATATTTTAAATAGTCAATTTTAAATTTTGCCAATGCTAATAGATTCTACATGTTCATAGATTTCCAAAAAGTCCAAGTTTGTCGAATTTGGAGTTATAGATCTAAAGTTATCAACAAAACAAGATTTACATAGATTCAGCAATAACAAGTGTGTGCACGTATTAAAAGTGAATTTTCTTGATTCTAAAGTGTTCTACGTATTGTGCTGATTTCAAAAAGTAGAAAATCATCAAAATTAGACTTAAATAACTAAAGTTATAGATTTTACAAGTTTTAGTGATTTTCTAGATTTTTAAAACAAATTTAAATCAACTTTGACTGCGGGTTGACCAAGCGCTGACTGTGCTGCTGATGTGGCGCCTCCTTATTGGCTGCTCGGGTTGACTGGGCGTTGGCGTGGCTGCTGACCGGTCAAGGTGACGTGGCGCGTTCGGATTGGAGGCTACCTCTTCACGACTGGATCTAACACGCGTTGTGGGATTGCGATCCGACGGTGGAAAAAGTACCGCGAGGGGTGCTCACCGGCATGGAGGCGTCTCTTGCCGGAGTCGAGGAGGACGACAGTGCCGGCGGCTCGACGTGGACGGCGCGGGCGATGGAGTGGATCCCTGGAAGCGCTGAGGACGGCGTCGAGCTCTGCGTGCTGCGGGGATCCTCCTCGTGCGCACGGCTCCGCCTTCCGAAAGCAGATCGACGACGACGAAGGTTTCCGATCTCGGACAAACGGCGACCGGCGGCGGGACGTGGCTGTGGTGTTGATGGCGGCTAGGGTTAGCGTTTCGGGAGGGACAAGGCAGGGACGTCGAGGCACCCTTTATGGGGACAGAAGCGTGGGGAAGGGGGCAGAGAGTGGCGGCGCGGCGGTGTTTGACTCGGCCACGGACGTCGAGGCGTGACGTCACTGTGACGGCGCGTGTGCGTCATGCGGGCGTCAGCTAGCGGGGTCACCCTGTCAGCGGCAGAGGAGAGAGGGAGGGCACGGGCTGGTCTTGGGCCGATGCGGCCTACTCTGCGTAGTGCGCGCTGGGGATAAAGAAATGGGCTTCGCCCCGAGTAGGCTGTGGTTTTCTCTTTTTTTTCTCTTTTTTCTTTTCTTTTTTTCTTTATTCATTTCTCTTATAACTTATGATTTACAAGTCCAAATGACCTCAAACAAAATTGTAAAATTTTGTAAAAACAAACTATTTGTAAGGAAAACTATTAGGTGTTGTTTTCCACATGTTTTAAATATTTAATTCCGAAATTTTAAATAAAACCTTAATAGCACTTAATGCCACTTTCTAAATATAAATTAATAAATAATTAGAATTGGGTTTTAATAAAATTTAAAGAGATGTCCCAAAAGAAAATTTTGTTTTTCTAAGTATTTTACTTGTTTTATAAACACAGTAATTTATATAAACACTTTATATTTGTTTTGAGTTTAAATTTTATTAGTTTTGATGGCTTGTATTAGTAGAAAACAAAAGTTCTAAATTTTTGTGATTTTTTAATTCCTCCAAAAATCAGGGATGTTACAGAGGGGTAGAGGGGTGGCCACACCATGGGTGGGCGCGGGTCCCCCTGGCCACGCCAATAGGTGGTGTGGGCCCCCGGGTGCCCACCGTCATCGCCCTTTTGCCCATAAAGCCCCCCCGAGGCATAAACCCTAAATAGATCGGTCCCCTTCCATGAAAAGCTCCGTAGCTCCGTGATGCGTGTAGACACACGTTCATTGGGAGACCCCAAGAGGAAAATATGAAGAGTGCAGCAGCAAGTTTCCCTCAGAAAAGAAACCAAGGTTGAATTGACCAGTAGAAGGAATGAGTAATTTCAGAAGCTGAAGCAGCTGAGATGGCAGGGCGCACTACCGGTTCAAAAGCAACGTGGAACCTGCACAACACAATCAAATCACTTTGCTCGAACGAAGAAGTGAGGTTGTCAATCTCACCGTTTTTGCTGAGCACAAAGAGGTTAAACGTATGGTGTGGAAAACAGTAGGAACAGTATGAGAGCAATATGAAATCAGTAAGTGTTTATCAGTATGAGGAAAAGGACCGGGGTCCACCGTTCACTAGCGGCGTCTCTCCGACAAAGATAAATAACATGCGTGATGGACAAATTACAGCGGGCAATTGACAGAAATGAAGGCTACACCGTAGTGCATATGCAAGACATAAAGATTACTATGTGATCCATGCGGGCATTACAACAAGATACATAGACCATTATCCAACTGCATCTATAACTAAAATCCACCCTCCGAATATCATCCGAACAAACGTTGGGTATTAAGTTGCAAGAAATAGATAATCGCAGTAAGCAAAGTGTGTAATGTAAACAATAACATCATCCTTAGACAAAGCATTGTTATTTTCTCCCTAATGGAAACATCACATCCTCCATCCGTCATGTTTCTATCACTTGAGCACAAATGAAAAGGAGGCATGAACCCACTATCGAGCATAAATACTCCCTCTTGGAGTTACTAGCATCTACTTGGCCGGAGCATCTACTAACAACGGAGAGCATGAAAGATCATAAATAACATAAGCATGAAGATAACATGATAGATTGATAATAGGAAAACATAGATTTCAACATCCATCAGGTCCCAGCAAACACAACATATAGCATTACATAGAGATGATCTTGATCATTATAGGCAGCTCACAAGATCTAAACATGAGGCACAAAGTGGAGAAGACAACCATCTAGCTACTGCTATGGACCAGTAGTCCAGGGATGAACTACTCACGCATCACTTCGGAGGAGGGCATGGTGGTGTAAACCCCTCCGGTGATGATTTCCCCCTCCGGCAGGGTGCCGGGGAGAGCTCCAGAACCCTCCCGATCTCAAGATGACGGTGACGGCGGCCTCGGGTGTTTCTCGGGTAAAAGTGGGATCTCTTTAGGGTTTACGCCTCGGGGGGAATAAATAGGCGAAAGGGCAGAGGCGGTGGAGGCTCAGGGGACCCACACGACTCCCTTGCGCGGCCAGGGGGCGCCACCATGTGGTGTGGGCCCCTTGAGCCCCCCTCCGGGTCTTTTCGGGACTTCGTGAAACCTCTAGGATTTCTAAGACTTTTGGGCTTGAATTTTCCAATTCCGAGAATATTTCCAGAACAACTTTTCTAAAACTAAAAACTGCAGAAAACACGGAACTGGCTCTGTGACATCTTGTCAATAGGTTAGTCTGGAAAATCGATAAAAATGACTTAAAGCGTATAGAAAACATGTGGGAAAAAATAAGAAAACAACATGGAACATCATCAATTAAGGATACGTTTATGACATATCAACATCCCCAAGCTTAGTTCCTACTCGTCCTCGAGTAGGTAAACGATGTAAATAAATAATTTCTGAGGTGACATGCTACCAACATAAACTTGATCATCAATAATGTAAAAGCATAAGTGATATTTCGCTAGTCAAAGTGATATTTCTCTAGTCCTTAAGAGTGGGGAAAAACATAAATGCCAGGACACCTTCAAAGTTCATGAGGAAGACTAGAATAAATAATTATCACGTCATGAATCAATTAATAATGTTTCTGAGACAAATGCTCTCTCAACTGTGCATATAGTTAGAAGATAAAGACTCAACATAAAACTAAAACAAAGGCCCTTCGCAGAGGGAAGCATGGATCACCTGTCTGCTAGAGCTTTTATTTTATTAAACAGAGGTATAAAAACTTGACACTCCTCCCAACCATCTTTCACAAACCATGGCTAACCGAATCCTCGGGTGCCTGCCAACAATCACATACCGTGGAGGAGTGTCTATATTTTAAGAGAGGTGTATGCTTATGTCAACGAATGGTAAACAGAAAATATAGTACGTCACAAGCCAACTAGACTTCACAAGAGCGGCTCCCATAGAAGGACACATATGGGTAGAAGGTCATCCCCATTTCTCTTTTGTTTACACAATTATGCTTCGACTGATTAATCAGGGGCAAAAATAGTGAAGAGAATTTGTGTTATTAATTTGGGGCTGGGCACCCCGCTGCCAGCTATTCTATCATTGGATAAGCGGATGAAGCCACTAGTCCAGGGTGTGAAAGTCCAATCAACAAGTGAGATAAAGATTCTCTACTTACGTCCTCATGAGCTAAAACAGGAGCACAAAACATGAGTAATTTTGAAAGTTTTAAAGGTAACACATGAGCAATTTACTTTTGGAGTGGAGGTTAAATACCACATGTAGGTAGGTATGATGGACACAATGGGAAAACTTTGGTTTTAGTGAGTTGGATGCATGAGTAGAGCTCATACTCAGTACAGGTGGAGGTTAGCAAAAGACTGGGAGCGACAAATCAAGAGAGCATAAGAGCCATAATCATGCATCGCGACATAAACATCATTAATCAAAGCATAAGTGGTACCAAAAGTTCAAAAACTAAAAGACCATAGATGCTATTTATGACTGGTTCATAGTCATAAACATGGTGTGAGCATGCGCCAAGTCAACCAAGTAAAACATCCAAAGGAGAATACCACAAATTTATGCTTCAATATGACAAGAACAAGTCATGATTCTTTCAATGGCACATTAAACACTCTCAGCTATTTGAGGCTTATCATGCTACTCAATAAACACAAGGCTTTAAAATTAAAATAACATCTATCATGATATGGAAAAGTTCTAGCCACAGTCTATACAAGCTTCTACTTGCACCGTTAAAAATTCTACTTCAAGCAGCAATTTCTTTTCCCAACAAGCACCATACAAATGATTCTTTAACAAAAATTCTCTACATGCTACAGCAAGCAAACATGATAGGACTCACAAAACACCACTAAAACTAACAGCTCTGAATAAGAAATATTGCAACAACTAGAAGAAAAACTAAGAATACTAGCATAACAAGTATTCAAATGAAAAAGCGGAGCGTGTCTCTCTCCCAAACAAAGAATGCTAGGATCCAAATATATTATTGCAGCAAGAAAAACAAAAGAAAACAAAGGAAAATGAAATAAAACGAAATAAAAACAAATAGGCGCTCCAAGTAAACTTCATATTATGTGACCGAATAAAAATATAGTTTCACGAGAAGTGACCCGATAGATAGTTGATTGAGAAGGGGATGCCTTGGGCATCCCCAAGCTTAGATGCTTGAGTCTTCTAAAAATATTCTTGGATTAACCACCGGGGCATCCCCAAGATTTTACCTTGCACTCTTCTTGATCACATATATCACCTCTTCTCTTGACACTTGAAAACTTCCTTCACACTACACTCAAATAGTAATTCGTATTAGAGGGTTAGTGCAACAAATAAAAATCCATTGGTTCTGTATGGAACATGTTATATTAATACTTTTAAACATTATCTACAGCCATGATGTTTCGTGAAGCAAAGAAATCCACTTGACATCGCAAAAGAGCAAATGCAAGAAAAATGGCAGAATCTGTCAAAACAAGAACTGTCTGTAAAGACAAATTTTTTCGAGGCACTTACGTTGCTCAGATCGAAAAACTTAAAGAACAAAATGGTTGCATAATTATCCAAGGAATAAGCACAAAACATTTCAGATCATTCTGAGCTTCCAGGATTTTATACGATTTTTTACGGTGGACAGCAGAAATCTGTTTCCTGCGCAGAAATCCGAGAACCAACTCCAACTCTCGTCATAAATCATACTTGGCACTAATAAAACATGAAAAGAAAGATACAAAGGAGTTGCTACAGAATTATAACACCCCTTGAATAAAATAAAATGGAGAAAAACAAAGCAAAAATAAACCATGTGTTATCTCCCAAGAAGTGCTTTTCTTTAACGCCTTTTAGCTAGGCCCAGAAAAGTGGAATCAAATATTTTGAAATGAAGAAGTATCCAAATTGTAACTTGTTCGAATAACGGAGTCGAATGGCAACTTCATTATCTTTCTAGGAAAGTGTTCCATACCTTTCTTGAGTGGGAACTGAAATTTAATATTCCCTACTTTCAAATCAATAACAGAACCAACAATTCTAAGAAAAGGTCTCCCCAAAATAATTGGACAAGAAGCATTGCATTCAATATTCAAGACAAAAAAATCAATGGGGACAAGAGTATTATTAAACATGATAAAAACATCATCAAATCTCCCCAAAGGTTTCTTTCTAACATTATCAATAAGACGAATATCCAAATAACAAGGTTCCAATGGTGGTAAATCTAGAATAGCATAGAGTTTCTTGGGCATAACAGATATACTAGCACCAAGATCACACAGAGCATTGCAATAAAAATCATTCACTTTAATTTTAATAATAGGTTCCCAACCATCATCTATCTTCCTAGGGATAGAGGCTTCACATCTTAATTCATCTTCTCTAATTTTAATGAGAGCATTTTTAATATGTTTTCTGAAAGCCATATGCATAGCACTAGCTTTAGGACAACTAGCAAGATTTTGTAAGACCTTTATCACTTCAGTTATTTTGCAATCATCAAAGTCAAGATCATTTTTATCAAATATAATGGGACTATTATCTCCCATGTTTCTCAAAATTTCAGCACTTTTATCAGGAGTATTTTTAGCAGTTTCAGGCATTTTTGCAATTTTACTAGCATAAGTGGGAGTGTTTACAAAACCAATTACTTTACCATTAACAGTAGAAGGTTTTCTAGCATGAGAAGCTTCATTTTTACTAGTGGTGGTAATGGTTCAAACATTAGCTATATTATTCTTTCTAGCTATTTCATCTTCTCTTTCCCATCTAGCATGCAATTCAGCTAACATTCTGACATTATCATCAATTCGAATTTGGACAACATTAAAAGTTTTACTTTCTTTAACATCATGAGGCATAACCTTTAGTTTCAGAAAATCAACATCAAGAGCAAGACTATCAACTTTAGAAGCAAGAACATCAATTTTGCCAAATTTTTCCTCAATAGACTTATTAAAAGCAGTTTGTGTACTAATAAAATTCTTAATCATGTTCTCAAGATCAGAGGGTACACTTTTGTTATTGTTGTAGGATACCATAAGAATTACCATAATCATTGCTATTATTGGGAGGATATGGCCTATAGTTGTTCCTACCAAAATTATTCCTATAAGCATTGGTGTTGAAGTTATTATTTTTAATGAAGTTCACATCAACATGCTCTTCTTGAGCAACCAAAGAGGCTAAAGGAACATTATTTGGATCAATAGGAGCATGGCCATTCACAAGCATAGACATGATAGCATCAAGTCTTCCATTCAAAGAGGAGGTTTCTTCAACAGAATTTACCTTCTTACCAGTTGTAACTCTCTTGGTGTGCCACTCAAAATAATTTACCATCATATCGTCAAGAAGCTTTGTTGCTAACCCCAAGGTCATGGATATAAAGGTTCCTCCAGCAGCTGAATCCAAAAGGTTTCTTGGAGAAAAATTTAGACCTGCATAAAAGGTTTGTATGATCATCCAAGTAGTCAGTCCATGAGTGGGACAAGTCTTTACTAAAGATTTCATTCTTTCCCAAGCTTTAGCAACATGCTCATTATCAAGTTGCTTAAAATTCATGATGCTACTTCTTAAAGATATAATCTTAGCAGGAGGATAATATTTTCCAATGAAAGCATCTTTACACTTAGTCCAAGAATCAATACTATTTCTAGGAAAAGACAACAACCATTCTATAGATCTTCCTCTCAAAGAGAAAGGAAACAATTTCAGTTTAATAATATCCCCATCAACCTCTTTATATTTTTTCATCTCACATAGTTCAACAAAATTATTAAGATGGGCAGCAACATAATCAGTATTAACACCAGAAAATTTCTCTCTCATAACAAGGTTTAACACGGCAGGTTTTATCTCATAAAAATCAGCAGTAGGAGCATGTGGAGCAATAGGTGTGCTAATAAAATCATTGTTGTTGGTGCTAGTAAAGTCACACAACTTAGTGTTCTCAGGAGTAGTCATTTTAACAAGACTAAAAACAGGAATAAAACTACAGGTAATATAAGAACTATTTTTATTGTGCTTTTGATAAAGATAAGCAAAAAAGACAAGATAAAATAAACTAAGCAAAAAAAACAAAGTAAAGAGATTGGAAGTGAGAGACTCCCCTTGCAGAAATTCTCTTCCTCCCCGGCAACGGCGCCAGAAAAGTGCTTGATGCGTGTATACACATGTTCGTTGGGAGACCCCAAGAGGAAGGTATGAAGAGTGCAGCAGCAAGTTTCCCTCTGAAAAGAAACAAAGGTTGAATCGACCAGTGGGAGGAAGGAGTAACTTTAGAAGGTGAATCAGCTGAGATGGCAGGGCGCACTACTGGTTCAGAAGCAACGTGGAACCTGCACAACACAATCAAATCACTTTGCCCCATAGAAACAGTGAGGTTGTCAATCTCACCGGTTTGCTGAACACAACGAGGTTAAACGTATGGTGTGGAAAACAGTAGGAACAGTATGAGAGCAGTATGAAAGCAGTAGGTGTTTATCAGTATGAGGAAAAGGACCGGGGTCCAGAGTTCACTAGTGGTGTCTTTCCGAGAAAGATAAATAACATGCATGCTGAACAAATTACAAATGGGCAATTGACAGAAATGAAGGCTGCACCGTAGTGCATATGCAATACATAAATATTACTATGTGATTTATGCGAGCATTACAACAAGATACATAGACTGTTATCCAACTGCATCTATGAATAAAAATCCACCCTCCGAATATCATCCGAACAAACGTTGGGTATTAAGTTGCAAGGAACAGATAATCACAGTAAGAAAAGTGTGTAATGTAAACAATAACACATCCTTAGACAAAGCATTGTTGTTTTATCCCAAATGGCAACAACACATCCTCCACCCGTCACGTTTCTGTCACTCGAGCACAGACGAAAAGGAGGCATGAACCCACTATCGAGCATAAATACTCCCTCTTGGAGTTACTAGAACCTACTTGGCCAAAGCATCTACTAGAAATGGAGAGGATAAAAGATCATAAATAACATAAGCATGAAGATAACATGATAGATTCATAATTAGAAGACATAGCATTCAACATCCATGAGATCCTAGCAAACACAACATGTAGCATTACATAGAGATGATTTGATCATGATAGGCGGCTCACAAGATCTAAACATGAGGCACAAAGTGGAGAATACAACCATCTAGCTACTGCTATGGACCCGTAGTCCAGGGATGAACTACTCACGCATCACTTCGGAGGAGGGAATGGTGGTGTATACCCCTCCGATGATGATTTCCCCCTCCGGCAGGGTGCCGGGGAGAGCTCCAGACCCCTCCCGATCTCGGGATGACGGTGACGGCGGCCTGAGTTGTTTCTCGAGTAAAAGTGGGATCTCTTTAGGTTTTACACCTCGGGGGAATAAATAGGCGAAAGGGCAGAGGCGGTCGAGGCTCAGGGGCCCCACACCTCCCCCTGGCGCGACAAAGAGGGGTCGCGCCACCCTATGGTGTGGGCCCCCTGAGGCCCCCCTCCGGGTCTCTTTGGGACTCCGTGGAACCTCCAGGATTTCTAAGACTTCCGGGCTTCGAATTTTCCAATTCCGAGAATATTTCCAGAACAACATTTCTGAAACTAAAAACAGCAGAAAACAGGGAACTGGCTCTGTGGCATCTTGTCAATAGGTTAGTACGGAAAATCGGTAAAAATGAAATAAAGTGTATAGCAAACATGTGGGAAACAATAAGAAAACAACATGGAACATCATAAATTAAGGATACGTTTATGAAGTATCACTCCGCCTCCGCCACCGTCAAGTTTCAGGGGACATAAATCTCTGTTCCGGCACCCGTCCGGGACGGGAAGTGCCCCCGGATCCATCTCCATCGACTCCACCGCCATCTTCATCGTTGTTGCTGTCTCCTATCATGAAGAGGGAGTAGTTCTTCCCCGGGGATGAGGCCTCTACCGGTAGCTATGTGTTTCATCTCTCTCTCCCAGGGTGTGATCTTTATGTGATCATGAGCTTTGTAATCTAGTTGAATAAGTAGATGTTACTCTTCATCTGTTATGCTACTCAAGTGGTTTTGTTATGGGATCTCCGTCAAAACTTTGATCATGGTGTAAAGGTGACAGTGTGTGCACCGTGTGGTTTAGCATGTTATTTATATTTTGTGTTGGATGAACCTATGAAATTGTGGTGTTTGTCTGGAACCATATAGGTTTCATGGTGATAGCGTGGGGGTTACCTATATGGGGAAATGTGAACTCTAAGGATTGTTTTTTGCAGCCCTACGCAATGATTGGTGTTTGTTATCTGACCGGAGAGTGGTTCGGAGTAGCATAGTGAAGAGATGATATTTATGAATTCAATTATGTTATTGTTGTTGAGAGTGTTCACTAGTGAAAATATGATCCCTAGGCCTTGTTTTGTAAGCATTGAAACACCGTTTACATTCAGTTCTGCTACATGTTTTCTTGCTGCCATTTTTATTTCAGATTGCTATTATCACTTATAATCATTCATATTGCTTGTATTTCACTATCTCTTCGCCGAACTAGTGCACATATACAACTGACACTTGTATTAGGTGTGTTGGGGACACAAGAGAGTTCTTGTATCGTAATTGCAGGGTTGCTTGAGAGGGATATCTTTGACCTCTTCCTCCCTGAGTTCGATAAACCTTGGGTGATCCATTTAAGGGAAATTTGCTGCTTTTCTGCAAACCTCTAAACTTGGAGGCCCAACACTGTCTACAAGAATAGAAGCGTGCATGGACATCAAGCTCTTTTCTGGCACCGTTGCCGGGAAGGTAATGTAAAAGGTACTCACATCCTTTGTGAGTACTCGAAGTTATTTCTTTTAGATTCTGCAATTATATCTTTTTGTTTTTTGTTTTTATTTTCACGAGTTAGGCTTATTTTTATTTGTTCCTTGTTTTTATTTTTACTAGTTAAGCTTAATGTAAAACAACAAAAATATGAGAGAGCTTTATAATGTTTATCTTGAATTAGGACATGATGCTTTTAAACAGAAAATTAAAAAACGTATGGAATTTTGTTTGCATAATAGTTATAGTAATGTTATTAGCATTAATTCTTTGCACATCATTATTGCTAATGCTATGGAAAAGTCTAAGCTTGGGGAAGCTGGTCTTGATGAATATGATATTTTTAGTCCCCCAAGTTTTGAGGAGGAATTTTTTTTTATGATACTTTGCCTCCAATATATGATGATTATAATGATTGTGGTATTCTAGATTCAACTACTATTGATGATAAATTTTATGGTGATCATGATATGCCTTCTATATATGATGTTTACAATGGTGAACATGCTATTTTCAGTCCACCTATTATTGAGGAAAAAATTAATTTTCCTACAATATGCCTCCTATATTTGATGATTATGGTGATGAGAATGATAATGATAGCTATTTTGTTGAATTTTCCCCCACTACTATTAATGAGAATGACTATGCTTATTTGGAGAGTATCAATTCTTTTATGCATGTGGCTCATGATAAGAATGTTTTATGTGATAGTATATTGTTAATTTTATATATGATGATACTGAAAGTTATTATGAGAGAGGGAAACATAGTCTTAAGCATCTCAACAATATCAAGTTTCCCCTCTTTATGTTGAAATATTTGAATTTGCACTTATTTTGTCTTCCTATGCTAGCCAATTTGTGCTTTATTGACTTGTTCTTCTACAAGATTTTTTTTCATAGGAAGTGGGTTAGACTTAATTTTTTTTTACATTTGCTTCTTGATGCTCTCTTTTGCTTCAATTAGAATTTCTCATGTGAGCATCTTCTCAAATTATCATGCCTACCTAAAGGCTTTAAAGAAAAGCACTTCTTGGGAGATAACCCGTGTTTTTATTTTTGCAATGTTTTCTTCTGTTTTCTTTGAGTCAAGGTGTTGTTTACTTCTGTTGAAACTCCTTTGTATCTTTATTTTCTCATATTTTTTGTGCAAAGTAAAGTCTCTAGTGAAAGTTGAAGTTAGATTTGGATTTCTGCGCAGGAAACAGATTTCCGCTGTCCATTGTATAAAATTGTAAAAATCACAGAAAGATCAAAATGACCTGTAATTTTTTGTGCTTATTCCTTAGCTAATTCCAGAACTTTTTACAGCCTTGCGTTTTTTGATTGGAGCAACGTAAGTGCCCCGAAAAAATTCGTATTTATAGACTGTTCCGGTTTTGACAGATTCTGCCTTTTTACCTGCATTCTCTCTTTTACTATGTCGAGTGGATTTCTTTGCTCCACAAGGGGCTGTAGCTAATGTTTAAAAGTATTAATAATGCTTGTGTCCATGCAGAACATGTGAATTTTTGATTGTGCACTATCCCTCTAATGCGAATTACATTGAGTGTGGTGTGAAGAAAGTTTTCAAGGGTCGAGAGAAGAGGGTGCTTTAATGTGATCAAGAAGAGTGAAAAGCTTAAGCTTGGTGATGCCTCCGTGTTTCATCCCAACAAATTCTAAGAAGACTCGAGCGTTTAAGCTTGGGGATGCCTTGGGCATCCCCTTCTTCATCAACAATTTATCAGGTCACTTCTAGTGAAACTATATTTTTATTCGGTCACATCATATGCACTTTACTTGGAGCGTATGTTTGTTTTTTTGTTTTTTTATTTTCCTTGATGCAATAAACATAGTTGGAACCTATCAGTCTTGTGTGGGAGAGAAACACTCAGTTTCATTGCTTAGAACACTCTAGTTTTCATTCTTATTGTTCTGTGAGTGTTCACCTTTTGCTAGTACCGCGTTTAGCCCTTGTTTTCCACTCATATTTTGTTTAGAGATTGTTAGTTTGGTTCAGTTATATATGATTAGCTCTCTGGTATTTGATGAATATTATATATGAGAGTTGTTTCAAACAAGTTAATTGGTGTTGGAGAAGAGTAAAATATTTCATGCTGATAACGGTGCAAAGAGAAACTCGTATAGACTGTGGCTAGACTTATTCATGTCATGTTAGATGTTATTTTAATTCTATGCTTATTAGTTGTTCTTGTAGCATGAATTGTGTCAAATAGCCGAGAGTTCTTAATGTGCTATTGTATGAATCATGAGTTGTTTTTATCACATTGAAGCATAAATTTGTGGTATTCTCCTTTGAATGCTTTATTTGGTTGACTTGGCGCATACTTACACCATGTTTGTGACTACAAACCAGTCAACTATAACCTCTATGATCATTTAGTTTTTGACTTGTAATACCATTTATAATTTGATTAATAATGCTTTTGTCGCTATGCATGATTATGACCATTATTGCTCTCTTAATTTGTCGCTCCCAGTCTTTTGCTAGCCTCCACATGTACTGAGTATGAGCTCTACTCGTGCATCCAACTTCTAAAAACCAAAGTTTGCCAAATGTGTCCACCACACCTACCTACATGTGGTATTTAACCTCCACTGCAAGTAAATTTCTCATGTGCTACCTTTAACCTTCAAAATTATACCTGTTCTGTGTTCTTGTTTTAGCTCATGAGGAAGTAGTAGTTGAGTTTGTTGTCTTCCATAATAATTAAGTACCCTGACTTGCATGCTTCATCTGCTCGTCATTCATTTTGCAAAGAGCTGGTTAGACCATTATAACATAAAAAAGCTAAACAAATAAGTAGGCACTCCTCCATGGTATTAGATTGTTGGAAAACACCCGAGGATTCGGTTAGCCATGGTTTGCGAAATCAAGGCGGGGAAGAGTGTCATACTATATAAAGAGTATGCTATAAATGATTAATATAAATAATTTGGAACCGCACTCAACTTGTTTGGTATGGAAGATAACAAGAACTCTATTACCATTCGTTGACATTATCATACACCTCTCTAAAAAAATGTTTTCAATACCTCTGTTTAACAAAATAAAAAGCTCTAGCACATGAGTTAATCCCTGCTTCCCTCCGTGAAGGGCCTTTCTTTTACTTTTATGTTGAGTCTCCATCTTCTAACTTTATGCAGAGTTGAGAGAGCGTAGTTTCCATTCCGAGTTTAATGTGCATCAGTCCCAAAGATTATTATTGATTGATTCATGATATGTTATTACTTGCTCTCAAATTATAGTTTCTAGTCATCCGCTTGAACTTTGAAGGTGTCCTGGCATTTATGTTTTGCACCACTCTTAAGGACAAGTGAAATATCACTTTGCTATGTTTTCTTTATGCTCGAAACAAACGTAGAACTTTCAAGTGCATTATTATTCATGATCTTTTATTTGGGTTACTTTTCATGATGCAAAGTGATTGCCAAGTTTCATTGCTAGAATTATATCTATCATGTTTGTGTTTAGAGTACTATGATCTCAGCTTTACAAATGCTTTTATAATTATGATGATCAAGTTTGTGTTGGCCGCATGTCACCTCAAAAATTATTTTGCTATCACTTACCTACTCGAGGACGAGCAGGAGTTAAGCTTGGGGATGCTTGATACGTCTCAACCGTATATATAATTTTCGATGCTCCATGCTTGTTTTCTATCCAATACCTTTATATTTTCACATGTTTTCCTTTGTTTTCCGGACGTTTTCATGGACTAACTTATTGAAAGGATGCCACAGAGCCAGTTCTGTTTTCTGCTGTTTTTGGTTTCAGAAAAGTTGTTCTGGAAATATTCTCAGAATCGGACGAAACAAAAGCCAAAAGTATTAGAATTCCCGGAGCATCAACATAGTCCAAAAGAGACCTGGAGAGAGCAGGGGGTGGCCACACCGTGGGTGGGCGCGGGTCCTCCCTGGCCGCGCCTACAGGTGGTGTGGGCTCCTCGGGAGCCCACCACCATCGCCCTTTCGCCTATAAATTCCCCTCCCCCGAGGCATAAACCCTAAATAGATCGCCCCCCTTCCACGAAAAGTTCCGTAGCTCTGCCTGTCGCCGTTGACAAGTTTCGGGGGACAGAAATCTCTGTTCCAGCACCCTGTCGGGACGGGGAAGTACCCCCGGATCCATCTCCATCGACTCCACTGCCATCTTCATCGTCGTTGTTGTATCCTATGATGAGTAGGGAGTAGTTCTCCCCCGGGGATGAGGGCTCTACCGTTAGCTATGTGTTTCATCTCTCTCTTTCCTATGGTGTGATGTTTA
The DNA here is from genome assembly GCA_028641055.1 of Alopecurus myosuroides. Lineage (NCBI taxonomy): Eukaryota > Viridiplantae > Streptophyta > Magnoliopsida > Poales > Poaceae > Alopecurus > Alopecurus myosuroides. The sequence continues at coordinate 99,830,100 of CM054061.1, forward strand.
TGTGATCATGAGCTTTGTAATCTAGTTGAATAAGTATATGTTACTCTTCATATGTTATGCTACTCAAGTGGTTTTGTTATGAGATCTCCGTAGACACTTTTAACACGGTGTAAAGGTGACGGTGTGGGCACCGTGTGGTTTAGCATGATATTTATATTTTGTGTTGGATGACCCTATGAAATTGTGGTGTTTGTCTGGAACCATCTAGGTCTCATGGTGATAGTGTGGGGGTTACCTAGATGAGGAAATGCAAACTCTAAGGAGTGCTTTTTGCAGCCCTACGCAATGATTGGTTTTTGTTATCCGACCGGAGAGTGGTTCGGATTAGTGTAGTGAAGAGATGATATTAATTCATTCAATTATGTTATTATTCTTGAGAGTGTTCACTAGTGAATGTATGATCCGTAGGCCTTGTTTCTAAGTATTGAAACACCGTTTACATTCAGTTATACTACATGTTTGCTTGCTACCATTTTTTATTTCATATTTCTATTATCACTTATAATCATCCATATTACTTGTATTTCACTATATCTTCGCCGAACTAGTGCACGTATACAACTGACACTTGTATTAGGTGTGTTGGGGACACAAGAGACTTCTTGTATCGTAATTGCAGGGTTGCTTGAGAGGGATATCTTTGACCTCTTCCCCCTGAGTTTGATAAACCTTGGGTGATACACTTAAGGGAATTTTGCTGCTATTCTACAAACCTCTCTACTTGGAGGACCAACACTGTCTACAAGAATAGAAGCGTGCGTAGACATCAAGCATCTCCACTCTCCCTCCCCCATCAGCCCTCCTGACGCTCCTTTTACTTCTCCGCCCCAAATGTTTTCACCCAGTCGCGTCCCTAGGAACCCAATTTCCGCCAGTTTAGGCCGAAAATAGCGCCGACAGACCCATCCTGAACAAAGCGCGCTGGGCGGTTGGGGGTCCAGCAGAAGGAAAAAACGACGCAAACACATTTCGTGCGGGAGTGTGACCTCGGAGTGCTTACCCCATTTTTCATACATCCTGAGCGGATGCCAAGTCCCCCCATTTCGTGCGGGAGTGTGACCTAGGTAGAATTTTTAAATAGTTAGCAACAAAATCCATGGATCCAAATCAAACCACCCGCCTCGAAGAGCAAAGGTAGAATCGATGTTGTTGATGGTGATCTTTCTTGTCAAGACCTGATAGGTCAAGAATGTGCAAGCCCTTCCTCGTGCACCAAATGTCCTATTATTTTCAGGATGAAAAATTTGTGTTCAAAGAGGTCTTGCTTGGTAAGTCTAGATGGTAGCACATGTGATACATATTTAGCTAGATCTTGGCCTCGGAAAATAACATCCAATAATATCCCTACTTCATGTGTTTGTTCTCTTGTACAATCTTTTGGTGTCGGACGATTTCAAGAGATTCTCGATTTTTCATATGGTGGTGTTTATTAGGCGATGATCAGCCATACCGCTCTTCAAGCCCCCATTTCCCCTGTAAACAAAATGTGAATTAGGGTTATATGTACTAGCTTGGTTTGCATGGGTTGGGATAAACGCTAAATCCTAACAAGATAATCAAGATCTTATCGCAGTTGGTTACATGAGATACCCCATATGATCCGGGTATAGATATTGACATGGCTTGCACTCCAAGATGGTTCATCCAAGCCTCTGCGTGGGGGCCACCATATGTAGGGTGGGGCTCCTTTAGAGTTGATGGGCCTACCCGGGACCCATTTTTTTCACTATGCTAATTTTCTGTCACAATTTTTTCGAGAGAGTGATCAATGAAACCCATGAAGCCCCGTACATTTTTCCATATAAGAAACATAATTTTCACTTATTTTCTCGTAGTTCAGAGTCAGTAATTAGATAATTCAAAAGTACAAAAATACCTTACGTATTGTTATCTTCTCTCTCGGTCCCATATAAGATGTCATTATGGCCAATATATGAGTATATTAGTTGTAGTAACATCTTATATTAGAGACATAGGGAGTAGTAATCTAATCACTTTGCTACCACTTCTAACGCACTTGACACCAATTTTGTTGGTGGGAGAGTCGAGTAAGATTTTATCTACTTTTATGGCCCATAGATCGCCTAATTTGAATCCGCTTTAATCGCACGATTGTGCGTACCTTTCTGCTTCGACCGCATACCTTCATTCAGGTACCTACCTGTTTTCCGCCCGACCATTGTGGCTTCTATTGCAGACTAGCACATCGATTGATATTTCAATCGATGGATCATTCTTTCCATTTGCTTGATTTTTATGTTGTCTCCTCAACTGAATTCTATTATCCTGGCTCTATTCTAGGCTCCAATGGAGAGAGTGCTGCTACTAGCTTTTTTCAGGTACCTTTGTTGTAATGAATGATAGGGAATCTAGAAGCATGATTTCTCAGAGTGCTTACACCAATATCGGTAAAAGAAACCAGAATCCAAGAAAAATAACATAGTGGGATGAGGGTTCGAGATGCCTCAACAGCTGAAAGCGCATGTATTCTAGAGAAATCGATAAGCACAGTACAATCAATGTAGGAAAGGGTAGAAGATTAGGATAACTCGAGTCATCCTTGTAGAAAAAAAATCCACTTGCCGAAACAGTCTATACCGAGTCCCAGTCAGATGGTATACTCCGTATATCGTGGCCTTCACTTGTTGCACTACAAATGCTTACTTCATTGTATAACTTTTCACCATATCAACATTCTGTATCGAGTCTGGTCAAACTTACGCCAACCCCGCAGTGCTACCTTTTGTCTACACATCAACAAAACTCGCCGTAAGTTCTACATGTATATACTAGTTACAATGTTATGTGTTGGTGGTACATATATGTTAGAATTTATTTCTATTAAATTTTTAAGTTGTTTGCTTTCTTCTCATTTTTGGATTATGACCATCTTGTTATACGGAGGCCAGGGGTGAACGCTTCTCTCTTGTATTGTACTGATGTAAATTGCTAATACTTGAATCCCACTATTAAAATTTGTTTCCTTTATAAAATCTTATACATGCAACACTTTAAGGAAACATATTCACTACAAGAGAAAGCAACAATTGCATTATTCACTAAAACATAAAGGATAACCCCGAACCAATAGGACATGACCTTCAAATGGATTGGGTATGGAAGTTTCATGGATTCTCTTGATTATCTTGATCTTTCATTGAAGATGGTGGTTGCTGCGATGGCGCCGCACTTGGGGATGTAGATTCCAAAGACAAACGATCTTTAATTTCTTTCTGGACTTGTGAGTACTCTTGGAACAATGCCTCAAGCTCCTCAAGGCTGAGATCCTCTTTCTTGCAGAAAATCAACCCTGCCACTGTCCCCTCACTCTGCTTCGCGAGCTCCTTGGATTGTTCCATGATGCGTTTTGCCCTCTGTTCTTGGATTGCCAACTCTATCTCCAACTGGGCAATCTCAGATTGCAAAGCCGCAATCCTTGCCTTCCCATCATCCCCGATGTCCCTCTTGACCGACCTATTCCCTTTCTTTGGCATACTTGATCGAGAGAGAGAATTGAGTTGTGGAATTAAAGAGTAGATGGGCACTCCTTTTATAGATGGAAACATGTGATTTTTAATTATTTTCCTAATAAAGGTTGTTAGATAAGGACACTTGAAATTAATCGCAATAAAACGTGTATGCAACGCTACACAATCATGGACCGCTCAATCTATGTTACCCTTTTTATGTAGTATTTTCCCAAAGATGAGTTATCACATACGGACACCTAAAATTAATTGCAAAATAGTGTATATGTAACGTTATGCAAATCTCGACCGCTCAAGCGCTCTTGGCCTTGTAGTGTAATTATTTTCCAAAGATAGGTAATAGGATAAGGACAACTGTCGTGGGATAATCACGGCAGACGTTACCGAGGGTAACTGATCTTGGGGCAAGACGACACAGGCGTTTGGGAGAGGGTTTAGCTCAGAGGAAAACATGATGGTAATCGATCTGATAGCCGGCAATCAAAGTCGCCGAGTCTCCGATCTTAATATAATAACTCAACTCTCGGGTTACACGGGATGCTCGATATCAAGCGGCATTGCTAGGGCTCTTGGATCTTAATCAACTACTCCTAGGGGTCGGTTTATAAAGCACCCGTACCCCCTGGCTTACCCTCCAAGGCGCACCCTGGATCCTACCCGGACACGGCGCACAAACCCTAACTTTCCTTCACCGTAACCCACAATCCGGGTTACTGGGCCTACAAACTTGGACCTTCCGAAAGTTTCTTTATCCTTAGCCGGATCCTGTGCAGCGTCCATTGGGCCGGGTCATTCCTTGGAGTTGGCCTACCGGGTTATTATCCCTCCATCAGTAGTCCCCAGAATAGCTTGGGCTTCACGGATTCTTCCTTGAAGTGCTCGCTATTCCCTGCAAAAATACCAATCTCACAAATATATGGAGGCCGGGTTAAGATACTTTGATAAATAGCTAGGCCCAACTCCATGGTGGCCATATGGTAACCCGGCTCTTCCCCAAATACCCGGCTTAGCTTTCAGGGTCTAAACCCTGATAGAAGTGTCAAAATCCTGCACTTTACTCGATAATTGCTCTTGATATTATGAGGAATATCCCCTTCCTATTTCTGCCCAGATATCGCGTTCAACGCTCAAAGCATATTTCGCAAAATTCAAACACATAGCCGTTACTCCGTAATCCCCGGCTCCCGCTCGCGGAACCAAACTTATCCGCACAAACCATTATAAATATACTCGTAGGGGCAACCCTAACCCCAGCGGCTCACTTCCCCCATTCCTCTTCCTTTCTCCCTCCGTGCTCATCCTCACCGAGCGCCACCACGGAAATCCCGCGCGCATCACCGGAGCCCATTGGCCGGAGGCTGCGTTCCACCACAGCTCACTCCGCGCCGCCGCCAAGATCCACCGGCAAATCTCCAACCGGCCCGTCGGGAACTGCAAAAGGACACCAATCTTGCGTGATTTGCCTTCGTCGAGCTTCACTTCAACCTACTCCAGTAAGATTCCCATTCCCATTAATTAACCTCCGCAATTTCTTGATTTTCCTCAAACTAGATCTAGGTCAACCCGCCGGTCATTTTCCTGGTCATGCCGCATTAGATCGCTTGTATTCATTCTAACCCATCCAATACGTGGGATATAGACTTTATTGCGTTTTCCTATCGCCCACATTTATTAATTTTACCGCAAATCTAGAAACGGAATCTCCAATCTGGGCTCGAACCACTCAAAATTTCCGCCTTTGTCTCAGTCACCCGGCCAATCCTCCCCTTTCCAGTTCCTTTTATTTGCACTAAGTGCCTGCACAGCCTTCCATCGTCCTCAAAGCTCTTTTAATGCTTAGATCCCCATAATTTTTACTATAATACTCGATACCCGGATAATTCGAACCTCACTCTGCAGACTGACACTCGGATGATACGCAATTTTCGTGTCTTGATATTACTTTGCCGATATTTGGCCGGCTCACAGCTTCCGTGTCTTATTCCTTTTATCCTTCTACCTTGTGCTTTGCAGGTCAACCACATGTCTCCCAAGAAGCAGGGAAAAACTCCGACTAAAGCCAAAACCACCAACTCCATATCCGCCAACTGGGCGCGATCTACGGTCACCAAGGCCAAGTTGGAGGAACTGGTCGAGCTGGGAGTTCTTCCTCCTCAAGAGGATATCCAGTGGAGGGTGCCGGGCAAGGAGACCCGGCCTACGCCGGCAAAAGATGAGGTAATATGCTTTGTAGAGCACGTGACTCGGGGCTTTCGTCCTCCGGGTCACCCCTTCTTCCGCGACGTCCTGAGCCACTATGGCCTTCGTGTTTTTGACATAGGTCCTAATTCTGTGTTAAATATCTCCCACTTTATCGTCCTTTCCGAGTCATACTTGTGCACTCCGCCAAGTCTGGCTCTTTTCGTTGAGCTTTTCCAGTGCAAACCGTGCCGCGAAAGCGGTGACGGGGCGCTTCTCGCTTGCGGCGGGGTTTCTATCCAGCGCCGCAAGAATTCTCTAATGCCACCCCTTACCCTTAACTCCCATGTCAAGCACTGGCAGCTCTCATACTTTTACTGCCAAGACACTTCCCCACCCGGCCAAAAGAAACTGCCGGGTTACTCAGAGGGCCTTCTTGACATCTCTGAGAAATTTAGCGCCTTTGCCCCTGACTCGGACAGGGAGGCAATTCAACCTCTGCTAGCCAAAATCACCACTCTCACGGCCCAAGGTCTCATCGGGCTCAACCTGGTGAAAACTTGGGTCGACTTCCGGATTCAACCCAACTCCATCCGCACAAAGTTATTGTGCGAGTATTCGGGGCAAACCACAGACCCGCTCCGGTACTCTGACAACAGCTTCGCGGCTGGTGACACCCATAAAGCTATCAAGGGTTTTCTGACAGAAAAACTCGAGGTAATCCGGAACATAGCCGGATTAGAGCCCTTCACACTCGAGAACCCAGCCCCCAAGGTGAAGATCCAAAATTGACGTCTTTGCCCTTGCTTTTTCCACTTGACACAGTTGATAACCTTTGTACTGATACTTTTATTTCAGGCTGATGATGATTTTTGGAAGATCAACACTTCTCCTAGTTCCGAGAGTCCAGAGGAGCAAGGAGAAGCCGTTAACTCGGACGAAGGTGCTCTCCGGATTTTATTTGGTTCCTTTAAGCTCGTCATAACCCCTTCATTTTCCAACTACAACTTTGATGATATCCAGAACAAGAAGATGACGAAGAAGAAGAAACTGACGGCAAAGTGGATTCCGCCAGTGATGAAGACGAAGTGGAGCCGCAATTAAAGTCGGATCTAAGAGAAAACCCCGAGGGGTCGTCTTCAAGGTTTCATATCGCCTCCTCGTATTCAATTCGTATTCCTTTGATGATATTCATGAGCTATCTTGATATTATTCCACTGGCCGTGCTTAAAGGAGTCGCCCATGACCAAGCGCAGAGTGACTCGGAATTACCCGGGTGATGACGCTCATAACCCGGATATTCCATTGTCTCCGGCTCGGCGCACTGGTATTTACCTTATCCTTTCTCGGAGGAAACAATCTTCCTGAACCCTTCTCTTACGAAATCTCACTTGATATTTTTCAGATTCGCCCGGGTCTGGCAACGAATTTCCTTCAGACTTCGCGGTGAATCCCGGGTAAAGTTCCTTTTCTGACGTTCTATCGCATCTTCATCACCCTTTCCTGATTGCACACTGATTGCTCACTCTCACTATCCATAGGGCCACTGTCGTTATCAGTGACCAAGAGGATATGGCAACCGATAACCCGGGTAAGGGAAACCTAGCTGATAAAACAACATCCGAGTCTAGCGGGGAAGAACAAGCGTCACCAATGAACCCGGGTACACAAGAAGCCGAGTATCCGATCGCCTCCCACATAAGCAAGAAGAAAAGAGCTGCAACCTTGGGTGCAGGAGAAGGAGCATCGGATTCCGACATTCGAATGACCCGGGTGCCGCCTCCCACTAAGAAGAAGACTCCTTCTCGGAATTTCCAAGGCCCCGGGTCCTCTGATACGGGTAATGGCCCTTTTGATCAGCTGATGGACACTCTCCTCACTATGAAGACTTCAGAGAGCAATATTCTGGAGCGCATGGCCGCAGAGCACCAGGTAATAATACTTGATATCTCGTAGCGCATGCCTAGTCCCCAAGTTCCGAGCATGACTTGCTTAAGTTGTGCTTGGTACTTTACGCAATACTCAGCTTGCCATAATATCTGACTGATACTTGTGCTCCTTGCTACTTACAGGCGCAGATTACCCGGTCTGATGAAATTTTGCTCAAGACCGAACAACTTCTTCTTGCCGAGGTAAAGCGGAGAGAAGCCCTCGAGGATGACGTGGAAAACTTGAAGAAGGATGTTTCTAAATACCAGAAGAAGTGCAATACTGCTCAAACCGCACTGAAGAAACTATCGGACCAGGTCACCGATACTTATCAGATCTTGCTTAGTAAGTTTTTGCTGCCGACTGTCTTCGTGCCTTTACTTTATTGTATGATACTCGGGATCACTGATACGTCCTTCCTTTGCTTCAACTGCAGGTGCCAACCTTGCAGCCCCAGAGGAGGATACCCTTGCAAAGGTTAAAACTTTAAAGACTGTGCTCCGGACGTTCTTTGCCGGCACGAAATTTATATTGGACGCCGTGAAGTGGCCTACTGAAGTATACCCGGGTGAAGAAAATCTCATCAAAGCCTGCTCCACCGTGCCCGGCTGGATTGAAGTATGGAAACGCTCGTCATGCCGGATTGGTATGACCCGGGCCTTTACCCTGGCCAAGGCTTACTTTCCAAAGCTTGACCCGGCAAAGATGATATCCGGGTTTCCAGAATTTAAAGCGGATGGCTCCAAGTTTACACCCAAGGACTTCAAGGCCGTACAGTCTGCAGTGCGTCATTCGGCCACCACGTTGGCCGATAGTATGGATCTGAACACGATTATGAGTTCATACGACGCTGAAGGCAAAATTGTTACAGAGGAAGCACCCCGCCTTTTGATATTTTGGAGAAATGGGCTGCTGATTCGGCTAGGAAGAGGGAAGCAACTGCAAAGAGAGAGGCCGAGTTATCAGGGCCAGCCACCTCTACACCAGCTGTTCCTCCACCAATCCGTCCTGCCGCAAGGAATCCGGGTGACGATTCCGGAATAAAGCAAGTCCAGGAGCAAGACCCGGAAGGTAAGGGCAACGATATGGACTCTACACAGGAAGCCGAATGAGCAAAACGCCATAAAAATACTTCAATCATCTGATGTTTTTACTCAAAACAAGTATTCTTTTTGACGGTGCGCCTGTGCACCCTTGATACTAGTGTCGCAACTTGTAATGCACTTTAATTCTGTGATGCACCTCGTGCCTTTCTAGGCCTTTTTGATGAACTTGATACTTGCCTATTTTTGGACTTATTCTTGATATCCGACTTTCTTTTTATTTCCTTCTTTATTTCCGAGTACCGTGGGTTTTGACGGGTGGACATTTCTGTAAGTCCCCAAGTCCCCACGACTCGGACGTTGGGGTCTTTCGAGCTTAGCGATGAAACAGCTTGATTCTGTTTCGAAACCCACAGTCCCCAAGGCCCGAATCTCCGAGTCTGTGGTGTGTGGTTTTTTCGAAGAGAACAAACTTGTTGTCGCTAAGCCGAAACCCGGAATTGTTTCATATAGATAATGAAGTTATGCTTGATAAACGTTGAGTTTCCAGCTATTAGCCTTGTACTCTGCATAACTTGTGGTTTAGATGACCCTTTTGACTATCTTGTACTATAAGCCGGCTTTCGCGTGGATACCATGTTGTTACATCTATACGAAAACAGGGTCAGACAAGTCCCATTGGGCTTCATGGCTGATTGTAATCGTAAGCGAGCAAATCATGCCACTTTAGTGCGAGTCACATCGAGCTTAAGTAAGAAAAGTCAAGAAAGTTTGGCTCCTTTGTCCAGTTATAAGATTGCAGCCGTACTCGTTTGCGAATAATCGGCCCTTATAACTTATAGGCATCAAGGCCGGGTCTTTGGGTTTGTGGCTGGACTACTTGCGCAACCAGCCCCCGAGACCTATATATACCCAACATTCTTGATGATACTGATGTATTGATGTCACATGGATACTACTTACTTGTAATCGGAGCAAAGGCTGTAACAAGATAGGACTTGATAACCATCTCTTTATTGATGCGAGAAAGTTTGGATCAGCATGCCGCCTCATTAAAAACCTTCCAGTCCCCTTAGGTACCCTGGGTGGGAAAAGAGCGCGTCTGAAACCTGCTGCCCGTTACATTGTTTAGTTCTTCTTGGGCACCGGTCCCGGGCTGACGTGACCGATACACATTCTCCACATGTTTGACTTTTTCATGATGAGTACCGGGTTTACTAGCCAACCCGGGTGAGGTGTTTCCATAACGTGGCTGGTTCTAAGCGGCCGTGCCGTTTCTTCTCTTATAGCGGATTGTTTGGGGGAGTCATCCTTGATAAAAGCTACCATTTTAGTATCTTGTGCTACCTTGGACTTTGCTCTTTCGCCTTCAGTACTCGGCCTTTTTGATGTGGTTCTGTCCTCCGGGTCTGCTTGAGACCGATAGTGCTTGAGTTCTTCTTTTCTACAGGCTTGCTCGGCCATTGCTGCGTCTCCTTCATCGCATTCAGCTGCTATGTCTCGATTTCCATGTATGGTAATGGTCTTCTTGGGACCCGGGATTTTTAGCTGTAGATACACGTAACACGGCCTAGCCATGAATTTGGCATAAGCCGGCCTTCCGAATAACGCGTGATAAGGACTGCGCAATTTGACTACCTCAAAGGTGAGCCACTCAACTCGATAGTTATCCTTTGACTCCCCAAAAGCTACCTCCAATGCGATTTTTCCCTCGGGGCACGCTGAATGACCCGGCACTATCCCATGAAAAATTGTTGAGCTTTTTTGTAGCTGGGACTCCTTGAGGCCCATGCGTAGGAAGGTTTCCCAATACAGTATATTGATGCTACTTCCACCATCCATCAAAACCTTTTTCAGCTCATACCCATTGACCTGTGGTGCGACTACTAATGCCAAGACTCCCGGGTGCTCTATTCTTTCTGGGTGATCCCTTCTGCTCCATGTTACATCCTGTTCTGACCATCTCAGGTATCTCGGGACAGCCGACGAAACTGAGTTGACCGCTTGCTTCAGTATCTTTTTGTCCTTGTTAGAACCTCCTGTGGTATGCACATGATATTGACCCAATTGTTTGGGGTTAGCCTGGAAACCTCCTGCCCCCCCTTGGTTATTACCTTGATTTCCAGCCGCCGGGTTACCGGCTGGGGGTGGGCCGTTGCCCGGGTTTCCCCCTGGACCCGGTCCTCCTCCCCGTCCTGCACCTCGCATAGCTCTGTTCACTTCCTCATTTTTCCATCTTTGTAAGTCGGCGCACTGCTCCAAGGAGTGGTTAGCTGGCCTGCCGTTCCTGCTGTGCTTCGGGCATGCCATTCTGAATATGTCCCAATTGTTACTCGGCCTTGGTGGTCCTTGATAGTTTCCTCCATTGTGATTACCTCTGTTGAAATTTCCTTCTGCTCTGGGTCTCGAAGACCCGGCCTCTGTGTTGGCGACAAACTCGGAGCCTCCTTCAAACGGGCGCTTGTTCTGGCTATTTCCGTTATTACCCGGTGCTGATCCATTGCCGGTTCTTCCGCTATTACTTGTGTTTGCTTTTACCTTCTTGTCATCAACTTCCTCCTCTGTAGTATCTGTCGCAGCGTGTTTGTTGCACGCATCCATCAATTCTCCCATTGTAACCTCCGACGCATTTCGACTTGATTTCATGCGAGTTAACTTTTGCACTAAAGGTATATACTTGCATGTTTTTGCCATAGCTTGTAGTGCATCCTTGGGCTGAATATCTGTGGACGAGTGAAGTATCTCCATAACCCGGCGCACCCAACTGCGTGCCGACTCTCCCTTCTTCTGGACGCATCGCTCTAGATCATCAATAGTGAACAGTTTTCTACACGTCCCATGAAAGTGCTTGACAAACGCGGTCTTCAATTCCTCCCAGGACTTGATCGATCCTTCCGGCAAATTGGTGAACCACAACTTTGCTGCTCCTTCTGACATCATCAAGTACATGAACTTGGCTTGGAGATTCTCGGATGCGTTGCGAATCGACATTGCCATCTCATAACTGCTTAGCCATGTTTCTGGATCCATAGTTGGCTCGTAATTCACTACTTTTCCTGGCTCTTTGAATTTTTCCGGGTAAGGTTCAGCTCTGATATTGTCCGAGAGACACTTGGGTCCCGCAAGAACGGTCGAGGCCGGCCTTGCTCGAGAAACGTGTGATACAGCGGGGGGCGCGGCTGGGCGCGGCGCTGCGGTTAGTCCATGCGCTGCAGACCCGGCCGCGGCCCTCCGAGCCCTGGAACTGTCCACAACAGCCTGTGCTGCTGATGCTGCCTGAACGCGGGGAGGAGGCGGCATTTGCTGCTGCTCTTCCCTCCGCCGTGCTGAACTTGTTTGGATATTCCCTTGTTGTTGACTGACGTATGGCGTCCCGTGCATCCCACTTCTATGATCCGGATAATTGGCTTGCTGCGCCACTGCAGTGTGCAACAGATCGATTGCTTGCCGGGTCTTCTCTGCATGGGGTGACTCTCCCACGGGAATTTGATTTAATGCGAGTGTTGCCGCATACACATTGTCCATGGGATTATTGTAGTGACCTGCTGGTGTGCGAAATCGTGATGGTGGCGGTGGTGGTAGATCATTGCCGGTTGTGACTCTAGTCTGTGGTAGGGGTAACCCGGCCCGCTCATTTGCCGGATGTGCCTCCGCTGTTGCCGGTTGGGGTGCGGTCCCCTGGTTCACCGCTGGTATCGGCTGATCCTGAGGTGTGATAAATAAAGCAGCCGGATTAATAACCCTGCCCGTTGCTGGTAACCTGGTTTGATGCCTTTGATGTACTCTAGATGTTTCCTCTCGGAGCCGAGTTTCCAGCGCATCCAGCTCACGTTGCCGCGTGGCCATCCCTTGCCTTTCTACCTCTACTTGCCTTCTTTGCTGTTCCAACGCACGACGAGCCACATCCAGATCCCTAACACGCTCCGCTGCGTTTTCTGGAGTGATAACCGTAGCAAGAACCGTGGGGTCTAGGATCAGATTATTATCGAATAAGGCCGGGTGACGCGGGTTCGAGGGACCCGCCCCTGGTGTCCGGTTTCCCAGGAATCCGAACGTATTTGCGTGCAACTCCTCGTCTGCTGCACGGCTGGTCACTGATGCCGATTCTCCATCAACCCGGGCTAGAACCGGGTCTCCGTTAGCCGCGCCCTGCTGCTGGGCCAATTCCTGAGCCGCCCCGACTGTTGCCGCGGTTGCGTTCTCTTGGTTGAGATTGGCCGCGGGAGCCGTGTAGACCGCAACTCGGCGTACGATACTTGGTGTAAATTCATGCTGTTCTTCTTCGCCGTTATTCTCCTCATACCGGTTCTCCAGCAGATCCAGGATAGACTCGGTATCATCCTCTCTTTCGACCCGGTCACGCGGGGTCCATGCCGGCTCCTCCGGCTGTTCCCACTTCGCGATGGGTTCTTCCGCCGGATATGTCGTTCCAATCGATTCTTCATCATCTGATCGGATAGAAGTGGCTTCCCTTGACACAGAATCAGATCCAAAATTGTCAGGGATCGAACCGGAAGTACATACCATACCAATGAAGACGCTGATCCGGCCGATTGTCACGACAGATCCGGATTCGAGGTGATACGATTCTGGCCCCCAGCCGGAATCGTCCACCGTCTTTTCTCCTTTGTGGTCGATGTAGATCTCGCCGACGACAAGATTCTCCATGTTCTTCCGAGCTTCTCCCGTGATGTAAACACCTTTGGACGCAGGCCCCACGGTGGGCGCCAACTGTCGTGGGATAATCACGGCAGACGTTACCGAGGGTAACTGATCTTGGGGCAAGACGACACAGGCGTTTGGGAGAGGGTTTAGCTCAGAGGAAAACATAATGGTAATCGATCTGGTAGCCGGCAATCAAAGTCGCCGAGTCTCCGATCTTAATATAATAACTCAACTCTCGGGTTACACGGGATGCTCGATATCAAGCGGTATTGCTAGGGCTCTTGGATCTTAATCAACTACTCCTAGGGGTCGGTTTATAAAGCACCCGTACCCCCTGGCTTACCCTCCAAGGCGCACCCTGGATCCTACCCGGACACGGCGCACAAACCCTAACTTTCCTTCACCGTAACCCACAATCCGGGTTACTGGGCCTACAAACTTGGACCTTCCGAAAGTTTCTTTATCCTTAGCCGGATCCTGCGCAGCGTCCTTTGGGCCGGGTCATTCCTTGGAGTTGGCCTACCGGGTTATTATCCCTCCATCAACAACCGAAATTAATAAAAATAAATCATATGTGCGGTTCTAAATGAGCATTGTTCCCAATGCACAATGAGCTTCCTATGCTACCATATGGCCCATTTAGGACCAGTCCAAGAGAACCAAATAGGGAATCTCCAAGATTTTTTCTCAAATCTTTCTGAATTGTCTGATAAAATATGGATAAACTTTAACCTAGCTCATCTTTCCTATTTACCCACTGTCAGTATCCTATATCGACATGCTATGGTTTAGAGATTGGAGATGGTTGCATGCTGGTAGTATCGACGAGTAACTAGGTGACACATTTTACCAAGGTTCGGGGCCCTCGTAGAGGTAAAACCCTTACTCCTGATTGTCTGGATTATATTGCAGAGAGATGGGATCTCGCTCAGCTCAAGGTGCTATGGTGGTTGGAATAAGCGATGCCCTACCCGGAGGTCCTCCCAGCCTTTATATAGGAGGTTGGGTCTCTGTACCGAGTTCGGGTAGGTTACAAATCTTGGGTACGTCGGTTGCTTCTTTTGCTTTGTACCGTACGTTAAAAGGTTGGATGGGCCTTAGTTGGTCCTTCTAGAAGCTGGGAGCTGGCACCCCAGGCTGGACCTTAGTGTAGATCTGCAGCCGGTAGGCCCAAGGAGGGGACTCAGAGAGTATCCCTACCCTATGTTAGTAGCCCCCGAGTGACTATTCGACTCCAGGGAGTCGGGTAGAGACTCAACAACCCAGATGACTTCAAGAATTCTTGTGATTCGACAATATTTGAAGTTTGAGAGCTCATGACTCGGAATTTCACGGAGCTAAGGATGCAAGAATCCTAGTATGAGGACTTGTGCATTGAGTCAGAAGATGTCCGATTTTAGCACTTTGCTAAGGGATGTGGTACATCTGCTTGGTACGCCGAAGGATCGGGACCATATAATTGCACTTGGGAAAACACATTAGTGACCTTCTCAAACTCGAGTCCCCTGGATTGAATCTGGGATGGTTGAGAACTTCGACTCGTGTCGCGGAGGACTTACCGACTCGAGTTTCCAAAGAATGCAGCATGTGTACAATTTCGGGGCCCAGAGAACGGATCATCGGATCTTACCTTCACATTTTTTAAACGGATCATCCAGGCATGCCTTCTTGGCTGTATGACCCAGGAAGTCGAGATATTTTGTACTGCACCGAGTATCGGAGTCGCAATGTTTTCGGCAATGATTGTGGTGAGTGCCTTTTTGTTTAATACTCGGAAGAAAATAAGATTGATTACTGATGTTTGCGTGATGTCACGGCACACTCGCCTGCTCCCGATGGTACGTGACGAGAGATGTCAGAGACTATACATGACGTGGTGTGCCTTCCTGGTCAGGTTTTGCTAGAGCGTGACCAACATGCGCTAGGAAAATCGCGTAGTAGCGTAGTTAACAACACCTGGGTGATATGTTGCAAATGTATCTATAATTTTTTGTGCTACATGCTTGTTTTCTACCCAATACCTTTTGTTTTCAACGTGTTCTCTATCGTTTTCTGGATGTTTTCATAGACTAAACTTTAACAAGATGCCCCACGCTAGTTGCTGTTTTTGACTGTTTTTCTATTTTAGAAAAGTTCTTAAGGAAAGGGCTGGAAATCCACGGAGATCATGTTTTACCCGGAACGATACAGAGTCACAAGAAGAGCCATAAGGGGGCTATGGGGTTTCCAGGCGCGGCCCCATCCGGGCTTGTGGAGTCCTGCTCCGACACCTTGTCGGAGAGGGGAATTGTCATCGGAGGTCTCTACATCCCCATGATCGCCTCTAGACATATGCGTGAGTAGTTCCTCTCAGGACTACGGGTCCATAGCAGTAGCTAGATGGTTGTTCTCTCCCCTATGCCTCTATGTTTAGAGTCTCATGAGTTGCGTCACATGATCGAGACCACCATTATGTAATTGTGCATGTTGTGTTTGCTGGGATCCAATAAACCTTGAGATTATGATTATTTTGTTCATGTCAATCTTAGATGCTTCACTTATATTCGTAGAGAGTTTTAATATTGTCTTTCAATGCACTCCGGTGTTTATGATTACCTTGGCCACGTAGTTTTTTTCACCTCCAAGAGAGGGTTTATATGCTTGATGCTAGGTTCATGCCTCCCTTACATCTATGCTCGAGTGACACAAAGGTGATAGATGGGGGATGTGTTGTTGCTACTAGGGAGAAAACAGCGATGCTCTTGTCTACGAACGAGGACCACTTCTTACATTACGTATTGTTCTTAATGCATTTTTTGGTTGCACACAAAAAAATCACTTCGTTGATGCAACTTAATACCAGAGAGATTTGATGGATAGCTTTCTTGAGGTGGACTGTTAGATATGGATGCATGCTGGATAGTGGTCCATATGCCTTGGCGTAATGCCTAAATGTTAGAACCCATGAATTATATCTCGTCATAATAGTATTGTTATACATTCATGATTTGTCAATTGCCCAGCTATAATTTGTTCACCCAACATGTTTGTTTTCTTTGGAGAGACACCACTAGTGAATCTATGGCCATTGGTCCTATGTTCCTCATATTTGCAACCTTCTTTTAAGCACTATCATAATTGTTTCATTATTGTTCTGTTTTACTTTTATTGTTTTCCAAGACTCTATACATTTAATTCTCTCGTTTTAAGCAAGACCAGAAGATTAAAAAACTTCCAGAAAGTTGGGGCAAGAAAGAGTTTATGTTTTGTGTGCAGCTCCATGTTTCTTGATCCTGCGTGCAACAAGCAACCTTCTTCAAGACTATGAAGTCTTAATGTTTCGATAACCCCGGTTCGTCAATTGGGGGAAAAATTCCCGCTAGACTATATCATACCTTTTGCTTGGGATCTCCCAACGAGCGTGTGATCACGTCAGCATCAAGTACCTTTTTCTGGTGCTATTGCCGGGGACTTCTAGCTTGATGCAAGGGGAGTCTCACACTTTAATTCTCTTTCTTTTATTTTTCTTGCTTAGTTTACTTTTGTTATCTTGTTTTCTCTATATCAAAAACCTAATAAAATTAGTTCTATAGTTTGTAGTCTTTTACTTTCTTTAATGCTTTTGTTATGGATGAACTTACTAGAGCCTCTATGTTATTGGAGGCTAGAGAATTATATGAAAAGTATAGAGAATCAAAAGAAGGAAAAATCTTGAGCGGTATGCTAAAGAAGTTGAATGAGATTTTGATAAACTTTTGCTTGAACTTCATGATATAAATTGTTGCTCCGAACAACATGATAGACATTTAAAATTCAAGTGTTGCTTTAATAGAGAACCTTTAATTGCAACCTATCATTTGTTAAACTATACTCATCTTAGAATTGAAAAGGTGGAACAATTTGTTATATTTATGGCAGCTTCTGAGATAGATTCCTTCATGGGTGAGAATTATGAAACTTGCATTGCTTCAAAAGAAATTAAATTTACAATCTCTTTCATTCTTAATTATTGTCTAGAATTTGTTTTAGCAATAATGAGTATATTATTGATTACAAAGAGAGACTTCTTTCCTCACAAGAGGGTACTCACATTTTGCAGGAGCCTATGGAAGAAGAAATAGCTGAAACTAGAAGCTCAATTGATGGAAAATAGGAGGAGTGGGATGATCAAAAGGAGGAAGAATGGAGTAGATACCCATGCCTACATTGTTATCATACTAACTCTTGAACTCATACATTACTTGATTGCCCTCCATGCTTACCAAAGGAGGATGAGTGCCATATTGATGACTATGATGATCCCATGGATTCTAATGAAATACCCATGTTTGATGAACTTGATACTTGTTACAGGGGTAACGACATCTAAGACACAATATAAAACAAAGAGAAACAACTTCATACTTTGCTTAGTGTTATTTATGATAACCAGCATGGTAGCCCTCGCAAATGCGAGGAAATCATCCTTAGTGTGTCGTAATTGTAATGGTTTACTAAAATATTCATACTATAGGATTAGTAATAGCGTAAATGTATGCCCACTTAAAATATGATGTTGAATAAAACATCAAAATGCGATGCTAAGTAAAGTATCACATGTGATGGTGAAATCTTTAGTAAGCTCTAAGTCCTCAAATTTCTAGCTCGATTTGCTTTTCTAGTCGATCATATGTTGTTTGAACATAAGACACATATGATAAATTATGGATATATATTGGTAAACCTTTTTTTATGGGAAACATATATCTTAAAATAGACATGACTAAGCTAATATTTGTTCATATTCTTATAGAAGGCTTATTATTAATATGCTACACAAAAGTAATAACAATATCACTAATAGGATTGCAACCTGAAAGAAAATAAGGCATACATGAAATTTGAAATTATCATCGCAATATTTGTTCTCATGGGAAATAAAATAAAAATCGTGAACTATCATAGAAAAATATGTGCAATTTTTTAGTCCAATCAAAGAATGATTATTCCTAATGGAAAGAGAAAGCAAAACATTATCCTAATTTTGTTCCAAGAAAATAATTTTCCTAATTATAAAATAATATATCACCAAGAAAATAGAGATGAAATTGTACTCCATGTACTCCTTTAGAAAATTTAACGTTTATCTCAACTTTTCCCTTTCACGGGATAATAAAATTAAGGTTAGCATTCACCTGCACAATGAAGAAAGTCTAACTTGATGTCGTAATTCACCGTCTCACAAATGTATTAAAAGTCACCGCACATTACTCATAAAGAATATGCAAGTCAGCAAGATAAGCAGATAATTATTACCCCCAAAAAAGTCTCGTGGCTTGATTATTTAGACTTTATATGAAATAAATAAATTATGGTTCTATTGACTTCACGATTGACGTACATTTTCCATCACCTGATATGGAGAGTGCTTAACTTTGTTAGCACATCGCATTTGTTGTACTCCTTTCGTTCCAAATTAATTGTCATAAATTTGCCAAAATATGGATGTATTTAGACATATTTTAGTCAATGTTTTAAATAGCGGACTATCCCATATATAGTGGCTACCCTTAAAAAACAGTTATAGTAGGGCTATAGCGAGGATATAGCGGCAAATTGTACATGGAATCATTTAGCGACAACATGCTCAAACTGCTATAGCGGGGCTATAGCGGGCTATTTAAAACTATGATTTTAGTCTATAGCTACATCCATGTTTTGACAAATCCACGTCACCTAATTTGGAAACGGAGGAAGTACATGATTCTTTACCTAATGATGAATCACCACAATGACAATTCCTTTTGAAGTTTCATCGATCACCATGTGCATATATATTATCTAGAACAATTATCTTTCAAAATATATTCGCACATGTAGCCTGCACGTGTAGTACTTCCGCTCGTGCTGCATCCCCATGAATTTCTAGAATTTGGATTAGGTGCTCTATTAACGAACGCCATACATAGGAGTAGAAAACTCATTAGCACATAAGCGTAGAAACAACATTGAATTGTACCTGAATTGTACTAGGAGCACTATCTTTCTACGGATGAACCGCTCGTAGTGAGCCCTATTTGAGACCCCCCTTATTGTGCTTCTAGTATATAATAGAATAGATAATAGATCCTCTATTTGTCCCTACTATTGATATGCATGATAATGAAGATTGTTGCTTAGAAATTTTGTATGATAATGCTTTAGTTGCTGGTCCTATGCTACTAGATGATATAAATTATAATGGTACTGAAAATGGGATTAGAGAGGTCTTGACTTTAGCTAGAAAGAGTCCCATACTTTTGGAGAGTGATCAATCATCTTGTTACAATATTGTCAAACGTCGGTTTGGAGAGGTCATGCTTTTAGTTTATTTTGATCCCACTATTTTGGAGCTTGATATGAATTATGTGCTTGTAGATCATGAAAAACATGCTTTGTGTGATAGTTATATTGTTGAGTTTGTTCATGATGCCACTGAAAATTATTATGAGAGAGGAAAATATGTTTGTAGGAATTTTCATGTTACTAAAATACCTCTCTTTATGTTGAAAATTTTGAAGTTGCTTTTCTTTTACCTTCCTATACTTTCTAGTTTGAGCTTCTTTGATTTTTTTTACAATATTCCTATGCATAGGAAACGGGTTTGACTTAAATGTGTTTCATATTTTCTTCTTGATGCACAATTTTTCTTCAATTCCTAATTATTATGTGAGCATCTTTTGAAAATTGTAACATCCCAAGTCTGAAAAACAGCCTTTAGAATGTTTGCTCTCTGTTATTTTATGTTTTGCATCATGGCATCATGTTGATTGCATTTGTTTTGCTTGTTCTTCCTTTTGTTTTCCTCTGTTTTCAGTTGTTTTCCAACTGTTTTCATTTGTTTTCCTTTGTTTTCTATTTGAATTTCAAACCAAAACTTCAAACCTTTTGTTTCATCCTTGTGATGTTACAATTTCCAAAATGTTATTTCAAATAAAAACAACCAGTTGTTCTCATTTTATTCCATGTTGATCAACTAATAAAATGGTGCTTTTATTGCAATCAATTAATTCCCAATTGTTTCCAAATTCAAAGCAATCACAAAACAACACCAAATGTGAAAGTTATAAAAGTAACAACCAAATTATAATCATTTGTTCTATTTTAATCAATAGGGTTCACACTATTCAAAGGGGTCCTCTTAACAATTCATTCAATAACAAATTCCATTCATTTTCAAACAAGTGGCAAATATCAAATGATTTCAAATCTTTTAGAAAAATAAAAGTTACACATGTTGTTGTTGCCCTAAATAACTCATCCACAATTTTTCTCCTAAATTTTCCTAACCCTAGACCCCTCCTTTTCTTCATTTGTCGATTCAGCCAAAAAATAAAAAATAATAAATGGAACAAAAAGAATAAAACAGAGGGAGAGAGAGAGAGCACTAGGCCCAGCCCAAAAACGTTTCCCCCAGGCCTGGTACCCCTTCCCCATCGTCTTCTTCGTACGGCAGGAGATCCCTGCATCCACGTAGCAATGGCAGAGAAAGAACGGACAGCAGCCCTCCCGCTTCCCCTTAAGACCTAGCCTTCCCCCTCTGCCCTAGCCTAACCCTAGACCTCTACCCTTCACCCTCGAGCGCTGCCATCCTTCTTCCTCTTCCTCCTCTGCTCTATTTTTTCTCTGTACCTGTTAACTGAACCCCAACAAGACCACCTCTGGCCGGAATTTGAAGGCGAAGGCGCGGGGACTGTGGGCGTCCTCCGGGCGGGATCTCCACGGGAATGGAACCGGGCCGGTGTCCTCTACGCCCCTGTGCCCTCGGCCAGGCCCGGGACGCGTCGAGCCGCCGCCGCCGTCCGCTCCATGCCGGCGACCTCACCCTGTCCGCCCCGACCGAACTGCACCCGATCTGCCACCCTACTGTCCCTCGAGGTGAGCCTCTTCTCCTCTCGCCTCTCCCCTCCCTCTACCATCTTTGCACTCCACCACGAGCACCGCACGCACGTCCCTCGTATGCAGTAGCAGCAGCGATAGAACCATCGCCGGCGAACGATCTCTCCGTCAGGTTACAGTCCAGCGCAAGTTCAGTTAAAAAGTCCCGCGAAACTGCACCTTAACCTCCCCCCGCTGTTTCTCTGTCACACAACCGAGCAGCTACCGTAGTGGTAGCACCAACGCGCAGCGAACCCTCAGGTCCCGGGATCAAATCCCCACACCTCCACCCTTTTCTCCTTATTTTTTCCGAATTGTTTCGGTGGGCGATTTCTGAACAACAACCTCCATTCGCCCCCCCTTTCTGTCAACATAGTCTCACTAGCCCATCTGGTTGCCCCTTGTGTTGCGCATCAGGAGGTGGGGGGTTCGAATCCCCCTCCCCACAATAAAACCAAATCTTTTTTCCCATTTGTTTTGGTACTGCACAAACCCCAGGAATCACACATAGGCCCCTGGTAATTAAATTCTAGCCCTGAAATAATTTTTCCTAAGTCCCTAATAAGGTAAAAATGGCAGATTGCACCTCAATTTTGTAAATTGCATAATAAAATCATTTTTACTCCAAATCCAACATTTTTAATATGTTTTCAATACCAAATTGAATGATCTATCCAAATATAAAATTTGTTTACTGTTTTGAATATTTTAAATTGGTGCAATATTTGAAAACTTGTCAAATTCACTTAAACTTGCAAAATTCATAACTTGGGCATAAAAATTCCAAATTCCACAAACTAAATATGTTTTCCAATCAACTTTTCATGTACTTTCCAAATATAAATTTTGTTTGCTGTTTTGAATAATTTAAATTGCTGAAAACAACTGTTTCTTGTTTATTGCATTTAAAATTGCCAAAATAATAACTTGCTCATTTTAAATCCAATTTCAACAAATGAAATATGTTTTCCATGCAAAATTAAACCCTCTTTCCAAATATAAACTTTATTTTCTGTTTTGAATAAATAAAATTGGTTAAATAATTTAAACCTTGTTTATTTCATTTAAAATTGGTAATTTCCTAACTTGATCAAAACAAATTCTTTTGGAACATATAAAATATGTTTTCCAACCCTAAAAGTATAAACTTTTCAAATATGAAATTGGTTTAATGCTTTGAACAAATAAAAATTCAAATAAGTTCATGTTTGAATTATATTCAATTAAAACTTGTTCAAACTTGTTTAATTCATAAATAATTTATTTGAAATCCTTTTTTTCAACAAGTGAAACATGTAATCCAACCAAAATTGTGTGTTCTTTTCAAATATAAACTTTGTTATTTGTTTTGCACACTTTAACTTGGTGAAAACAACAATTACTTGTGTGACATGTTTTAAGTAACCAAACTTTCCAAACTTAATCAATGATTTCCAAAACTTGTTCCAATCCTTTTTCACTTGCATCTATCATTGTTATTCGTTGTTATTTTGTTGTTATCATCATGCATGCATCATGCTAACAACTCTCACATAATAATTAATTGTAAACCATTTGTTTCCACTTATTTCAATGGATCTTTTCCATATGCAATCCAATTGCATATGGGTCCAATTAATTTGTGTTATCTTGTCAAGTAGTTTATTTTGATGCATCTATTAACATGACATGCATCATCCCATGTTTGTGCACCTATGCCATGATATTGATTGTTTATCTTTCTGCATTGTTTGTTTGCTTCTTCTCGGAAACACGACCACGTTGAGACCGACGATACTTACGACATCCCTTCTAAGGATTTAGCTCAGTACCAGGCTACTGGGTTTGCAGGCAAGTTATCACTCACATGAACCACTGTGTTCCTTTCAACATTGGTTACCGATACTCTCCGTTGTTCTTTTCTGCTAGCCTTAGTAGTAGTTGTTTCTGTTACGATCCCATCACATGAATCCCTTAACCTCGATATTGCCTCACCTCCACTCCTATCACCCCTTGGTTGAGCCAGTGTCTTACTAGCATGCTTAGGTTGTTTTGCTCGAGTCTGTTACCCGTTACTTTCTGTTACCATTTCTATTACGTTCTGGGGGCTCGATGTTTAATCAATCAATCATGCTAATGTTACTATTAATAATAAATTTGATGATAAGGCACCGGCAGGAGGCCCAGGGTGGTTTTGAGGCCTGCTAGTGTCGACCCTAATAGGAAAAGGGTCTTGTCTACTGATCCATGATGAGCGCACTACCCGCATGTGGGAAGCGAGTATGGGCGCCCCCCTCAACTTGACCCGATTCGCATCTCGTCCAAATCGCCGTACTATTTCGGGCTTTCCATTTGCTGCATGCATGATCTTGCGAGCCCTTGGCGCCCGGGTGGAACTTTCGTAGTCGGCATTTAGGGCGGCGTGGTCTTCCAGTGCTATGAGGGTCCTCCTTTTCTTCGGGGGGCTCGATTAGCCGCGCACGCACAGCACGCGGTGCTTTGGGCTTGATGCGAAGAAGGGTTGGTTGTGTTGAGTACCTCGCTTGGTGGGGTGATTTCCCATCTGGCGGGTTATTCATACGTGTACGGGCAAATTGGTGCAACCCTGCAGGGATAATCTTCTCGAGAAGCCGTGTTTTCCGCGGTTATGGATTACTTGGTGAAAGTACTGGCTAACAAGTACTCAGGACAACTCAAATATAATGATCAAACATGTTACACCCAATGATTAATAACTTGACTAGTAATAGTTTGATGACACAATAACTTGATTCACCTTTAATACAACTGTGTGAGTTATCCTCGGATTGCTTCTTCGGATAAGGGGCGAGATCCAGGATGGGTTTGTTTGAAGTTATCTTTCAGTTGGTTACAATCCTCGATCTTATCTCCTTTCTGTTAGCCGGAAGTGGTAGAATCTCTGTAGTTGGTTAGTCCAGCCAGTTGCAGCATCTTTTATATCCCCTCTCGTCCGTTGAACCCAAGGCATCTGTGCTTGGTGTTGACGGGTTACACTTTGGTGAACTGTGAGTCTTGCTTGCCAGTACGTTTATGTACTGACCCCTTTGGGGCTGTGGTTTCCGCAGACCTACGTTTCGAGGATCTACCTGGTGGCAACTACGTGGAGTATGACGAGACTGCTGACGAGTAGATAGCGGACCCGGGCAGGATCCGAGACTTCGTGGATGGGCTCCGTCTGTTTGTTTCCGGCCTCTTAGGCCTATTTGGTTCTTGTCTGTACTCACACATGTTGAATGCTTCCGCTGTATGGTAATGATGTATTGTTGGGACATGTGTCCTCTGAATGATTGTATTTGCTATCTCTGCTCTAATGAGAGCTAATTGCAATCTTATTTCAATCTTTTGTGTCGTAGAGATCTGTTGTGATATCAGTTGTTCAACGCCGTTGACGTACCATGTGTGTATGGTTTGAAGTACGTCGACGGAAGTGCCTTTGATCTCTAGTGGATAGTTTACATCGACGATGGAATAGCAGGGCTTGTGTTGTCGCGCATAAGCGCAGGCCTACCAGGAAGATGGGACGTGGGAGCAGTTATGCCCCATAATCCAAGCACCTGCTATCCAGTTCGGCCCGATGAGTATCCCCTAGAAATCAGGGTGCGACAAATGGTATCAGAGCCTGTCTGCCCGTAGGATCCCTTTTTACTGGTCGCAGTTGAGTCTAGAAACTATTTTGTAGCTATATAGGAAAAATGAAACGTGAGAGTAGGAATTCTGTCATTTTTCTTCTTTCCCCACCCACCCTCCCTTTTCTGGTAAGGAAGTGTAACGTTGTTTTCCCTTCTCATCTAAACTTTCAAGTTAGGATTTCACGAATCCTGGTTTCTCTAGGATGGTTATATCTACTAGACCATAGGAATGGAGGTGGTTGTGACATGATTTATCATGTTGCCTACTCACGATTGAGAACGGAGGCGTGTAAGCCCCGGAAGCAAATCCTCTATTCCTTAAGCAGTAGATATTGATCCTTTAGAAGCCCGGATGGTTTTTTCCGTAGTACCTCAGGATTTTTTTTCTCGTTTTCCCCGATGTTGATATCCTGTTCTTCTCAACATCCTTTTCGTCCGTTGAAATCTTGTTGTTGTTTTCCATTTCAGTTCTTCTACCGGCGTCTAATCAAAACTTCCCAAATATCAAGTCTATCTGGCCAGAAAGGTTGTTGTTGTTTCCAAAACTACCAGGCTATGAAAGCTGGCATTCCTATCACCTGGGGTTGTTCCGAGGAAGCGTTCCTGAAGCACCACATTCCAGATAGTCTATTCACCAAATGAATCAAGTTCTGTTCAACTATACACCCTCAATACAAAACCTCTCCCTTTACTTGAAAATGTTCCGGTGGTTTGCAAATTCCCTGACGTCTATCCAAGGTGCACGATGTGTTTCACGTGTCACAGTTCAAGAGGATCTCCCCAAGAAGTTTCCGGACCTTTTCTTTTCTCAGTAGGAATCTTGGGGCGCGATTCCTTCAAGGGGGGGCGTTTTGTAACATCCCAAGTCTGAAAAACAGCCTTTAGAATGTTTGCTCTCTGTTATTTTATGTTTTGCATCATGGCATCATGTTGATTGCATTTGTTTTGCTTGTTCTTCCTTTTGTTTTCCTCTGTTTTCAGTTGTTTTCCAACTGTTTTCATTTGTTTTCCTTTGTTTTCTATTTGAATTTCAAACCAAAACTTCAAACCTTTTGTTTTATCCTTGTGATGTTACAATTTCCAAAATGTTATTTCAAATAAAAACAACCAGTTGTTCTCATTTTATTCCATGTTGATCAACTAATAAAATGGTGCTTTTATTTCAATCAATTAATTCCCAATTGTTTCCAAATTCAAAGCAATCACAAAACAGCACCAAATGTGAAAGTTATAAAAGTAACAACCAAATTATAATCAGTTGTTCTATTTTAATCAATAGGGTTCACACTATTCAAAGGGGTCCTCTTAACAATTCATTCAATAACAAATTCCATTCATTTTCAAACAAGTGGCAAATATCAAATGATTTCAAATCTTTTAGAAAAATAAAAGTTACACATGTTGTTGTTGCCCTAAATAACTCATCCACAATTTTTCTCCTAAATTTTCCTAACCCTAGACCCCTCCTTTTCTTCATTTGTCGATTCAGCCAAAAAATAAAAAATAATAAATGGAACAAAAAGAATAAAACAGAGGGAGAGAGAGAGAGCACTAGGCCCAGCCCAAAAACGTTTCCCCCAGGCCTGGTACCCCTTCCCCATCGTCTTCTTCGTACGGCAGGAGATCCCTGCATCCACGTAGCAATGGCAGAGAAAGAACGGACAGCAGCCCTCCCCCTTCCCCTTAAGACCTAGCCTTCCCCCTCTGCCCTAGCCTAACCCTAGACCTCTACCCTTCACCCTCGAGCGCCGCCATCCTTCTTCCTCTTCCTCCTCTGCTCTATTTTTTCTCTGTACCTGTTAACTGAACCCCAACAAGACCACCTCTGGCCGGAATTTGAAGGCGAAGGCGCGGGGACTGTGGGCGTCCTCCGGGCGGGATCTCCACGGGAATGGAACCGGGCCGGTGTCCTCTACGCCCCTGTGCCCTCGGCCAGGCCCGGGACGCGTCGAGCCGCCGCCGCCGTCCGCTCCACGCCGGCGACCTCACCCTGTCCGCCCCGACCGAACTGCACCCGATCTGCCACCCTACTGTCCCTCGAGGTGAGCCTCTTCTCCTCTCGCCTCTCCCCTCCCTCTACCATCTTTGCACTCCACCACGAGCACCGCACGCACGTCCCTCGTATGTAGTAGCAGCAGCGATAGAACCATCGCCGGCGAACGATCTCTCCGTCAGGTTACAGTCCAGCGCAAGTTCAGTTAAAAAAGTCCCGCGAAACTGCACCTTAACCTCCCCCCGCTGTTTCTCTGTCACACAACCGAGCAGCTACCGTAGTGGTAGCACCAACGCGCAGCGAACCCTCAGGTCCCGGGATCAAATCCCCACACCTCCACCCTTTTCTCCTTATTTTTTCCGAATTGTTTCGGTGGGCGATTTCTGAACAACAACCTCCATTCGCCCCCCCCTTTCTGTCAACATAGTCTCACTAGCCCATCTGGTTGCCCCTTGTGTTGCGCATCAGGAGGTGGGGGGTTCGAATCCCCCTCCCCACAATAAAACCAAATCTTTTTTCCCATTTGTTTTGGTACTGCACAAACCCCAGGAATCACACATAGGCCCCTGGTAATTAAATTCTAGCCCTGAAATAATTTTTCCTAAGTCCCTAATAAGGTAAAAATGGCAGATTGCACCTCAATTTTGTAAATTGCATAATAAAATCATTTTTACTCCAAATCCAACATTTTTAATATGTTTTCAATACCAAATTGAATGATCTATCCAAATATAAATTTTTTTTACTGTTTTGAATATTTTAAATTGGTGCAATATTTGAAAACTTGTCAAATTCACTTAAACTTGCAAAATTCATAACTTGGGCATAAAAATTCCAAATTCCACAAACTAAATATGTTTTCCAATCAACTTTTCATGTACTTTCCAAATATAAATTTTGTTTGCTGTTTTGAATAATTTAAATTGCTGAAAACAACTGTTTCTTGTTTATTGCATTTAAAATTGCCAAAATAATAACTTGCTCATTTTAAATCCAATTTCAACAAATGAAATATGTTTTCCATGCAAAATTAAACCCTCTTTCCAAATATAAACTTTATTTTCTGTTTCGAATAAATAAAATTGGTTAAATAATTTAAACCTTGTTTATTTCATTTAAAATTGGTAATTTCCTAACTTGATCAAAACAAATTCTTTTGGAACATATAAAATATGTTTTCCAACCCTAAAAGTATAAACTTTTCAAATATGAAATTGGTTTAATGCTTTGAACAAATAAAAATTCAAATAAGTTCATGTTTGAATTAAATTCAATTAAAACTTGTTCAAACTTGTTTAATTCATAAATAATTTATTTGAAATCCTTTTTTTCAACAAGTGAAACATGTAATCCAACCAAAATTGTGTGTTCTTTTCAAATATAAACTTTGTTATTTGTTTTGCACACTTTAACTTGGTGAAAACAACAATTACTTGTGTGACATGTTTTAAGTAACCAAACTTTCCAAACTTAATCAATGATTTCCAAAACTTGTTCCAATCCTTTTTCACTTGCATCTATCATTGTTATTCGTTGTTATTTTGTTGTTATCATCATGCATGCATCATGCTAACAACTCTCACATAATAATTAATTGTAAACCATTTGCTTCCACTTATTTCAATGGATCTTTTCCATATGCAATCCAATTGCATATGGGTCCAATTAATTTGTGTTATCTTGTCAAGTAGTTTATTTTGATGCATCTATTAACATGACATGCATCATCCCATGTTTGTGCACCTATGCCATGATATTGATTGTTTATCTTTCTGCATTGTTTGTTTGCTTCTTCTCGGAAACACGACCACGTTGAGACCGACGATACTTACGACATCCCTTCTAAGGATTTAGCTCAGTACCAGGCTACTGGGTTTGCAGGCAAGTTATCACTCACATGAACCACTGTGTTCCTTTCAACATTGGTTACCGATACTCTCCGTTGTTCTTTTCTGCTAGCCTTAGTAGTAGTTGTTTCTGTTACGATCCCATCACATGAATCCCTTAACCTCGATATTGCCTCACCTCCACTCCTATCACCCCTTGGTTGAGCCAGTGTCTTACTAGCATGCTTAGGTTGTTTTGCTCGAGTCTGTTACCCGTTACTTTCTGTTACCATTTCTATTACGTTCTGGGGGCTCGATGTTTAATCAATCAATCATGCTAATGTTACTATTAATAATAAATTTGATGATAAGGCACCGGCAGGAGGCCCAGGGTGGTTTTGAGGCCTGCTAGTGTCGACCCTAATAGGAAAAGGGTCTTGTCTACTGATCCATGATGAGCGCACTACCCGCATGTGGGAAGCGAGTATGGGCGCCCCCCTCAACTTGACCCGATTCGCATCTCGTCCAAATCGCCGTACTAGTTCGGGCTTTCCATTTGCTGCATGCATGATCTTGCGAGCCCTTGGCGCCCGGGTGGAACTTTCGTAGTCGGCATTTAGGGCGGCGTGGTCTTCCAGTGCTATGAGGGTCCTCCTTTTCTTCGGGGGGCTCGATTAGCCGCGCACGCACAGCACGCAGTGCTTTGGGCTTGATGCGAAGAAGGGTTGGTTGTGTTGAGTACCTCGCTTGGTGGGGTGATTTCCCATCTGGCGGGTTATTCATACGTGTACGGCCAAATTGGTGCAACCCTGCAGGGATAATCTTCTCGAGAAGCCGTGTTTTCCGCGGTTATGGATTACTTGGTGAAAGT
This sequence comes from Alopecurus myosuroides, assembly GCA_028641055.1. Lineage (NCBI taxonomy): Eukaryota > Viridiplantae > Streptophyta > Magnoliopsida > Poales > Poaceae > Alopecurus > Alopecurus myosuroides. The sequence continues at coordinate 99,859,597 of CM054061.1, forward strand.
ACTGGCTAACAAGTACTCAGGACAACTCAAATATAATGATCAAACATGTTACACCCAATGATTAATAACTTGACTAGTAATAGTTTGATGACACAATAACTTGATTCACCTTTAATACAACTGTGTGAGTTATCCTCGGATTGCTTCTTCGGATAAGGGGCGAGATCCAGGATGGGTTTGTTTGAAGTTATCTTTCAGTTGGTTACAATCCTCGATCTTATCTCCTTTCTGTTAGCCGGAAGTGGTAGAATCTCTGTAGTTGGTTAGTGCAGCCAGTTGCAGCATCTTTTATATCCCCTCTCGTCCGTTGAACCCAAGGCATCTGTGCTTGGTGTTGACGGGTTACACTTTGGTGAACTGTGAGTCTTGCTTGCCAGTACGTTTATGTACTGACCCCTTTGGGGCTGTGGTTTCCGCAGACCTACGTTTCGAGGATCTACCTGGTGGCAACTACGTGGAGTATGACGAGACTGCTGACGAGTAGATAGCGGACCCGGGCAGGATCCGAGACTTCGTGGATGGGCTCCGTCTGTTTGTTTCCGGCCTCTTAGGCCTATTTGGTTCTTGTCTGTACTCAGACATGTTGAATGCTTCCGCTGTATGGTAATGATGTATTGTTGGGACATGTGTCCTCTGAATGATTGTATTTGCTATCTCTGCTCTAATGAGAGCTAATTGCAATCTTATTTCAATCTTTTGTGTCGTAGAGATCTATTGTGATATCAGTTGTTCAACGCCGTTGACGTACCATGTGTGTATGGTTTGAAGTACGTCGACGGAAGTGCCTTTGATCTCTAGTGGATAGTTTACATCGACGATGGAATAGCAGGGCTTGTGTTGTCACGCATAAGCGCAGGCCTACCAGGAAGCTGGGACGTGGGAGCAGTTATGCCCCATAATCCAAGCACCTGCTATCCAGTTCGGCCCGATGATTATCCCCTAGAAATCAGGGTGCGACAAAAATACTGAGCCTATTTTAATGGCTATACAGAAACAGCTCTTAGGAGACAAGCCTTGTTATTTTTGCTTTCAGTTTCCCTTTTATTTTGGAAGTTTTTACCTCTGTAGCAACCTCTCGTTATCCTTTTTATTTCTTTTTTGTGCCAAGACTAACCTCTAATAGAAAGGTAATGTGATTTGGGGAAGTTGTCGTTCTGAAAAGATTTATGTGCTGATACCAAAAAAAATCATTTTTCTCAGACAAAACATCGAATTGCTTCGAAAAAACAGACACATGCCCCAGGTTGTTATCTAACTTTATTTAGTTTCCCACTTTATGATTGGAGAAATATAAGAGTTTTGAAAAAAAAATCATCTTTACCGATTGTTTTGTGTTTGATAGATTTCTGCCAAATTTGCATTTACCTCTTAATCTTTTTCTTTTAGTGTTCTTTTGAGGGGAAGAGCTTTAAAAGAAGTTGCGATAGTAGCTAATGTTTTAAATGGAGTGTTATACTTGTGTTGAAAGTGAACCAAGTGTAATTATTATTTGGATTACACTAACGTTGCTAATGAAGATTGTGAGAAGTTTTAGGTGGCGAAAGTTTTCAAGTGTAGGGAGAGAAGTATGATGTTATGAGATGAAGGATGGACAAAATCTCAAGCTTGGGGATGCCCAAGTCACCCCAAGACATACCCACCAAGTAAAAGCATCAAAGCATGGGGATGCCCAAGGCATCCTCTTCTTCATCAACAAAAATAACAGGTTTCTTTCAAAACACTACATTTTTATTGCTTCACATGATATGAGTTATTCTTGGAGCGTCATTTTATTTTTATTTCAATTTTGTTTTGTTTTGTTTTCTTCAGTTTTTGGTTGGAGCCTAGCACTTTTATTTTGGAGAGAGACACGCTCTGTTTTCATTTCTTAGAACTCTCTAGTTTTCACTCTTATTGTTCTGTGAGTGTTCAATTTTTGCTAGTGCTACGTTTAGCTCTTGTTTTTCACTCAAATTTTGTTCAGAGCTTGTTGGTTTTCTTCAGTTATATATGATTATATCTTTGGTATTTAATGATTATTTGCTTTCAGAGTTGTTTCAATTAAGTTGATTGGTGTTAGAGAAGAGTAAAATGTTTCACGCTTATAGTGGTGCAATAGAAAGTTTGTTTTGACTGCGGCTTAGATTTTGGCATGCCATGTTAGATATTATTTTAGTTGTGTGATTAGTTATTTATGATGTATCCTGACCAGTCTCAAATAGCTGAGAGTGCTTAATGTGCCATTGAAATTAAATCATGTTTTGTTTCCTCATATTGAAGGATGGTATTGTGATATTTCTCCTTTGAATGATTTATCTGGATTGACTGCGCATGCTCACACCATGTTTTGACTACAAACCAAGTAACCTCTAGCCTTGATGGCAAATTAGGGTTTGACTTGTAATATCACTTCATGCTTTGATTAATGATGGTTTGTCCCTATGCATGATTATGGCCGTTATTGTTCCCTTAGTTGGTCGCTTCCAGTCTTTTGCTAGCCTTCACCTGTACTGAGTATGAGCTCTACTCGTTCATCCAACTCCCAAAAACCAAAATTTGCCAAATGTGTCCACCATATCCACCTATATGTGGTATTTCACTGCCACTCCAAGTAAATTTCTTGTGTGCTACCTTTAAACCTTCAAAATTATTAACATGTTTTGTGTTCCTGCTTTAGCTCATGAGAAAGTATTGAACGTTTTATTATGTTTGGATGTTTGATGGATTCACACCTGACTAGCATGATTGATGTGCTAGACCTGGATTTTGCAAAATGAGTAGGCGTGTGGGTGCCCAACCCAAACTAAGCTACAACAATAACGTTAAAATCTCCTTACACTATGGACTTGAGAAATCATGAACTTAGCTTGTGCAAACAAAGGAGACAGGGGAATGTTATGATTCTCCTATGGAAGATGCTCTTGAAGTCATTAAACATGAAAATATGATAGGTCATTTGATACCATTCGTTGACATAGACATACACCTCTGTCAAAATTATTTTCAATACCTCTGTTTATTAAATAAAAAGCTCTAACACATGAGTAATCCCTGCTTCCCTTTGTGAAGGGACTTTCTTTTACTTTTATGTCGATTCTTCATCTTTTTACTTTATGCACCAGTTAAGAGAGCATAGTGTTCATTCCGAGTATAATGTGCATGTTCCCAAAATTTATTATTGATTGATTCATGACTCTTGTATTTCTTGTTCTCAAATTATTTGTATCTAGTCACCATTTAAACTTTGAAGATGTCCTCGCATTTATGTTTTGCTACCACACGAAGGCCAAGATGGATAACACTTTATTATGTCTTTTATTTATGATTTAAACAAACATATCACTTTCAATGCATTATTATTCATTATCTTTTCATGTGCAACAAAGTTGCTAAGTTTACATTAGTTCAAATAATATTTAGCATGCCATTGTTAAAGTACATTGATCTGAGCTTGCAATGCTTTTACTTAACGTTGATCATGATTTGTGTTGGCTTCATGTCACCTCAAAAATTATTTCTTTATCACTTACCTACTTGAGGACGAGCAGGATTTAAGCTTGGGGATGCTGATACATTGCAAACATATCTATAATTTTTGATGCTCCATGCTTGTTTTCTACCCAATACCTTTTTTCCACATGTTTTCTATCGTTTTACTTTGTTTTACGGATGTTTTCATATACTAACCTATTAAGAAGATGCCCCAGGCCAGTTGTTGTTTTCTGCTATTTTTCTATTTCAGAAATTTTCTTAAGAAAATATTCTCGGAAAGGGCTGAAAATCCACGGAGATCATTTTTTTACACGGAACAAAGACGGAGTCCAAAGAAGAGCCAAAGGAGTGCCAGGGGTTTCCAGGCGCGGCCCCACCCTAGACCGCGCCCCTGGCCACCGCCTCTTCACCTATAAATTGCCCTTATCCCTAAAAAGTTTGGTGACGCATTTATTTTCCACGAAACATACAGAGAGGCGATGTCACCTCGAAAGTCCAATATAGGGCTTCTGGAGTCTTGCTCTGGCACCTTGCCCGAGGGAGGAGTCATCATCGGACGCATCTACATCGCCATGATTGCCTCCGGACAGATGCGTGAGTAGTTCTTCTCGGGGATCCATGTCCATAGAAGTAGCTAGATGGTTGTTCTCTCCCCTATGCCTCCATGTTTAGAGTCTTGTGAGCTTCCTCACACGATCGAGACCACCGTTATGTAATTGTGCAAGTTGTGTTTACTGGGAGCCGATTAACCATCAGATTATGATTATTTTGTTCATGTCATTCTGAGATGCTTCACTTATATTTGTAGAGAGTTTTAATCTTGTCTTGCAAAGATCCCCGGTGTTTATGATTAGCTTGGCCACGTAGTTCTTTTCACCCCAAGAGCAGGTTTATATGCTTTATGGTAGGTTCATGCCTCCCTTACATATGTGCTCGAGTGACAGAAACGTGTCGGATGGGGGATGTGCTGTTGCTACTAGGGAGAAAATAGTGGTGCTCTTGTTTACGGACGAGCACGACTGCTTATATAATGTATTGTTCTTAAAGCATTTGTCTGTTGGACACAAGGCAATCACTTTGTTGCGGCAACTTAATACCAGAGAGATTTTCTGGACATCTTTCTTGAGGTGGACTTTTAGATATGGATACATGCTGGATAGAGGTCCATATTCCTTGACGTAATGCCTACAATGTTAGAATCCATGAACTATAACTCGTCATAATAGTATTGTTATACATTCATGATTTGTGAATTGCCCAACTGTAATTTGTTCACCCAACATGTTTGTTTTCTTTGGAAAGACACCACTAGTGAACATATGGCCCCCGGTCCTATTTTTCTCATATTTGCAACCTTCATTTAAGCACTTTCATAATTGTTTCCTTGTTGTTTCATTTTTATTTTTATTGTTTTCCAAGACTCTATACGCTTAATTCTCCCGTTTTCAGCAAAACCAAAAGATTGACAACCTCCCGGACAGTTGGGCAAGAGAGAGTTTGTGTTTTGTGTACAGGTCCATGTTTGTTGATCCCGCGTGCAATAAGTAACCTTCTTCAAGACGACGAAGTCCTAATGGTTCGATAACCCCGGTTCCTTAATTGGGAGAAAATTTCTGCTAGACTACATCATACCTTCCGCTTGGGGTCTCCCAACGAGCGTGTGATCAGGTCAGCATTAGTGGACGCCTTGATTATTGTTGTAGTAACATCGTGTAGCCCCTCGATCGCGTGGCGCCATGTGGTGGCTTAGATGGGTGCCACATTGCTTCACCGATAGAAATTAGCGACTCAGGTGAATTCGTCCGCCGTATAAAGGTGACTTTGAGGGGAGATTTTCTTCACCATTTCACAAATCCCCTTCTTCTTCCTCGTGATCCACCTCCATTCTTCTGTCCACGAAGAGCTCCATGGACGGCTCTAGGAAATAGAAATGTTCGTCTGCAGATTTGAAAGGCAGAGGATCGAGTTCGTCCATGCTGAAGAAGAAAGAGGGTGAATGGTGGTCGTCCAACCTCTCTGCCAAAGCCATCCTGGCCGTGCAGAAGGACATGCAGCTCCTGTCGGTGGACTCCGGCCGTGTGCGCGGAGCCGGAAAGGATGAAGACAACCCCCACCCTCAAGGTAACGAGAGGATGGTATTCTCGGAGGATTTCCTTCGTGGACTTTCCTTTCCTATCCACCCTTTCCCGTGAGCGCTCCTGTACGTGTAAGAGATCTAGCTGCTTGACCTCCCGCCAAACTCAGTGCAACACATTATGTGCTTCATCATCCTCTGCGAATGCTTCCTTGGTATTTTACCTCACTGGGATTGTGAAAGTAGAGATTCTTGGTGAAGATGCATTGAGTGAAGGAGCCCATGGGGCAAAAGGGACCTGGAGAACCGTGCGCCACAGAGGGATTCAGGATGCAAGTCCAGAGCGATATCGACTACTTCGAGATGAAGTTTGTCGACTCCGTTCAGAACCGGCAAATACGGTGGCTCTACGTCCAGGAAACAGACCCAAACAGTGTCCCGGGGTTCAATCCTCACACCATCTTGACTCGGAAGGACTCCACGCATCATTGGAGGACGAACAAAGAAGTCGAGGCAGCGGACCCCCTGATGGAGCAGATCGCGAGTCCTCATAAAAAGAAGAAGGGATTATGGATCACGGGTGTGCATTTGGCCACCATGTTTATCCAACACCGAGTCCAACCGCTCCAGAACCATCTCCGTCCCATGTGGGAATACTCAGGTCCTTCCGATCCAAGACGGACTCGTGCAGATGAGGTTTCGAAGGACGAGGTCGAGGCTCAAATCCACACCATATCCAACCTTGATGGAGGGATGATAATCCGGTAGGCTAACACCAAGGTGTAACTCGGCCCAAAGGGAACCGCGCAAGACCCGGCTCAAGGAAAGGTAGTTTCTAGAAGGCCTAAGGAGTGGAGTAGGCCTCGTAACCCGGCTTGTGGGTTGCGATAAGGAAACTTAGGGTTTATATGCGGAGACTGGGTAGGACTCCGAGTATACCTTGGATAGGAAGCCAGGGGGCCGAGTAATATATAAACCGGCTCCTAGGGTTAGATTAGGACGAGCTTTACCGGATATTCGAGTATCCCCTGTAATACGAGAGTTGAGATTGTAACCCTAGATTGGAGACTCGGCGACTTGATTGCCGGAGCTACCAGATCGATTACTAGCATGATTTCCCCTTAGCTAAACCCTCTCCCAAACACCAGAGTCGATTTACCCCAAGATAAGTTACCCCTGGTAACGTCTGCCGTGATTATCCCACGACAGTTGGCGCCCACCGTGGGGCCTATGTCCAAGGGTGTTTACATCACGGGAGAAGCTCGGGAGACCATGAAGAAACTCGTCATCGGCGAGATCTACACCAACCCCGAAGGAGAGAAGATGGTGGATGATTTTTGCTGGGGGCCAGAGTCGGATCTGCTGGAGTCCGGATCTGTCGTCACAATTGGCCGGGTTAACGTCTTCATCGGCATGGTACGTACGTCCGGTTCAATCCCTGATGTTTTTGGATATGATTCTGTGTCAGGAGAAGCGACTTGCGTTCAGTCAGATGGAGAGGAATCAGTCGGGCCGGTCGATCCGATAGAAGAGCCCACCACGAAGAGGGAACAGCCGGGGGAGCCGGCATGGACCCCGCGTGGCCGGGTCTTGAGAGAAGATGATACCGAGTCTATCCTGCACCTTCTGGAGGACCGGTACAAAGAGGATAGCGGTGATGAGGAGGAATACGAGTCTTCACCAGGCATCGCGCGCCAGGTCGCGGTCTACACGGCCCCTGCAACCAATCTCGATCAGGGGGACGTGACTACGGCCGCGGTCGGAGCGGCGCGAGCGCTGGCCCAGCAGCAAAACCCGGCTGACGGAAACCCGGTTCTGACCCGGGTTGACGGAGAGTAGGCTTCATTCACCAGCCATACCCCAGAAAGCGAGTTGGGGAGAAATATGTTCGGGTTCATGGCGAATAGAACGCCATATGCGGGTCCTTCAAACCCACCAAATCCGGCTATGTTCAACAACAACCTGATCTTGGATCCCACGGTGTTGGCCACGGTAATAACCCCGGAAAACGCAGCGGCACGTGCTGCAGATCTGGATGTGGCCCGCCGTGCATTGGACCAACAGAGGAGAGATGTAGAAGCCGAGAGGCAAGGGACAGCAGCGCGCATGCGCGAGATGGAAGCATTGGAGAACCGGCTCTAGGTTCAGTCGGCCAGGATGCACAATCAGAGATACGAAACGAGATTACCGACAACGGGAGGAACTTTAAACCCGGCCGCGCTGTTCATCACGCCCCAGGATCAACCAATTCCGACTGCGAATCAGGAAACCGGCCCACAGCCTGCGACCGTGGGAGTACAGCCGGCAACCGTACAAGCCGGGTTACCCACGTTGCAGACAGGGATCGCCACTGGCAATACAGTACCACCACCACCACCGTCATGATTTCATACGCCACCAGGTCACTTCAATAATCCCATGGACAATGTATATGCAGCAACACTGGCATTAGATCGTATCCCCGTAAGAGAGTCCCCCCATGCGGAGGAGACCCGGCGGGCGATAGATCTTTTGCGCACAGCAGTGGCTCAGCAGGCCAATTACCTGGATAACAGGAGCGGGATGCACGGAACGCCATACGTTAGCCGGTATAATGGGAACACTGGCAATATTCAGACGAGCTCAGCACGACGGAGGGCAGAGCAGCAGCAAATGCCGCCTCCTCCCCGTAGACCAGCGACACCAGCAGTATCAGCGGCGCAAGCTATTGTGGACAGTTCTCGAGCCAGGCGCGCATCAGCCGGTCTGCGGTACGAGGGCCGGTAGTGGTTGCACCCCCCGCCGCACCAGCAGCCGGATCGCACGTTTCCCGGGTGAGGCCAGCACCGGCAAATTTAGCCGGGCCCAAGTGTTTGTCGGATGCCATCAGAGCCGAGCCTTACCCGGATAAGTTCAAGGAGCCGGGTAAAGTGGTCAATTACGAGCCAACCATGGATCCAGAAACCTGGTTGAGTAGCTATGAGATGGCCATGTCGATTCGCAATGCGTCTGAAAATCTTCAGACCAAGTTTATCTATCTGATGATGTCAGAGGGAGCAGCAAAGTTATGGTTCAACAATTTACCGGAAATATCTGTCAATTCTTGGAGTGAGCTGAAAATTGCATTTATCAAGCACTTTCATGGGACGTGCAGGAAGTTATTCACAATCGATGATCTAGAACGATGTGTCAAGAAGAAGGGTGAGTCGGCGCGCAGTTGGGTGCGCTGGTTTATGGAAATACTCCACTCATCCACGGATATTCAACCTAAAGATGCATTACAGGCCATGGCAAAAACATGCAAGTATATACCCTTAGTACAAAAGCTGACGCGCATGAAGTCCAGTCGGAATGCTTCAGAGGTTACAATGGGAGAATTGATGGACGCGTGCAACAAGCACGCCGCCACGGATACCACAGAGGAGGATGTTGATGATAAGAAAGCAAAAGCTAACGCGAGCAACAGTGGAAGACCCGGCAATGGATCTGCGCCGGGTAACAATGGAGGAAATAATGGAAACAACCAGAACAAGCGCCCGTATGAGGGAAGTTCCGAGTTTGTCGCCAACACAGAGGCCGGGTTTTCAAGACCCAGAGCAGAAGGAAATTTCAACGGAGGAAACTTTAATGGAGGAAATTACCAAGGACCGCCAAGGCCGGCTAACCATATAGAGGCCTTCAGGATGCCCTGTCCGCGCCATAGCAGGAACGGCAGGCCGGCTAATCATTCGTTGGAGCAGTGCGTAGATCTACAAAGGTGGAAGAATGAGGAAATACAATAGGCAATGCGAGGTGCAGGCCGGGGAGCAGGACCGGGTCCGATTGGAAACCCGGGCAACGGACCACCCCCAGCAGGCAACCCAGGAGGCGGCAATCCGGGTAACAACCAAGGAGGCGCGGGAGGCTTCCAAGCTAACCCCAAGCAGCTGGGGCAGTACCACGTTCACACCACAGGAACTTCTAACAAGGATAGAAAGATACTCAAAAAGGCAGTAAACTCGGTTTCTTCAGCTGTCCCGAGGTACTTGAGATGGTCGGATCAAGAGGTAACATGGAGCAGAAGGGATCACCCGGAAAGAATAGAGCATCTGGGTGTGTTAGCTTTAGTGGTCGCACCACAGGTCAATGGCTATGAGTTGAAAAAGGTTCTGATGGATGGTGGAAGTAGCATAAACATCCTATACTGGGAAACTTTCCTGCGCATGGGTCTTAAGTAGTCCCAGCTATAGTAAAGTTCTGCAGTTTTTCATGGGATTGTGCCGGGTCACTCTGCGTGCCCCGAAGGAAAGATTACATTGGAGGTTGCTTTCGGAGAATCAAAGGACAATTTCCGAGTGGAGTGGCTCACGTTCGAAGTTGTGAAATTGCGCAGCCCTTATCACGCGCTGTTTGGAAGGCCGGCTTACGCCAAGTTCATGGCCAGGCCGTGTTACGTATATCTACAGCTAAAGATCCCGGGTCCCAAGCAAACCATTACTATACATGGCAACCGGGTTATAGCAGCTGAGTGTGACGAAGGAGACGCGGCAATGGCAGAACAGGCTTGCAGGAAGGAAGAGCTCAAGTATTACCGGTCACAAGTAGACCCGGATGACAGAACAACATTGAAGAGGCCGAATACAGAGGATGAGAGAGCGAAGTTCAAAGCAGCACAGGATACCAAGATGGTGGCTTTTGTCGAAGGCGATCCCTCCAAGCAATTTGCTATAGGATCTAACCTAGACAGTAAGCACGAAGAGGCACTTATTGAGTTCATTCGCGGAAATCGGGATGTTTTCGCTTGGACGCCCAGCGATATGCCGGGTATCCCCACAAAATTAGCTGAGCACAGTTTGCACGTTGATCCTAAGTCCCGGCCTGTGAAGCAGTGCCTGAGAAAAATGAACGAGGAAAGAAGGAAAGCTATAGGAGAAGAAATTGCTCGGCTATTGACAGCCGGCTTTATCATGGAAGTGTTTCACCCGGATTGGTTAGCAAATCCGGTTCTAGTGATGAAAAAGAGTAACGAGTGGAGGATGTGCATAGATTACACGAGTCTCAACAAGCATTGCCCAAAGGATCCATTTGCCCTTCAAAGGATAGATCAGATCATAGATGCAGTGGCTGGAAGTGACCTATTATGTTTCCTAGATGCATATTCCGGGTATCATCAGATCAAGCTCAAGAAGGAAGATTGGGAGAAAACATCGTTCATAACCCCCTTTGGGGCTTTCTGTTACAAAACAATGACTTTTGGGCTAAAGAACGCTGGCGCAACTTACCAGCGGTGCATTCAGAAGTGCTTTGAGGATCAGATCGGACGCAACGTTCACGCTTATGTGGATGATGTGGTGATCAAGACCAGGAAAGCGGAAACATTTATTGATGATCTAAAGGAAATGTTCAAAAATCTGAGAAGGTATTAGATGAAACTCAACCCTACAAAGTGTGTATTTGGAGTCCCAGCAGGAAAATTACTCGGCTTCATCGTTTTCGAGAGAGGAATTGAGGCAAACCCGGACAAAATCAAAGCTATCCAGAGTCTGAAAAAGCCGGAAAGCCTGAAGCATGTTCAGAAACTTACAGGGTGCATAGCAGCGTTGAGCCGGTTTATATCCAGACTCGGAGAGCAGGCGATACCCTTATACCGGCTCTTGCGGAAATCCGACAAATTTGTTTGGGACCAAGAGGTGGATGAGGCGTTCGAGGCACTAAAAAATCAGTTATCCGAGGCACCAGTCTTAGCAACCCCAGGTCCTAAAGAGCCCATGCTACTATACGTTGCAGCCAGGCCCCGGGCGGTTAGTGCGGTGGTTGTCGTTGAGCGCAAAGAGGATGGAAAAGATCACCTGGTTCAAAGGCCGGTTTATTACGTAAGCGAGGTACTATCAGAGGCAAAGCAGCGTTACCCATATTGGCAGAAGTTGGTTTTCAGGGTCTTCATGGCCAGCCGGAAATTGAAACCCTATTTTCAGGAACACCCCATAACGGTGTTCAGTTCTATACCAATGTTGGATATTATCAGAAACTCGGATGCAACAGGTAGAATAGCCAAGTGGGCCATTGAGATGGGAGATTATCACATCAACTACGAGCCCAGGTCAGCAATCAAATCCCAAGCTTTAGTTGATTTCATCAATGATTGGACTCATACCAGCATGCCCACAATGACACCAAGTTCCGAGTCTTGGGTGATGCACTTCGATGGTTCTAAACAGTACGAGGGATCATGAGCTGGGGTGGTACTTACATCACCCAAAGGAGACAATTTGAGCTACGTGTTGCAAATTCACTTTGATTGTTCCAACAACGTGGACGAGTATGAGGCATTATTGCATGGACTGAAGATAGCCAAGGAGATGAACATCAGGCGGATACGGTGCTATGGAGATTCGGATCTTGTGGTACAGCAGGTCTCAGGAACTTGGGATAGAAAAGATGCAACTATGGAAGCATATCGCAGAGAGGTGGACAGGGTTGCCGGGTGTTTTTCCGGGTATGAGATGGAGCATATTGATAGGCGAAAGAATGAGGCAGCAGATGCACTCGCAAGACTCGGCTCGCGCAGAGAGCCGGTTCCACCCAACATTTTCCTGGACGAATTATGGCGTCCATCTGTTAAAACCGAGTCTGAGGAAGAGGTGGCTAACCAAGACCCGGATTTAGAGCTCGAGGCCACGATACGTGTTGTTCCCAAGTCGACAGAGCCGTTCTTGGCTTACTTATCGCGGGGTGAGTTACCACCACAGGAAGTTTTAGCAATGCAAATTCTGAGACGGGCAAAGGGCTATTCTATTATCAACGAGGAGCTGTACAAAAGAAGTGCAGCGGGAGTCTTTTTATGCTGTGTAGCACCAGAAGAAGGCCGTCAGATTTTGAAGGAGATCCATGAAGGAGATTGTGGGCATCACGCATCCACAAGATCCCTTGTAGCCAAAGCATATCGACAGGGTTTGTTCTGGCTCACAGCCTTAGCAGACGCGGAGCGCTTGGTGGCAAGGTGTGATGGATGTCAAAGGTACGCTCGCCAAACCCATGTGCCGGCTATGGAGTTGCAAACAATCCCGCTAACCTGGCCGTTCGCTGTTTGGGGCATGGACATGGTGGGCCCCTTTCACATGTCACCCTGCAAAAAGACCCATCTTTTGGTAGCCATCGATAAATTTACAGAGTGGGTTGAAGTTATGCCAGTTACCAATTGTGAAGCAGTTACAGCAGTCAAGTTCCTGAAAAGGATCATTTACAGGTTCGGGTATCCTCACAGCATAATAACAGATAATGGAACCAATATGTCCCTTGGTGAGATGGAAAAATTCTGTGGGAACAATGGCATCCGGCTTGACATAGCCTCAGTAGCCCATCCGCAAGCTAATGGACATGTGGAGAGGGCAAATCAGGAGTTACTTCGTGGGTTAAAGCCACGGCTGCGAGTCTCGTGCATCAGATTTGCTAGAGCATGGGTGGAGGAGTTGCCATCAGTGGTTTGGGGAATTAACACCACGCCTAACATATCTACTCAGATGACCCCGTTTTTTATGGTTTATGGTGCAGAGGCGGTGTTGCCGAGTGACATTATTCACGACTCTCCCCGAGTGTCGGCCAACGTCGAGGTGGTGAATAAGAAGACCCGGCAAGACGCCGTGGATATGCTAGAAGAGCACAGAGAACAAGCCTTGGAGAGATCAGCTATATATCAGCAGGATCTGAGGAGATATCACAGCCGGCGAGTCAAAACCCGGGTCTTCCAGGAAGGAGACCTGGTGTTGCGCCTGGTACAGTCAAAGGAAGGAAAACACAAGCTATCTCCACCATGGGAAGGACCGTTCATCATAAGCCGGAATCTGCACAATGGATCATATTACTTGATAGATGCAAGGGAAGAGTCGGACACTGTCAATGACACCGCTCATACCACTTCATCTATGCAAGAGAGGGAAAGACCATGGAACGTGGCTCAGCTACGTCCTTACTATACCTAGACTAGACTAGGCTTACAAGTGGAACTACACGATGTAACAGGCAGCAGGTTTCAGACGCACTCTTTTCCTATCCAGGGTACCTAAGGGGACTGGAGGGTTTTTAATGAGGCGGCTTGCTGACCTAACTTTTCTCATATCAATAAAGAGATGGTTAAACTATGATGTTGTTCCTTTCTTATGTGTTTTTTGTTAAGTTTTTATATTTCCTGTTTTTGGTTCTGTCTCCTTATTTTTGTCAGGTAACTGTTATTTTTTGTTTGTAGTACATTAGTTTTTCTAAAGGTTACATATATAGGTCTTGGGGGCTGATTGCTTGAATATCACAGTTGCAAACTCAAAGACCTGGCCTCGATGCCATTAAGTTATAAGGACCGATTACTTGCAATAAGTATGGTTGCAATCTTATAACCGGATAATAGAGCCAAATTTTCTTGATTTCTCTTGTTTAAGCTTGATGCGACTCGCAAAAACGTGGCATGACTCGCTAGCGTATAATTACAATCAGTCATGATACCCAAGGGGACTTGCCTGACCCTGTTTTTATACAGTTATAGCAGAATTGATTATCCACGCGAAAGCCGGCTTACAGCAAAGAGGATCAGAAGGGTCATCCAAACCACAAGTTATGCAGAGTACAAGGTTAACAGCCGGAAACTCGCAATATATTAAGCATAACTTCAAACCTATGTGAGTAACTCTAGGGTTTGGGCCTTAGCAGAAACAATTTGCTCTTTTGAAAAACTCGAAACCCCTAAACTCGGAAATTCGGGCCTTGGGGACTTGGGAATTTGAAAAAAGTAACAAATTGTCTAGCTATTAAGCTTAAAAACCTAAAAATCCGAGTCTTGGGGACTTGGGGACTTAGAAGAAAATCCACTTGTCAAAACCCCCGAGACCCGGAAACCGAGTCTCACAAAAGGAAAAATAGCGAAAGTCGGAAAACCAACAACGAAAAGTTTAAAGCTAGTAAATATCAAATTCATGCAAAAGGCCAGAAGGGCCACGAAAGATATTAAGGTTTTTAACGTATTACAAACCGAGGAAGTAGTATCGAAAAGTGCACAGGCGCATTATTAAAAGAATAATTTCTTTAGATGCCCATTGGCCAAATAAAGTGTTTGAGGCAGTGAAAAGTAAAACTTCACTCGGCATCCTTCGCCGAGTCTTCAACGTTGTCCTTGGCAGCCGGGTCATGGGCTTGCTCTTCAGCGGTCTTCTCAGCACCTTTACCTGGATTGGCAGCAGAGTCGGCGCGAGCTGGTGGACGGACAGCCGGTGTAGAGGAGGAAGGCCCAGTGTCGGCCTCCGCCTTTCTCTTCGCAGCTTCCTCCCTCTTCTTGGCAGATTCCGCCTTCCACTTATACAGCATATCAAAGGGCTTGGGCAGATCCGCTTTGATCGGCTTATCCTCAGCATCATAAGGCGTAACAATCCTGTTTAGCTCCAGACTGTCGGCGATCGTGCTCGCCGAGTGACGCACCTCAGTTTGGATAGCTTTAAAATTCTTGGCGAAAAATTTGGAGCCGTCGAGGTTGAACTCGGGAAACCCGGCCACGAGTTTTGCCGGCTCATGCTTGGGAAAATAAGCCTTGGCCAGCATAAGCCCGCGGGTTACCCCAACCCGGCATGAAGAACGCTTCCAGAGGTTGATCCACTCGGGGATAGTGGAGCACGCTTCCAGCAAAGTGTCCAAGCAACAATAGCCTGTAGCCGGCCACTGCACAGCCTCCAGAATCCACTTGGTGCCGGCAGAAAACTGCCGGATAACGCCTTTCAGTGTCTTCAACTTCTCAATGTCATCTTCGTCTGGGGCAGCATCACCTGGACCTGCAGTATAAACAGAAAAGGTTAAAGCAGTAACACCCGGGTATCGTGCGTAATGGAAAACCCGGTTATAATTAGCGAGTTATAGATCTTTACCAAGAAGAGCGCGATAAGTATCGGCAATCTGAGCAGAGAGCTTCTTCAACGTATTTTCGGCATTGTGGCATTTCTTCTTGTACCTTTTTACATCTTTATCAAGGTTCTCTACTTCAACCTCAAGTTCTGCCCGCAGCTTTGTGTCGGTCTCAAGAAGCTGATTGGTTTTGGCCAACATCTCCTCGGACCGGGTCATTTGTGCCTACGAAGAAAGGAAAAGGAAAGATTAGTCGGATATAAGAAACAGCCGGATATAAAGGGAAGTACCGAGTAAACTATGCCTAGTTAAACTCGGAACTTGGGGACTAGATGAGTATATGCACAATGTTGATCAGGATTACCTGGTGCTCAACAGCCATGGCCTCCAGGATATCTCGCTCGGTGGTCTTCAAAGCAAAGAGCGCGTCCATCATTTCTTCATAGGAGAGGTTGCCGAGCTCCAGCTTGGAAGAACCGGGATCCTGGGGCGGGGTTCTCTCCTTCTTAGGGGTGGGCACCCGGGTCGTCTGGGTGTTGGGAGTAGGATCACTCCTCCCTGTGCCCAGGATCACGACGTCGTCATCCCCGGGTGTGTGTGAGGGGATCGGATACTCGGCCTCCTGCTTGGCCGGATCTTTCAGCAGGACTACTTCTTCTTCTTCAGCGCCGCCAGCCGCGGCCTTCACGGTATCTACCGGATCCTCCATCTCCGGGTTGTCCACGTCCATATCGTCCGGGTCGCTGGTGGTGACCTTGGCTCTGAGGAAAATAAAAGGAGCACTTAGTACATGATGAATGAAACTTATGGAAAGTGTTGGCATATCGAATAGCAAGAAAGTTAGCTTACCCAGTATTCACGAAGAAATCCGCCGGAAGATCGTTGCTAGACCCGGAAGAGGCTGTCAAGGGGTCCGAAAGTGAGACCCGGAATTGTCCAGCTAGTGGATGATTGGGAGAAGGATGTTTTCGAGGAGAATTGGAAGGATGGGTCTGGGGAATACCGGCACGGCGAGCTGGGGACGAAGGGATACCCGGGTTGAGAGGGTCATCACCCGGGGAGTTCCGGGTTACCCTGCGCTTGACTGGAGCGGGTTCCTTCAAGTGTGGCGAATCGGACAAGCGTTGGTTAAGCTCGCACATGTTAGCGAATGAATATGGTTTGGATGTGATAGTGGAATACGGAACCTTGAATACTACCCTTCGGGGCTTCCTCTTAGCTCCAACTTCGACGTCCGGCTCAGCCTCACTTTCGTCCGACTGAGTCTGCTCCTCATCCTCTAATCCTGGAAAGCATAGCATATTGTTGGAAAAGGAAAACAAGTTGGAAAAGTAAAGTCAACAGAAATGGAAATGAGCGAAACCCGGATGCTACCTTCTCTGAGTTCTCGGAAGGAGGCGGGGTCTCAATCTTCCAGAAGGCGCTATCTTCCTGAGATAAAGGTACAGTTGTAAAGGTTACGAATCATACCAGAAGAATGTCAGATCTTATTGCTAGAGCAAGGGCCGGATCTTACTGCTGGAGCCGGGTTATCCCGCGTGTAGGGGTCCAGGCCGGCTATAGTCCGGATCACCTCCATCTTCTCGGTCAGGAAGTTTTTGATAATATTGTTCGCGTCAGCGGCCGGGTAATTCCTCAGCGAGTAACGAAGGGAATCCGTGATGTGCCCAGAGTAATCATGTAACATCCCAAGTATGAAAATATCCCTTAGAATGTTTGATTTGCTGTTTTAATTCAAGTATTGCATCATGTCATCATGTTTAATTATTTGTTTGCATTTGTTACTATTTGTTTTGCATCTGTTTTATCTTGTTTTCATAATCAAACTCAAACAATTTCAAATGGTTATTTTCATACTTGCTCTGTTACAACTTTTGGAATAAAAATCACAAATGAAAACAACCAAATTGTTCCATTTTATTTCCATGTTGATCACTCATTAACTTGTTGGTTTTAATCAAACAATTATTTTCAATCAATTAATTCTAAATCACTTCAATTTCAAACCAACTCTTCAAATCAGTACCCCTATTGAATCCATGGAATTCACCAAACAAATGTAATCCTTAATCACATTAAATCTTAGGGGCAACCCTATTAAAAATGTTTGTTTTCAATAAGGTTTATTTAATATTTAAATTCTTTCAAATATGGATTCAAATACAAACAGCATTTTAAATGTCAACTTTTTGCAAACCAATCTTGGCATTTGTTTGCTAATGTTCTATATAGCTTAAACTATTTATTCTGGAATTTTTAATAAACAAAACCCTATCAAATTCTTCCAAATCTGTTTTCTGCAAATAAAAAAACAGAAAAAGAAAAAGAGAAAAAAACTACAGCGCGCGCGCGTCAGCTAACAAACCCAGCCCACCTAAGCCTACAGCGCGCGCAGCCCAGCCCGCCTACCGCGCGCGTACCGCTTCAAAAAGCGTGCACGCGTTCTGTTTGAAGTACGGCGGCCATCCGAGGCCGCCACGTCGGCGTACGGCGGCGCTCGACGGCCAGGGAGCTCCCCCGCACGCTATAAGTACCACCTAGGCCCCTGGCGCCGTGCCCTAGAGCCTAGGGTTCCTATTCCCCCTCGGATCCGCCGCCACTCCTCTCCCCCTCGCCGGAATTCCTTGCTGCCTTTCTCACCGGCGGCAACATCTCTGAAACCCCGTCAATGGCCACCACCGTAGCCACGCACACACTCACCTGAGTGCTGGAAACGCACCACCACTCTCCCATCTACCGATTGAACACCGGAGGGAGCCCGGAGAGCAGCCAGAGCCGCGCCGCCGTCTTCGTCACCGCCGCTGTCACCGTCAGCCGTCGAGCCCCTGCAACCACGACGACGCGGTGAGCGCCACCGTTCCCTCCCAACTCACCTCCTCTCTGTTGCGCGTTCAGTTCTGCATCCGCGCGCGTCCAGCAGCAGCGCACGCGCATCCCCGTTGATCACCGCCGGCGAGCCGCGATTTTCTGTCAGTGTCGCGGAAGCGTTCGTTCTTCAGAAAGTTCAGTTAGCGCTTTGTACACCATATCCTCCCCGCGCATCTGTATCTGTCAACGAACGCGCAACAGCGCAATTGGTTCAGGCAGCGCACAAGCTAGCGAGAGGGGCAGGGATCGAATCCTGCCCCTCGCACGGGTTTTCCCCAATTCTTTTGCTCCTCTGGCTGACAGACAGGGGCCACGCGACAGTGACCCTCACTGCCACGCGTGCGCGCGCTCGCCACGCTGGCCACAGGCCCACAGGGCAGTGGCTGGGGTTAGATCCAGAGCGGTAACAAAAGAATTAAAACGTTCTGTTTTATTTTCCCAATTACTTTTAAATGGCAGAATAAAACATTAAACTTAAACCTTCAATAACTTTTAATCTATAAATCCAATTAATAAAAGTTGTATATGTTTATTGCTCCAAATTTAATTGTCTATCCAGTTATTCCAAATGTGTACTGTTTTGAATTTTCCAAATACATTTAAAATTCAAATTTGAATAATTCAAATGCAAATTGCTAAATTCAATAAATAATTCATACTAATTCCAAATAAGGCAAATAAAATATGTTTTTCATACCATTTTGAATATCCTATTCAAATATAAATTTTTTTTCATTGTTTGAATAATTTAAATTGCCTAAATAATTTAATACTTGTTTAATTCATTTAAATTTGATAAAAATCATAACTTGCTCAAAATAAAATATTTTTGAACATGCAAAATATGTTTTCAAACCATCAAAGTGTGAACTTTTCAAATGTGAATTTGAATTTATGATTTGAACAAATAAAATTCAAATAATATTCAAACTTGTTTTAAATTCAATTAAAACTTGTTTAATATTGTTTAATTCATAATAAATTCCTCCTAATTCAAATTTCAATATTTGAAACATGTAATCCAACTAAAATTTGATGTTCTTTTCAAATATAAATTTTGTTAATTGTTTTGCACACTTTAAATTGATGAAAACAATAATTGTTTGTGTGACATGTTTAAGGAACCAAACTTTCCAAACTTAATAAATGATTTCCAAAACTTGTTAAATCCTTTTATCACTTGCATCTATTATTGTTATTTGTTGTTATTTGGTTATTATCATCATGCATGCATCATGCTAACAACTTTCACATAATAATTAGTTGTAAATCATTTGTTCCCACTTAAGTCATGGACCTTTTTCCCATATGCCACTCAATAGCATAGGGGTCCATTTAAATTGTGTCATCATGTTAGCTAGTTTATTTTGATGCAACCATTAACTTGTCATGCATCATCTTGATTGTGCACAATGCCATGATAATGATTGTTTACATTCCTGTTTTGTTTGTTTGCTTCTTCTCGAATAGACGACGACGTTGAGACAGACGATCTTTACAGCACCCCTTCTGAGGATCTAGCTCAGTACCAGGCTGCTGAGTTTGCAGGCAAGTTATCACTCACATGAACCATTGTGTTCCTTTCAACCCTGGTTACCGATAATTTCCGTTGTCTATTTCTGCTAGCCTTAGTGGTAGTTGTTGCTGTTACGAACCTATCACGTGAATCCCTTAACCCTGATATTGCCTCACCACCCCTCCTACAACCCTATTGATTGAGCCAGTGTCTTACTAGTATGCTTAGGTTGTTTGCTCGAGTCTGTTACCCGTTACTTTCAGTTACTATATTTCATTATGTTCTGGGGGCTCAATGTTTAATCAATCAATCAATCATGCTAACGTTATTACTTAATAATAATTTGATGATAAGGCACCGGCAGGAGGCCCTGTGTGGTTTTGAGGCCTGCTAGTGTCGACCCTAATAGGAAAAGGGTCTTGTCTACTGATCCATGATGAGCGCACTACCCGCATGTGGGAAGCGAGTATGGGCGCCCCCCTCAATTTGATTCGATTCGCATCTCGTCCAAATCATCTCATTTAGTTCGTGCTTTCTATTTGCCGCATGCATGTTTTTGCGAGCCCAGCGCAGGGTGGAACTTTTGTAGTCGGCATATAGGGGGACACGTTCTTAGAGTGCTATGAGGGTCCATTTTCTTCTGGGCTCGATTAGCCGTGCGCCCAAGGTGCTTTGGGCTTGATGCGAAGAAGAGTTGAGTTGTGTTGAGTGCCCCGCTTGGTGGGAGGCATCCCATCTGGCGGGTTATTCATACGTGTACGGCCAAATTGGTGCAACCCTGCAGGGATAATCTTCTCGAGAAGCCGTGTTTTCCGCGGTTATGGTTAACTTGGTGAAAGTACTGGCTAACAAGTACTCAGGACAACTTAAACCTAATGCTATCACAATCTCTCACCCCATGATTAACAACTTGACTAGTAATAGGACTATTGTCACAATAACTTGATTCATCTTTAATCCAACTGTGTGAGTTATCCTCGGATTGCTTCTTTAGATAAGGGGCGAGATCCAGGATGGGTTTGTTTGATGTTATCTTTCAGTTGGTTACAATACTCGATCTTATCTCCTTTCTGTTAGTTGGAAGTGATAGAATCTCTGTAGTTGGTTAGCGCAGCCAGTTGCAACATCATTTATATACCCCTTTTCCCTCCGTTGAACCCAAGTCATCTGTGCTTGTGTTGACGGGCTATACTTTGGTGAACTGTGAGTCTTGCTTGCCAGTACGTCTATGTACTGACCCCTTTGGGGCTGTGGTTTCCGCAGACTACGCTTACGAGGATCCAGGTGACGGCTACTACGTGGAGTTTGACGAGGCTGCTGACGAGTAGTTAGCGGACCCGGGCAGGATCCGAGACATCGTGGATGGGCTCCGTCTTTATTTCAGTTTCCGGCTTCTTAAGCCTATTTGGATTTTGTCTGTACTCAGACCCCTTTGAATGCTTCCGCTGAGATGTAATGATGCTATGTTGGGACATGTGTCCTCTGGATGATTGTATTTGCTATCTCTGCCCTAGTGAGGGCCATTTGCAACTTATTTCTATCTTTTGTGTCGTAGAGGCATGTTGTGTTATCCTTTTGTTCAAAGCCGTTGACGTACCATGTGTGTATGGTATGAAGTACGTCAATGGTAGTGTCCTGATTTCTACAGGATAGTTTACATCGACGGTGAACAGTAGCGATGGGTTGTCACACATAAGTGTTGGCCTACTCGTAAGAGGACGCGGGTGCCGGGAAGCCCCGTAATCCCATCAGAATACTGTTCAGTTCGTACGGTGAGTATCCTATAGAAGTCCGGGTGCGACAAATGGTATCAGAGCCTGTCTGCCTGTAGGATCCCTTTTTACTGGTCGCAGTTGAGTCTAGAAACTATTTTGTAGCTATATAGGGAAAATGAAACGTGAGAGTAGGAATTCTGCCATTTTTCTTCTTTCCCCACCCACCCACCCTTTTCTGGTAAGGAAGTGCAACGTTGTTTTCTCTTCTCACCCAAACTTTCAAGTTAGGATTTCACGTGTTTTGGGTTCTCCGTAGTACCTTAGGAGTTTTGGTCTCGTGTTTCCCGATGTTGCTTCAATATCCTGTTCTTTTCAACATCCTTTTCGTCCGTTGAACCTTGTTGTTGCTTTTCACATCAGTTCTCTACCGGCGTCTAATCAAAACTTCCCCGATCATCTGCAGATGGATCTCAGGTTCTTCCCGCAGGTGGTTCGGATGACTCGCTGTGAGAGCACCGCCGGTTATCCGGAGATGCTGAGAGACATGGTTACCTATCTGGGGTTCCATTGGGCACCAGAGTACCAGGTCTACGAGCAGCAGCGAGAGTTTGACCAGACCTACTACCAGGCTATCGTCTACATTCTGTCAGATGATGGCATGAGCATTGTCCACCGCTACGAGGCAGTAGGTTCCACAGTGGATATGGCCGTGCAGCAGGCAGCGTATGTGAGTCTCACCGTCCTTCGTGCTGACTACTGGTGGTTTGATGATTCCATCTATCGTCACATCCCCCGTGGTTACATCACGTCAGCGGGAGTTCACTTCACTCTCCACGGCAACCTGGATACCTACGAGTCTGATAGCTCCAGGCTGCACACCACTGCTCAGTTTGTGAGGCACAGTGACGCAGTTGCTTCCGCACTGTCTCAGGAGTTGGCCTCAGTCAGGGAGCAGCTCTATCTTGCTTTCACTCGTCTGGCTACGTACACCACAAACTTTGTTGGAGACGAGCGCTTTGCACGATTCGTTCAGACAGCTGGGTTTCCGCTGCCAGATGCTGGAGGTTACGAGCCGATCAGAGGTCCACTTCTCGACCTCGGAGCTGGTTACACTGGGATTCCACGCTTTGGAGCACAGGGAGACGACGCTTTCTACTTCACCACACCGAGAGTTGCTCTCAGAGCAGTCCTGCTCTACGTGGATCGTCGTTATACCTACTTCCGGGGGATTCCTCCGCACCGTATCTCTCGTCGTACTACTCACCGCCGTCCTGCGTGATGAGCATGGGAGTACCGATGTATCCATTCCTAGCTATGTTTAGTTATCCTTTGGCAATCGAACCATGTTTTGGTCTGTTGGATATTCTGATGTATTTGAACATGTGATGATGTACCTGTTGGTTATCTATTCATGCGTCGGAATAATCTATCTTTCGGTTACCAAGTCTATCATTTTCTATTGTTGTGCTAAAATGAATGTCTATTCAGGATGCCGCCAACAAGGAGCAACCCGCCTGAACCACCTCCGCTCACGGAGCTGTTGACTCAGATGACTCAGGTCGTGGCTCAGATGGCCCAGATCCAGGCTAACCAGCACAACAACCAGAATGCTCCGCGAGTCAGCATCAAGGAGTTTCTGAGCATGGGTCCGAGAGCTTTCGTGGCAACACGTGAGCCTTTGGATGCTGATGACTGGATCAGGGAGATGAACAGGGCTCTGGAGATTGCTCATGTTGCTGAGGAGGATAAAGTCAAGTATGCCACATACCTACTGAAGGGTCAGGCAGCTACCTGGTGGGAGAACTACCAGACCATGAGAGCTGGCTATCCTATCACCTGGGGATGTTTCAAGGATGCCTTCCTGAAGCACCACATCCCAGATGGTCTCATGGAAAGGATGCGTGAGGAATTCTGCTCTCTCAAACAGGGCAAGCTGGACGTCCTCGGCTACTAGAACGAGTTCAATCGTCTCGCTCGATACGCTGGTGACGAGGTGTCCACTGAAGCCAAGAAGATGGCAAGGTTCCGCCGAGGTTTTAACCCGGAACTGAAGTACGCTCTCACCAACATCAAGTGCAAGGACTTCGTGGAGCTCGTGAACACCGCGCTCAATGAGGAGAATGGGCGCAAGGCGTTCGAAGAGTCGTGCAAGCACTCGCGTGAGGGTGGTTCCTCCTCCAACATGACCACCCCTCCGCAGAAGCGCCGCATCTGGGTGCCAAATGGTGCTGTCACTCGGGCTCCAAATGCCCAAGCTTCTCCAGGCTTTGGTCCCCGCCCACCCAACCCATCTCAGATGCAGGGTCAGAGGTTTCCAATGGGGCAGCCAAGGCCAGGTCCTCCTCGTGTCGTTACTTGCTACAAGTGCAAGGAGACTGGACACTACGCTGATAAGTGCACTCAGAGGCAGCTACCTCCACCACCTCCTCGCCCCAACACCAACCAGGCAATGGTTCGTGCTCCTCCGACTAAAGCCTTCAACTCCAACAACAGGCCTGTCGGGAGGACCGCGAGGGTGAATCATATCAAGGCCGACAAAGCTGAGGAAGCTGCTGACGTCGTTCTCGGTATATTACCCGTAAACTCTACTCCAGCTAAAGTGTTGTTTGATACTGGAGCATCGCATTCTTTTGTGTCAAAGATTTTTGCAAAAGCATACAACCTAGTTCTGGTTCCGCTAAGCAATCAAATGACTGTTCACTCTCCGGGACCGCAAATGTTGACTTCCAAGATAAGCATGGACAATCAAATCCTAATTGGAGGTCGCATATTCCTTGCTTCACTCATGTTGCTGGGAAATTCTGACATTGATGTCATTCTGGGTATGGATTGGTTGAAGACCCACAAAGCAAAAATTGACTGTGCTCAAAAGTCAATAACACTCTCTCACCCTTCGGGCCAGATAGTCTATTCTCCATATGGATCAAGTTCTGTTCAGTTGTTCAACCTTGATGCAAAACCTCTTCCTGCAATTGAAAATGTTCCGGTGGTTAGTGAATTCCCTGACGTCTTTCCAGAAGAGTTGCCAGGGATGCCTCCGGACAGAGCAGTTGAGTTCGTGATCGAGCTTGAGCCAGGTACTGCTCCAATCTCTAAGCATCCATACAAGATAGCTCCTCCTGAACTGAAATTGTTGAAGGAGCAAATCGATATGTACATGGAGAAAGGTTACATTCAGCCTAGTTCCTCCGCTTGGGGTTGCCCAACTCTGTTTGTTGCCAAGAAGGATCAAACAAAAAGACTCGTGGTTGACTATCGTCCTCTCAACGAGAAAACCATCAAGAACAAGTATCCAATTCCTCGTATCGATGATCTTTTTGATCAACTTGCTGGAGCCTCAATATTCTCAAAGTTGGATTTGAGGATGGGTTACCATCAGATAAAGATCAGAAAGGAAGATATTCCTAAGACAGCTTTCACCACTCGGTACGGTCTATATGAATACACCGTCATGTCCTTTGGTCTCACCAATGCACCGGCAACGTTCTCAAGACTCATGAATTCTGTCTTCCATGAATACCTCGACAAGTTCGTTGTGGTATATCTTGATGACATTTTAGTCTACTCAAAATCCGAGGAAGAGCATGGAGAACACCTTCGTCTCACTATCATGAAACTTCGCGAGCATCGTCTATATGCCAAATTCTCCAAGTGTGAGTTCTGGATTCCAGAAGTTGCTTATCTTGGTCATATCATCTCTGCCAAAGGCATAGCCATTGACCCGGAAAAGTTAAGGCAATTGTTGATTGGAAACCCCCTAAGACGGTGAAGCAAGTCAGAAGTTTTCTTGGCTTGGCTAGCTATTGCCGTCGTTTCATCCAAAACTTTTCCAAGATTGCCAAACCTCTCGCTGATCTCACAAAGAAGGACAAGAAGTTCGTTTGGACTCCACAGTGTGATGAGAGTTTCAACCTCCTGAAGACTAAACTCACTTCCACCCCAGTTCTGGTTGGCCCAGATACTACCAAACATTTCCAGATATTCTGTGATGCATCTCTCCAAGGCCTAGGAGCAGTTCTTATGCAAGAACGTCAAGTTGTGGCTTATGCTTCACGTCAGTTGAACCCACATGAGCAAAACTATCCCACACATGACCTAGAACTTGCAGCAGTTGTGTTTGCCCTCAAGAAATGGAGACAATACTTGTTGGGTAACAAAACTGAAATCTTTTCCGATCATAAGAGTCTGAAATACATCTTCACTCAGCCAGATCTAAACCTCAGGCAAAGGAGATGGATTGAAAAGATTAAATACTTTGATCTCACCATTTCTTACACTCCAGGCAAGGCTAATGTTATGGCCGATGCTCTCAGTCGCAAATCCTATTGCAATAATCTCATGATCATGGAAAGCCAACCTTCACTTCATGAAGAATTCCAGAAACTGAACCTTGGTCTTGTCCCTGAAGGATACCTTGCTAGCTTGACAGCCAGTCCAACTCTCGAGGACAAGATTCGTTCTGAACAACTTCGTGATACTGAAATCAAGAAGATTGTAGAGCACATCAAGGAAGGCAATGATAAATTCGAGTCCTTCTCAATTGATGACAAGGGAACTGTGTTCTTCGAAGGACGCATTGCAGTTCCTCAGATTCAAAGTCTCAAGGATATCATTCTCAAGGAGGCTCATGAAACTCCTCTCTCCATCCACCCTGGAAGTACAAAGATGTACCAGGATCTTAAGACTCTGTATTGGTGGCCTGGCATGAAACGTAAAATTGCTCAATACGTTTCTGAATGCGACGTTTGTCAACGTGTTAAGGCAGTCCATCAGAAAACAGCCGGTCTACTCCAACCTCTGAAAATTCCTGAGTGGAAGTGGGACATGATTGAAATGGACTTCGTTACTGGGTTTCCAAAGTCCAAGAAGGGCAACGATGCAATCTTCGTTGTTATTGATAGTCTCACTAAGGTAGCTCACTTCTTTGCTGTCAAAGAAACTATCTCAGCTAGCCAGTTAGCAGAGCTCTACACAGCAAAGGTTGTTCCTCTTCATGGTGTTCCATTGGAAATAAGCTCAGACCGTGGAAGTATCTTCACTTCCCATTTCTGGAAGAGTTTTCAAGAAGCATTGGGCACCAAACTTCTGTTCAGCACAACTTATCACCCTCAGTCTCAGGGGCAAGTCGAAAGAGTCAATCAGATTCTCGAGGATATGCTCAGAGCATGTGGTCTCTCCTTTGGCATGAAATGGGAGGATTGCCTTCCATATGCTGAATTCTCCTACAACAACAGCTACCAGGCAAGCCTAGGCATGGAACCATTTCAGGCACTGTATGGTCGCAGATGCAGGAGTCCAATCAATTGGTCTGGAGCTGGTGAACATTCACTTTTAGGCCCTGACATTGTTAAGGAAGCCGAGGAGAAAGTTCGTATCATCCGTGACAATCTCAGGATTGCTCAGTCTCGTCAGAAGAGCTATTATGATAGCAAGCACAGGGATATGATCTATGCACCTGGTGATAAGGCATATCTCCGTGTAACTCCCCTCAGAGGCACTCATCGTTTTGGTGTGAAAGGAAAGCTTGCACCAAGATACATTGGTCCTTTCAACATTCTCTCAAGGCGGGCAGAAAATGCCTATCGTCTTGAACTTCCAGAAAAACTATCCAAGGTGCACGATGTGTTCCACGTGTCCCAGCTCAAGAAGTGTTTCAAAGATCCAGATCGTGCAGTTGATCATGATTCCATTGAACTGCAAGATGATCTATCTTATGAGGAGCACCCTATTCGTATTCTCGATGAGACCGAGCGTAAGACTCGCAACAAGAGCACCAAGTTCTTGAAAGTGCAATGGTCGCATCATTCCGATAAAGAGGCAACGTGGGAGACCAAAGAGGATCTTCGCAAGAAGTATCCGGACCTTTTCACTTCTCAGTAAGGAATCTCGGGGCGCGATTCCTTCAAGGGGGGCGTTTTGTAACATCCCAAGTATGAAAATATCCCTTAGAATGTTTGATTTGCTGTTTTAATTCAAGTATTGCATCATGTCATCATGTTTAATTATTTGTTTGCATTTGTTACTATTTGTTTTGCATCTGTTTTATCTTGTTTTCATAATCAAACTCAAACAATTTCAAATGGTTATTTTCATACTTGCTCTGTTACAACTTTTGGAATAAAAATCACAAATGAAAACAACCAAATTGTTCCATTTTATTTCCATGTTGATCACTCATTAACTTGTTGGTTTTAATCAAACAATTATTTTCAATCAATTAATTCTAAATCACTTCAATTTCAAACCAACTCTTCAAATCAGTACCCCTATTGAATCCATGGAATTCACCAAACAAATGTAATCCTTAATCACATTAAATCTTAGGGGCAACCCTATTAAAAATGTTTGTTTTCAATAAGGTTTATTTAATATTTAAATTCTTTCAAATATGGATTCAAATACAAACAGCATTTTAAATGTCAACTTTTTGCAAACCAATCTTGGCATTTGTTTGCTAATGTTCTATATAGCTTAAACTATTTATTCTGGAATTTTTAATAAACAAAACCCTATCAAATTCTTCCAAATCTGTTTTCTGCAAAAAAAAAAACAGAAAAAGAAAAAGAGAAAAAAACTACAGCGCGCGCGCGTCAGCTAACAAACCCAGCCCACCTAAGCCTACAGCGCGCGCAGCCCAGCCCGCCTACCGCGCGCGTACCGCTTCAAAAAGCGTGCACGCGTTCTGTTTGAAGTACGGCGGCCATCCGAGGCCGCCACGTCGGCGTACGGCGGCGCTCGACGGCCAGGGAGCTCCCCCGCACGCTATAAGTACCACCTAGGCCCCTAGCGCCGTGCCCTAGAGCCTAGGGTTCCTATTCCCCTCGGATCCGCCGCCACTCCTCTCCCCCTCGCCGGAATTCCTTGCTGCCTTTCTCACCGGCGGCAACATCTCTGAAACCCCGTCAATGGCCACCACCGTAGCCACGCACACACTCACCTGAGTGCTGGAAACGCACCACCACTCTCCCATCTACCGATTGAACACCGGAGGGAGCCCGGAGAGCAGCCAGAGCCGCGCCACCGTCTTCGTCACCGCCGTTGTCGCCGTCAGCCGTCGAGCCCCTGCAACCACGACGACGCGGTGAGCGCCACCGTTCCCTCCCAACTCACCTCCTCTCTGTTGCGCGTTCAGTTCTGCATCCGCGCGCGTCCAGCAGCAGCGCACGTGCATCCCCGTTGATCACCGCCGGCGAGCCGCGATTATCTGTCAGTGTCGCGGAAGCGTTCGTTCTTCAGAAAGTTCAGTTAGCGCTTTGTACACCATATCCTCCCCGCGCATCTGTATCTGTCAACGAACGCGCAACAGCGCAATTAGTTCAGGCAACGCACAAGCTAGCGAGAGGGGCAGGGATCGAATCCTGCCCCTCGCACGGGTTTTCCCCAATTCTTTTGGTCCTCTGGCTGACAGACAGGGGCCACGCGACAGTGACCCTCACTGCCACGCGTGCGCGCGCTCGCCACGC
This sequence comes from Alopecurus myosuroides, assembly GCA_028641055.1. Classification (NCBI taxonomy): domain Eukaryota; kingdom Viridiplantae; phylum Streptophyta; class Magnoliopsida; order Poales; family Poaceae; genus Alopecurus; species Alopecurus myosuroides. The sequence continues at coordinate 99,888,538 of CM054061.1, forward strand.
TGGCCACAGGCCCACAGGGCAGTGGATGGGGTTAGATCCAGAGCGGTAACAAAAGAATTAAAACGTTCTGTTTTATTTTCCCAATTACTTTTAAATGGCAGAATAAAACATTAAACTTAAACCTTCAATAACTTTTAATCTATAAATCCAATTAATAAAAGTTGTATATGTTTATTGCTCCAAATTTAATTGTCTATCCAGTTATTCCAAATGTGTACTGTTTTGAATTTTCCAAATACATTTAAAATTCAAATTTGAATAATTCAAATGCAAATTGCTAAATTCAATAAATAATTCATACTAATTCCAAATAAGGCAAATAAAATATGTTTTTTCATACCATTTTGAATATCCTATTCAAATATAAAATTTGTTTCATTGTTTGAATAATTTAAATTGCCTAAATAATTTAATACTTGTTTAATTCATTTAAATTTGATAAAAATCATAACTTGCTCAAAATAAAATATTTTTGAACATGCAAAATATGTTTTCAAACCATCAAAGTGTGAACTTTTCAAATGTGAATTTGAATTTATGATTTGAACAAATAAAATTCAAATAATATTCAAACTTGTTTTAAATTCAATTAAAACTTGTTTAATATTGTTTAATTCATAATAAATTCCTCCTAATTCAAATTTCAATATTTGAAACATGTAATCCAACTAAAATTTGATGTTCTTTTCAAATATAAATTTTGTTAATTGTTTTGCACACTTTAAATTGATGAAAACAATAATTGTTTGTGTGACATGTTTAAGTAACCAAACTTTCCAAACTTAATAAATGATTTCCAAAACTTGTTAAATCCTTTTATCACTTGCATCTATTATTGTTATTTGTTGTTATTTGGTTATTATCATCATGCATGCATCATGCTAACAACTTTCACATAATAATTAGTTGTAAATCATTTGTTCCCACTTAAGTCATGGACCTTTTTCCCATATGCCACTCAATAGCATAGGGGTCCATTTAAATTGTGTCATCATGTTAGCTAGTTTATTTTGATGCAACCATTAACTTGTCATGCATCATCTTGATTGTGCATAATGCCATGATAATGATTGTTTACATTCCTGTTTTGTTTGTTTGCTTCTTCTCGAATAGACGACGACGTTGAGACAGACGATCTTTACAACACCCCTTCTGAGGATCTAGCTCAGTACCAGGCTGCTGAGTTCGCAGGCAAGTTATCACTCACATGAACCATTGTGTTCCTTTCAACCCTGGTTACCGATACTTTCCGTTGTCTATTTCTGCTAGCCTTAGTGGTAGTTGTTGCTGTTACGAACCTATCACATGAATCCCTTAACCCTGATATTGCCTCACCACCCCTCCTACAACCCTATTGATTGAGCCAATGTCTTACTAGTATGCTTAGGTTGTTTGCTCGAGTCTGTTACCCGTTACTTTTAGTTACTATATTTCATTATGTTCTGGGGGCTCAATGTTTAATCAATTAATCAATCATGCTAATGTTATTACTTAATAATAATTTGATGATAAGGCACCGGCAGGAGGCCCTGTGTGGTTTTGAGGCCTGCTAGTGTCGACCCTAATAGGAAAAGGGTCTTGTCTACTGATCCATGATGAGCGCACTACCCGCATGTGGGAAGCGAGTATGGGCGCCCCCCTCAATTTGATTCGATTCGCATCTCGTCCAAATCATCTCATTTAGTTCGTGCTTTCTATTTGCCGCATGCATGTTTTTGCGAGCCCAGCGCAGGGTGGAACTTTTGTAGTCGGCATATAGGGGGACACGTTCTTAGAGTGCTATGAGGGTCCATTTTCTTCTGGGCTCGATTAGCCGTGCGCCCAAGGTGCTTTGGGCTTGATGCGAAGAAGAGTTGAGTTGTGTTGAGTGCCCCGCTTGGTGGGAGGCATCCCATCTGGCGGGTTATTCATACGTGTACGGCCAAATTGGTGCAACCCTGCAGGGATAATCTTCTCGAGAAGCCGTGTTTTCCGCGGTTATGGTTAACTTGGTGAAAGTACTGGCTAACAAGTACTCAGGACGACTTAAACCTAATGCTATCACAATCTCTCACCCCATGATTAACAACTTGACTAGTAATAGGACTATTGTCACAATAACTTGATTCATCTTTAATCCAACTGTGTGAGTTATCCTTGGATTGCTTCTTTGGATAAGGGGCGAGATCCAGGATGGGTTTGTTTGATGTTATCTTTCAGTTGGTTACAATACTCGATCTTATCTCCTTTCTGTTAGTTGGAAGTGATAGAATCTCTGTAGTTGGTTAGCACGGCCAGTTGCAGCATCTTTTATATACCCCTTTTCCCTCCGTTGAACCCAAGTCATCTGTGCTTGTGTTGACGGGCTATACTTTGGTGAACTGTGAGTCTTGCTTGCCAGTACGTCTATGTACTGACCCCTTTGGGGTTGTGGTTTCCGCAGACTACGCTTACGAGGATCCAGGTGACGGCTACTACGTGGAGTTTGACGAGGCTGCTGACGAGTAGTTAGCGGACCCGGGCAGAATCCGAGACATCGTGGATTGGCTCCGTCTTTATTTCAGTTTCCGGCTTCTTAAGCCTATTTGGATTTTGTCTGTACTCAGACCCCTTTGAATGCTTCCGCTGAGATGTAATGATGCTATGTTGGGACATGTGTCCTCTGGATGATTGTATTTGCTATCTCTGCCCTAGTGAGGGCCATTTGCAACTTATTTCTATCTTTTGTGTCGTAGAGGCATGTTGTGTTATCCTTTTGTTCAAAGCCGTTGACGTACCATGTGTGTATGGTATGAAGTACGTCAATGATAGTGTCCTAATTTCTACAGGATAGTTTACATCGACGGTGAACAGTAGCGATGGGTTGTCACACATAAGTGTTGGCCTACTCGTAAGAGGACGCGGGTGCCGGGAAGCCCCGTAATCCCATCAGAATACTGTTCAGTTCGTACGGTGAGTATCCTATAGAAGTCCGGGTGCGACAAATCACACATGAGTTTGGGCCGTACAGCATTGGGTTGGATCCCAAAGGTTACCCAGGTTTTGACTAAGTTAAGCCCAAGGAGGCCTTGAGCCGAGAGTACAGCAAGTTTGGCGAGGAGGGGCTGAATAGATTTCCGATCCGACTCAGAGGCATAAGAGCTAATATTGTCGGAAAGTGTGAGCAGATTTTCGGAGAAACCCGGCAATGTCTTTTCGCCGGGTGAGGAGGTGTCCTGGCAATAGAAATAGGTCTTTTGCCAGTGTTTGACATGAGAGTTAAGGCTTAAAGTCGGCATCAAGAAATTCTTTCTTCTTTGGATAGAAACCCCACCACAAACCAGGAGGGCCCCGTCGCCGCTCTCGCGGCACGGTTTGCACTGGAATAGTTCTAGAAAGAGAGCGAGGTTTGGAGGAATGCAAAGGTATGACTCGCACAAGACTATGAAATGGGTAATGTTGAGCATGGAATTGGGTCCTATATCAAATACTGGGAGACCATATTGGTTCAGCAATTCGCGGAAGAAGGGGTGACCCGGGGGATGGAAGCCCCGGATCACGTGTTCTACGAAGCATATTACCTCGTCTATACCCGGAGTGGGCCGAGTCTCTTCCACAGGGACGCGCCAGTGGATATCTTCCCGGGCGGGGAGGACGCCCGACTCTGCGGGCTCGTCTAACTTGGCCTTGGTCACAGTGGATCTCGCCCAATTGGCAGAGATAGACTGGCTCGGCTTCGCCTTAGCCGGTTGTTTCCCCTTCATCTTCGTGCTGGTTTTGGGTGCCATGGGCGTAATCTAAAAACAGGAGACAAAATGCAAAGTATAAGTGACTTGAGACCCGGAAAATGATCATTGTCCGACTCTCTGAAGAACACTTGCGAAGAAATTTCGGCAGATTGGATCTAGGCGGAAAAATTTACGAGGAAATTTGTGACTACAAATGTTGGAGATGTACTATGAGGTATGCGATTGAATCTAGAACTAGTGTTGATTGTGGAATAGCGAGGCGTGAAGTGTTCAACTAGCCAGATACAAGAAACGCATCCAGGGGCGGAACCCGATCAGATCTATTCGATCTAAGCTAAAGGTGAAATTTATGGAGCAAGATCGCTTACCGGTGGAATCGGGGGGAGAGCGCGGCGGCGGCAGATGGCGCAGTGGCGATGGTCCTTTAGACCCTCCGGTGAGCTGCTCGAGGGTGTGGAGGCGGAGGTCAACGGTGGCGCTGCGGGGACTGGTGCAGTGCGCGGACGACGGCGGCTCGTCTCCGGTAACGTGCTCGTGGACGCCGTGGCGGCGCGGTCTTGAGCTCAAACAAGAGGGCACCGAGAGGAATTGGAGATGAAGAACATGGGGGGAAATGGAACGCTGGGTCTAGGGTTGCCCCTAGAAACGCCTATTTATAGGTGCGGGTGGAGCGCCCTAGGTTTGAGCGGCGCAAACTAAGTTTTTGGAAAAAAAAGATGCTCAACCGGATTTTTTGGGATAAGCGTTAAGTGCGCTCGTTGCGAGATATCCGGAAAAGATTGGAGCAGATTAACTCCGCGATATTCGGACTAACTAATGCACAGTGCGAGCCGGGTCTTATGTGTTTCCTCGGAGTGTTGACCCGGGAAAACTATGTCGGACTCGGAGAAAGCCGGGTTACTATATGGACCACCAACAGAGTTAGGCCTAGCTGTTATCAAAGCATTTTAACCCGGGGTTCTATGAATTTGTATGTTTATTGTTTGGAGGGAATAGCACGTGCTTCACAGTTGATCTCGCGAAGCCCAAGCTATTCTGGGGACTACTGATGGAGGGATGATAACCCGGTAGGCTAACACCAAGGTGTAACTCGGCCCAAAGGGAACCGCGCAAGACCCGGCTCAAGGAAAGGTAGTTTCTAGAAGGCCTAAGGAGTGGAGTAGGCCTTGTAACCCGGCTTGTGGGTTGCGATAAGGAAACTTAGGGTTTATATGTGGAGACTGGGTAGGACTCCGAGTATACCTTGGATAGGAAGCCAGGGGACCGGGTAATATATAAACTGGCTCCTAGGGTTAGATTAGGACGAGCTTTACCGGATATTCGAGTATCCCCTGTAATACGAGAGTTGATATTGTAACCCTAGATTGGAGACTCGGCGACTTGATTGCCGGAGCTACCAGATCGATTACTAGCATGATTTCCCCTGAGCTAAACCCTCTCCCAAACACCAGAGTCGATTTACCCCAAGATAAGTTACCCCTAGTAACGTCTGCCGTGATTATCCCACGACAAACCTCAAGGAGGAGCGCATACCGGTGCTACCAGTGAGGCCTTTTGAGGCTGACTATCCTCCAACAAAGGTAATCTTTCGAGCAACCTTTCACTCGTGCTAGTATTTTTGCGAGTCTTGTTTTATCCCTGTGTTTTCCTTCTTTGCAGAATGAGGATGTTGACACGTACATTCCACCCCTCCCGGAGGATGGTGCCTCTTCAGATCTTCTGGGAAGCAATATCGACCCTGTGCCTGACCCCAGTGTTGGAGATGCGAACATGAGCATCGAGGTAGAAGTCGAGGAAGAGTTGGAGGATACAGAGCCGAGTTTCACTCGAGTACCCTGCAAGCGCAGCCGGAAGAAGGACGAATAGGTGATGTCAAAGGATACCTCTCCTAGTCAGGAGGCACCCGAGGGCTTGGACCCAAAGGTCGTGCATGTTGTGGCTCCTTTGAGGGAATGTCCTACGCTGTCCAAGAAGTCTCACCGAGAGATCCCGTGAGATCTGAAATATCTTTACGATGACGTCGAGTAAGTTTCCTACTTATATCTTTGTTTCACTGACTCATGAGTCTTTTTCCTGTTAGCTGCGTGGTGGTCAGTGATACATTGAAAACGTATCTACTCCCTCTGTCTTTGTATACAAGGCAACTATCAAATATACAATTTTGCTTTTTTATAAGTCCATAAACACTAAACGAGGAAAAATTAATTATGTTTCCTTATGCAACCAACACATTAATTATCCGACCCAATCACCAAGCATGCATGCATACATGGGGTTGTGTGATGTGGTTGTGCTCCCCACGAGAGCCAATAGAGAAATTGGAGTTGCGTGCACTCATTTATTGACCCGGTAAATGAGGCTAAACAAGTTGGCTTTGAGATGGATTAACTAGTTTAATTTGTTTACCTTGATACCTGTAATGTGAGTTTGTGGCCATGTATACAAAAATGGAGGGAGTATAATTTTTGATGCTCCATGCTTGTTTTCTACCCAATACCTTTTGTTTTCCACAAGTTCTCTATGGTTTTCCTTTGTTTTTTGGATGTTTCCACGGACTAGCCTATTGACAAGATGCCCTAGGCCAGTTGTTGTTTTCTATTTCAGAAAAGATCTTAAGAAAATATTCCTGGAAAGGGATGAAAATCCACGGAGATCATGTTTTACCCGGAACGGAGACAGAGTCCAAATCTGGAGGGGGCCAGGGGGTTTCCAGGCGCGGCCCCACCCGGGCTTCTGGAGTTCTACTACGAAACCTTTCCAGAGAGGGGAATCGTCATCGGAGGCTTCTGCATCGCCATGATCGCCTCCGTACATATGCGTGAGTAATTCATCTCGGGACTACGGGTTCATAGCAGTAGCTAGATGGTGCTCTCCCCTACGCGTGACACAGATCAATTTGTACCGGGAACAAAGATGGAGTCCAAATGAGAGACGGAGGGGAGCCAGCCACCAGGAAGGTGCCAGACGTGGACTTCCTAGGCTGCACCTATTGGGCCCGTGGGAGCTCTGGCATCGCCTCACGTCCCCTCTTGGCCCGTAAATTGCCTTCAACCCTAAAAATCATGGGGACGGAGTTATTTTCAACAAAACGTACAAAGAGGCGCTATCACCTCGAAAGTCCAATATAGGGCTTCTAGAGTCCTGCTCCGGCACCCTGTCGGAGAGGGGATCCTCACCGGAGGCCTCTACATCGCCATGATCGCCTCCGGGAAGATGCGTGAGTAGTTCATCTCAGGACTACGGGTCCATCACAGTAGATACATGGTTTTTCTCTCCCCTATGCCTCCATGTTTAGAGTATCGTGAGCCGCCTCACATGATCGAGACCATCGTTATGTAATTGTGCATGTTGTGTTTGCTAGGATCCGATGAACCATGAGATTATGATTTTTTTAATGTCAAGCTAAGATGCTTCACTTATATTTGTAGAGAGTTTTAATCTTGTCTTGCAATTCTCTCTGGTGCTTATGATTACCTTATCCACGTAGTTGTTTTCACCTCCAAGATAGGTTTTATATGCTAGATGGTGGGTTCCTGCCTTCTTGTTGCCTGCGCTCGAGTGACAGAAACGTGCGGGTGGAGGATATGCTGTTGACACTAGGGAGAAAACAGTGGTGCTCTTGTATATGGATGGGAACCACTGCTTGCATTACTTATTGATCTTAATGCATTTGTCTGTTGCACACATAGCAATCACTTTGTTGCTCCAATTTAATACCAAGGGATTTGCTGGATAGCTTTCTTGAAGTGGACTTTTAGATATGGATGCATGTTGGATAGAGGTCCTTATGCCTAGACGTAATGCCTACAATTTTAGAACCCGTGAACATTATATCGTCATAATAGTATTGTTATAGGTTCATGATTTGTCAATTGCCTAGCTGTAATTTTTTCACTCGGCGTGTTTGTTTTCTTTGGAGAGATACCACTAGTGAACCTATGTCCCCCGCTCATATTTTCCTCATATTTCAAACCTTCTTTTAATCACTTTTCATCATTGTTTCCTCGTAGTTCTATTTTTACTTTTATTGTTTCCAAGACTCTATATGTTTAATTCTCCTGTTTTCAGCAAGACCGGAAGATTGACAACCTTCCGGAATGTTGGGGCAAGAGAGAGTTTGTGTTTGTATGAAGGTTCCATGCTTCGTCAACTACACACCAGTACTTTCCTGGCGCCAACGATAAAGTAACCTTCTTCAAGACTACGAAGTCCTACTGGTTCGATACCCCTGGTTCCATACTAGGTGAAAACTTACTATATACTACATCATACCTTCCTCTTGGGGTATCCCAACGAGTGTGTGACCACGTAAGCATCGAGTACTTTTTCTGGCGTTGTTGCCGAGGACTTCTAGCTTGCTCCAAGGGGAGTCTCAAACTTCCACTGTCTTTCTTTTGTTTTGTTCTTGCTTATTTTAGCTTTGTTTAGTCTTGTTTTCTCTTTATAAAAAACACCAAAAAAATTAGTTCTCGAGTTTCTAGTCTTTTACTTGCTATAATGCTTTTGCTATGGATGAACCTACTAGAACCTCTATGTTAATGGAGGATAGGGAGTTATATATAAAGTTTAGAGAATCAAAAGAAGATAAAATCTTGAGAGGTATGTTAAAAAAGTTGAATGAGATTGCTGAAATTTTGCTTGATCTTCATGATATAAATTGTTGCTCTGAACAACATGATAGACATTTCAAATTCCAGTGTCGCTTTAGTAAAAAAACCTTTCATTGCAACCTATCATCGGGTTAATTATATTCATTTTAGAGCTGAACAATTAGAATAATTTATTACATTTATGGCAGCTTCTGAGATAGATTCCTTCATGATTGAAAATTATGAAACTTGCATTGCTTCAAAAGGACTTAATTTTCCAATCTCTTTCATTCTTCATTATTGTCTAGAAAATTTCAGCAATAATGGGTATATCATTGATTATAGAGAGATACTCATTTCCTCACAATAGGATACTCACATTTTGCAGGAGCCTATGGAAGAAGAAATTGCTGATACTAGAAGCTCATTGGATGAAAAGGACGAGGAGAGTGATGATCAAAAGGAGGAAGATTGGAGTAGCTACCCATGCCCACCTTCTGATGAGGGTAACACTTTAACTCATACATTACTTTATTTCCCTCCATGCTTACCAATGGAGTATTAGTGCCATATTGGTGAATGTGATGATCCTATAGATTCTTATGAAATATCCATGTTTGATGAACTTGATACTTGTTACAGATGTAACAACCTCCAAGACAAATAGAAAACAAAGAGAAACAATTTGATACTTTTTCTACTTTTATTTATGATAATCTTTCCTATTCTGATAAATCCTATGACAAACCTCTATTTGTTCCTAATATTTGTATTCATGGTAATGAGGAAGTTTGCTTAAAAAAATTATATGACAATGCTTTAGATGATGGTCCTATGTTACTAGATGATATAAATTATAATGTTACTGAAAATGGGATTAGAGAGGTCTTGAGTTTAGCTAGGAGTCCCATAGCTTTGGAGAGTGATCAATCATCTTGTTAGAATATTGTCAAAAGTGGGTATGGAGATGTCATGATTTTAGTTGATTTTGATCCCACTATTTTGGAGCTTAATATGAATTATGTGCTTGTAGATCATGAAAAAAAATGCTTTGTGTGATAGTTATATCGTTGAGTTTGTTCATGATGCCATTGAAAAGTATTATGAGAGATGAAAATATGGTTGTTGGAATTTTCATGTTACTAAAATACCTCTCTTTATGTTGAAGGTTTTGAAGTTATTCTTGTTTTATCTTTCTATGCTTGCTACTTTGAGCTTCTTTTATTTATTTGTTTACAAGATTCCTATGCATAGGAAGTGGGTTAGACTTAAATGTGTTTCATATTTGCTCTTCATGCCCAATTTTTCTTGAATTCTTATTTTTTATGTGAGCATCTATTGAAAATACCGAGCCTGTCTTAATGACTATAAAGAAAGAGCTCTTGGGGGACAACACTTATTATTTTTTGCCTGCAGTTTTCCCTTTTATTTTGGAAGTTTTTACCTCTGTAGCAACCGCTCCTTATCCTTTTGATTTCGATTTTGTGCCAAGAGTAACCTCTAACTGAGAGGTAGTGCGATTTGGGGAAGTTGTTGTTCTGAAATAGATTTCTGGGTTGTCACCAAAAAATTCGTATCTCTCGGCCAGAACATCGGATTGCTTTGAAAAAAATAGACACCTGCCCCAGGTTGTTACCTAACTTTCGTTAGTTTCCCACATTTTGATTTGAGCAACAGAAGATATTCAAAAAAAAATATCTTTACCGACTCTTCTGTTTTAACAGATTTCTGCCAGTATTTGCATTTGTGTCTTAATCTCTTTCTTTTTGTGTTCTTTTGAGAGGAAGAGCTTTTAAAGAAGTTGTGATAGTAGCTAATGTTTTAATTGGAGTGTGATACTTGTGTTTAAACTTAACCAAGTGGATTTATTGTTTTTATTACAATAACGTTGCTAATGAAGATTGTGAGAAGTTTTAGGTGGAGGAAGTTTTCAAGTGTAGGGAGAGAAGTATGATGTGATGAGATGAAGGATGGACAAAAGTTCAAGGTTGGGGATTCCCATGTAACCCCAAGAGATATCCAAGAAGTACAAGCATCAAAGCTTGGGTACGCCCAAGCCATCCTCTTCTTCATCAACAAAAATACCATGTTTCTCTCAAAACACTATATTTTTATTGCTTCACATGATATGTGTTATTCTTGGAGCGTCATTTTATTTTGCTTTAAGTTTTTTTGTTATCTTTTCGGTAGCTGTTGGTTGCATCCCAGCACTTATATTTTGGGACAGACACGCTCTGTTTTTATTTCTTAGAACACCCTAGTTTTCACTCTTATTTTTCCGCGAGTGTTCAGTTTTTGCTAGTACTGCGTTTAGATCTTGAATTTTGTTTAGAGATTGTTGGTTTTCTTCAATTATATTTGTTAGCTCTCTGGTATTCGATGATTATTTTCTTTAAGAGTTGTTTCGAATAAGTTGATTGGTGTTGGAGAAGAGTAAATTGTTTCATGATTATAGTGGTGCAATAGGAAACTTGTTTTGATTGTGGCTTAGGCTTTGGCATGTCATGTTAGATGTTATTTAATTATATGCTTAGTTATTTATGATGTATCATGACTAGTCTCAAATAGCTAAGAGTGCTTAATGTGCCATTGAATTTAATCATGTGTTGTTCTCTCATGTTGAGGCATGGTATTGTGGTATTTCTCCTTTTAATGCTTTGTGTGGATTGACTTGGCACATGCTCACACACCATGTTATGACTACAAACAAAGTCACTTATAGCCTTGATGATCATTTAGTTTTTGTCTTGTAATATCAGTTCATGCTTTGATCAATGATGTTTTGTCGCTATGCATGATTATGGCCATTATTGCTAGCCTTCACCTATACTGAGTATGAGCTATACTCGTGCATCCAACTCCCAAAAACCAAGTATTGAAAAATGTGTCCGCCATATCTACCTATACGTGGTATTTAATTAGCCACTCCAAGTAAATTTCTCTTGTCCTACCTTTAAACCTTCAAAATTATGAACCTGTTTGGTACTCCTGTTTTATCTCATGAGGAAGTAGTTTAAAGTTTATTATGGTTTGTTTCAAGCAAAGTTATTGTTACTTATTTCACCCGATGAGTATGGAATTTGTGCTCATCTAAATTTGCAGAGAACCGGTGCCAAATAATAACAAAAAGGAACTTCCCAATGGTTTGACGAAATCTGGTGGGTACCCGTGAACACGACTAGCCCTGGTTTGTGAAAGAAAGGTGGGGGGAAGTGCCAAACTAATAATACAACGGAAACCTCTCTCAAAAGTCTAAACAATTTTCTTGACATGGATTATGATAATTTTTTCTTTACCATTCATTGACTTAGACATACACCTCTCTCAAAATTGTGTTCAATATCTTAGTTTTATCGAATAAAAAGCTCTAGCACATGAGTAATCCATGCTTCCCTCTGCGAAGGCCCTTTCTTTTATTTTTATGCTGGGTCTTTATCTTCTTACTTTATGCACCGGCTAAGAGAACATAGTTATCATTCTGAGTATAATGTGCATAGTCCCAAAATTTACTATTGATGGATTCATGATTGTGGTATTGCTTGCTCTAAAATTATTTGTATCTAGTCACCATTTAAAATATGTATGTATTCTGCCATTTATGTTTTTCTACAACACGAAGGACTAGTTGGATACCACTTTATTATGTTTTTCTTTATGATTGAAACAAACGTATCGCTTTCAATGCTTCATTATTCATTTTCTTTTGTTTGTGTTACTTTTCATGTGCAACACTGTTGCTAAGTTTACATTAATTCAAATGATATTTAGCATCCCTTGTTAAAGTTGATGTCGGCTCAAAAATTATTTTGTTATCACGGACCTACTCAAAGACGAGAAGGAGTTAAGCTTGGGGATGCTGATACGTTGCAAATGTATCTATAATTTTTTGTGCTTGTAACATCCCAAGTATGAAAACTTCCATTTAGAATGTTTGATTCTTGTTTTATTAAAGTTTTGCATCATGTCATCATACTCATTCCTTGTTTGCATTTGTTTTCCATTTGTTTGCATCTGTTTTTCTCTGTTTTCACAATTGAAATTCAAACATTATTCAAACCTTTGTTTCATACTTGTTATGTTACAATTTTTCCCAAATAAAAAGTTCAAATTAAACTTCCATTTGTTTCCATGAAAAACAAAAGCTCAACTATTTATTTGTTCTTTAATCATCCACTTAATTCCAATTTGCATTCAAAATTCAAATCAAATCACAAACAGCACCCAATTTGAAATTATGAAACTTACCAAAACATTTCTAATCCTTTTGCTCCATTTAAGCTTTAGGGTTCACCCTATTTAAATCTTGTTTCAAATATTTCACTTAATAATAAAATTCATCCAAATTTGAATTAATTTACAAACAGCAAGTTATTTTGAACTATTTTGAAAACAAAACTTGGCAAGTTGTTGATATTACATAATTAATCAATACCAAATTTATTCTAAAATTTTCCAACATCAAAAAACTTTCTATTTTCTTCCTAGTCCATTTCAGCAAAAAAAAACTAACAGAAGAAAAAAATAAAAAACCAAAAAAACGCTTCAGAGGAGGGGAGCAGCACGGCCCAGCCCACTCCCAGCGGCCTGGTACCGCTTCGCACCCCTCTCCTCTTCTTCCCCGCGTACGGCAGGTCATCGAGCGGCGCCACGTCGACGGCAGCCGCAGCGAACGGCCACCGCGCGCCGCCTAGCCCTATAAAAACCCTACCCCTAGGCCCCGAGCGCAGCCCTAGACCACCTGCCACTCCTCCTCCCTCGCAGAGCGCCGCCGTTCCCCTCTCCCTGCCACGATCTCCTCCATCTCTGCAAGCTCACCGGAGCTCCGTTCTCTGAACCCATGAAGCTCGTCGCCGCTGCAGTGCTCCTCCACCCTATCTGAACCCGGGAATCACCTCCCCGTATCCACCTCGTCCTGTTCGACACCTCCCCGACGCCATCTAGCTGCTGGATCTCCGCCGCCGAGCTCGTCGCTGTCGCCACCGTCGTTCTGCCCCGCGCCGCTGCTTCCCCTACATCGTCAGTGAGCATCACCGTGCCTCCGCCCACCTCTCTCTGCACGCACGCACACCGCGTCCACCACACGCATCGCAAGCACACGCACCACACCAGCACACGCGAGCAGCACGGCTGCAGCTCGCCGCCGGCCGTCGTTTTCTGTCAAGGTTCAGACAACACGCGCGCAGTTAAAATTCAGTTAAGCGAAACTGAACCTCAACTTGGCTGCGTCGCGTATACTGACAAGAAACGTTCGCTACCGCAGCGGTAGCACTCAGCGCACGCGCTCGCTCGCGGGTTCGAGCCCTGCGCCCGCGGAATAAACCCCAATTTTTGCGAAAGGCACTGACAGGGTGGCCCCCCCTGTCAGCTGCTGAGTGCGCGCTGCTGCCACATTGGCCCCAGGGGCCCTCTGTCAGTGGCAGTGGCTAGCCACTGCAGAGTAACATTTGTTTTTCAGCTTTTCTATTTCAAATTAAACCCTTTTCTTTTACAGTTTGGTCCCTGAAATGAAGATGCAAATAACTTTTATTTTATAAGTCCAAATAATAAAAATAAAATATGTTTCTTGAACCAAATTTAATTCTCTATCTGTTTATAACATTTGTATTGTGTTTTGAATAATTCAAATGCATTCAAATTTCAAATTCAAACAATTCATTTGAAATTTGATTATTTCCATAAATAAATCATACTTAATTCAAATAACACAAATAAAATATGTTTTCCATGCTATTTTGAACCATCTTTTCAAATATAAATTTTGTTTCATGTTTTGAATAATTAAAATTGCTTAAATAATTTAAACCTTGTTTAAATCATTTAAATTTGCTAAATTCATAACTTGCTCAAATTAAATTATTTTTGAACATATAAAATATGTTTTCAAACTAGAAAACTATAACCTTTTCAAATATGAATTTGAATTTATGTTTTGAACAAATAAAAATTCAAATAAATTCAAACTTGAATTTAATTCATTTAAATCTTGTTTAAACTTGTTTAATTCATAACTAAATCATGGTAATTCCTTTTTCAATAATTGAAACATGTATTCCCCCTAAAATTTTGTGTACTTTCCAAATATGAATTTTGTTATTTATTTTGAGCAATTTAAATTGGTGAAAACAACAACTAATTGTGTAACCCCTTTAAGGAACCAAAAATTCCCTAACTTAATAAATAAATTTCTAAATTAGTAAACCTTATTTCCAATTGGCTCTATTGTTGTTATTTTGCTGTTTTCCTCATCCATGCATCATACTAAACCACTTTCACCTGTTGGTTAGTTGTAAAACAATTGTTCCAACCATAATTCATGGGCTTTTCATATGCAACTCAAATTGCATATGGGTCCATTTAAATTGTGTTACCATGTCAACTAGTTTATTTTGATGCATCCATTAACTTGACATGCATCATCCCATGATTGTGCACTATGCCATGTTATTGATTGTTTGTCTCCTTGCGTTGTTTGTTTGCTTCTTCTCGGATAGACGACGACGTTGAGACAGACGATACTTACGACACCCCTTCTGAGGATCTAGCTTAGTACCAGGCTCCTGAGTTTGCAGGCAAGTATTCACTCACATGAACCATTGTGTTCCTTTCAACATTGGATACCGATACTTTCCGTTGTCTATTTCTGCTAGCCTTTTGAATAGTTGCTTCTGCTACGAACCTATCACATGTTATCCCTTAACCATGATATTGCCTCACCTCCACACCTATAACCCCATTGCTTGTTGCCCGTGTCTTACTAGCATGCTTAGGGTTGTTTTTGCTCGAGTCTGTTACCCGTTACTTTCTGTTACTATATTTCTATTATGTTCTGGGGCTCGATGTTTAAACAATCAACCTGTTAATTTTGAGGTAATAATAATTTGCTGATAAGGCACCGGCAGGAGGCCCGGCGTGGTTTTGAGGCCTGCTAGTGTCGACCCTAATTAGGAAAAGGGTCTTGTCTACTGATACATGATGAGCGCACTAACCGCATGTGGGAAGCGTGTATGGGCGCCCCCCTCAATTTGATTCGATTCGCATCTCGTCCAAATCGCCTCATTTAGTTCGGGTTTTCCATTTGCCGCACGCATATGCAGGTACGAACCCGAGGCCAGGGTGGAAACTTTTGTAGTCGGCATTTAGGGAGACACGTTCTTAGAGTGCTATGAGGGTCCCCTTTTCTTCGTGGGGCTTGATTAGCCGTGCGCTCGATTGCATGGGGTTCTTTGGGCTTGATGCGAAGAAGAGTTGAGTTGTGTAGAGTGCCTCGCTTGGTGGGTTTGATTCCCATCTGGCGGGATATTCTTACGTGTACGGCCAAATTGGTGCACCCCTGCAGGGATAAATCTTCTCGAGAAGCCGTGTTTTCCGCGGTTATGGTTAACTTGGTGAAAGTACTGGCTAACAAGTACTCAGAACAACTTACACCTAACTAATGATAACTTGACTAGTAATAGTACTATTGACACAATAACTTGAACCATCATTAATCCAACTGTGTGAGTTATCCTCGGATTGCTTCTTTGGATAAGGGGCGAGATCCAGGATGGGTTTTGCTTGGAGTTAGTAGTAGATGGTTACGATACGCTATCTTATCTCCTTTTCTGTTAGTCGGAAGTTGTAGTATGTTCTGTAGTTGGTTAGTGCAGCCAGCTGCCGCATCTTTTGTATCACCCTTTTCTTCCGTTGAACCCAAAGCATCTGTGCTTGATGTTGTGGGGTACACTTTGATGAACTGTGAGTCTTGCTTGCCAGTACGTTTATGTACTGACCCCTTTGGGGCTATGGTTTCCGCAGACTACGCTTACGAGGATCCCCGTGACGGCTACTACGTGGAGTTTGACGAGGCTGCTGACGAGTAGATAGCGGACCCGGGCAGGATCCGAGACATCGTGGATGGGCTCCGTCCTTTCGTTTTCCGGCTTCTTAAGCCTATTTGGATCTTGTCTGTACTCAGACATTTTGGATGCTTCCGCTGTGTTGTAATGATGATATGTTGGGACATGTGTCCTCTGGATGATTGTATTTGCTATCTCTGCTCTAGTGAGAGCTATTTGCAATTTATTTCTATTTATTTGTGTCTTAGAGATATGTTGTGCTATCATTTTGTTAAACGCCGTTGACGTACCATGTGTGTATGGCATGAAGTACGTCAATGGTAGTATCCTGATTTCTATGGGATGGTTTGCGCAGACGATGGATGGTAGAGAATGGTTGTCACACGTTTACGTGCTGGCCTGCTCATATTGAGATGCGGGTGCCGGTATGCCCCGTAAGCCATTTGTTCTACTATTTAGCGGACTGTGAGTATCCCCAAGAAGTCCGGGTGCGACAAATGGTATCAGAGCTTGTCTGCCTGTAGGATCCCTTTTACTGGTCGCAGTTGAGTCTAGAAACTATTTTGTAGCTATATAGGAAAATGAAACGTGAGAGTAGGAATTCTGCCATTTTATTTCTTTCCCCACCCACCCTCCCTTTTCTGGTAAGGAAGTGCAACGTTGTTTTCTTTTCTCACCTAAACTTTCAAGTTAGGATTTCACGAATCCTGGTTTCTCTAGGATAGTTATATCTACTAGACCATAGGAATGGAGGTGGTTGTGACATGATTTATCATGTTGCCTACTCATGATTGAGAACGGAGGCGTGTAAGCCCCGGAAGCAGATCCTCTATTTCTTAAGCAGTAGATATTGATCCTTTAGAAGCCCGGATGGGTTTTCCGTAGTACCTTAGGAGTGTTTTGGTCTCGTGTTTCCCGATGTTGCTTCAATATCCTGTTCTTCCCAACATCCTTTTCGTCCGTTGAAACCTTGTTGTTGCTTCCACTTCAGTTCTTCTACCGGCGTATAATCAAAACTTCCCCGATCATCTGCAGATGGATCTCAGGTTCTACCCGCAGGTGGTTCGTATGACTCGTTGCGAGAGCACTGCCCGTTATCCGGAGATGCTGAGGGACATGGTCACTTATCTGGGGTTCCGTTGGGCACCAGAGTACCAGGTCTACGAGCAGCAGCGAGAGTTTGACCAGACCTACTACCAGGCTATCGTCTACGTTCTGTCAGATGATGGCATGAGCATAGTCCACCGCTACGAGGCAGTAGGTTCCACAGTGGATATGGCTGTGCAGCAGGCAGCTTATGTGAGTCTCACCGTCCTTCGTGCTGACTACTGGGGATTTGACGATTCTATCTATCGCCACATCCCCCGTGGTTACATCACTTCGGAGGGAGCTCATTTCACTCTCTACGACAACTTGGATGTCTACGAGCATGATAACTCTAGGCTGCACACCACCGCTCAGTTTGTGAGGCACAGTGACGCAGTTGCCAGCACACTATCTCAGGAGTTGGCTTCAGTCAGAGAGCAGCTCTACCTTGCTTTGACTCGTCTGGCGACGTACACCACAGACTTTGTTGGAGATGAGCGCTTTGCACGCTTCGATCAGCCAGTTGGTCGTCGTCTGCCAGATGCTGGAGGTTACGAGCCGATCAGAGGTCCACTCCTTAACCTCGGTGCTGGTTACACTGGGATTCCACGCTTTGGAGCACAGGGAGTCGACGCTATGTACTTCACCACACCAAGAGTCGCTCTCAGACCACGTCAGATCTATGTGGATCGTCGTTCTACCTACTTTCGTGGGCGTGCTCCTCACCGTACCTCTCGTCGTACTACTCACCGCCGTCCTGCGTGATGAGCATGGGAGTACCGATGTATCCATTCCTAGCTATGTTTAGTTATCCTTTGGCTTTCGAACCATTTATGGTGTGTTGGATATTCTGATGTATTTGAACATGTGATGATGTACCTGTTGGTTACCTATTCATGCGTCGGAATAATCTCTCTTTCGGTTTCAAAGTCTATCCTTTTCTGTTGTTGTGCTAAAATGCATGTCTATTGAGGATGCCGCCAACAAGGAACAACCCGCCTGAGCCACCGCCAATCACGGAGCTGTTGACTCAGATGACCCAAGTCATGGCACAAATGGCCCAGTTCCAGACTAACCAGCACAACAACCAGAATGCTCCACGAGTCAGTATCAAGGAGTTTCTGAGTCTGGGCCCGAGAGCTTTCGTGGCAACACGCGAGCCTCTGGATGCTGATGACTGGATTCGTGAGATAGCTAGGGCTCTGGAGATTGCTCACGTTGCTGAGGAAGACAAGGTCAAGTATGCCTCCTACCTACTGAAGGGTCAGGCAGCTACTTGGTGGGAGAACTACCAGACCATGAGAGCTGGCTACCCAATCACCTGGGGTTGTTTCAAGGAAGCTTTCCAGAAGCACCACATTCCAGATGGTCTCATGGAAAGGATGCGTGAAGAGTTTTGCTCACTCAAGCAGGGCAAGCTGGACGTCACTGGCTATCAGAGTGAGTTCAATCGCCTCGCTCGTTACGCTGGTGATGAGGTGTCCACTGAAGCTAAGAAGATGGCAAGGTTCCGCCGAGGTTTTAACCCGGAACTCAAGTACGCCCTCACCAACATCAAGGCCAAAGACTTCGAGGAGCTCGTTAACACCGCGCTCAATGAAGAAAATGGGCGCAAGGCGTTCGAGGAGTCTCGAAAGCACTCGCGTGAGGGTGGTTCCTCCTCCAACATGACCACCCCTCCGCAGAAGCGCCGCATCTGGGTGCCAAATGGTGCTGTCACTCGGGCTCCACATGCCCAAGCTTCTCCAGGCTTTGCTCCCCGCCTACCCAACCCAGCTCACATGCAAGGTCAGAGGTTTTCAATGGGGCAGCCAAGGCCAGATACTCCCCGTGTCGTCACTTGCTACAAATGCAAGCAGACGGGGCACTACGCTGACAAGTGCACTCACATGCAGCTACCTCCACCACCACCTCGTCCCAACACAAACCAGGCAATGGTGCGTGCTCCCCCGGCTAAAGCCTTCAACTGCAACAACAGGCCTGTCGGGAGAACCGCGAGGGTGAATCATATCAAGGCCGACAAAGCTGAGGAAGCTGCTGACGTCGTTCTCGGTATATTGCCCGTAAACTTTATTCCAGCTAAAGTGTTGTTTGATACCGGAGCATCACATTCTTTTGTGTCAAAGATTTTTGCCACAACAAACAACTAAAGTGTGGTTCCACTAAGCAATCAAATCAATGTTCACTCACAGGGATCTCAAATGTTGATTTCCAAGATAAGTAAGGATAATCAAATCCTAATTGGAGGCCACATATTCCTTGCTTCTCTCATGTTGCTGGGAAATTCTGACATTGATGTCATTCTTGGCATGGATTGGTTGAAGGCCAATAAAGCTACGATTGATTGTGCTCAGAAGTCAATAACTCTGTTCCACCCTTCTGGCCAGATAGTCTATTCTCCAAATGAATCAAGTTCTGTTAAGCTTTACACCCTCGATGCTAAACCTCTACCTCTACTCGAAAATGTTCCGGTGATTTGTGAATTCCCTGACGTCTTTCCAGAAGAGTTGCCAGGGATGCCTCCGGACAGAGCAGTTGAGTTCGTGATCGAGCTTGAACCAGGTACTGCTCCAATCTCTAAGCATCCATACAAGATAGCTCCTCCTGAACTGAAACTGTTAAAGGAGCAAATCGATATGTACATGGAAAAAGGTTACATTCAACCTAGTTCCTCCGCTTGGGGTTGCCCAACTATGTTCGTTGCGAAGAAGGATCAAACAAAGAGACTCGTGGTTGACTATCGTCCTCTCAACGAGAAAACCATCAAAACAAGTATCCAATCCCTTGTATCGATGATCTTTTTGATCAACTTGCTGGAGCCTCAATATTCTCAAAATTGGACTTGAGGATGGGTTACCATCAAATAAAGATCTAAAAGGAAGATATTCCAAAAACAGATTTCACCACTCGGTACGGTCTATATGATTACACCGTCATGTCCTTTGGTCTCACCAATGCACCGGCGACATTCTCTCGACTCATGAATTCTGTCTTCCACGAATACCTCGACAAGTTCGTTGTGGTATATCTTGATGACATTCTTGTATACTCCAAATCTGAGGAAGA
Source organism: Alopecurus myosuroides (assembly GCA_028641055.1). Lineage (NCBI taxonomy): Eukaryota > Viridiplantae > Streptophyta > Magnoliopsida > Poales > Poaceae > Alopecurus > Alopecurus myosuroides. The sequence goes on from CM054061.1 coordinate 99,908,821, forward strand.
GCATGAAGAACATCTTCGTCTCACTCTCATGAAACTTCGAGAGCATCGTCTATATGCCAAATTCTCCAAATGTGAGTTCTAGATTCCAGAAGTTGCTTACCTTGGTCATATCATCTCTGCCAAGGGCATAGCCATTGATCCAGAAAAGGTTAAAGCAATTGTTGATTGGAAACCTCCTAAGACGGTGAAGCAAGTTAGAAGTTTTCTTGGTTTGGCTAGCTATTGTCGTTGTTTCGTCCAAAACTTTTCCAAGATTGCCAAACCTCTCACTGATCTCACAAAGAAGGACAAGAAGTTCGTTTGGTCTCCACAATGTGATGAAAGTTTCAATCTCCTGAAGACTAAACTCACTTCTACGCCAGTTCTGGTTGGCCTAGATACTACCAAACCTTTCCAGATATTCTGCGATGCATCTCTCCAAGGTCTAGGTGCAGTTCTTATGCAAGAACGTCAAGTTGTGGCTTATGCTTCACGTCAGTTGAATGCACATGAGCAAAATTATCCCACGCATGACCTAGAAATTGCAGCAGTTGAGTTTGCCCTCAAGAAATGCAGGCAATACTTGTTGGGTAATCGCACTGAAATCTTTTCCGGTCATAAGAGTCTGAAATACATCTTCACTCAACCAGATCTAAACCTCAGGCAAAGGAGATGGATTGAAAAGATTAAGGACTTTGATCTTACCATTTCTTACACTCCAGGCAAGGCTAATGTTATGGCCGATGCTCTCAGACGCAAGTCGTATTGCAATAATCTCATGATCATGGAAAGCCAACCTCCACTTCATGAAGAATTCCAGAAGCTGAACCTTGGTCTTGTTCCTCAAGGCTATCTTGCAAGCTTGACAGCCAGTCCAACTCTCGAGGACGAGATTCGTTCTGAACAACTTCGTGATGCTGAAATCAAGAAGATGGTAGAACACATCAAAGAAGGCAAGGAGAAATTCAAGTCCTTCTCAATTGATGACAAGGGAACTGTGTTCTTCGAAGGACGCATTGCAGTTCCTCAAGTTCAAAGTCTCAAAGATGTTATTCTCAAGGAGGCTCATGAAACTCCTCTCTCCATCCACCCTGGAAGTACAAAGATGTACCAGGATCTTAAGACACTGTATTGGTGGCCTGGCATGAAACGTGAAATTGCTCAATACGTTTCTGAATGCGACGTTTGTCAACGTGTTAAGGCAGTTCATCAGAAAACAGTCGGTCTTCTCCAACCTCTGAAAATCCCTGAGTGGAAGTGGGACATGATTGAAATGGACTTCTTCACTGGTTTTCCAAAGTCCAAGAGGGGCAATGATGCAATCTTCGTTGTCATTGATCGTCTCACTAAAGTAGCTCACTTCTTTGCTGTCAAAGAAACAATCTCAGCTAGCCAGTTAGCGGAGCTCTACACAGCAAAGATTGTTCCACTTCATGGTGTTCCATTGGAAATAAGCTCAGACCGTGGAAGCATATTCACTTCTCATTTCTGGAAAAGTTTTCAAGAAGCATTGGGCACCAAACTTCTGTTCAGTACAGCTTACCACCCTCAGTCTCAAGGGCAAGTCGAAAGAGTCAATCAGATTCTCGAGGATATGCTCAGAGCATGTGGTCTCTCCTTTGGCATGAAATGGGAGGATTGCCTTCCATATGCTGAATTCTCCTACAACAACAGCTTCCAGGCAAGCCTAGGCATGGCACCATTTGAAGCACTCTATGGCCGCAGATGCAGGAGTCCAATCAATTGGTCTGGAGCTGGTGAACGTTCACTCTTAGGCCCTGACATTGTTAAGGAAGCCGAAGAGAAAGTTCGCACCATTCGTGACAATCTCAAGATTGCTCAGTCTCGTCAGAAAAGCTACTATGACAGCAAGCACAGGGATATGATCTATGCACCTGGTGACAAGGCATATCTCCGTGTAACTCCCCTCAGAGGCACTCATCGTTTTGGTGTGAAAGGAAAGCTTGCACCAAGATACATTGGTCCTTTCAACATTCTCTCAAGGCGTGCGGAAAATGCCTATCGTCTTGAACTTCCAGAAAAACTATCCAAGGTGCACGATGTGTTTCACGTGTCACAGCTCAAGAGGTGTTTCAAAGATCCAGATCGTGCAGTTGATCATGATTCAATTGAACTGCAAGAAGATCTATCTTATGAGGAGCACCCTGTTCGTATTCTCGATGAGACCGAGCGTAAGACTCGCAACAAGAGGACCAAGTTCTTGAAAGTGCAATGGTCGCATCATTCCGATAAAGAGGCAACGTGGGAGACCGAAGAGGATCTTCGCAAGAAGTATCCGGACATTTTCCTTTCTCGGTAGGAATCTCGGGGCGGGATTCCTTCAAGGGGGGGGCGTTTTGTAACATCCCAAGTATGAAAACTTCCATTTAGAATGTTTGATTCTTGTTTTATTAAAGTTTTGCATCATGTCATCATACTCATTCCTTGTTTGCATTTGTTTTCCATTTGTTTGCATCTGTTTTTCTCTATTTTCACAATTGAAATTCAAACATTATTCAAACCTTTGTTTCATACTTGTTATGTTACAATTTTTCCCAAATAAAAAGTTCAAATTAAACTTCCATTTGTTTCCATGAAAAACAAAAGCTCAACTATTTATTTGTTCTTTAATCATCCACTTAATTCCAATTTGCATTCAAAACTCAAATCAAATCACAAACAGCACCCAATTTGAAATTATGAAACTTACCAAAACATTTCTAATCCTTTTTCTCCATTTAAGCTTTAGGGTTCACCCTATTTAAATCTTGTTTCAAATATTTCACTTAATAATAAAATTCATCCAAATTTGAATTAATTTACAAACAGCAAGTTATTTTGAACTATTTTGAAAACAAAACTTGGCAAGTTGTTGATATTACATAATTAATCAATACCAAATTTATTCTAAAATTTTCCAACATCAAAAACCTTTCTATTTTCTTCCTAGTCCATTTCAGCAAAAAAAACTAACAGAAGAAAAAATAAAAAACCAAAAAAACGCTTCAGAGGAGGGGAGCAGCACGGCCCAGCCCACTCCCAGCGGCCTGGTACCGCTTCGCACCCCCCTCCTCTTCTTCCCCGCGTACGGCAGGTCATCGAGCGGCGCCACGTCGACGGCAGCCGCAGCGAACAGCCACCGCGCGCCGCCTAGCCCTATAAAAACCCTACCCCTAGGCCCCGAGCGCAGCCCTAGACCACCTGCCACTCCTCCTCCCTCGCAGAGCGCCGCCGTTCCCCTCTCCCTGCCACGATCTCCTCCATCTCTGCAAGCTCACCGGAGCTCCGTTCTCTGAACCCATGAAGCTCGTCGCCGCTGCAGTGCTCCTCCACCCTATCTGAACCCGGGAATCACCTCCCCGTATCCACCTCGTCCTGTTCGACACCTCCCCGACGCCATCTAGCTGCTGGATCTCCGCCGCCGAGCTCGTCGCTGTCGCCACCGTCGTTCTGCCCCGCGCCGCTGCTTCCCCTACATCGTCAGTGAGCATCACCGTGCCTCCGCCCTCCTCTCTCTGCACGCACGCACACCGCATCCACCACACGCATCGCAAGCACACGCACCACACCAGCACACGCGAGCAGCACGGCTGCAGCTCGCCGCCGGCCGTCGTTTTCTGTCAAGGTTCAGACAACGCGCGCGCAGTTAAAATTCAGTTAAGCGAAACTGAACCTCAACTTGGCTGCGTCGCGTATACTGACAAGAAACGTTCGCTACCGCAGCGGTAGCACTCAGCGCACGCGCTCGCTCATGGGTTCGAGCCCTGCGCCCGCGGAATAAACCCCAATTTTTGCGAAAGGCACTGACAGGGTGGCCCCCCCTGTCAGCTGCTGAGTGCGCGCTGCTGCCACGTTGGCCCCAGGGGCCCTCTGTCAGTGGCAGTGGCTAGCCACTGCAGAGTAACATTTGTTTTTCAGCTTTTCTATTTCAAATTAAACCCTTTTCTTTTACAGTTTGGTCCCTGAAATGAAAATGCAAATAACTTTTATTTTATAAGTCCAAATAATAAAAATAAAATATGTTTCTTGAACCAAATTTAATTCTCTATCTGTTTATAACATTTGTATTCTGTTTTGAATAATTCAAATGCATTCAAATTTCAAATTCAAACAATTCATTTGAAATTTGATTAATTCCATAAATAAATCATACTTAATTCAAATAACACAAATAAAATATGTTTTCCATGCTATTTTGAACCATCTTTTCAAATATAAATTTTGTTTCATGTTTTGAATAATTAAAATTGCTTAAATAATTTAAACCTTGTTTAAATCATTTAAATTTGCTAAATTCATAACTTGCTCAAATTAAATTATTTTTGAACACATAAAATATGTTTTCAAACTAGAAAAGTATAAACTTTTCAAATATGAATTTGAATTTATGTTTTGAACAAATAAAAATTCAAATAAATTCAAACTTGAATTTAATTCATTTAAATCTTGTTTAAACTTGTTTAATTCATAACTAAATCATGGTAATTCCTTTTTCAATAATTGAAACATGTATTCCCCCTAAAATTTTGTGTACTTTCCAAATATGAATTTTGTTATTTATTTTGAGCAATTTAAATTGGTGAAAACAACAACTAATTGTGTAACCCCTTTAAGGAACCAAAAATTCCCGAACTTAATAAATAAATTTCTAAATTGGTAAACCTTATTTCCAATTGGCTCTATTGTTGTTATTTTGCTGTTTTCCTCATCCATGCATCATACTAAACCACTTTCACCTGTTGGTTAGTTGTAAAACAATTGTTCCAACCATAATTCATGGGCTTTTCATATGCAACTCAAATTGCATATGGGTCCATTTAAATTGTGTTACCATGTCAACTAGTTTATTTTGATGCATCCATTAACTTGACATGCATCATCCCATGATTGTGCACTATTCCATGCTATTGATTGTTTGTCTCCTTGTGTTGTTTGTTTTCTTCTTCTCGGATAGACGACGACGTTGAGACAGACGATACTTACGACACCCCTTCTGAGGATCTAGCTCAGTACCAGGCTGCTGAGTTTGCAGGCAAGTATTCACTCACATGAACCATTGTGTTCCTTTCAACATTGGATACCGATACTTTCCGTTGTCTATTTCTGCTAGCCTTTTGAATAGTTGCTTCTGTTACGAACCTATCACATGTTATCCCTTAACCATGATATTGCCTCAACTCCACACCTATAACCCCATTGCTTGTTGCCCGTGTCTTACTAGCATGCTTAGGGTTGTTTTTGCTCTAGTCTGTTACCCGTTACTTTCTGTTACTATATTTCTATTATGTTCTGGGGCTCGATGTTTAAACAATCAACCTGTTAATTTTGAGGTAATAATAATTTGCTGATAAGGCACCGGCAGGAGGCCCGGCGTGGTTTTGAGGCCTGCTAGTGTCGACCCTAATTAGGACAAGGGTCTTGTCTACTGATCCATGATGAGCGCACTAACCGCATATGGGAAGCGTGTATGGGCGCCCCCCTCAATTTGATTCGATTCGCATCTCGTCCAAATCGCCTCATTTAGTTCGGGTTTTCCATTTGCCGCACGCATATGCAGGTACGAACCCGAGGCCAGGGTGGAAACTTTTGTAGTCGGCATTTAGGGAGACATGTTCTTAGAGTGCTACGAGGGTCCCCTTTTCTTCGTGGGGCTTGATTAGCCGTGCGCTCGATTGCACGGGGTTCTTTGGGCTTGATGCGAAGAAGAGTTGAGTTGTGTAGAGTGCCTCGCTTGGTGGGTTTGATTCCCATCTGGCGGGATATTCTTACGTGTACGGCCAAATTGGTGCACCCCTGCAGGGATAAATCTTCTCGAGAAGCCGTGTTTTCCGCGGTTATGGTTAACTTGGTGAAAGTACTGGCTAACAAGTACTCAGAACAACTTACACCTAACTAATGATAACTTGACTAGTAATAGTACTATTGACACAATAACTTGAACCATCATTAATCCAACTGTGTGAGTTATCCTCGGATTGCTTCTTTGGATAAGGGGCGAGATCCAGGATGGGTTTTGCTTGGAGTTAGTAGTAGATGGTTACGATACGCTATCTTATCTCATTTTCTGTTAGTCAGAACTTGTAGTATGTTCTGTAGTTGGTTAGTGCAGCCAGCTGCCGGATCTTTTGTATCACCCTTTTCTTCTGTTGAACCCAAAGCATCTGTGCTTGATGTTGTGGGGTACACTTTGATGAAATGTGAGTCTTGCTTGCTAGTACGTTTATGTACTGACCCCTTTGGGGCTGTGGTTTCCGCAGACTACGCTTACGAGGATCCCCGTGACGGCTACTACGTGGAGTTTGACGAGGCTGCTGACGAGTAGATAGCGGACCCGGGCAGGATCCGAGACATCGTGGATGGGCTCCGTCCTTTCGTTTTCCGGCTTCTTAAGCCTATTTGGATCTTGTCTGTACTCAGACATTTTGGATGCTTCCGCTGTGTTGTAATGATGATATGTTGGGACATGTGTCCTCTGGATGATTGTATTTGCTATCTCTGCTCTAGTGAGAGCTATTTGCAACTTATTTCTATTTATTTGTGTCTTAGAGATATGTTGTGCTATCATTTTGTTAAACGCCGTTGACGTACCATGTGTGTATGGTATGAATTACGTCAATGGTAGTATCCTGATTTCTATGGGATGGTTTGCGCAGACGATGGATGGTAGAGAATGGTTGTCACACGTTTACGTGCTGGCCTGCTCATATTGAGATGCGGGTGCCGGTATGCCCCGTAAGCCATTTGTTCTACTATTTAGCGGACTGTGAGTATCCCCTAGAAGTCCGGGTGCGACAGTGCTCCATGCTCGTTTTCTACTCAATACCTTTTGTTTTCCACATGTTTTCTTCCATTTTCCGGATGTTTCCATAGACTAACGTATTAAAAAGATGCCCCAGGCCAGTTGTTATTTTCTGCTTTTTTTCTATTTCAGAAAAATTCTTAAGGAAATATTCTCAGAAAGGGATGAAAATCCACAAAGGTCATTTTTTACCCGAAACAGAGACGGGGTCCAAAGAAGAGGCGGAGGGGGGCCAGGGGCCACTAGAAGGGTGCCAGACGCGCCCCTCCCTTGGTCGCGCCTGTTGGACCCCTAGCGTCCGTAGCTACTGCCACTCGTCTCCTCTTCGCCTATAAATTGCCTTTAACCCTAAAAATCACGGCGACGGAGTTATTTTCCACGGAACATACAAAGAGGCGTCGTCACCTCGAAAGTGCAATCTAGGACTTATGGAGGCCTACTCCAGCACTCCTCCGGAGAGGGGGGTCGTCATCGGAGGCCTTTATATCGCCATGATCGCCTCCGGTCAGATGCGTGAGTAGTTCATCTCGGGACTACGGGTCCATAGCAGTACCTAGATTGTTGTTCTCTCCCCTATGCCTCCATGTTTAGAGTCTCGTGAGCTTCCTTACATGATCGGGACCACCATTATGTAATTGTGCATGTTGTGTTTTCTGGGATCTGATGAACCTTGAGATTATTATTGTTTTGTTCATGTCAATCTGAGATGTTTCACTTATATTTGTAGAGAGTTTTAATTTCGTCTTGCAATGCTCTCCGGTGTTTATGATTACCTTGGCCACGTAGTTGTTTTCATCTCCAAGAGAGGGTTTATATGCTAGATAGTGGGTTCACGCCTCCTTGTTGTCTACGCTTGAGGGACAGAGACATGCGGGGGGGGGGGGGGGGGGTATGTGTTGTTGCGACTAGGAAAAAACAACGGTGCTCTTGTCTACGGACGAGGAACACTGCTTACATTTCTTAATTCATTTATCTGTTGCACACAAAGCAATCACTTCGTTGCTGGAACTTAATACCAGAGAGATTTGCTGGATAGATTTCTTGAGGTGGACTTTTAGATATGGATGCATGCTGGATAGTGGTCCATATGCCTTGACGTAATGCCTAAAATGTTAGAACCCGTGAACTATATCTCGTCATAATAGTATTGTTATACGTTCGTGATTTAGCAATTGCCCAGGTGTGATTTGTTCACTCAGCATGTTTGTTTTCTTTGGATAGACACCACTAGTGAACCTATGGACGCCGGTCCTATTTTCCTCATATTGCAACCTTCTTTTAAGCACTTTTCATCATTGTTTCCGTGTTGTTCCATTTTTTACTTTTATTGTTTTCCAAGACTCTAAATGTTTAATTCTCCTGTTTTCAGCAAGACCATACGATTGACAGCCTTCGGAAAGTTGGGGCAAGAGAGAGTTTGTGTTTGTGTGCAGGTTCCACGCTTCGTCGACATCGATAAACGGCACCGTTGATACAAGCAACCTTTTTCAAGACTATGAAGTCCTACTGGTTTGATAAACTCCGGTTCCACACCGGGAGAAAAATTTCCGTTACATCATACCTTCCACTTGGGGTCTCCCAACGAGCATGTGATTACGTCAGCAACAATGGCTTTTTAATACTTGGTTTAGTTGTAGATAAAGCTTTTCCTATCATATTTGGTAGATCTTTCCTTAATATTGTGGTTCTGTTACTGATTGTAAGTAAGAGAAAGTGCATGTTAAATTTGGTGATGAACACTATGAATTTAATTTAAGTAAGATTTCTAGAAAACGTCATGATAAAGAGTTACCTAATGAAAATCTAGTTATTGAGAGAATTGCCTCTATTGCTATTCCACCTGATGATCCTTTGCAGTAATTCATGGAAGAACATGAGAATGATATGTATATGCAGGAAAGAGATGAATTGGAGGATATTTTCCGAAATCAGCGTGGCATTATCAAACACAATTTGCATGTTGAATCTTAGTTAGGCACACCTTTACCACCTAGGAGACCCAATGTTTAATCTTAAAGTTCTTCCTAACACACTTAAATGTGCTTATTTAGATGAACGCTAACCTTTCAGAGTATGAGGAAGAACTTTTATTGGAAACACTCTCGAAGCACCACAAAGATATTGTTATACTTTGGATGATCTTATATGCATTAGTCTTGTTCTATGTTAGCATTCAATTAATGTTGAGTCTGATGCCAAGCATGTGGTTTATCATCAACGCCGATTAAACCCAAAGATGAAACAAGTGGTGAGAAGTAAAATATTAAATCTTCTCAAAGCAGGTATTATCTATCCTATTGTTGATAGTAGATGGCTTAGTCCTATCCATTGTGTTCCGAAGAAAGGAGGAAGAATGAGTGTTGTTGCTAATGATAAAAATGAACTTATTCCTCAAAGAACTACATTGGGGTATAGAATGTGCATTGCTTTTAAGAAAATTAAATAAATCTACTAAGAAGTATCATTATCCTTTTCCTTTTATTGATCAAATGCTAGAGTGGTTGTCTAAAATCACTCACTTTTGCTATTTGGATGGTTATTCTGGTTTCTCTCAAATCCATGTTAAAAATCAAGACCAAGAGAAAACCACTTTGAACTGTCCTTATGGTACTTATGCCTATAGACGCACGCCTTTCGGTTTATGTAATGCTCCTGCTACTTTTCAAAAATGCATTCCTACTATTTTTCATGGCTTTTGCGAGGAAATTGTAGAGGTTTTCATGGACGACATCTCTGTCTATGGGACTTCTTTTGTCAGTTGCCTCCGTAATCTTAACAAAAATTTTTTTTGAATTGGAAGAAATGCCACTTTATGGTTAATGAAGAAATTTTTCTTAGCCATAAAAATTTCTAAAAGAGCCATTGAAGTTGACAAGGCCAAAGTTGATGCAATTGAAGAGATGCCCAATCAAAGGGACATCAGAGCTATACATAACTTTCTTGGTCATGCTGGTTTCTATAGGAGATTTATTAAAGACTTTTCTAAGACTTCGAGACCTCTTACCAATCTTCTTCAAAAATATGTTCTTTTTTTTATGATGATTCCAAAGAAGCCTTTGAAGTTCTTAAGAAAGCTTTAATAACTGCACCTATTGTTCAGCCACATGATTGGAATTTGCCTTTTGAAATTATGTGTGATTCTAGGGATTTTGTTGTAGGAGTTGTTTAAGGACAAAAAGTAGATAAAAAATTAAATGTTATTCGTTATGCTAGTAAGACCTTAGATAGTGCTCAAAGAAATTATGCTACCACCGAGAAAGAGTTCTTAGATGTTATTTTTGCTTCTAATAAAATTAGGTAAAACATTGTCGATTCTAAAGTCACTATTCATACTGATCGTGGTGCTATTAAATATCTTATGGAAAATAAATATGCTAAGCCTGTGATTATTAGATGGGTACTCTTCTTACAAGACTTCGATTTGCAAATTGTTGATAGGAAAGGAGTGATACGTCATAAACATATTCATAATTTCTGATGTTCCATGTTGTTTTCATGCCATATTCTACAAGTTTCCTTTACACTTTATGCCATTTTTATCGATTTCCTGGGACTAACCTATTGAAAAGATGCCACAGAGCCAGTTCCTGTTTTCTGCTGTTTTTAGGTTCAGAAAAGTTCTTCTGGAAATATTCTCAGAATTGGATGATTCGAAGCCCGAAAGTCTTACAAAGTTGTCGCGCACACGGAGTCATTGTTTTCCTACTGCAATCACTGTTCTCTTTTATATACTGCAAACAAATATTATTTTCCACACGGTACGTTTAACCTCTTTGTGTTTAGCAAAACCGGTGAGATTGACAACCTCACTGCTTCGTTGGGGCAAAGTGATTTGATTGTGTTGTTTAGGTTCCACGTTGCTTCTGAACCGGTAGTGCGCCCTGCCACCTCAGCTGCATCAACCTTCGAAAGTGTTTTATTTCTCCTACAGGTCGATTCAACCTTGGTTTCTTTCTGAGGGAAAACTTGCTGTTGTGCTCTTCATACCTTCCTCTTGGGGTCTCCCAACGAGTACAAGATCCACGCCATCAAGCATATTTTCTGGCGCCATTGCCGGGGAGAAAGAGGATTTCTGCAAGGGGAGTCTCTCACTTCCAATCTCTTTACTTTGTTTTAGTTTTGCTTAGTTTATTTTATTTTGTCTGATTTGCTTCTCTTTATCAAAAACACAAAAACAAATTAGTTCTTATTCTAGTTGTTATTTTTATCCTGTTTTTAATCTTACTAAAATGAGTGTTCCTAAAGTTGAGGTACGTTCCTTTAAACAACAAGGAGGAGAAAGTTTGAAAGATGCTTGGTATAGAATAAGTGATGCCCATCATAGATGCACAAAGAAATATTCCACTTTAATCCTTCTTAGGAATTTTATGTTGGCATTACTACCTGGTATAAGTATGTTCTAAACACTCTGATAGGTGGCATTTTTCTGGGAACTCCTGCTTTGGAAGCCTGTAATTTAATTGAAATTTTAGTTGGAACACCACCTACTAAGGTTGTTAAAACTGATATAACTTTAGATGATGTTATTAAAAAAGATAAACTCTATGGAATTTTTTTTGCCAAATTTCCTTGACAATGCTAGCAAAGTTAATGAATCAATAGTAAGTATCAACAAGAGAATTACTGTTTTAGAGGCTAGCAATATACATGATAGTCAAAACATGAGGATTGGTAAACTAGAGGAACCTATGTAAACTTTAATTTCAACTTTTTCTTCTCTTAAGTTTAAGAGGGAGAAAGCTTTTATGGGAAAAGAGCAAAAATTTATGTATGTCCCCAAGCTACCTAAACCAAAAACCCCTAATGTGCTTAAAATTGATACAACTTTTGGTGAAACTAAAAGTGATTTGCATGTTGAGTCATCTTCAGGGGTACCTAAAGTACCAATTTCTACAAGTGGTGTTTTGGAGGATATTATTGATTTGGATGTTTCTTCATTTGAAAAACACTTGATTCCATTTTTCTGGGCCTAGCTAAAAGGCGTTAAAGAAAAGCACTTCTTGGGAGAGAATCCATGGTTTTATTTTTGCCTTGTTTTTCTCTATTTTATTTGAGTAAAGGGGTTGTATACTTCTGTAGAAACTCCTTTTTAGCTTTATTTTCATGTATTAGTTGTGCCAAGTAAAATTTCTAGCGAAAGTTCGAGTTGGTTTTGGATTTCTGCGCAGGAAACAGATTTCTGCTGCCCACCGTAAAAAATCACATAATTCACAGAAAGATCGAAATGACCTGAAATTTTTTTTGAGCTTATTCCTCAGCTAATTTCGAAACTTTTTTGTTATGTACATGTTCGATTTGAGCAACTTAAGTACCCCCAAAAAATTCGTCTTTACAGACTGCTCTGGTTTTGACAAATTCTACCTTTTTGCTTGCATTCTCTCTTTCACTATGTCGAGTGGATTTCTTTGCTCCACGAAACATCAGTGGCTGTAGCTAATATTAAAAAGTATCAATAATTCTTGTGTCCTTGCAGAACATGTGAATTTATGATTGTGCACTAACCCTCTAATGCGAATTGCATTGAGTTTGGTGTGAAGGAAGTTTTCAAGGGTAAAGAGTAGAGGGTGATATAATGTGATCAAGTAGAGTGCAAAGCCAAAGCTTGGGGATGCCCCCGTGGTTCATCGCAGAAAATTCTAAGAAGACTCAAGAGTCTAAGCTTGGGGATTCCCAAGTCATCCCCTTCTTCATCAACAATTTATGAGGTCACTTCTAGTGAAACTATATTTTTATTCGGTCACATCATATGAATTTTACTTGGAGCGTCTGTTTTTTTTTTTCCTTTTGTTTTCCTTGCTTCAATAATATTTTTGGAACCTAGAATTCTTTGTGTGGTAGAGATACACTCTCCGCTTTTTTGTACGAATACTCGTTATGCTCGTATTCTTAGTTTTCTTCTAGTTGCTGCAAATTTCCCTTTTAGCTCCTGTTTTTCGTGCATATCTTATGAAGAGTTGTTAGTTTTAGTAGATTTGTGTTAGTACTCTCTTGTTTCATTGCTATATCTCTTGGAGAGTTTTTTTTGGTATAAAATGTTTGGTGTTGGAAAGCAGTAGTACAATTTTCATGCTTATAACGGTGCAAATAGAAGCTTGTATAGACTGTGGCTAGACTTTTTCATGTCATGCTAGATGTTATTTTAATTCTATTCTTAGTATTTTTTATTGTAGCATGACTTGTCTCAAATAGTTGAGAGTGTTTAATGTTCCATTGAAAGAATCATGAGTTGTTTATGTCATATTGAAGCATGAATTTGTGGTGTTCTCTTTCAAATGTTTTATTTGGTTGACTTGGCACATGCTTACACAATGTTTATGACTACAAACCAGTCACTTATAGCCTCTATGATCATTTAGTTTTTGACTTGTAATACCCTTTATGCTTTGATTAATAATGCTTTTGTCGCTATGCATGATTATGGCCATTATTGCTCTCTTGATTTGTCGCTCCCAGTCTTTTTCTAGCCTTCACATGTACTGAGTAAGAGCTCTACTCGTGCATCCAAATCCCAAAAAACAAAGTTTGCCAAATGTGTCCACCATACCTATCTACATGTGGTATTTAACAGCCACTCCAAGTAAATTTCTCATGTGCTACCTTTAAAACTTTCAAAATTATTCCTGTTGTGTGCCCCTGTTTTAGCTGATGAGGACGTAAATAGAGAATCTTTATCACACTTGTTGATTGGACCTTACACACCTGGACTAGTGTCTTCATCCGCTTATCCAAATGATAGAAGAGCTGTCAGCGGGGTGCCTAGCCTAAAAATTGGTTAATATTAATTTCTCTTCACTATTTTGCCCCTGATTTATAAGTCAAAGCATAATTGTTTAAACAAAAGAGAAACAGGGATGATCTTCTGACCCCAGTTGCGTCCTTCAATGGGAGCCACTCTTGTGAAGTCTAGTTGCTTGTGATGTACTGTATTTTATGTTTACCATGCGTTGACGTAAGCATACACCTCTCTAAAAAATGTTTTCAATACCTCTGTTTAATAAAATAAAAAGCTCTAGCACATGAGTTAATCCCTGCTTCCTTCTTCAAAGGGCCTTTCTTTTACTTTTATGTTGAGTCTCCATCTTCTAACTTTATGCACTGTTGAGAGAGCATAGTAGCCATTCTGAGTTTAATGTGCATTTGTCCCAGAAACATTATTAATTGATTCATGATGTGTTATTATTTGCTCTCAAATTATTTTTTCTACTCATCCACTTGAACTTTGAAGGTGTTCTGCTATTTATGTTTTCCCCGCTCTTAAGGACAAGAGAAATATCACTTTGCTATGTTTTCTCTATGCTCGAAACAAACGTATAACTTTCAAGTGCATTATTATTCATGATCTTTTATATGTGTTACTTTTCATGATGCAAGGTGATTGCTAAGTTTCATTGTTAAAATTATATCTATAATGCATGTGTTTTAGTACTATGAGCTCAGCTATACTAATGCTTTTACAATTTAGATGATCAAGTTTATGTTGGTAGCATGCCACCTCAGAAATTATTTGTTTTTATCGTTTACCTACTCGAGGACGAGTAGGAACTAAGCTTGGGGATGTTGATACGTCATGCACGTATCCATAATTTCTGATGTTCCATGTTGTTTTCATGTCATATGCTACATGTTTCCTTTACACTTTATGCCATTTTTATCGAATTTCCTGGGACTAACCTATTGACAAGATGCCACAGAGCCAATTCCTCTTTTCTGCTATTTTTAGTTCCAGGAAAGTTCTTCTGGAAATATTCTCGGAATTGGACGATTTGAAGCGCGGAAGTCTTAGAAAGTTGTCGCGCACATGCAGTCTGGAGGAGACCCGGTGGGGAGCCACAGGGTCCCCCACACCATAGGTGGCCGCGCCACCTGGCCGCGCCTATGGGTGTTGTGGCCCCTGCTCGCCCACCAACGTTGCCCTCTCTCCTATATATTGTTCCCGAAGGGCTATCCCTAAATACAAAAGCCTTTTCCATGAAAAACACCCGCATCCGCCGTCATCGTCAACCCTAGTTAGGGAGGGTTCAGGAGATCTCCCCGGCACCCTGCCGGGAGGGGGTATCGTCATCGGAGGGCTCTACACCACCATGCCCGCCTCCGGAGTGATGAGTGAGTAGTTCATCCTGGGACTGCGGGTCCATAACAGTAGCTAGATGGTTGTTCTCTCATCTCTTTGCCTCATGTTTAGATCTTGTGAGCTGCCCTACATGATCAAGATCATATTATTGTAATGCTAGATGTTGTGTTTGCTGGGATCGATGAATATTGAATTCTTTATCTCTTGATTATCAATCTATCATGTTCCTTTGATGTGTATGTTATTTATGATCTTGCATGCTCTCTGTTGTTAGTAGATGCTCTGGCCAAATAGATGCTAGTAACTCCAAGAGGGAGTATTTATGATCAATAGTGGGTTCATGCCTACTTTGCATCTGTGATCGAGTGACAAAAACGTGACGGATGGGGGATGTGTTGTTTCCATTAGGGAGAAAACAACGATGTTTACATTGTTTACATTACACACTTTTCTTACTGCGATTATCTGTTGCTTGCAACTTAATACCCAAGGTTTGCTAGGATTACATTCTAAGGGTGGATTATTAGTCATAGATGCAGTTGGATGACAGTCTATGTATCATGTTGTAATGCCCGCATGAATCACATAGTAATTATCATGTCATGCATATGCACTACGGTGAAGCCTTTATATCTGTCAATTGCCTAGCAGTAATTTGTTAACCACACATGCTATCTATCTTCCTTGGGAGAGACACCTCTAGTGAACTGTGGACCCTTGTCCTTTTTCCTCATACTGATAATACAACCACTGCCATCTCTATTTTCATACTGCGGCTACCGTTTTCCTACTGCCATCATTGTTCTCTTCCATCTACTACAAAGAAATATAATTTTCCACACAATATGTTTAACCTCTTTGTGTTCAGTAAAACCGGTGAGATTGACAACCTCACTGCTTCGTTGGGGCAAAGTGATTTGATTGTGTTGTGTAGGTTCCATGTTGCTTCTGAACCGTTAGTGCGCCCTGCCACCTCAGCTGCATCAACCTTCGGACGTGATTTATTTCTCCTACTGGTCAATTCAACCTTGGTTTCTTCCTGAGGGAAAACTTGTTGTTGTGCTCTTCATACATTCCTCTTGGGGTCTCCCAACGAGTGCAAGATCTGCACTATCAAGGAGCTGCTAATCCTGTTGCTGATAATTTATCTAGAATAGAAAACATTCCCGATGATCCAATTCATGTTACTGATATTTTTTCCGACGAACAACTTGCTGCTATTAAAGTTAACTCATGTGAAAATCCTTGGTATGCTGATTGTGCTAGCTTTATTGTTTCTAAGTTTTTGCCTCCAAGCTTTACTTATAACGAGAATAAAAAAATTCTTTTATGATTTGAGGCATTACTTTTGGGATGACCCACATTTATATAAACAAGGTGTAGATGGAATTTGAAGAAGATGCATACATGAGCATGAGCAAGAAGAAATATTGAGGAAATGTGATAATAGTCCTTATGGACGGCATCATGATGGTGAAATAAACGCACACAAGGTCTTACAATTAGGTTTTTACTGGCCTACTCTCTTTAAAGATGCTAAGAAATTTACTTCTACTTGTGATGAATGTCAAAGGGTTGGTAATATTAGTAGACGTAATGAAATGTCTATGAACTATTCTCTAGTTATTGAACCTTTTGATTGTTGGGGATTTGACTTTATGGGTCCTTTTCCCTCTTCACATGGGTATACTCATATAATTTTTGTTGTTGAGTAAGTTACTAAATGGGTAGAAATTCTTCCAACTCAAAGTGTTGATCATAAAACCTCTATGAAAATACTTAAAGACATAATATTCCCTAGGTTTGGTGCCTAGATATCTTATTACTGATGGAGGTTCTCATTTCATTCATGGTGCTTTTATAAAAAACCCTTGCTAAATATGATGTTAGTCATAGAATTGCTTCACCCTATCATCCTCAAACTAGTAGTCAGGTAGAACTATCAAATAGGTAGATCAAATTAATTTTGCAAAAAATTAATAACAAATCTGGAAAGAATTGGTCTAAAAATTTGTGATGCTTTGTGGGCTTATAGAACTGCTTATAAAAATCCCATGGGCATGTCTCCTTATAAAATGGTTTATGGAAAAGCTTGTCATTTACCCTTGAGCTAGATCAGAAAGCTTATTGGGATGTTAGAGAAGTTAATGGTGACTTCAAATTAGCCGGTGAGAAAATATTGTTAGATATGAGTTCTTTAGATGAATGGAAAAGTGAACCTTATGGATATGCCAAGTTGTTTACAGAGAAAGTTAAAAGATGACATGATAAAAGGATTCTCAAAACAGAGTTTAACATATGTGATAAAGCATTATTGTATAGGTCTTGTCTCACATTTGATTCATGAAAATTACTCTCTAAATGGGAGGGACCTTTTGTTGTGGAAGAAGTTTATCAGTCTCATGCTATCAAGATTAATAATTTCCAAGGCACCAAGCCACAAGTTGTGAATGGCCGAAGACTCAAGCATTATTTATTCGGTGATCCATACAACATGGAAGCCGGTATTGTTTGGGTACTCACTCCGGAAGATCATATTAGAGCCAAATATCAGAGCAGACCAGATTCAGAATTGGAGTAGGTATCAGTTTTGGTAAAAAATATTCTCGAAACACCGTAAAAAAATATTGTTTATTTATGGGAAATATGAAAAATTTGGGCACAAAAAAGAGTCGGAGCCATGGACGGAGGCACCCAGGTGGGCCCCAGGTGCGAGCTTCTTTTTGGCCGTGCCTGGTGGCCCCCTGGAGGCCCTGGAGCTCGACTCTGACTCCGCTTCGTCTTTTTACCTTCCTTTCTTTCCGTAACTTTTTGCTATATAATCCTCCGGATCATTCCGGGATCGTATCTTGTGTTTTCGACGAGTTTTGTTTTCGAGTTGTTTCTGCCCCGAAGAAATCCACCAAACCCTAGTTGCCTTGACTTCTCCAAGCTCTCCCAAGGACAAGTTCTTCGTCAACATCGTCAAGCCCTACCTAGTTGAGGTGAGGATGCATCCCCAAACTCTCTAGTTGATGGATGGTGTTCTCCACAAACAAGATCTAGAGGAACCAAAGAAGGAGGGAGATGAGAAGACAAGGCTTGAAGAACTGGAGCACGAAGTATTCAAGTACAAGAAGATGGTGTAGCATGGACTGGAAGTGAATCATCACATAATTTCATATCTCATCGATGATCCCCGCAAATAAATAGGGTCTCTTTTGGAGAAAGTAAACCTAATATAGAAAGAAAGATCACATCTTCAAGCTCGTATTTATGATCTGCAAAACCAAAACTATGAGTATGAGTTGAGATTCAAGCGTATGAACTTTGGTGCAAATTTCAGGACCCTGGAACTACTTCTTCTTTCATTGATGGGAAGCCATTACCTTGGAAATTTGATGAGGATGAAGAAGTTTAAGAATCATCGTCAAAGAACCAAGCTTAATCACCATGGGTAAGATGCACTTCCTTGGCTTGTTCCAAGCTTGGGGGAGTTGCCCCGGTATCACTATCTTTGCTTTTAATATTATTAGAGTCGTGTTTCTTATCATGGTTAGGGAGGTTATCATATGGTATGGTTGTTGGGCTATCACTCCTTGATAAGTGAAGCTTTGTATCCATTGTGTGAGTTTTCCTATGATGAAATAATGATATGAAATCTTCTTATTACTTAGTTTCACTATATGGTCTATTCTGGGCAATTACTCTCACATGCTTGTCTTGTGATTAGTATTGAACTCATTTTGGGTATAGTAGCAGAAATTTATTGAGTATTGGCAAACATAGCATTGGTCATAGCAACAACACTTAGAGACTTAGAACAAACAATAGAGATTTCACATGCAGATATATTACCCCATAGATCTTTTATCCCTGCGAAACCTTCATGTTTATGTTCTTATGATTGATGTTTTTTATGACAAGGGAGACAATTGCAATACTTCATGTTTTATATCATTGCATGGTGTTATATATCTGTTTGCAACTCTCAACATAGTATGTTTGCTAAAAGCTTTTTCTATCCAAAAACCCTGTACTGAGTATGATCACTACTCGTGCATCCAAATACCTGAACCAAAAACCTTCCACAAGTGTCCACCATACCTTCCTATATGTGGTATTTCACCGCCACACCAAGTAAATTTCTCGTGTGCTACCTTTAAAACCTTCAAAATATCAAACTTGTTTTGTGTCCCTGTTTTAGCTCATGAGGAAGCAATTTAAAGTTTATCATGTCTTATGTCAAGCAAGGTTCTTCTTTTTTATTTCACCCGATGAGTATGGAATATGTGCTCATCTAAATTTGCAAGAGAGCTGGTGCCAAATAATATAATATAAAAGACACTTCTCCATGGTTTGATGGAAGTTGCTGGGTACCCGTGGATACGACTAGCCCTGGTTTGTGAAAGGCAAGGTGGGGGAAGTGCCAACCTTAATAAAGAAACGGAAACCACTCTCAAAATTCTAAACATTTTTCTTGACATGGGTTATGATAAGTTTTTCACTACCAATTGTTTGACACATTACAGTGGGGAAAAACCCCCACTGTTTAAAGAATTTCTATTAATATATAGCATATTTACAGAGTGATCTCATACAAGTTCATAAGGTGTCGATCCATTGTGACATACTATCTTTAAGAGATGGTTTAGCTTTATGTCTAGCTAGTGAAAAGTTTTTCACTACCATCCGTTGACATAGACATACATATCTCTCAAAATTACATTTTCAATGCCTCTGTTTTATTAAAATAAAAAACCTCTAGCATATGAGTAATCCCTGCTTCCCTCTTCGAAGGGCCCTTCTTTACTAAGACGATTGAGTCAGTTTCACCTATTCCTTCTATTCTATACTAGTAAACTTATGATGTTGAACTGAGATGTATTTTTATATGTCCACGATGATATGTAACCATGTTTTATTGTAGTTGACATTACCATCATGGTAAACAATTTGAAAGTTTAGCTCTGCTAACTATGTTCTTCCTTTGTGTCACTTGTTTTCACTTCCTTTATAAGAACATAATCCCTAAAAGTTTTCTATTCATGAAAAGACTTTGTGATAATTGAAGTCTGTGTTATTTTGTTAATAGCTCTGACATAGACTCTTCCAGGAAAATAAGATTGATACGATAGTTGTTCTCTGACCAAGAACACAGTTTGCCATACCTCAATGAATTTGCACTCACTATACCTTTACATGATTGCATCATTACTTCCCCTTGAGAAACATTATGGGAAAGATTGTTGTATAGAATTGTAAGTGTTTATTGAGTAATTGTGATGCTTCTTGTCTGTATTCTTTATTATCGACACCTCACATCATAAAACCCGTGGTCACGTTTTCGGAGTTCAGTTTTTGCATGGGTACAAACATAGTCTAAGCTTGGCGGAGTCCATTTTGCATCACTATTTTACATGATAATTTTCCCTTATTCATAGATAATTTTCTTATTAGATCAATATACTTATGTTATTTCGTTGTTTTCTCTATGTTTTACAGTTTTACCGAATTAATTATCAGAGTCAGAAATCATCTCAAACAAGCACCTATCAGAAGGAATATTTTCTTGACGTCAGAAAAATCAGGAAAATCAGAAAACATAATTTCGTCAGAAATCACCGGGGGAGCCAGAAGACTTGCTTGAGGGGATCCAGGGGGCAGGAAAGTGTCTCCCAGGCGCCCCCTTGGCCGCGCCTGGTGGGCCCCTAGAGGCCCCAGGCCCCCCTCCGTCTCTCCTTCGGGGTCAGCACATGCACTTGGGACGTACTTCGTCCACTGCACCTGGGCGTACATCTGTGTGTAACTGAGCGTACTTCCGTGTTGATTCTGGGTGTACAATTTTTTTTCTCAAAACCTATCAACAAGGGATCTAGTTTTGACGATCTCGACGCGATGATCTCAAATATGAAAATGGTTCGAAATTCCGAAATACGGTTCTCGAGATATTTCATTTTGAAAAAAGGATCACCAAATAAATGCGTTCCCACCCCTCCACCCGTCCGTGGGTGGGAAGGGAAAAATCCCACCAAAACTCTCTCGTGCTGCCACTTGTCACGCATGCAAGCACTCGTGGGGCGCCGCGGGAAAGTAGAAGACGACACTTAGCGTGTGGAGAAGACACGAGAAGGGAAAACGCGACACTTGTTGTCACGACAGCGAACGTGGGTGACCTTCCGGAAGGGAGGCCTTTTTCTAGTGATTTCGCGGCCTTTTCTTACCATCAAATTTCTAGTGTTAATACGGTCCAACAAAAATAGCCCGCTAGAGAAAAAGGTGAATGATACCACGGATGGAGTCTGTCTATGTGGGGCATGTTGCGTATCGACCATGACAACACAAAAAATACCAAAAAAATCATGATCGATTAGGTCACCCGGATTAGGCGATGGGACACGCAGACGACCTCATGCTCGACAAGACCAGGGAGCTCCTAAATACCGCTTGCAGGCGGCACTTCGCTCCCGCTGCCGCAGGACAGCGATGTTGGACCCGCCCATTTAATCATCTCCCTCTTTTTTCAAAAAAATATGAACAAAAATAAATTGAAACGAAAAATTGACCAAAAATGATTTAAACACAAAAAAATTGAATAGAAAAACTGAAAAAGGAACACAGAAAAAATCATGAGATTCGCTCGTAAACGGGCCAACCCACTAACGCCCGTCTTCAGGCACAAAAAAAACGCCGCCAACATGTGGTATTTAGCATTTGCCGTCAATCTTGACGCGGGGAGCTCCTAATTACCGCCCTTTGGCTGCACTACAGCCAGCGCCGCGTGAAAGTGAAGCTTAATTGGCCGCTTCAAAAGCGGCCCAATAACAAGGTACTGAGCAAAAATAAATTTTAGAAATTTATTTTTACAAAAAATAAATTTAAATAAAAATAAACAGAAAAAGAACACAAAAGAAAAACAGAAAAGAAAACAAAAATAATGTTGAACAAAAAATCATTAAACAAAAAAAAACTTGAACAAAAAAGGGAAACACGAAAAAAACCCCGGGATTTGCTCCTGGATGGGCTAGTCCACTACAACCCCGTCTTCAGACGGCGCTCCAAAAACCATCGCCAACGGGCGGTAAATAGGAAATGCCACGAGACCACATGGCTTCTTTCGAATATCTTACATGAGTAGAAGCACAAGCTAAACGTATACTGACTATACAAAAATTTGGAACCCCTAAAATTTTTGGCCCTGTGTGGCCGCAAAGTTGGCACAACTATGGGCTCGACCCTGCTGCAGAGTTGCTAGTGGCAGGGACAGAGCTAGCTACCCCAATGGAAATTTGAGTTTTCTTCATAAATTAGCGCTAACTGCACTAATTTAGGACTAAAGTATAGAGAACGACCCCACTACCATAGAGAGAAAATAGATATGATGACCCTAGTGCAAATGTTTTCCAGCTTCGTCCCGGCCTAGTGGTGTTCAATCTATAGGCGGAAGAGTGTTTGTATTGTTTGACCTACTTCCGTATTCTGTAATCTCAGATCCGGTGATTTACCCTATGTGGGAGGCATTCAAATGTCAAGCTAATCGATGTTCTGTACCGCCGGTGAATCTTCCTACACCATTTCTCATGCTAGGTGTCTGGTTAGGGTTAACTGTCGTGTCATGGAGATCATAAATTTCTCCCAGAGTTCATGGCTCACCAAACGCCTTGAGGTCAAGTCGTTTCTTGAAGGGGAAGGGAGAGTCTAGATCTGAAAATCGAATTAGGTTCATTCGGATTTTGTTTCTATTTGGAGTAGGGAAGAAGGTTCTGACTGGCTGGGACCCATAGTCAGGATTCAAGGAGTTGGGGACGAGTTAATTACTAGTTGGGCCTACTCTTCTTTTTATTTCTTTTCAGGGAGCGATCTCGGCATTTCTCGGTGATGGTTTGCTATCTTTGTGATGTTACTCGCCGCTGCATTCAGCTTCTACACTCAGAAGGAAAGAAAACTTCTTTCTTATCTATTGCCCGCCCAGACCAACTCATGCTTAGAGGAATGAAAGAAGAGAAGTGCATACTAATGGCTGACATGAGTAATAAAGAGGAAGAAGAAGGAGAACTACACTTGATGATTCCAACCGACATACCCACACACAAACAGACTAAGACTGTTATGCCTCATTCTGTTGAGAAGGTGCTATCTATATACCAAGTAGTCTTTGAGGAACCTAAAGCACTACCTCCTAAAAGAGCAATTGACCATGCCATACCCGGCTGGAACCAAACCCAAACATTTTATACCTTCCCTACTTTGTATTCCACTGAAAAGGCAGGCTTTAAAAAAATATCTTCATCCTTCCTTCCTATTAGTAATTTTGGTGACTTCGCATTCGCTCTGAACCATTGGAAAGCGAGCGAAGCGACGATATGCATGGATATTCTCTTTCAAGTCATCCCTACGGCTACTAATTTAATGAGGACAAAATCAAACTAGTACTCCTTCAATTGATGATAACCGGACCGCAAATATATAAAGGAGTCAACCTCACTCCCTTGAAGCTGATCAAAAAGATTATCAATACGAGGAAGTGGATACCTATTCTTCACGGTTACCTGAAACAGCTTACGAGTTGAAATGCAAAGGCGCCCGTCCTTCTTTTTCACAAACAATACGGGCGTGGAGATCAACTCGGTCGAATTCACCCAGAAGTTCTTGTAACTGCTTCTTAAACTCTTCCTTCTGTTGTCGCCATCCAATATGGTTGCTTAGAGATTGGAGCCGGTAGCAAATCTATGGTGAACACTCTTTGCATATCTGGTGGAAGTCCTGGTAATTCGTCTGGGAACTCACATACCTGTGGTATGTCTTTAAGGCCCAGAACACTCGAGTAGCTCTCCGAAATGAAAGCCATGTACCCGGTGCAACCAAAAGTGGAGTGGCATGAATGGCCGAAATTAGAGCGGGATATTCATCACACACCCCAACAAGTTGAAACGATGGTTTACAGGGTGTTGAGTCACTATCTTCCTAAAACAATCCACACGAGCATGGTATGCAGACAACCAATCCATACCAGCATCAAAATATATAAAGTATAAAACTATTAGATCCACCTTCATTTCCTTATCTGCTCTCGTAATAACACAGTCCTTTAATACTAGCTTTGTAAGCAAGGAATCTCCCATTGGAGTAGCTACTAAAAGACTTACATGGAGCGGCGAACCCTATTGTCCTTCGGTACAAATAACGGGGATACAAAAGAGTGAGTGGAACCAGCCAGGGTCTACAAGTATGCTAGCAGATTTACCAGAAATTCGAATAGTGCAATGAATGACCGAACCTGTGGCTTGTGCATCTTGTTGGTTTAATGCAAAAATACGTCCTTGAGCTGGCTTCTTCTGCTGATCCAACTCCTTTGAAGCAAGGGCTAAAAACTTGTGAGTTATCTTAGAAAGAAAATATAGCGTGGCTGACTGAATAAGCAAACTGATTGCCCGATTGATTGTTTACCCCGGTCACTGAAGAATAGAGAGCTGACTGAGCTGCCCCATTTGCTTTCGCATATTGACTAAACATTTCCAACTAGTAGGCCTCTTTCTTTGTGCGTAGAAGACATAGTTCTTATTTATCTAGAGCACAGCCGGGCGGAAGACTTGAAAGGAAGACGCGATCTCCTTCCTTTTTTTTTCCAAATCTCTCCCCTCCGCATAACACTTCTGTCTACTCTGCGTGGTTAGCAAGCGTTTCCGAATCATCTCTACCTTCTCATCAGCCTCCTGGACAAGATCCGGACCGAGTAACTTCTTCTCTCCGACGGGTGATCTACACTTCCGCCCGTACGTAGTATAGTGCCTGTACGGAGCCACCTCAATGGTGGAATGGTAGCAGCTATTGTTGTATGCGAACTCGACTAAGTGTAGATGCGACTCCCAACTCACTCAATATGAAAAAAAAGACGTTGATCCACTTCAGATTCTTTTTTCTAAAAAAACAAGAAATGATGGAACCTACTTCCACCCTCCTGTGGATGCGGCATTAGCGGTCAACGAACTTTCCCTCTTCTAAGGAGGAATCGGCTCAGGCTAGATGGGCATTCAATAACAGATTAAAAGGTCTGTTATTTCAGTAGGGTTATTAAAGCTGTTTTGTACACATCTTCCTCACTCATCCTGATCTGATGGTACCCAGATCTGAGGTCTATCTTAGAGAAGTACCTTGCCCCATGTAATTCATCCAAAATATCATCAATGATTGGTATAGGGTACTTGTTTTTCACTGTACTGGTATTAAACTTCCTATAGTCAATGCAAAGCCTCCAACGCGGAGCGCCTTCTTCTTCACTAACAGCGCTGGGCAAATGGGCTGGTCGAAGGTTGAATGAATGATTTCTGCTGTCCATGATTTTATCAATGGAAAGTTTATTCAAATAAGAATATCCATAGGGCCTTTGATTGACAGGTTTAGTGCCTGGTAGTAAGGGTATTTTGTGGTCTATTGTCCTCCTAGGAGGTCACTCTGTAGGCTCAGCAAACAATTCACGGAAGCCATTCAAGACCGGTTGCAGGGCAGACAGACCATTGACTTGACATGACCGTAATACATACAGAATAAGAAGGATAAGCTATAAGATAGAGATCCGGATTGTTGTGCTCCGGAATAAAGAAGAATACCATCTTGTCTAATCAAATACGAATACCATCTTATTGATTTAGTCAGCTTGCATCAACACATAAAATGTGATATGAGTAGTGGGAAATAAACTCTTCTTTGATCACTTGAAACATAGTAGAAAGCATCCAAAACAGAATGAAATGTTGTTCAAAAGAAGAAGCTACCTGGCCCAACCACTACACCATTTTTCCTAATGTGTGACTACCCATATCAGTTACAACATCTTCAGTTTCCAAGTTTTCAGTGCCTTTTTCTTATAGTATACAAAATAGGATTCTGGATTGCTCTTCATTTCGTTCAATTTATCCCCTTGCTTTTCAACGTATATATATATTAACCCGCCTTGTTTACCTATTTCTTCTACAATTCACATGACTCATTGAAACCAACTTTCTCCTTCCTACATTTTATATCTACAGCAGTTATCCTGTATAATGATTTCTTTTTGGTCGCTACTCTCCTAACCGACGAGTCGGAGAGGATACGAATGTCCATTCACCCTACCACCCATCTTCCTTTTAGCTTCCTTGATCAACGACGAGTAAAGATCCCGGAAAAGATCAAAGGGAGTACAATACACTTTATATTCACGTCTTGAATAATGAGGGGGGTAAAGAAGAAAGTCCGATTTCTCTCTCCTTTGCGGATATGCCCTTATTCAGCTCTTGAAAGAAAGAGAGAATGATCAAACTCAACTAGACGACAGTTCCTCTTGTTCAAACCTCTCTTGCCGAGTCTTCTCCTCATAGCGAGTTTCGCTCTCGCTTCGCGTGTCCTATACTGACTGTTGAAAAAGAATTGATTGTGAAAGACAAGTGTTTCATTCCCCTCCCTAATCGTTGAAATTCGAACTGTCCGCTAGCTCCTCCTTTGTTTGGATTATAGCCCTTCTTTGGGGATTTACTAGAAAAAGTAAATCTTTCCAGTTTCAAATGCTACTATTTCTTCGTGGGAAGGAAGTCCCAAATCTCCTTACTCTTTTCTCATGTCGTCCTACTTTCACTTCTATGGACCTTCTATCCATAACGAGTTCCAGGATTGGTGAATCGATGTGGGAATGAATAGATAAAACGATTTTTGAGTACATAGTATAACCGTGTAGCTCATCCAGAAGATCATCAATGACCAGTATCGGGTATTTCTTTTTTACGGTTTGCGCATTGAGTTGCCTATAATCCATAGGCGCCACGAACCTTCTTTCTTCTTTACAAGAAGAGCCGGTGAGGCATGAACTAGGTTGTAGAGTACCATTCTAGAGTAACTCCTTTATTATGGCTTCAATTTCATCCGGTGGTGTGAATACCTATAAGGCCTTTGATTCACTGGTTGACTATCGTGAGGTGAATCCGATGGTCACATGGTCTTTTAGGAGGGAGGGTAGTGGGTTCTAAGAACACATCAGAGAAAGAGGACCAAACCTGCTTGAGTCCTCTTCTACATCTTAAGTACTTCCCACTCCAATGGATCTCGTTTTTAGAATAGCTTTGATCCGGCCATGTAGAGCACTCATAGAGGTCCGGCTTCACGTCAGTAATCTACCACACCCATGCCGGAATTCAGTAGAGTCCCACGAGTCAATCGACAAAAGCGAGAAACGAGGTTGTTCGACAAGGCTACGGTCTAACTTTTTATTCCTAGCGGAGTTCAATACGAAAATAAAGGCGCTCCGCGTTGGGAATGGCGTACGTAGTACGGGTGGTATTTTAGGTATAACTGATCAGGGTTGTTCTGAAAGCAAGTCAATTGGTGCTTTGGAAAGTGAGTGCCAGAGGCTAGTCACTGCTTGGTTTACAGAAGGGAAGGAAGAAAGAGATACCGAAGCAGATTCAGTATAGAAAAGAAGAAATTGATACCATTCATTCCAGCTTATTTGATACCCACTTAAAGTTTCTATCAAACCATGTCTTTTTCTTCGAACGTCAATCTCGTAGGAATTTCGATTGGAAGTGTGGTATTGAAGGGCGAAGCCTTTACTCTTTGACTTGTTTCTTTGAATATATCATAATATTGACTGCGCACTTCGAAAGATGATGGTGTATTCCGAGGATCAGTCCGTTTTTTATTGAATTCAAAAATTGATAGATCTGGATGATTCAAAGAATGATTCTTCCCTGGGTATTTCCCCGGTACCATTATTTAAATTGGAGCTTTTCAATTCTTTAGGGTTTGAGACCGCTCGTAACGATTTTTTTCTTTTATGGCTGGGTGGGAAAGAAAAGGATTTTACTCTTGAAGATATCAACTCATACGCCTGCTCCATACATTCAAAAACATTTTTGGTACTTCCTATGAGAATGGATAAATAGAAATGGGTACATTCCTCTTTCTCTTTCCTGGCCAAACTACCCATAAAAAAGAAGAGAGAGAGCTGTAAGAGCGGTAAAAGCAAGCTCGGTGGCCCGGTTCACTACAGGTTGATATATCCTTTTCTTTTGAAAGAAAAGTCAATTCGCTATGCTATAAGGTACCAATTCAAAAAGGTATAAAAAAAATCTACAGTGGGAGTCCCTATCTACTTTCGATTCCCTTATTACTTTGCCAATACATCATACTGATTTTACGCTTCCTTACGCTTTCTTTCAAGCATTGCTTCCAGGACAACGGAGAGTATTCCAAGATAAAGAACCAGAAATGAGGTTGACACTACTGAAAGATAAAAGAATGGTGGATAGATGGATTCGCACCATCCCAAAACCGAAATACAGACATACCAAAAAAAGACGCAAATAAATACTCCACCACCAGCCTACCTACTAGCATGTATTAAGCGAATAGCTTGTATGGTAGTTGTTAAAGATGTATGTAGTCCCGGAAGAGAAGCAATTGTCGTACGACCTGTAAGCGTAACTTTTGACTTCCTTGCCGTTTGTGAATTGAGTCAATCGAGTTACGTTTGAAAAATGAATGAGTGGACCGAATATCCATGGCAGAACCCCACACTGGTCAAAAAGAAAAGTAAATCTCTCTAAAAAATAAGCACTTCAACAAGTCAGGGCCCTTTATTATACAACTCCTATGCGTAATTGATATGGTATTCTCCATATATATATACTACTAGGTACGAAATAACAGGAAAGATAGAAATAGTGACTTTGGCTTCAAATAGAGAGCAGCTTAAAGGGAACTCACACTGGAGGACTGCTCTGATAAAATAACTGAACACTGGCTAGGAACTGGGCTGCACTAAGCCCGACACTTTTTGGGCTTCTTCATGAATCTAGTTTTCAGGTAAGGTCAGATCATCTTATTGAATAGATATCTGAAAGAAAGCAAAGGAATGAATCGTTTTTCCAATTACCTTCTCTAGAAAACCATAGATCTTCTGGTTACCATTGACTATCCGGCACTTTCGTCTGTAGAGCGAAGCAAGAAATTGCAGGGAAGGGCTTGCCCTGCTAATATCAGCCTTGTTTGGAACGGAACAATAGATGCAATCCATTTCAATGTATGTCACTAAGTTCACCATTGCAGTGGAGACGTCAGGCAATTGAGCGTTCCCTAGAGTTTGGTTCAAAGGCTAAGGACTCCCCGCCGCCTTCATAAGGGCACTAAGGCGGAGCACGGAAAATCAAATTGGGCACCCATGTTTTACCAGTCCCGGATCTCAGGGCCGTTTTGCCAACCGCCGACATGAACGAAATCGAATTTCATTGCGGGAAATTAGGATTTCATGAGGGAGGAAAAGGCGAGGCGGAGGGTGGAGAGTCGTACAATGCATTGGTGGGATGAAGGTGCTAGCTTGGCTGAGATAGGAAGTTTCGATGTGTATGTAGATTTGGTTCTAGTGCCCCCACCCTTTTCGAGATCTGTCAGGATTAGCAAGATGTTATGGTGTAAACTATAGAGAAATGGAATGAATGAAATGTATCTAAGAAGAAAGGAAGCCATGCTCCATCCTGTTTATAAAAAGAACATCACCTCCCTTTTTGGTTAGATACCGCTCCGTTAGGTACTAATGCTTCTACCTATCACCCTCCGGGTGAGTTTGAGAGCTGTGTTTTTTCCAACGTTAATAGCATTCCGCGAGAAAAGTCATCTACTGATGTTGTCAGCGGAGTCCCTCGTCCATCCATGTATGAATAGCGGTATCCCCCATTTTGGACAGTGATGAGGTAGTCGACGCAATTTGCATGTGTATTTGTGTTCGGCTTTGCTACTTTCCTTCTAGACTATAAAAGAATGTCCGCGGAAGGGAATAGTCTACGTGGCCCGGGGTAGTCTTTCAATTCCTTTATCGGGTGGGAGAGTTTAGAACCAGTTAAGCCAATAGCTGCTGCTTTAGTCACACTAGCTACATCAGTTGATCATGGATTTAGCATACCACCTCAGAATAGTCTACGTGGCCCCTTGTTTTTACTACAATTTAATATAGTGAATCCAGTAATGCCGACAGCCCTTTTAAAAGCGCTAGGCCGGGCTTGCCCCTGACTCTCAAAAAGACCTGGAGGTTTTGCCTCAACTCATTCCATGAATGTTGTTTCATTCCCCACGCGGCTGAATCCAACTCTGTCTTTATCCTGCCTTGGAGTTCTCTCTCATAACTGAAGCCAGGAGGTATTCAATTTATCGGATTTCGAGCTAGCTGCCCTTTTCTTGCTCCTTGCCATTAGCGCAGCCCTTTTCTTTTTCTTAGCTAGCGTAGTTTTTTACCTTAAAAAGAAGGCGCCAGCGCTTTTGTAGTGACCCCTCCGGGGTCCCGGGCTGCTTTGGCGCGCCCCACCCCGTCAGTCCTGTGTTGTACTTGACTTGACTCTCCCCCGCTTGCTGCTTGCTGATCGCTGTGTTCAAAAATGACACGAAGCTGGATATGAGTAGATGTTGTTGGTCGAAAACGTCTTTCATTCACAATGAAACAGAATGGTCTCGCTCGATGCGTCATTTTATGATGTGTATTTTCATATTAAGAGTTCTTAAAAGTTATCAACTCAAAGCCCAACCGTAAAAAGGATGCTACAATGTTCGAAATTATCAACTTAACATGCCCCCTTACTTCCTTCGTGACCTCCCACTACTTCATCTACCAAAATGATTAGGCAGATCTCCTTTTTTCTAGCATTAAACCTGCTCATGATCCTTAGGCTATAGAGCATGGAGTAGACAGAGAGATGAAAGGACCACCTTCTCCTGCTTGCTTGATCGGAATCTATTCACATTTAGAATAGCTGAAGTGCTACTTAACTTCACTTAGTAGTTGAAACTCGGAGAGACAGAGAGAGTCCTCTCTCATACTTGCCAATTCCAAAGCTGATCAACAAGGGAATTGGCAGGAACCAACCTTAGTTGCCCCTCGGTAGAGTGAGTCTACTTAGCGAACTGGCAGGACGCGGAGATCGATTGATCAATATGCATATCGAGAGTTGATGGTTGACCGCCGTCCCCCTTGTCCTGTCCTGGAGGCTCCCCGGCCGGGGAGGCAAAGGGGATTGCTATCGTCACCCTTTCTCCCGGTGTATGTGAAAGAGAAAAAGTGACGAACTTTTTAGATTTTCGGTCTGCGGTTGGTTGGTCCAAAGAACGAGAGTCAACTTCCTTAAGTCCGTTCGTCCTCAATAGCTCAGTTCGGTAGAGCGATCGGCTGTTAACTGATTGGTCGTAGGTTCAAATCCTACTTGGGGAGATTTGATTCATTCAGAATTCGAATTGATAGTTATAGCTTTTCTGACTAGCGACCCCTGTCCTTCTCCTTTTTCTTTTTCAAAAGACGCAGCAGAATCGTCAAACGGGACATCAAAAGTGGGAAGTTGATTGTAGGATTTCTATTCCTCACTCTCGTATAGGTGAACTTGGTTCGTTCAATGAAAAGGGATAAGAAGGATCCACTGGGAATGAATGGGAAGACTGGGGTAGTATCTTCATTAGCCGGAAGGAATTAGTCTCCACTAGCGTAATTCTAAGAACGAACAAGAAAAGGCGTCACTGTTTAGGTAGGAGGATGGATGGATGTGGTCCAATGGCTAAAGCTCTGCCAGCTTCTTGTAGACTGGCAGTCTCCGAGAGGAACCTTCACCCCCCCCCCCCCGGGTTAGGCCGGGTGGGATGGTATACTTTTTTTTCGCCACAAGTAGGAACTCTGTCCTTGGTAAGACACAAGGGGGGAAGGAAGATCTTCACTCATTCATTAAGTGCCTGCGGTGAGACGCGACCCACAACAAACGAAGGGGGTGGAGGGAGACCGAAGAAGGAACAATTGTCTTGAATGCTACGCTGGGATCAGCAGCTTCCAGTGAAGACAAAATGAGTCGGGCAGGAAGAGGAAGATCGGGCGGGGAAAACGGGGTTCGAACCCGCGACTTCTGACGTGACAGACCAGCACTCTAACCAACTGAGCTATTTTCCCCTTTCGTAACTACTGTCGATTCAACAGTCACCTACCGGTTACCTTTGTAACTATACCAAAGTAGCTGTACAACAGAATGACCTTCGCCTTTAGTACTTTTCTTTTTCTTTTGACGACAGTAAAGAAATGGCTCTGCTCGCTTAGACTAGGGCTCTGCGCTCTATCAGCTATCAATTAGTTGGCGCTACGCGCGACTTCAGTTGACAAAAGCAAACAAGATAGCGCTAGTGTCGCACCCTGAGTTCTAGGGGATACTCACCGTACGAACTGGATAGCAGATGCTTGGATTATGGGGCATAACTGCTCCCACGTCCCAGCTTCCTGGTAGGCCTGCGCTTATGCGCGACAACACAAGCCCTGCTATTCCATCGTCGATATAAACTATCCACTAGAGATCAAAGGCACTTCCGTCGACGTACTTCAAACCATACACACATGGTACGTAAACGGCGTTGAACAACTGATATCACAACAGATCTCTACGACACAAAAGATTGAAATAAGTTGCAAATGGCTCTCATTAGAGCAGAGATAGCAAATACAATCATTCAGAGGGCACCTGCCCCAACAATACATCATTACAATACAGCGGAAGCATTCAACATGTCTGAGTACAGACAAGAACCAAATAGGCCTAAGAGGCCGGAAACGAAAAGACGGATCCCATCCACGAAGTCTCGGATCCTGCCCGGGTCCGCTATCTACTCGTCAGCAGTCTCGTCGTCATACTCCACGTAGTAGCCACCATGTAGATTCTCGGAAACGTCGTCTGCGGAAACCACAGCCCCAAAGGGGTCAGTACATAAACGTACTGGCAAGCAAGACTCACAGTTCACCCAAGTGTAACCCGTCAACACCAAGCACAGATGCCTTGGGTTCAACGGAAGAAAAGGGGTATGAAAGATGCTGTAACTGGCTGCGCTAACCAACTACAGAAACATATTACAACTGCCGGCTAACAGAAAGGATATAAGATCGAGGATTGTAACCAACTGAAAGATAACTTCAAACAAACCCATCCTGGATCTCGCCCCTTATCCAAAGAAGCAATCCGAGGATAACTCACACAGTTGTAATAAAGGTGAATCAAGTTATTGTGCCATCACCCTAGTACTAGTCAAGTTATTAAGCATTGGGTGTAACATGTTTGATCATTATGTTTAAGTTGTCCTGAGTACTTGTTAGCCAGTACTTTCACCAAGTAATCCATAACCGCGGAAAACACGGCTTCTCGAGAAGATTATCCCTGCAGGGTTGCACCAATTTGGCCATACACGCAAGAATATCCCGCCAGACGGGAATCAAACCCACCAAGCGAGGTACTCTACACAACTCGACTCTTCTTCGCATCAAGCCCAAAGAACCTTGGGCGCACGGCTAATCGAGCCCAGAAGAAAATGGACCCTCATAGCACTCTAAGAACGTGTCCCCCTATATGCCGACTACAAAAGTTCCACCCTGGCCTGGGCTCGCAAAAACATGCATGCGGCAAATGGAAAACACGAACTAAATGAGGCGATTTGGACGAGATGCGAATCGAATCAAATTGAGGGGGGCGCCCATACTCGCTTCCCACATGCGGTTAGTGCGCTCATCATGGATCAGTAGACAAGACCCTTTTCCTATTAGGGTCGACACTAGCAGGCCTCAAAACCACACAGGGCCTCCTGCCGGTGCCTTATCATCAAATTTATTATTAATAACAATAACATTAGCATGATTGATTGATTAAACATCGAGCCCCCAGAACATAATAGAGATAGTAACAGAAAGTAACGGGTGACAGACTCGAGCAAAACAACCTAAGCATGCTAGTAAGACACGGGCAACAAGCAATGGTTATAGGTATGGAGGTGAGGCAATATCAGGGTTAAGGGATTCATGTGATAGGTTCGTAACAGAAACAACAACTACTAAGGCTAGCAGAAAAGAACAACAGAAAGTATCGGTAACCAATGTTGAAAGGAACACAGTGGTTCATGTGAGTGATAACTTGCCTGCAAACCCAGTAGCCTGGTACTGAGCTAACTCCTTAGAAGGGGTGTCGTAAGGATCGTCGGTCTCAACGTCGTCGTTTATCCGGGAAGAAGCAAACAGACAATGCAGAAAAGGTAGACAATCAATATCATGGCATTGTGCACAATCAAGATGATGCATGACAAGTTAATGGTTGCATCAAAATAAACTAGTTGACAAGATAGAAACAGGATTAAATGGACCCACATGCAATTTGAGTTGCACATGAAAAGCCCATGAATTATGGTGGAATTAATTGTTTTACAACTAATCAAATTGTGTAAGTGAATTAGCATGATGCATGGATGAGGAAAACAACAAAATAACAGCAATAGAATCAAATAGAAATTAAGGTTTACCAAGTTTAGAAATTCATTTATTAAGTGTTGGAATTTTGGTTACTTAAAGGTGTCACACAAGCATTTGTTGTTTTCATCAAGTTTAATTGTTCAAAATAGGTAACAAAGTTTATATTTGATAAGAACACACAATTTTTAGGTGGATTGCATGTTTCACTTGTTGAAAAAGGATTTCAAATAAATTATTTACGAATTAAACAAGTTTAAGCAAGAATTAAATGAATTTAATTCAAACATGAACTTATTTGAGGTTTTATTTGTTCAAAACATTAAGTGAGATTCATATTTGAAAAGTTTATGCTTTTATGGTTTGAAAACATATTTTATATGTCCCAAAGAATTTGTTTTGAGCAAGTTATAAATTTAACAATATTAAATGAATTAAACAAGATTTAAATCATTTAACCAATTTTAATTATTCAAAACATGAAACAAATTTTATATTTGAAAAGGTGGTTTAATTTTGCATGGAAAACATATTTCATTTGTTGAAATTGGGTTTAAAATGAGCAAGTTATTATTTTGGCAATTTTGAATGCAATAATTAAGAAACAGTTGTTTTCAGCAATTTAAATTATTCAAAACAGCAAACAAAATTTATATTTGGAAAGTACATGAAAAATTGATTGGAAAACATATTTACTTTGTTGAATTTGGAATTTTTATGAACAAGTTATGAATTTTGCAATTTTAAGTGAATTTGACAAGTGTTCAAATATTGCACCAATTTAAAATATTCAAAACAGTAAACAAATTTTATATTTGGATAGAGTATTTAATTTGGTACAGAAAACATATTAAAAATGTTGAATTTGGAGTTAGGATGATTTATTTATGCAATTTCCAAATTTAAGGTGTAATCTGCCAATTGTTATTAACTAGGGACTTAGAATTAATTTTACAGGGACCTAGAAGAACTGGCAGGGACTGGGTTGCAATTAGCTGTTTACTGGAGTTGTGAAAAATAAAAATAAAAAACTGGGTTTAATCCGCGGGGGTGGGATTCGAACCCACCCCCTCTACTGCGCTCGCAAGGCACCGGGCCAGTGGGGTGGACTTCGGGTTGTGATGGAAAGGGCAGTGGGGGGGATAAGTGCTGTGATTTGCGGGTGGGTTCCTGAACTAATTGAACCTGAGCGGAAGGGTTACAGGTCGCTGGTCGATCCCTGCACCGGCTGCTCGCCGTGGTGGTCTGCGGCTGCGGCGGTTGGTGCTGGGAGGGTACGGTGGCCTAGAGGAAAGGAGGGAGGGAGGCAGGGGACCGGAGGGGGCCTCACCTTGGTGCGATTGGAGGCGAGGCGGACGAGGCAGTGAGCGGTGGCGAGCAGACGTACAGGGGCGAACAGGGACAGCAGGTGGCGGTTGGAGGCGACGGCGTGGGCACTCCGGTTGCTCCCAGCAACCGGCGAGGGGACGAGGAGCCTCCGGGGACCGCCCCGGTTCCATTCCGGCCCTCAGGTGCTCCTCGAGGTGGATGTGGTGGCCGGCGATGAGGGGAGGCGGTGGTCTGACGGGAGCTCACGGTGGTGGTTTCAGAGATTCAGAGGAATAGCAGAGAGGAGAGGGAAGATAGGAAGGACGGCGGCGAGGGGAGACATGGAGCAGCTAGGGTTAGCAGGGCTCGGGAGGGTAGGTAGTTTATAGGGAAGAGGGACTTGTACGGCGGAGCATCGAGCGGGGAAGAGGTTGATCCTGCGGTGATGGACGTGTTCGTACAGACATGACATCACCGTGAGGAAGGAGAAAGCGACGGGTAGGGGTACTGGGCCAAAAGAATAAGAAGTGGGCTGGGTGGTTATGGGCTGCTGCCTCCTCTTCTCTTTTTGTTATTTTTTTGTTTTACTGTTTTTTTTTTGTAGCAAAAGCAAAAAGGAAGCATTGGATGGTTTTTAAGTGGTTAAAATTTTTGGAAATTTCAGTGTAGGTTATTTATACCATTAGCAAACAGATGCCAACTTCCAAAGTCAAAAGTTTGAATTTTTATTGGATATTTGTATTTCAACCAACTTTGAATGAATTTTCATATTAAGTAAACCTTATGAAATAAAAGCATTTTGATAGGGTAGCCCCTAAGAATTAAAAGATTAAAATTAGTTGGTTGAATTGATAATGTTTATAAAGTGGTTATAACTCAACTTGGGTGCTGTTTGAAAGAATTTGATTTGAAATTGGAATATTTTGTTAATTAATAGAAACAACCATTTAATAGGGTGAACCCTATTATTAGTTGGATTAGACACATTGGAAAGGTTTGATATTTGATAATTTCCAAATGAGGTGTTGATGATGATTTTGCTTTGAATTTGAAAACCAATTTGGAAAGGCTTAGTGGAATTTATAACACCATTTTATTAAGTGATTCACATGGAATAAAGTGAAACAAATTGGTTGTTTTTATTTGTTATTTTTATTCCAAAAGTTGTAACAGAACAAGTATGAAAACATTGTTTGAGTAAGGTTTGAATTTGAGTTGTGAAAACAGTGGAAAACAAATGCAACAATTTAGAAACAAAAGCAAACAACATGGAAACAATATGATGACATGATGCAATACTTAAATAACAAGAAATCAAACATTCTAAATGGTAGGTTTTCATACTTGGGATGTTACAAAACGCCCCCCCCCCCCTTGAAGGAATCGCGCCCCGAGATTCCTACTGAGAAAAGAAAAGGTCCGGATACTTCTTGGGAAGATCCACTTTGAGCTGTTACACGTGAAACACATCGTGCACATTGGATAGACGTCAGGGAATTTGGAAACCACCGGAACATTTTCAAGTAAAGGGAGAGGTTTTGTATTGAGGGTGTATAGCTGGATAAAATTTGATGCATTTGGAGAATAGACTATCTGTAATGAGGGTGGAACAGGGTTATTGACATCAAATCAATACCAGAATAACATCAATGTCAGAATCAGCAACATGAGAGTAACGAGGAATATGTGGCCTCCCATTAGAATTGGATTGTTCTTACTTATCTTGGAAGTAAACATTTGAGATCCCGAGGAGTGAACAGAGATTTGATTGCTTAGTGGAACCAGAATTAGGTTGTTTGTTGTGGAAAAGATTGTTGTCACAAAAGAATGTGATGCTTCGGTATCAAACAACACTTTAGCTGGAATAGAGTTTAGCAGATGAACGAAAAAACTTTGATTAAAGAGAACTTGATCCATATGGAGAATAGACTATTTGGAATGTGGTGCTTGAGGAATCAAAACAACAACAACAACAAGAACCTCTCTGGACAGATAGATTTGATATTTGGGAAGTTGATTTGACGCCGGTAGAAGAATTGAAGTAGAAAACAACAACAAGATTTCAACGGACGAAAAGGAAATGTTTAGAAGAACATGATACTGAAGCAACACCGGGAAAACGAGAGCAAGATTCCTGAGGTACTACGGAGAACCCAAAACACTTGAAAGTTTAGATGAGAAGGGAAAAATCAACGTTGCACTTCCTTACCAGAAAAGGGAGGGAGGGTGGGGAAAGAAGAAAAAGAACAGAATTCCTACTCTCACGTTTCATTTTTCCTATATAGCTACAAAATAGTTTCTAGACTCAACTGCGACCAGTAAAAAGGGATCCTACAGGCAGACAGGCTCTGATACCATTTGTCGCACCCTGAGTTCTAGGGGATACTCACCGTACGAACTGGATAGCAGATGCTTGGATTATGGGGCATAACTGCTCCCACGTCCCAGCTTCCTGGTAGGCCTGCGCTTATGCGCGACAACACAAGCCCTGCTATTCCATCGTCGATATAAACTATCCACTAGAGATCAAAGGCACTTCCGTCGACGTACTTCAAACCATACACACATGGTACGTCAACGGCGTTGAACAACTGATATCACAACAGATCTCTACGACACAAAAGATTGAAATAAGTTGCAAATGGCTCTCATTAGAGCAGAGATAGCAAATACAATCATTCAGAGGGCACCTGCCCCAACAATACATCATTACAATACAGCGGAAGCATTCAACATGTCTGAGTACAGACAAGAACCAAATAGGCCTAAGAGGCCGGAAACGAAAAGACGGAGCCCATCCACGAAGTCTCGGATCCTGCCCGGGTCCGCTATCTACTCGTCAGCAGTCTCGTCGTCATACTCCACGTAGTAGCCACCATGTAGATTCTCGGAAACGTCGTCTGCGGAAACCACAGCCCCAAAGGGGTCAGTACATAAACGTACTGGCAAGCAAGACTCACAGTTCACCCA
Organism: Alopecurus myosuroides; assembly: GCA_028641055.1. Lineage (NCBI taxonomy): Eukaryota > Viridiplantae > Streptophyta > Magnoliopsida > Poales > Poaceae > Alopecurus > Alopecurus myosuroides. The sequence goes on from CM054061.1 coordinate 99,947,194, forward strand.
AGTGTAACCCGTCAACACCAAGCACAGATGCCTTGGGTTCAACAGAAGAAAAGGGGTATGAAAGATGCTGCAACTGGCTGCGCTAACCAACTACAGAAACATATTACAACTGTCGGCTAACAGAAAGGAGATAAGATCGAGGATTGTAACCAACTGAAAGATAACTTCAAACAAACCCATCCTGGATCTCGCCCCTTATCCAAAGAAGCAATCCGAGGATAACTCACACAGTTGTAATAAAGGTGAATCAAGTTATTGTGCCATCACCCTAGTACTAGTCAAGTTATTAAGCACTGGGTGTAACATGTTTGATCATTATGTTTAAGTTGTCCTGAGTACTTGTTAGCCAGTACTTTCACCAAGTAATCCATAACCGCGGAAAACACGGCTTCTCGAGAAGATTATCCCTGCAGGGTTGCACCAATTTGGCCGTACACGCAAGAATATCCCGCCAGACGGGAATCAAACCCACCAAGCGAGGTACTCTAAACAACTCGACTCTTCTTCGCATCAAGCCCAAAGAACCTTGGGCGCACGGCTAATCGAGCCCAGAAGAAAATGAACCCTCATAGCACTCTAAGAACGTGTCCCCCTATATGCCGACTACAAAAGTTCCACCCTGGCCTGGGCTCGCAAAAACATGCATGCGGCAAATGGAAAACACGAACTAAATGAGGCGATTTGGACGAGATGCGAATCGAATCAAATTGAGGGGGGCGCCCATACTCGCTTCCCACATGCGGTTAGTGCGCTCATCATGGATCAGTAGACAAGACCCTTTTCCTATTAGGGTCGACACTAGCAGGCCTCAAAACCACACAGGGCCTCCTGCCGGTGCCTTATCATCAAATTTATTATTAATAACAATAACATTAGCATGATTGATTGATTAAACATCGAGCCCCCAGAACATAATAGAGATAGTAACAGAAAGTAACGGGTGACAGACTCGAGCAAAACAACCTAAGCATGCTAGTAAGACACGGGCAACAAGCAATGGTTATAGGTATGGAGGTGAGGCAATATCAGGGTTAAGGGATTCATGTGATAGGTTCGTAACAGAAACAACTACTACTAAGGCTAGCAGAAAAGAACAACGGAAAGTATCGGTAACCAATGTTGAAAGGAACACAGTGGTTCATGTGAGTGATAACTTGCCTGCAAACCCAGTAGCCTGGTACTGAGCTAACTCCTTAGAAGGGGTGTCGTAAGGATCGTCGGTCTCAACGTCGTCGTTTATCCGGGAAGAAGCAAACAGACAATGCAGAAAAGGTAGACAATCAATATCATGGCATTGTGCACAATCAAGATGATGCATGACAAGTTAATGGTTGCATCAAAATAAACTAGTTGACAAGATAGAAACAGGATTAAATGGACCCACATGCAATTTGAGTTGCACATGAAAAGCCCATGAATTATGGTGGAATTAATTGTTTTACAACTAATCAAATTGTGTAAGTGAATTAGCATGATGCATGGATGAGGAAAACAACAAAATAACAGCAATAGAATCAAATAGAAATTAAGATTTACCAAGTTTAGAAATTCATTTATTAAGTGTTGGAATTTTGGTTACTTAAAGGTGTCACACAAGCATTTGTTGTTTTCATCAAGTTTAATTGTTCAAAATAGGTAACAAAGTTTATATTTGATAAGAACACACAATTTTTAGGTGGATTGCATGTTTCACTTGTTGAAAAAGGATTTCAAATAAATTATTTACGAATTAAACAAGTTTAAGCAAGAATTAAATGAATTTAATTCAAACATGAACTTATTTGAGGTTTTATTTGTTCAAAACATTAAGTGAGATTCATATTTGAAAAGTTTATGCTTTTATGGTTTGAAAACATATTTTATATGTCCCAAAGAATTTGTTTTGAGCAAGTTATAAATTTAACAATATTAAATGAATTAAACAAGATTTAAATCATTTAACCAATTTTAATTATTCAAAACATGAAACAAATTTTATATTTGAAAAGGTGGTTTAATTTTGCATGGAAAACATATTTCATTTGTTGAAATTGGGTTTAAAATGAGCAAGTTATTATTTTGGCAATTTTAAATGCAATAATTAAGAAACAGTTGTTTTCAGCAATTTAAATTATTCAAAACAGCAAACAAAATTTATATTTGGAAAGTACATGAAAAATTGATTGGAAAACATATTTAGTTTGTTGAATTTGGATTTTTTATGAACAAGTTATGTATTTTGCAATTTTAAGTGAATTTGACAAGTGTTCAAATATTGCACCAATTTAAAATATTCAAAACAGTAAACAAATTTTATATTTGGATAGAGTATTTAATTTGGTACAGAAAACATATTAAAAATGTTGAATTTGGAGTTAGGATGATTTATTTATGCAATTTCCAAATTTAAGGTGTAATCTGCCAATTGTTATTAACTAGGGACTTAGAATTAATTTTACAGGGACCTAGAAGAAATGGCAGGGACTGGGTTGCAATTAGCTGTTTACTGGAGTTGTGAAAAATAAAAATAAAAAACTGGGTTTAATCCGCGGGGGGTGGGATTCGAACCCACCCCCTCTACTGCGCTCGCAAGGCACCGGACCAGTGGGGTGGACTTCGGGTTGTGATGGAAAGGGTAGTGGGGGGGATAAGTGCTGTGATTTGCGGGTGGGTTCCTGAACTAACTGAACCTGAGCGGAAGGGTTACAGGTCGCTGGTCGATCCCTGCACCGGCTGCTCGCCGTGGTGGTCTGCGGCTGCGGCGGTTGGTGCTGGGAGGGTGCGGTGGCCTAGAGGAAAGGAGGGAGGGAGGCAGGGGACCGGAGGGGGCCTCACCTTGGTGCGATTGGAGGCGAGGCGGTCGAGGCAGTGAGCGGTGGCGAGCAGACGTACAGGGGCGAACAGGGACAGCAGGTGGCGGTTGGAGGCGACGGCGTGGGCACTCCGGTTGCTCCCAGCAACCGGCGAGGGGACGAGGAGCCTCCGGGGACCGCCCCGGTTCCATTCCGGCCCTCAGGTGCTCCTCGAGGTGGATGTGGTGGCCGGCGATGAGGGGAGGCGGTGGTCTGACGGGAGCTCACGGTGGTGGTTTCAGAGATTCAGAGGAATAGCAGAGAGGAGAGGGAAGATAGGAAGGACGGCGGCGAGGGGAGACATGGAGCAGCTAGGGTTAGCAGGGCTCGGGAGGGTAGGTAGTTTATAGGGAAGAGGGACTTGTACGGTGGAGCATCGAGCGGGGAAGAGGTTGATCCTGCGGTGATGGACGTGTTCGTACAGACATGACATCACCGTGAGGAAGGAGAAAGCGACGGGGAGGGGTACTGGGCCAAAAGAATAAGAAGTGGGCTGGGTGGTTATGGGCTGCTGCCTCCTCTTCTCTTTTTGTTATTTTTTTGTTTTACTGTTTTTTTTGTAGCAAAAGCAAAAAGGAAGCATTGGATGGTTTTTAAGTGGTTAAAATTTTTGGAAATTTCAGTGTAGGTTATTTATACCATTAGCAAACAGATGCCAACTTCCAAAGTCAAAAGTTTGAATTTTTATTGGATATTTGTATTTCAACCAACTTTGAATGAATTTTCATATTAAGTAAACCTTATGAAATAAAAGCATTTTGATAGGGTAGCCCCTAAGAATTAAAAGATTAAAATTAGTTGGTTGAATTGATAATATTTATAAAGTGGTTATAACTCAACTTGGGTGCTGTTTGAAAGAATTTGATTTGAAATTGGAATATTTTGTTAATTAATAGAAACAACCATTTAATAGGGTGAACCCTATTATTAGTTGGATTAGACACATTGGAAAGGTTTGATATTTGATAATTTCCAAATGAGGTGTTGATGATCATTTTGCTTTGAATTTGAAAACCAATTTGGAAAGGCTTAGTGGAATTTATAACACCATTTTATTAAGTGATTCACATGGAATAAAGTGAAATAAATTGGTTGTTTTTATTTGTTATTTTTATTCCAAAAGTTGTAACAGAACAAGTATGAAAACATTGTTTGAGTAAGGTTTGAATTTGAGTTGTGAAAACAGTGGAAAACAAATGCAACAATTTAGAAACAAAAGCAAACAACATGGAAACAATATGATGACATGATGCAATACTTAAATAACAAGAAATCAAACATTCTAAATGGTAGGTTTTCATACTTGGGATGTTACAGCTAGCGCCCGCGGAGAACTTTCGTTTGTTCGCCTTCTAAAAGGCCTACTGACCTGCCGGTGAAAAGCCGGTTCAAAAAAAAAAGAATAAGACGTAGTGAAAAAGTACCAAAACAACTGAAGCCTACATCCCACTACGTCTGGGTTCCCCCTTCCTATGAACCTTGAGTCAATAGGTAGGGTCAACTATACCAAAGTGGAAGGGCCACTATCTAAGCTATTAGTGGGCTGGTTTGAACTATTGATTTACTGAATCGAGTGAAGCTGTGTTGCGTAACATATAGGTCGCCAAGGCCTAGAAGTACAAGTGGTCGCCCTAACGGTCACTCTCAAACTCACTACTTGAGTGACGAAAGTCACTTAGCTTCTTTAATAGGGCTTCCCAAAGAACCCCTCCGGGGCCCCGGGAAGAGGAAGAAGGAGATAGAGCAAAGGTATCCTCTTTCTGTCCGCTCTTCCCGGCATGTAGAGATCCGATTGGGCTTATAGTTTAATTGGTTGAAACGTACCACTCATAACGGTGATATTGTAGGTTCGAGCCCTACTAAGCCCATCTGACCTGCTTAATCAATGACTCCGGTAGTCACCTGAAGCACTCTCTCGGATAGCCCACAGCCTCTCTTCTGTCAACGAGTCAGTTACAAAAGTGCGAGATAGCTCAGTCTTACTACCTTGATGGGCGCGCAAGCATCTTGCGCAAGCCATTTTCTAAAGTGCAAACCGCTTTTGAGTTTAGGTTTGGTCAGCTTCATACGCGATGTGGCGAAAAAGACTGATTCAACGAAATATGCCATGCCAGCTTTAAGATTTAAAACGTGTCGTCTACTTCCAGGAAATGTTCGGAACAGAGAACTTTCTCTAATCCAACGCTGCATTCTCCGAAGATTGAGGAACAAGAGGAGATCCATTAAAAGAAATCTTTCTCAGAAAGAAAATCTAAACAGTAACATCAAATCACAAACTACACGAAAGTTGTCCCTTTATTATGGGGATTTACCCATAAGGGAGATGCACAGAGGAAGAGAACGAACTTCATATATCCCTTTTTTACTCAATCAAGAAACAAGATCGGACGTGATTCCGGTTCGTCTCCATTTTAGTGACACTCTTCCTCAAGCAAGGCAGCCGATAAGTCATCGAAGGGTTTGTTTGAATAATGGACTGGTAACCATTACTCATTTGAAAGTTTCCCACGGTGATCTAATATCTTTTAAAGAAAATGACGCGAGAACCCGCGGTGAAGAAATAAGGAGATCTTTCTATCTCGACATATCAGTTGGCAAAATAATAGGCAAATTCCTACCGGCCAAAATCTGGAGAAGAACAAAAACGGAATTGTTCCGCTTACTCATCACAACTCAGAGGGGATGCCGCTTACTACTCCAATCCTTGTTTTTGCAAGAGTTGCGTTCTTATATGCAAGAGGAAGACTTTGAAAGAACAAAGAAGTTTGGATCCGCAAAAGTATGCTTAGGCAGTTCCTTCGCTGAGCACAACAGAATGAAGAGGAATTTGTTTCATTTCAAATACTTCTTCTTATTGAAAAGAGGGAAGGAGAAAAACCGAAATCTTCCTACTCGAACAATAAGTCCTTTTGTTTACGAGTCTTCTTTATGTCCTTTTGTTTACAAGTCTTCTTTATATAGTAATTCGACCTATTGCTCCGGATCCCCGTTTACTAGGAAGATAAGAATCAAAAGGATCGAACTACCTACTCATTATTTGGAGGTGAATCATAGAACACTAAAAGTTGTGGTATCTTATGGACCTAACATAGGTCACATCCCTCACGACATAAGTTGAAAGATCTAAACCTTCCTCTTCGGAGCGGAAACGGACGTGGCCAAAACATATAAAAAAAGATCGGCCTAGTCGCTCATAGGGACATATCTATCCGGATAGAGGATAGTCTAGATCAATTTTGATCCAAATCTCTATCTATATAGATAGGTATCTCTATGGATAGAGATAAAGATAGGGATCCCTATAAATCGAAATATATGGAAAAAGTGCACTTTTTGACTACTACTATTTATTATACTTTTTAAAGGAAACATCATTTTTCGATTTTGACTGAATTGGTCGGAGCGTAGACGAGCAAGCAGAGCCCAGGAAAGAGGTCGGATCGTCATAGAGCAGTCGACTATAAGTATAAGACTGCTGGCCTGAGAGAAGGCAGTCTCTCTCGGGAAACATGGCCCAATTTCTCTTCTTTCTTTTCACACGGGCAACAATTGGGAATAAAACTGACCATGAACATGAGTTTAAAATGTAAAAAAAAAAGGTCTGAAAGACTTATTCTTTTTTTTAAGGAGGATAATAAAATGTAAAGATTATTTGTTGATGTTATTATGTGTTATTTAGTACCTTTGGGAAAAGTTTTCTACTTTGGGAGTTCTTGACAGGTCCCAAGTGGAGGAGATTAAGAGGTCATTAAAGAATTCTTCCTTTTAGTTCTCTTCGATGTATCGATCATGCATTCCTAAACCACATAAGCCAGGGGAGATGCGCCCCATTAGACAGCCTCATAAGGCAGACATCATTGTCATGGATACGGCTTTTGAACATCGTTTTTTAAGACATCTTTCTAACGTACTCCCATGGGTTTCGAAAAGGGAGAGGAGTCATCCCCTTTTTCGCTCATGTTCCAAAATTGGGAAAGGTTGTTGATAGACTCATTCAAGCAGATATAGTAGGTTCTTTTTTTAATATTAATATTCATATTTGCATTTCAACATTAAGCGCGCATATTGGGCAAGGTAATGATGCCTTCTTTAATCTGATTGAAGCTAGTGATATCAAAGATCAGAATCGATCAAGTTATGCATTCTTATTTTAAGGAATACATCGGGTAAGCCCCTTATCTCCAGTTCTTTTTAATATCTTCTTACATCAACATATCATGTTGATTCATATCATATTTGGAGTAAAAAGAAGGAATTTATTGTTGTTATATATGCAGATAACTTTGTATTTGCAATTTTTTATTTGCTATTAAGAAGGGGCCAGAGTCATAAAGAGTAAGCCAAAGCTTCCAACAGATGTTGATCAAGTCTTTGGCCGAGCTCAAACTCAAACTCTTTTAAAAAAGCTTGGAACTCATTCACGAAGTCAGTCAACCCTGCTATACTATACTATACTATATTAGGAGTACTTGTCTCCATTCACTCAGACGGACTTATGAAGGCACCCACGAAGAAATTCCTCTGAATGCCTTAAAAACAAAATAGAAAATCAATTACAAAAGAAAATGCTCAACCTTGAGGAAGTACTTCTCCCTAAGATACAGACATATCTAGCTCTATATTGTTTTAGTCAAAATGAGAATGACGTCATTGCATACTTAAAAGACTTTTTTAGATAAAAAGTTATATAACATTTGGGCAGTTAAAAAAGCAAAATATAAGAATCAAAGGAAGAAAGAAAAATCCGGAATCTTTCCCTAGACCAGAAAAAAAGAGTAGTAGCTTCTCAGCGGTCAAGGCGGAATTCATACATCAACTACCGTAGTCGCTACACCTCTGATGTCTTGCCCATTTTTTAAAGAAAGAGGACCAAGAAGAAGCGCTTTCCTGTCCACGTGAGTTCCCCCATGGATCCTGCCTTGCAGACGATTGTAGCCTTTAGAAAAGTGATTCCCCTGCTCTTGACTCATCAAGCCCTGGATGGATGGCAGTTCTAGCCGATCACGGGACCGCCTCTTTGTCCAATGAAAAGTGAGAGGATTCCCTCTCTGACGACTTCGGTGAACAATGGGCAACTCCTACTACTGAAGCTAGTGGATACTGAGCCTCTTCCTCTCATCTCTGGGCTGCTCTTGGTGACAGCAACAAACGGTTTTTCTACGCCTCCATTCATGCTAGGAGAGCCCATCATACTATCCGCTGTCTTAGAGACGGGGGATACCACACATAATCTTTTTTATATGAAAAACATCACGGAGACATTCTTCTTTCGGTTGGGGACTGACCCTGAGACCAATCCCTCATCTTCACCTTTTTTATTCTAAAAAATACTGACTCCCGAGGCCAGCTCTTGGCTCACTAGAAAGGTATCTTTTTAGGAGGTGGAGAGCAATGTGAAAGAAGCTATGATCTCATTTTTATAAGGCCCCGGGCCAGATAGATTCCCCGCTGCCTTCTTCCAGAATTGTTGGGATGTCATTTAGTCTGATGTGTGGGCCGCCATCCGAAACTTCTTTCGATCAGGAAGACTGATTAAGGAGGATCATCATACTATCATTACTCTAATCCCCAAGACTGAGACTGCTGATAGGACTGGAACATTTAGACCCATTTTTCTTTGTCACTTTTTTTTCATCATTTCTATCTAAAATCCTCACTCTGCGCTTGCTGGCTGATATCATCTCCGGAAGCCAATCAAGCCTTCATTAAGGGCCGAAGAATAACTGACAACATTCTTATTGCCAATGAGCTGGTTCGGAACTTTCATCTTTCTTCTGGTGCTGCCAAGACCTGCCTCAAAGTAGATCTTCGGAAAGCCTACGACAGCGTGAACCGGCAATTTATCTACAATCAAAAAAACCAATCTTCCCTTCCGGCGACTTATGGATTCCATCTAAATCTACAAACACGTCTTTTTTGAAAAAACCTCGATTGAGTCTAGGAGACAGGCTCAAAAAAAATCCAAACAGGTTGGAGCTGCTTTTGCTTACTCCTTTCCTTGGTACTGCCCAGCAGGAAGGAAAAAGACTAGATCTCGAACCGTTGCCAGCAGCTTAGAATTCTACAGTGGAAAAGTATGATTCGTTCATCCGGAAGAAAGGATATAGAGCCGGCCGGTATTGTATTTCATTAAAAAAATGCTGACACCCGTGCTCTCTGGACCTCACGAAGTTCTTGTTCATACTAAGCCCACTTATTCTTATCTCCATGTCTGTGGCTCCCTTTGCCCACAATCACAAGCCCACTAGGCATAAAGAAAAAAGTTCCACCTTGTGCCAAAGCAGGCATCTTTCTTGGCTATCCTTCCTTTTGGCCAAGGGTCTCGCATATATGATTCTTCTTTGAAACTTTTCTTTTTGCACTTCCAGGAGTATCAGCGCTGCTTTGATAGGACAAGCAAGGTTTGAAGAGCTCTTACGCGGAAAGTCTTTCGCTCTCTCTTATTCAGCAAACTGACCTTAGTTATTTGTAAAAATAAAATGAAAAAAAAGAATAAAGAATCGAATCATAGAGTTCTGATTTCTACCGAAAGGGAGAGGAGAACAAATCAAGATCGACTGACTTACTGGAAAGAAGCGAAACTCGACTGCTTGGACAGAGTGGGATAGATCTATTGCCAGAGGTAGAGACGGATAGGTAGCTAGACTTCCATTCCAAGTTGAGGCACGAAGTAGCGAAGAGAGTTCAATTAGATTTTGCGGATGCTGGAGTGAGTTTTTGAGAAAGAACAGAACTATAGACTTTAAAGGATAAGTCGGAAGAAGATCAACCGCCCTTCCTATGCTCTTTAGAAAGTTGTTTTAGGGCATTAAGAAAGGTAGACCGTCGGGGTAAGGAAAGGGTCGATGTACATAGATTCTATATATAGAGCCCTGTATAGCTAGCTTCCTTCTTCATACGAAGACATCTTTCGAGAGTGAATGAGATAGTTCGTATGAGGTATTACGCGGATACTCCTTATATAGGGCCTCATTATGCTCGACCGTAACGTAAGGGGGAGGATGGACAGGTTCGTCAGAATAAGATAGCTGAGTACATACTTTGACTCAGGACCAGGAAAGAAAGGATAGGAAACCTCGAGCAACGGGGGAGGGTACGGAGCTCGTTCACTCGTGAAAAGAATCCGTTGCAACAAGTATGAACTTATGTTGCTTGATGGTGGCTTACCAATCACATCCACTGCCCATCCATGAAATGGCCGCGTTTTCACTATAGGATGCAAGTTTTCAGCTGGAACACTTTCTATGGATCCATTTCATTCAACTAGTGAAAAAAAAGCTTATTCTAGCCTTAGGCGCCTTTTGTTGTTTTGAAGGGCAGGAGCATAATTATTTCTCCTTGGCACAGGAGCTCTCTCATGAAATGAATCGCAAATGTCAGGGGGGCAATGTTCTCATAAAGCTAGATATGACCAAAGCTACGACAGGCTGGAATGGCCCTTACTTTTTGAAGTATTGGCAAGATTTGGTAAAAAAAAAGATGGATCAGTTATGTTCGTTCAATGTTTACTAACTGCTGGTTTTCAGTGCTCTATAATGGCAGTGTGCATGGCAAAATCGTCACGGGGACTAAGGCAGGGAGACCCGCTGGCTCCAAGTTTTTGAATCATTTTTCAGTCGGGGGCTATTAGCTCTGTATGCTGCGGGAGCGGTAAAGCTTCATGTACCTCGCGGCGGCCCGGCAACATCATCTCATATATTATATTATTTGCGGATGATACAATAATCTTCACGAATGGGTCCAAGCGCTCTCTCGAACGGCTTATGGAATCTACCTCGGGACAGCTCATAAACAAGGCGCTTGCGGCTGTTTTGTACTGTCCAAACCAGCATAGCGGGCACACTCGGCTTTGCAAGGAAAGACCTACCCATTCAATACCAGGGAGCGCCGCTATTCTCAGGGTCTATAAAAAAGGCCTATTTTCCGTTTTGAATTGAGAAGGTGAGAAGAAGCAAGTTGGAATGGAACTATCAAAAGGAGGAAAAATAACCCTCATTCAAGCCGTTCGGCAATCCCTGCCTCTCTATGTTCTGTCAGTATAAGCCCCCCCAATTTAAGTTCTAAACAGATGGGAAAACATGTATACTTCTTAGGGTAGGGGGCCAAACATCAGAGGGATAACAACATCATTGGATAGGCAGGACCAACCTACACCGGTTTAAGAAGGAGGTGTGGGACTGAAAGATTAGAGGAAATAATGCAGTCTTTTAAGCTCTGGATGATTCCAAACTAAGGATTCTCTATGGGTCAATTACATGCGCCGCAGGTACATGAAATCGGATCAACTCGGTCGACTAAGCTTTATGGTCTGCTGCACCCATGCCTCTCTCAGCCGCAAGGACGGGGTGGGCCTAGTCAAGCAACAGGGTGGAGACAGCCCCCCAAAAGTTCCCATCATATTCTTATGAGGAGGTGATTGAAAGACTCGAGGCTTTCGCCTCTTCGTACAACAAAATAAAAGTCAGGGAAGACTTTGTGATTTCTTGGGAGGAGGACCTTAAGTGAAGAGAGGCATCCCCCGAGAAACTTCGAAAAGTCGTCGAAGTGATGGATGTACTTCAGAACTCTACAGACCCAACAACGAGGCCTAAAATCCGGAAAAAAGCCGGAGACGAGTTAGTCCGACTAGTTCGAGATTGGGAAAACTCGAGAAGGTAAGGTAGTTGGGTGGGAAATATCATACTCATACTTGTTCTACACGGCCGTTGACTGGGATAAGGGTCTGGGTCTGGGTATGGGCGATCTAAATGCTCAATCAATTCCTACCAACCAAGGCTGCAAGCGCGTGCTGTTGGTGATCCAGAATGGTCTACCTCCATTTGGGAAACTCACAGGCTTCCATTGATTGGCCATGAGGCTTTTTTAGTCATTCGTTACTGCGTCAGTGGTCTTTTCTTTGATCCACATCCTTAGCCAAGACAAAGTAAGTCCGCGAAGAAGGAAAAGGGAGGAGCCTACGCTTGATTCGTATAGAATTGCATGATGCACCCTATCTGGGGGCGTACTTCTTCAACTTCAATTCACGATGGCACTCAGGTGAAGGTCAGACACTTTTCCTGACATGGCCTTCCGTAAAATCCAATCTCTCTATTCTGTGTGTGAATGCCGATTGGGGAATTCTAATGAAACATCCTCAATGGACGATGATTTCCGTTCTCTTTTGTCTTGTTGGTTTCGAAGATGGCTGTTAGTCTTCAGTGAAACTGACGAGTACGGGAATCCCTATTTGCCTACGGGGCGCCTCATTCTGAAAGCATGGATTGCTTCTGAGAGCCTAGTTCTCTCGGATCCCATACAAAGATGAAGGAAGGGATTTGACGTCACCAGCAAACGCGGAATTCTCAATTGCACTTTCCAAATCCTGTGGGCGGAGATTGGATGAGTAGTGTGCACTATCGGATTACTATACTATGACTGAGTCATATATTAATGGAAATTGTTTTCTTTGTAATGATAATGATGGTAGTCAGTCAAGATTGATCTGTTAGACGAATAGTCAGCCATCAGGCTCGTGGCCAATCAATCGCTAGTGCATTTTTTTTTACCGACCAGAATATTAGAATAGCAAATGGATTCTTCGTCTCAATGCCATGGTTTTAATAAGCATAAGGAGCCTGGCCTTGAACTCCCCTACCATTGGAATTGCATCCATGGGCATTTATATCCATTTAATGATTTTTGTTAGAATTCTATTTTAATGCGCAATAACTTTTTTATTTAGTCCTCCCTTATGCCATGGGCTTTGTTAGCCAAGACTCGAGGCAGCGCATTTCTATAAACTATATCAATATATATTTGATTTCAAATTCTATAGCAATTTGCTTCTAAATCAGACTGAGAAAGTCAAATTCTTTGTTTGCATTTCGTTCAGAATAGAGTTTTCTCTTTTTTCCATTTTGTATTTTTTAAGGCGGACTGGACCAACTCGCAGCTCGTAGCAGCAAAATTGCTGATTCGATTCTTGCATAAGCAAGTCCACCAATAGTCATAGGTTTTTGATCCAAAACCTAGGTCGAAGAAGAAGACGAGACTGAATTCTGAACTAAGATTGAGGACCCGGGAATGAATATACATATATCTATATCTATATATCTACATCATTATTTAAATGGGAGTTTCAAAGTGGTCCCATCCGATAGGGCTTGAATAGTTATTTCCCAAACTCAGGCATATTAGGTCCCCATGCCTTCAACTATCTCTGCTGATCTTTTTTTTTAATCAACAACTAGTACCCCGCCGATATCAGAAATAAAGTACAAATGAGCCCTCTTATTAAGGAAAATCAAAATGATAGCCTTCCGAGCCATTCTCATTTCAAAAGCAAAAGATCACCATCGCAGAGACATCCTTACACACTATGCGGTTGGTTTAAGTGCATCTCTCTCCATAGAGGACGGACAACCATAATCAATTTATCTCTTTTTTCAGCATGGATGCCACCCCGGAAAGTTTTTTATAAGATTTCAGAGACGTTCCTAGGGCTTCCAAATACATTAGCCAATATGAGACGTAAACATGTCAGTCAGCCAGGTCTAAAATCCACTTTTAAGTCTTATTGCTTTCTTTTTGAGTCCTCAAAATGAATTTGCAATTATGGAATCCTATCTTAAAGGCCAGCCCTATATTTTATTAATAAAAATGGAATCGAAATTTCATGAGATGGGAATTAGTATCAGAGAGAGAAATAAATGGCTTCTCTGCTTGCTAATTTTTGGCTATGAGGCTCTTTGAAGATCCAGGTAGACTAAGGATTCGTCATGGGGAGGCAGGCAAGGGGAAAAGGGATGTTTGCTTTGGTACCCGTCAATCATTTTGAATCCCGCTTTCATTGACCTTGAAGTCTGAGAGAAGGCTTTTTATTTCTATTAAAAGATCACAAATAAGAGGGGTGATCTGTCCTCTTTCAATCCTTCATCTTCTTATGAGTAGCCGCCACAGGGGGTCCTCAGTCTGAATCCTCCACTAGCATTGGACCAACAGTCAGTCTAGCTCTCGCTCTTATCCAATTTCCTTATCCTTTCAGGGCAAGGTCGGAGTAGTAGGCAAATACAATTTCTTTTGTTGCATGCGGACCCGCTTGTGAGACTGAAGAAATTGAAGCTAAATGACAATCTGAACCTACTTGCTTACATGATCTTTAAGAAACTGTGGACTTTTGCACCTTTCTGTCTAGCTTGAGTTATCTTTTAGTTCTCTCCCCTCGGCAAAGTGGATAGGAAAGAGTCTTGCTTCCATTCCACTAGCCAAGAATAAGGAGAGTTACTTTATCTTTTGAACCTCTTAAGCTTACTTTTTGAAAAAAGTGGTACACCCCTCAGAGATATAGGGACCGCCATGCTCGTCCACTTTCTTGATAAACGACTTGATGCATTTTCTCTTCCTTGCCGCTGAGACTGAGACATATCAAAAAGATCTATTACTAAAAGGAGATTGGGATCATCCTGTGGTTACCGGATGATGGGAATAACTAAGCAGAAATTTAGAAATGAGCACGAAATGTCTATAAATGAATTTTCTCATTATTCGTTATTTCCGGGTCTTTTCGTTGCATTCACTTACAACAAGAAACAACCACCAGCGTTTGGTGCAGCACCTGCATTTTGGTGCATTCTTGTTCCTTTCCTTGGTCTTTCGTTCCGTCATATTCCAAATAACTTATCTAATTACAACGTATTAACCGCTAATGCACCTTTTTTTATCAAATCTTAGGGACATGGTCTAATCATGAGGGTAGTATTTTATCATGGTGTTGGATCCCAAGTTTTTATGGATTCCTTTTTTGTTACCGGGGTCGACCCCAAAGCCATAATGTCTCAAAACGAAGAGGCTATAGAGAAACTTTGATTTTTTCCTTTGTCTCGAACTTCGTGAAGAACTCCATTCTATCTCTCCAACAAAAAAGTGGGGCTGCGCCCCAGTTGTACACTCCCTTCGTTCGGAGAACCCTTGTTGATTCTGAACTTCGTTCGCAAAGTAAGCGTCCTTTTCACGGGCCAGCCCTTTTTAATGCGCCGCTTGACCCTGTTTTGAAAATGAGCTTTGCTCTTCTGGGCGCTAGGCGCTCCCGTGGTTCGCGAGAAGGAAAAAGGACTAATCTTTTGTTACATCTGGCACGAGATGAAAAAGAGAGAGCTTCGTCTATCGATGAACAGCAGATTGATGGAGCTCTTGGCATTGCTTTGTTTTTATCTCCTTTCCTATCAGCGAGTTCCGATCCTTTTGTTCGCAATTTCTTCGTTCGTACCGAACTGCTTGCAGAATCAAATCATGTTCCACAAGATCCTATATCAGCTATACATCCTCCTTGCATTTATGCCGGAGACGTCGCCAGTGCTATGGGCTTTGGGTTATGTAGATCAAAAATGATGAATGGGATTGTGGCACTCCACTCGCCGCCAATGCGGAAGGATGCCGCCGAAAAGAATGGAACGCTGCTTCGCTCTGCTGGATGCGTCGGATCCCATATAAGAAGCTCGCTCTTTACCCGATCATTCAAACATTTTGTGGGCGGCGCGCCTGCTCTATTGTTGCGTAGCAATAGAAGCCTGCTCATGCTGCTTCGGCGGCGCTTTTTCGCCTTCTCTTCGCTCTGGACAGGAGCGCTAATGGACACGGGGAGGGAGCAGGCGAAGCGTGTCGTTCGTAATGGAAAGAAAGACACCACTACTTCGCCTCTTTGTTGGACCGCCGGCGCGAACACAGTGGTCTCTGACCAGGACCAGGAACCAATTCGAATTAGGATCTTGACATGTCGGTTGTTTTAACCGTAGGAATCTCGCCAGGAAGTTGGTGGGATCATCATGAATTAGGTCGGGGTGGCTGGTGGTTTCGGGATCCCGTAGAAAATGCGTCTTTTATGCCTCGGGTATTAGCCACAGCTCGTATTCATTCAGTAATTCTACCCCTTCTTCATTCTTGGACCTCGCTTCTGAATATTTTGACTCTTCCATGCTGTGTCTCAGGAACCTTTTCAATACGGTCCGGATTGCTAGCTCCCGTTCATAGTTCTGCTACAGACGATACACGAGGAAGATTTTTTATTGCGGTTCTTCCTTCTAATTACAGGCATATCTATGACTCTTTTTTACCAGATGAAGCTGGAGGCATCGGTCCGTAGAACCTATAAAAAAGAGATGGTTGTGGCGCGAAGTACTCTTGTGCACCTACGTCACTCGGCTCGCGCGCAACCCCGCCCCGTTATGTTATGGAAGAATTTAGCTTCTTGCTGGGCTGGTTATTCAGAGCCAGCAACTAGCTGCCGGATTTCGTCCCGTCCGTAGCGCTTCGGAAGTCACTCTGGCGTGGCGCTGCTGGATACTTCTGATCAATAGGAATAGGAGTAAAAAAAGCTTATGATGAGAATCTATTGGAGTCGATCATTTCCAAGATCTAATTCGAGTTTCTTATTATGTAGTGGAAACGCCTCACAATCTTCAGTTTTACGCTTACGCTTAAGGGAAGAAATGTTCTTGGTGGATGCAGGCCCTGGTACCCCCAAAATTTGTATGCAATATGAGCTTACAGGACTGCTAATCAAGCGAGCCACCAGGTTTGAGAATAAGGTGGGATCCAAGAATGTAGTGGCTGGTGAATCACTGATCAAAAAGCGGATTTTTGAGAGATTCTTCATCGATCTAGTGGCCGGTGAATCACTGATCAAAGAGCGAGCAGCCGCCAGGTTTAATGATTTTGTGGGATCCCTGGATGTAGCGGCTGGCGAACCGCTTCTTCTTCCACAAAGATTCAGACAAAACCGAGCTTGGATAGAACTGAAGAAGATTTGGCGAACGAAGAAAAAGGTCAAAGGGTTTATTATAAAAAAAAATAAAAGGAGGTTATTCAGTAGCCATCACAGGTTTCATTACTTTTCTTCCATTCAAAAAAGCTCTTAAAAAAAGGATAGCGAATGATCGATTCACCATTGATAGCATTAACCCTAAAAGGAGGGATATTGTGATAATAGCGGCAGATCAAACAAGAACTTGATGAAAAGATAGAAAAAAATTAGGAAAAATCCGAAGCCCACCTTAATCCATTTTGTTGAGGATCTTGCACTTATTCCGGCCCTATATTTACATAGCCAAGAAAGGCTCTGGCGATCATGCGTGACTGCGGAGCGCCTATCGCCCTGGCACGACACTCTAAAATGCATGTTGGGTTGGGCCAGCAAGAAGACTTCGACTAGGGAGACGAAGAATGGAATTGAAGAAGGCATCATAGTCTAAGATAACAGAATGGAACACCAACCAACAAGTAAGTGGTGGATTTGGATGGAGTCTCGCAGAAGATGGAGCCCCAAGACGTCAGTCCTTTTTCTGCTTGCTAGCCAAGGTCAGTTTAGTGAATCCCTTCCAAACACCAACCCAATCTCCATTCCTTGATGGGAAATGAGCAAGACCATATGTTTATAAAAAATATAGCCCCGTGATTATTTTTTTTAAGTGACTAGAACTTCTATCAACTACTATTCTAGCACACAGCTGTGCCATGTGTTTATTCTATTCTATTCTTAAGGTGTTCCTTTGAATAACTCATCTTTTCAGGTAAGACAATTTTAAGATCTTCTTAGTCAGCCTATCTGTATTCTTATCCTCTAGTGCGGATCCAATAAGATTTTCTAAAGCCAAGGCATGACATCCATTGTGGGGATCATCTTTTATCGGGAGACATGGCCTGGTGGTTTCTGATCGAGATTCCTAACCAATAGGGCGAAGAGCTCTTCGCATGATCTGGTCCTACCTTTTGTCTACGCTGTTTTTCCCCTTCTCAGCTGCTGTCCTTACTCCGGATAAACTGGAACACATTGATTCCGTTCGTTCCTGCCCTTCGCTTCAGGCCATAGTGCTTCTGAATTATTTCTATACCCCTTTGATGATGCAGCCTCTGACTCTCGTGGGTAAACTCCTACTTGATTAGTCAGAACTTCTCTGTCTCAACTCGTGGACCTATACCTATCTATCTTCTTCTTTTTCAGAGATAGGGGTTTGCTATTCTCACGGATTGCTCATATTTTTTTACCCCATTGAATAGTTTTTTCCTTGTTTCAGCCCTTCCTTCATCTGAACCTTCCAGTACTAATCTATCTTTATGGGGAAGACCCTTCATCTGACCTTCGAGCTACCCTGTCAATTGTAAAAAGTAGTTGAGTCGTGTCTCGCAGGAGCAAAAAGAGTGAAATGAGGACGTAAGCCCCCTAGGTCTTCCTCTTCCTTCTAAACTAATTGCTTTCGCTTGACTCTTCCAGTAAAAAAGTATACTGAGTGGTTGAAGGAAAGCGAAAAGGAATGGCTTTTTCATGTACCAAATCCGGTGAGCCAGACATCAAGCAAAAATGGACATACAATCAAAGAGTAAGGAGCAGTTATTTGCAATTACGGGTGGATTTGTCAGAGCTGCAAGGAGAGACTCGGTTATGGTGCGATAAAGAGCTTGCTTCAATGCTCGGATTCAGGTAGAAAGTAAGAGCAGTAGCATATTCATAGGAGAGCTTTGTACTTTAAATTAGTAGTCCCGGTAGTTGGAAAAAAGCTCTGAATACGGATTCAAAGCATCAAGATAGGTAGTCCGATCATTAGTTGGCCAGTCATAGCAATTTGAGTAGAAAGCTTGCTTCGGGATCAGATCATTCAACTAAAGCTGTCAGGCCGGGTAGGCTTTGAGGAACATTGGGGGTTCCTTATGTTGTGACTGAGCATATATGTCTATTGTGCCCGGCAAAAACAGATTTGCAAGGAGTTTGCCAAAGGCTTTCTCATTCGGAAAAACAATTTCAAGTATATTTCCCTTCTCCATTCTCTGCTCGGATGATTGCCGCTTGTGTGAATTTCATTGCTGTGGGTCCCGTGTGTGCGCGAATAAGATTGTTTTAGGATTCTATTTAGTTGAATTTCTTGACTCCGCGGTGCTGGTTATCGAGTTTATGGCGCCGCCGACCATCCAAAAAGTAAAAGATGGCGTCAGCATTTACTTATTATGCTCTCTTCTAATAGTGGTCCCTTGGTATTCAGGTTGTAAAATCCTGATAGGAAAGTAGACTGTTATACCTTGTTTTTGTAATGGCCTATCTTCTTTAAAAAGCCGAAAGATAAGGATTTCTAAAAACTTTTGCGTTCCTTTTTGTTTTTTAGGATGCTGGTCTCATGTTTGATCTGGTAGCGATTAAAGAATGAATCTTGCTCTGGCGATCATGGTGGGATTGGTACACCTCTATATGCTGTAAAATGAAGGTACTCTTGAGTTCATGCTACGACCGCCGATTGTTCCTGTGACCACACGCCGTACCAACAGAAAACTATCAACCTATAGGTATGGTTTGTTGTTCACGTGTTATGATCTCGCTCATCAGATTGTTCCCCCCTCCCCTGGTCAATGGCGGTGAGTTGATTGACCAAGGCCTTCCCTTACGACGATGGAATTTCTTCCATCGGCAAGAGTACCTTTGTTTGTCTCCTTCAACTTTAATGAAAAGCCTAGTCTCTCGATACTAACTAATTAGTTAGGAGAGGTGCTTACTTTTGTAGTTAAGGATTAATACCCCATCCCATTCCTTTTTCTTTTCAAAGAAAACCTTACCATTTTTGGACCGCTGTTACCATTTCCATTTCCGGAACCTAAACCTAACTAATACTTAGTTGTTTCCATTTCCTCATCTGGTGATAGATCCTCATCTTCTTCTGGCTCAAATCCCTTTTTCATATCCAGGGCAGGCTTTAGGTACGCTTTAGTTTGAAATCATTAAAGATATGCTCGACCTCGTTTATGTACATGGTACCATCGTACGTACCTTCTACTATCAACCAGATGAGATAGGGCTTTGAAAGGTCAGAGTCAGTCTCCTCTTTCTTTTATTAGGTCGTTTAGCAGTTCCCCAACCAGCTTTCTCCCCGAGAAAGCCTTCCTGAGATTCAAAGAAAAAGGTTTGAAGGTTGATCTCTGGGGTCAGTGATAGTTCGGAAGCAGCAAAGGGAGGCTGAAAAGTCGTAGTGCTAACGCACGCCCTGTAGTTTTGAAGCAGGCTTCGACAGCAGCGAGCTCCGCGTCGAAAAGCGAAGCGAGCCGCGCTAGCGCGCTACTCTTCCTTTATGAGTGAGACTCTATCCAGATCTACTGATCTAAGAACTCCGCGAGCGAGCCATGAGGCGCCTATCGGCAAGGCTTGGAAAAGCCTTAAGTTTAGGCTCCCTTCCTTCACCGAACTGATTCACCCGGATCCAAACCTGCTGAGCTAGAGAATTTATCCTTTACGAGATCTCGGCTCTTCGGAATGATTGGAGAGAGCCCCGCCTCCTCTTGGTTGGTGCCGGGCCCGAGAGTGATGGGACTACTTCCTTAAAGAGCCTTTCGTTCGGGCCGGCAGGAGGGGCCCTGATCTATCAATTGAGGGAGCAAAAAACAGGCTTTGCTCCCCCTTTTAAAAATGAAGAAAGAAAGAAGGGTCGAAGTTTAGACCGCTCACAGTAGTTCTACCCATAGAGCAAAAAACAGGCTTTGCTCCCCCTTTTAAAAATGAAGAAAGAAAGAAGGGTCGAAGTTTAGACCGCTCACAGTAGTTCTACCCATAGAAAAGATCATGAAAGAGGCGATCAGAATGGTACCCGAATCCATTTACGATCCCGAGTTTCCAGACACATCGCACTTCCGCTCGGGTCGAGGCTGCCACTCGGCCCTCAGACGGATCAAAGAAGAGTGGGGAACCTCTCGCTGGTTTTTGGAATTCGACATCAGGAAGTGTTTTCACACCATCGACCGACATCGATTCATCTCAATCTTGAAGGAAGAGATCGACGATTCCAAGTTCTTTTACCCCACTCAGAAACAGTTTTTCGCCGGACGACTCGTAGGGGGTGAGAAGGGCCCTGACTCCATCCCAAACAGTGTACTACTATCGGCCCTACCAGGCAATATCTATCTACACAAGCTCGATCAGGAGATAGGGAGGATCCGGCAGAAGCACGAAATTCCTCTTGTAGTGAAAATAAGATCGGTTCTATTAAGAATAGGTCGTCGTATTGATGACCAAGAAAAGTATGGAAAAGAAGCAAGCTTCAACGCTCCCCAAGACAACAGAGCCCTCATAGTGGGGAGGGTAAAGAGCATCCAACGCAAAGCGACCTTTCATTCCCTTGTTTCGTCGTGGCACACCCCCCCCCCCACAAGCACCCCCAGGCGAAGGGGAGACCAGAAAACGCCTTTCGTTTTCCCCCCTTCAGCGGCCCTAGCCGCCTTCCTTAACAAGCCCTCGAGCCTCCTTTGCGCCGCCTTCCTCATAGAAGCCGCTGGGTTGACCCCGAAGGCCGAATTCAATGGTAGAGAAGGCTTTAATAAGAATTTGGCCATGAGAGACCTTCTTAAGTATTGCAAAAGAAGGGGCCTGCTGATAGAGCTGGGCGGGGAGGCGATACTAGTTATCAGGTCAGAGAGAGGCCTGGCCCGTAAGCTGGCCCCCTTTAAAAGCCATTCCTTATTAATAAGGATTTGTTACGCGCGATATGCCGACGACTTACTACTGGGAATCGTGGGTGCCGTATTTCTTCTCATAGAAATACAAAAACGTATCACCCACTTCCTACAATCCGGCCTGAACCTTTGGGTAGGCTCCGCAGGATCAACAACCATAGCTGCACGGAGTACGGTAGAATTCCCCGGTACGGTCATTCGGGAAGTCCCCCCGAGGACGACTCCCATACAATTCTTGCGAGAGCTGGAGAAGCGTCTACGGGTAAAGCACCGTATCCATATAACTGCCTGCCACCTACGCTCCGCCATCCATTCCAAGTTTAGGGACCTAGGTTATAGTATCCCTATCAAAGAGCTGACGAAGGGGATGAGCGGAAGAGGTCGTCTACTGGACGCGGTTCAACTAGCGGAGACTCTTGGAAAAGATGGACTAAAAACTCCCCAAGTTAGCGTATTATGGGGGACCGTCAAGCACATCCGGCAAAGATCAAGGGGGGTCTCGTTGTTGCATAGCTCAGGTCAGAGCAAGGTGCCATCAGGCGTTCAACAGGCAGTCTCACGATCGGGCATGAGTGTCCTGAAGAATAAATTGTATACTCCCTTTGGTCGGAAGGCGGCGGGGGAAGGAAGGGGACACTGGGCGGGATCTTTCAGTAGCGAATTCCCCATACAGATAGAGGCGCCTATCAAAAAGATACTCCGAAGGCTTCGAATTGTTATATTTTTCGAATTGTTATCTTGAATGTATCTTTATGCTTAATAGATAACTGGTGATGCTAGAGCTGTCAAGAAGGCATTGTTTGCAGTATCAACCATCATCTACAAATGCCCATCAAAAGAGACCATTTCTCTTGAAACTTCTGTCCCTCCAAGCATTGTACATCCTTCAGAGCTTCCTGTCTATCCTGCTAGTAACTTCTACTCAGTGTCAGATGCATCTATACCTTCTGGACATCCTAATCTAGCTATGTTAGCAAAGGAAGTGGCATTCAAATCTACAGGTTTTTCTTCTTTAGCCTTTTCGCCCAGCGTTGTCATTATTGACACGTTTTTGCGATCCCTGTTTTTGAGATCCTCAATGACTACCACCAGAAAGGGAATGTGACCACCATTCTTATTTGATAAAAGTGTCTCCACTATAGCACTAACGATCCTAGACAGCAGAGAAAGCTTGATTGGAGCTAATAACTATTTATAAAGGATACCTTGCACTCTTGTGTGGAAAGATCTTTCTTCGTTCAGTCCAGTCTGATTTAAAACGTGTCGTCTACTATTATAGGGGATGTCGTTAGGGTCACTCCTTCTTATGCAGGGAGATGGCAGTTATCTATATTTTCAAATAATAAAGAATATGGGTGTGATTGTCATCACAATGGAGTGATCGAGTAGGTTCCTCTCTATTTAGATAGACCCCATCAACATGGCCTGGTAGCAAAAACCCATTAGAGGTTTGATTCTCAAAAGAAAACAGACCAGAAACTCGAAACTATTCCTACTCGCCATGTGGCTTTATCAATTTTCGTTTCAAAATAGGAAAAAAAAGGGTGTCAAAAGTAGAAGTATCATATCTTCTTAAGGAGCCCAACTCTAGCTAGAGAATAAGAGGATTAGGTTTTGGCAGGATGCGAGGTGCCAACTTATTAAGCACGAGAGTCGTAAGATCCCGGTTATAGAAGAAGAGTAGGCCAATCCCAATCTTAGGCTGCAACAAACAAGGAACTAGGTTCCTGTCATCAAATCGGCCTGATCCCCAAAAGGAAATCGCAATCCAAAATCCCTATATACGATAGATTCCGGGCACCTTGCTACATGACACTTGTCTCGCATTGCATTACTGACTGCTTCTTCTTCTGATTTCTTTGCTTTGATGATGCCCTTGTCCCAAAGAGAGTTCTTCAGCTGAAGAGTACTTTGGCACCGGCACCCTAGAACAGAGTCGACTACAAACTTATTGATATCAGAAAGTTTATATAAAGCCCAAGGGTTAAGACGAAGGAAGGTATTGTTCTAGCTCTACCGACCTATTCTCATCAAAGAGAGGGTGGATAGACATAGACCCGTGATTCGCTTGAGCATGACTTCACAAATCCATTGGTTCCACTTTGGGCGTGATTTCCCTGTTATTATTCCCCTTTTCCATGGGTTCCAGCTGAGAATTCTCTTTCTAACTTGAGGCGCCAGGTCGGTCCCATTTCCCAAAGATACTAGATTTTCACCTGCATTCCCTTCAAGTATCAATACATTTCTTCTTTGCACGGAAGCCCCAAAAGCTTTGGATCGTGACCACCTGGCAACAGAATGGCAGGCACATTACTTCCATTCTTCCGAGCTTATCAATTATCCACAGATTTCGCATCCCATTCTGGATCAGAGATCCTTGCTCCTCGCGAGAATTCAGTTATTGTAAATAATAAATATGTTAGGTTGGTTTCCTCGGTACTTCTAAAAGCGTAGGCGCCAAAGTCCACTGTCTTCAAAGAACTACTGGCATCTTATAAAAACCCTAGGGAGGAAGCCATTCGATCAATCAGGGGAAGGTTCTATATAACTAAAGAGTCGGGTGGAACGAGTGATAGCAGCACAACTATCCGAAGATAGCGATATGGAATACTAGTACATCCTCCCTATTAGAGAATAGTATGTGCATAGTACTTAATTTGAGATGACTGGAGTAGTCATAAGACTAGGATCTCATGCCTTTGCTAAAAAAGAATAAGAGAAATGTAGCTACACTTTCATGCGGCTGACCGTGTTCTAGTCTAGCACTACGCAGGGTTGGCTGCCTCCCAGTCCCACCACATTAGCCTTATATTTACCAAATGAAAGGGAGATTCAAATGGGTTCTGATTCTTGCTTTCCTCTCTCCTCTAAGCACGGATGGATCGAAACTAAACGAAAGGGAAGTAAAGAGCATTTAGTCAGTCTAAAGCTGCAACTGGTGGATTCACTTTTTCATAGCTCGCTATTACTGCTCACATCTGCCTGTCTTTAAGGGGAGCTGGTGGAGGATTTGGTTTTCTCAATGCCTTAGGCAAGTCATTTCCCTACTTTACTTTTCTCCCATCTTTTTACATCCACTTTATTATTCACACTAGGCTTGTGCCGTGGATTCTTCTCTGATTTGACTATAGCTGTGTGGTCAATAACCCGCTTTGCTTCCAGTTCTTCGCCTGCTTGCGCCCTTGCCGGGACTTCCAATCGGAAAATCTTCTGTTGGCAAGCTTGCATCCTCGTAATGGCTTCCCCCTCGAATGGTAGAAACAGTGAGAAATAAGCTCTCTTCGATAAAGATAGAATGCCACAAAGCCCGTGGTTACAGTAAAGTACACATGTGGATATTCTCTTGCGACACCTGCACTGTCTTCACTCACTATCTTATTGCGGTCATATCGATACTGCTAGCTGTTTCTTAGTCTCGGTATAATCACTCGCTGTGTAATTGGCTTTGTTCACTTGGCTCTCGTAGAGGAACAATCGATATTACTATTACGCAAGAGAAGGATCTCCGACATGTATCTGATGAATGGCTAAGCTACCGTCTGACGAAACTTTCTTCCCCAAGGAAATGCAGATGCAATCTACTTGGAATAAAGGGTCTTGTCATGTAGTTGACTTCATAATGAAGAGCCAGAAGTTTAATGTCACTAGCTTCATTCTTACAGAAATTGATCAAGCTAGAAAGAAGGGATTTCCACAAGAATCTTCTCTTTGCACCACACATCATGAGAATGATATTGAACAAGAGTCAGCTCAGCCTGCCTCTTCCTTTGCTCCCCATTTTTAGACTTCTACAAGTCGATCTTCTTACGATGGAAATCACGAAAAAGATCATTCGCTCTTACCTCGTCTGGAGCAGACGAAACGTCTTTTGTTTGGCCTTTGGCCTTTTCATTTCAGTACCGAAGCCGAGTAGATCAATCAGATGACCATGGGTATGGGTCTCTTGTTTCACCTTCAGGTGTCCCATTTCTGCATCCGTTAACTAAACCAAAGAAATACAAACTCTCTTTCATTTTCTTTTTACTTTTGCACTAAGGATAAGGGAACTGAGAAAAAAAGAGCTGGCTTGGCTGGTACATCAAGCATATGACATATTGCTTGTTCGGTGTGGTACACATATCTGTCAATGTCAATCAAGTAAGAAAATGCATTCCCACTGTCTGAGGAAAAGGTGAAGAATTGCAATTTATTGAGCTTGTAAGGCCCGTTGAAGTCCCCGAGAAAGGGTATAAATAGGGATATAAGTAGGCCGTTTGCTATTGCAATAAGGGCTGCTCGCCTTTCCTTTTGACGGCTTGGCTTCCTATCGCTCCTATGTAGTGGTCGGCCTTAAAAGGCCTACCATACCATCATGCATGCCTATGTTATAGTGCGTTAAGCTTCGCCAGAAGCAAGCAAGATGATGAAGCGAAGCTTCGTAGACAAGGCTCGTTCCGTGCTTGACTTACGAGCTCGTGTAGTAAGGCCTCGCCCTACTTCAATAAGGGCTTATGCACTCCACTCGTAAACGAGCGTTAGAGCTTTTTGAGCGAGCGAGCGAAGCCTTCCTGGAGCTTCCCCCTTCCCTCACCCGAGAATTGCATTTCCGCTTCAGCTTTCCCGGTTTAGTTGGTTAATTGATTGGATACCCAATCCGCATAATCTTTCAAAGTCACTGCTTCTACGACGATTGGCGTAAAGGCATGATTAGTTCCACGAATCTCACTGCACTGACCATAGTAAACTCCTTCTCGTTGT
This sequence comes from Alopecurus myosuroides, assembly GCA_028641055.1. NCBI lineage: Eukaryota > Viridiplantae > Streptophyta > Magnoliopsida > Poales > Poaceae > Alopecurus > Alopecurus myosuroides. The sequence continues at coordinate 99,973,218 of CM054061.1, forward strand.
ACCGAGATGGAGGTAAGATTTGAACGACCAGGTACAGCATCACATTTGACACATGAGGAAGGTACAGCCCAACTATGAGGTACATCAGCGGGTGTTACAATCATACGTAGATGAGTTTTGGCTGGTACAACCACTCTATTGTCAACTTCTAATAAACGTGATTGACCCAATTCTGGATCATCTTATGGAATCGTATAACTGTCAAAAGTGAGTGACTGTTCATCGGAACTGTTATAGTCCGAATACTCATAAGGTTGGGTCGACGCCCGCCTCCCCCCAAACTTGACTTGAAAGTTTCCCCACAAAAAGCTCTCCACGCCTACTCTTATTTAGAAATAGCACTATTCTTCTTTAGTTAGGTAGTTCTCCCCCCCCCTCTATGAGACCGTAAGACCCCGGTGGAATCGAAGGCCCGCTTACTAATAGGCAAGAGGGGACCCTTTCTCGCCCAGCCCTACCTACATCAGTGAAGCTGGAACCGAGGAAGACAATGTTCAACACACATGAGACAAAATGAAGGTATGGGACGGCCAGTTCACCACGGAAAGCGAATTCGATCCTTTAGTTTAGTAGTAGTAGTCTTCTTTGTTCTAAAAATGCGAAGTGGAAAGGGATGCTAGTCGGCTTTGGCGAAGTTGTAGGCCCCAATAGATCAGATCAAGAGTGATTCCTCACCTATCCTGCCAGGGGCCCCAAGTAGAAGGCTCGAGTATAGATTCCCTATGCTCATGTGAACGGCTGGCCCGTAGATCTAAAAGGATCCATAGGCCTGACCGGAAAGTATGTTTGTCCACGAAAAAAACTCGTTCATGAGACCTCGAATTCCCACGTTCCAGCCTGCATTATGCCAGCAGGTCCCACCCCGAATTTATTGAGTCACCCTTATCTAAAAAAAGGACGGAGTCTATCTAGATCATAGGATCGCTGTATTCAGAGGTCAATTCTCTTTCTTTGACCTCCCACCGTTCACGACATCCCTTGCTTCTCGCAAGAACGACTCCTCGGTGGAGGAGTAGAAGCGCTGGTCCCCTTCGGTCAAGTGCTTGTGCGTGCTCTTACCTACCGTAGGACCTCCGTCCCCGAAGCGAAGAAGGAGGAGCAGGAACAACAGGTTGTCCTCTCTTGGCCCAGTAGTTCCGCAACTACTACCGTGGTTGTTGCCAACGGGGATCCCCCATTCCGAAAGGTAACGGGACCGGCCCTTAGGTCCAAAGTTGTATGCCACTGCTGTGGTGCCGATAGATTCACTACTGAAGCCCCGTTATCGGACATTGCAGGCTTAGCATCTATTTTTCGTATATCGCTCCACCACACCGAGAAGAGGTATGTGTACCTCCAGCAATAACAAGAATGGAACCATAGGCTCCTATGCTGGGAGCATTTCGGGGTATAGGTCTAACCACCTCAACTCCCCGTTTCTGGCATGCTATAGTTCTTTTAGTCTCTCGACGACGGGAATGGGAGATGACCGGTAAGCCAGATGCTTCGCGAACCACCGGTACATTTCGTTGCACTTAAATCACCCTCGTTAAGAGGCGCACTCCGATACCATTCATGTCCAATAGCTTTGATAGTAATGGCTGGATCTACTAATACCCCGTCCATTGAGTATAACAGAGCAAACGATGGTATAGCAATGAACAAAAGAATGACACTTGGAAATATGGTCCGAATAATTTCGATAGTAGTTCCATGAACAATCCTTTGCGGGATTGGATTAGTTTGCTCGTTGAAATGCCATAAAGCGCGAACCAACATCCGTGATACGAAAACCAAAATAAGAATGAGGAAGAAAAAGATATCGTGATGTAAGTCAATGATTCCTTGCATCATAGGTGTTGCTGCGTCTTGAGATCCTAATTGCCATGGTTCCGCAGCATCACAAAGAGCGATTGTGAGGAATCGACATTCTAATGAACGAAGAATCATTGGAATTTCCCATCTTTATCAGCTCTGCTCCCGAAAAGAGAAAGGAGACTGATCTTGACGTCGGCGTTGGTTTTTCCAACGAAACATTCTTTCACGAACTAAATACTAGTTGCCTTCATACACTTGATTTCCCATCGACGAAGGCCACACGTCCCTCACAGCCCTTTTAAAGACCTTTCCATTTGCACCAAATTCTTGCAAATCCGCCAAAGCCTGACGGCGATATTCGACCCGATGATCCCATTCCACCCCTCCATGCACTGCTTCAGAAAGCGCGCTTATATTACATGAAAGGTCGGTTAGCCAATACGGATCGATATCGTCCACGATTTGATTAATCTCGAAGCGTATCCTAGAAGCAAGGATTACCCCTGCATTCTGTGGATCGTTCGGATCGATAATAATCTTATCAAGGAGCTTGAGCATCCTACCCCTATGCGCTTCATAGGTGAGAGGATTTACTTTTATTTCAAAGTTATGAATCCTCTCGAGCCCTTCGAGGATTTTTTTCATAATATCCTCGTTGTCAGCGCGTCCGCCTGGAGTAGGAATTAGTTCCGCTTTTTCATACAATTGTATGATTTTAGCTCTTTCTAAAATATCGAGTAAATACTTTACTTAGTTTCGCGCTTTTCCTTCGCTGTTATTTCCATGATTTTGTTGTTGATTCCTCTACCCCGCGCTTCGCTTCATATACTCATCTCCAGCCTTCCCTCTTTCCCTTTTCAATGAGTCTGTCGTCTCCTTTCTATACGAAAATTCTATAAATCTTTTGATTAAGGAAAATCAAAGGAATGGACTTTCAACCGATACTTTACTGAGGTAGGCGAGCTATCGATAGAAAGAGAGGTGAGAAGAGAGCAAAGATTAATGGGATGCAAGGTCGACCACACGTCAACCATAAGAATAGGCAAGCATAAGCAACTGCTAGTAAATGCCCATGAGCTGGATGTTTTACACGCGTGAAAGCGGAACTCTGGAAGGTTGTTATGGAGAAGTGATCGAAGCAATTAGTAAGCAGGCTTTCTACTCCACCATGCGATTTGTCTGGAGCCCTGCGAAGGAAGTCGCGTTCCGAGTTATCTCGGACAATCTTTTTGTGGTGCAGGCGAATTGCTTAGGAAACTGGAAGAAGATGACCGGGGGAGGCCCATGGAACTTCCGTGGCTTGGGCATCCTTATGGATAAGTATGACGGGGTCTCACCCCCGGAGGAGATTGTGTTGGATAGCCTTGAAGTGTGGATTCAGATTCACAGGATCCCTGGCATCTATCGCAAGGTAGAGTTAGTGGACAAAAGGGCAGGCTGAGCCGTAGGCGGTCAACAAGGTACCACGTTCCTACACTCCAGGGCTGTCATAAAAAGCATTTGCTACTCAAATCGCGTCTTACCCATTCGATAAATTACATAGTTAATTAAAGTGGATGTGATTACCACTAGCTGGTGTGAAAGTGATCCGAAAATGGAGCTCGAAAAACTTCGTTCTACGAGGAGGATGAGAGTTTACACTTTCGCCTAAGCGAGAAAACGGCTTGCGCTAACGCACGAACGGCTTTCGAGTAGTGGAAGGCCGCATGACTTTAAAAAAAGAAGCAAGTTTTTCCTCGAGTTACGAGAGGGATGCAAAAAAGCCAGGTTTCGGCATATAGCCGGCATGATCTTTTTTAAAAAGAGAGCAGAAAAATGGTCATTTCAAAGGGAGAATAAAAAAGCAAGGTTTTCGCTATAGGCTGTAAGGAACCATCAATTTCCCTAATAAGAAGCTCTAAATTGGGCAAAAAAAGCGAAAAAAAGCCCTGGGGCTAAAAGCTGCATTTTTTCATTTCGCTTAAGAGATGGGTGTTTTTCATGCCCAATTTTCTCATCAGTTCATGCCGTCCTATGGCCAAATGTTACTATTTTTCGATTCCTGTCGTGAAATGCCTTTTGAAAGCCTCCTTTTTCTAGAACATTCATGCTAGCTATAGTGAAAAGTATGCATTTTGCATCGAAAATGAGCTAAAGTTTCTTCCTGCAGAGTCCTCACCGTCTGCCGGCTGACAACGACCGGGGTCCGAGTAGTTGCCGGCCCCGAGTCTTGGTGCACCGGATTCTGGTAGTGCCACGCCCACGGCCGCCGCCACCACGGGAAGCTGCTATCAGGAACGGACCCCATCCTGGCAACATCATGCTCTCCTGTGCCGCACTCCTCATGCCAATGACCAAGCGCATGCACCGCAAAACGTCGGGATCTTCTCGTATTTCAGCGGATCCCCGGCAAGTCATTTACCGGTACTTTCTATTTCAACTATTGCTTAAACGCCTCACATCCCGGAGTTGCTTGTCGGATCAATCTCTCGTAGACTAGGCCCCTATGGTTATGGCTTTGAGCTGTGAATAAGTGTTAAGGATTTCGCTTGACTGCAGCATTTCGCTTCCTCCGTTCATAAGATGTGAGCCTGGCCCTTCCATTCCGCCTACCAAATCTATTATGTCTCGCTCTTTTCTGTTTGCAACAAAGATTTCGAATATCGTACCCATGGGAAAGAAGTATTTATCGGCCCAATAGATTAGGCATATCTTACCCGCCTCATGCCCAAGGGCTGTTGCTCACTTCCTTCATGTGCCGAAGTAGGCTTTGGCTAGTAGTATTTTGTTCTGTCTTACGATGGAATGAATCTTGTTTATCTATCTTTCATGAAGAAAAGGCAGTCTTCAGCGTCTCTTCCTTTACATGTACAGTCTGGCACTGGCTAGTACCTTGGTTCGTGGATGAGATACGACCACCACCTGAAGCTACTCGCCTGGAACTATTCATTCGTGAGCCACCTGTAGCTGCTTGTTAGAGTATTGGCGGTTTTGTCTTGTGTATGTTGAGCTCTGGTGCTGAATGGGATTCATGGACTCCTACCGTGATGGAGTACTTCTTTTGTGAGTTCATGGCTGTTGCTGTAGTTCAGTAAAATTACTACTCAAGTTACCCTCACGGATGACACGAGTTGCAACAATTGTATAATTGTTGGAGTCAGGTTAGCAGCAATGAGCAAAGGCAATTTAAACATTGCATGGTCTGTATTGATGTCAACTCAGCTATTCTGGAGTTTGTCTTTGAGCTCCCATTTCGTTATGCTGATTTGGGTAATCTTAATCCCCGCTTGAGGGCACCGAATGCATACAGCTTCCCGAATGCACCAGCGTGGGGACCCGCTGGCTCTCCAGGGGGGAGTAATGTTGCACCTGATGCTGCAAATAAGGCCTACACCTCCCACTGTAGTAAGAGAGATCCGGTTTCACATTATTTATCTTGTGTCTGCCACTTCAACAAAAAAAGCTTTATAGCTCAGTTGGTTTGCGAAGGATTGGATTGATAACTGGTTGCAACAATGCTAAAATATCTCTCTTGCGACGGCAGGTTGGCCGGTTTCAACGACGTTACTAAGTAGTCATGTTCACGTGGTCTCACCCAATGGCTCTGCTATGTTATCGAAAGAGAATCTGTCATTGCATCAAAAGTAAATAATATTAAAAAAGCTAATTTTAGATCGATATTTCTAATCATGAATCAAGTATTTGAGTTAGACTATATACAACTTAATTCGATTGCTTTTTCAAGACGAGCCTACTCTTAAATCGGTTAATTGGGTCAACTTAACTTACTCAATTTCGAGCTCTTTCGTGCAAGCTGTTTTCTCGCAGCAATCCATACCTTTCTTTTCTTCATTTTTTACGCGCATACGTGAGGACACACGCGTATTCTCTTTCTAGAAGGGGAAGCCAGTCTTTTTGGAATTCCCCCGGTGTGCATCACAGCTGCACACTCGCTTTATCTTCAAAAGTGTGTCCTGTTGCATTCGTTTTTTGATTGATCGGAATTTGCGATTCATAAGGCAATCCCTTTGGGCACCATAGGGAATGGATACTTAAAACATGATGAATGCATCCGAAACCAGATGAATGCATCGGTAAAGTGGAATAATTTCAATGGATTGTGCATCTGAATAGAAGGCGAAGCCGATCATTCCTTATATTTTGGATCTGTTTAGTTTCTTTTTTAGTGCATTCCTCAGATTTCTTGTGCATCTTTTCCTTATATTCCATGAGGTGAATCTCTCTATTCCAGTGGTTTAGCTACTTCTTTCTTCTTTTAACGAGTGGATTCCTCCTCTTCTTAGAGGGTCATATCACTCTTTTGTGTTTATGGTTTATCACGCGCGTACGTGGGGACGCACGCGTATTCTGAATAGGGGGTCCGTCCAACCAGACATCGCCAAAACCTCCATCTTTTACTTAAGCTGAGTCCACAGAAGAGGTTCCATTGCAAAGCGAGATCCAAGGGTTCGGGTACTATGAGCATCACAGCCTCAGGATTCGCTCGGTGGATCACCTGCGAGATGTTATTTTGTTGGATTGGGCCACTACGGAGATGAACTTGTCTGAAAATCAAGCTCGACAATGCCTATTTCCCAAGAGCGAATGTGATTCTGCAGGATTTTTATATAGGCGAAAAGGAATTACATTCATTATGAGGGACCAGGTTATAGAGCTTTTTAGTAAGGGCATGAGAACCTGTGAATAGAGGAACACGATACGGATACGCAATGGTGACCGCAGAAGCTCTTTCGACTGAAATCCACCCTCACCAGTCGTCTCCTCCCGCGTAGGCCCCTTCATATGTGCTCGTGCTCCCTAGAATAATGGCTTGCAACCTCCAAACGGGAAGTCAATGAGGTAATAGGGAAAAGGAACCGCCTACTTGCCACGAATAATGCATCTCTTTTTGCCACTCTTACAAGATGCCGACTCATCCCCTTGCTTAGACATGTCAAAGCCACTCCTCATACCGGTAGTTCAGCTCTTGTTATTCTTTCTAGATCCGTGCAAGCGAAGCGGTTTGATCAATGAAAAGAAAACATCGTGATATTGTGATGCTTGGGTCCCCTCCCCACTATAGGCACTGTCCCCGCCCTTGTTGCGTCTCAGGATCCGCTATCAGCAGAACTTGTCAATCCGATGCTGAATGCACCCATATTCCAGAGGGTCAGTAGCTTGCTATTGTCCGCCACTGAAACCCATTATGAATCAATTGATGGTGTGCCCGGAAGCGACAACAGATAGACGGAGGAAGGCGCTTGCGACATAGGTGGTAGTGAGTGGGAAGTGCTGCTATGTTCAGCCATGCTTTCCCCTCTTGACCCAGAGCCTCCATGTGTAACCTCCGATCGAAATGAAATCACAATAGTTCTTCAACATTTAGACAATGATATAGCTAGTGGCAAAGTAAAGGAAAATTGCATTGCTTAGGGCTCGAGATGGATAAGATAGGCAGTCGCATAACTTTGAATTCTATTTGAGAGTGATTGAACTAGAGTCCTATGACATACATGGTTTTGGGCATGGATTGGCTGAGAACCTTAAGTCCATTTACATTAGATGTGAACACTTACACCTTGAAGTGGGGGTAAAGTAAGTGAAATTGGAAGGAGTGAGGACAGAAATGTCCAGCCAGAATGAAACAGAAGAAAAGGAAGTAGGAGAAGTGAACGGAAGCAGGGGAAGGCGAAAAGGGATTACTTGCTAAAGGCTTTCAAGCCCTACGTCTTTTTTTTTTCTAAACTGCAAAGCTGGTGGCGAATGCCCTATTCAAACTACATCAACGTCTTTGTTTGCTTTGTATGAAAAGACATACATTCTACCTAAACCGCTTGCTTGAGCTCTAGCCTAGTGTCTAAAAAAAAGAACAGAAAGTGTTAGCTTCGCTTGGCTTCGCTTAACTTTTAGGGATCTGCTCTATAGGAAATCCCATAGAAAATTGACTTTAGAGCGAACGAGAGCAGACTTTCTTACAGAGGCGAGAGACGACGAGGACAGAGTAGTTTCCACAGAATCCAAGGGGCTCTTCCTGAGAGGAAGTCAAGCCACTAACTATGCAGAAGAAAAGTAAGCGAGCGCAGAAAAAGGGATGCTTGAAAGCAAATGAAGCCAATTCGAACCTCCGATCGATCATTCTACTATTTTTTCAACAGAAAACGATGTTCCGCATTCAAGATAATATACTACTGGTCAGACCTCGTACTCTTTTTACTTCGTTTTACTCTTTTTTTCTCTCCCCTCTTCTTTCAATCAAAGTCCTCTATTCAAACTCCGCTCTAGTAGCTCTAGCCCTAACTTCAACAACTCAATATGTGTTGTATAAGCAACTGGCCCCAAGGTATTAAATCCTCTTTTGTTCTAATCTATATAATGAAAACAACATATTAAGACAGGTTGATTGCCGGAACACCTCCTATACACCCCTACCGCCGGGTTGAGCTCCTCTTACGTATCTTTAGATCCGCATCTTCCTCAGATGTAGTTTCTATGTATTAAGAAAGGCCTATGATTTTTTCCATACTGCCCACCAGCTGTAAAGAAGCTATATCGGCTCAACATTCGTACATCTAAAAGAAGTCGTGAACTCCAGAAAGGAGGGAACTCCAGCTAAGAGACCATAGAATGGTACTGCTACTTGATGCAACTGAGACTAATAGCATAGCCAAGGCTTAGTCAATTTGTGTTTTCCATCCGTCTTCGTTGCGTGCCTTATCAACTAGGCTCCCAATCACCTGTTGATGGAAAGAAGAGGCTAGGGAGAACTTCTCAGTGACAGAGATCATACTTCTGTAGCAGATAGTCAGAAGAATGGAAATCCTCTATTGTCAGTCTCTACATTATTTCTTTGTCGCACCCAAGGTTTCTAGAGGATACTCCTCGCACGAACTGGAAGTCAGGTGCTTGGATTATGGGGCATAACTGCTCCCACGTCCCAGCTTCCTGGTAGGCCTGCGCTTATGCGCGACAACACAAGCCCTGCTTCCACCGTCGAAGTAAACTATCCGCTAGGAACCTAAGGCACTACTGTCGACGTACTTCATATTCAAACACGCACGGTACGTCAACAGCTTTGAACGAAATGATAACACAAACTGTCTCTAAGACACAAAAGAATGAAATAAGTGCAACTGGCCTTCACTAAGGCAGAAATATCGAATACAGTCATCCAGAGGACACATGTCCCAACATATCATTCATTACAACAGCGGAAGCAATCAAAGGGGTCTGAGTACAGACAAATCCATGGCTTAAGAAGCCGGAGAAAATAAATAAGACGAAGCCCATCCACGTAGGTTCTGGATCCTGCCCTGGTCCAGCTAACTACTCGTCGGCAGTCTCGTCGAACTCCACAAAGTAGCCATCCTGGGAAGCATCGTAGTCGTAGTCGTACTCTGCGTAAACCACAGCCCCAACGGGGTCAGTACATCCAAGTACTGGCAAGCAAGACTCACAGTTCATCAAAGAGTTACCCGTCAACACAAGCATAGATGCTTGGGATCAACGGAAGGAAGGGGTGAAATAAAAGTTGCTGCTGGCTGCTCTAACCAACTACAGAAGATAACTACAAGTTCCGGCTAACAGAAAAGATAAGATCGAGGATTGTAACCAACATGAAAGATAACTTCAATCAAACCCATCCTGGATCTCGCCCCTTATCCGAAGAAGCAATCCGAGGATAACTCACACAGTGTAATAAGGTGAATCGAGTTATTGTGTGAATAACCTATTACTAGTCAGGTTATTAATCATTGGGTGAAACATGATTGATCATTATGTTGAAGTTGTCCTGAGTACTTGTTAGCCAGTACTTTCACCAAGTAATCCATAACCGCGGAAAACACGGCTTCTCGAGAAGATTATCCCTGCAGGGTTGCACCAATTTGGCCGTACACTCATGAATATCCCGCCAGATGGGATGCCTCCCACCAAGCGGGGCACTCAACACAACCAACCATTCTTCGCATCAAGCCCAAAGCACCTTGGGCGCACGGCTAATCGAGCCCAGAAGAAAATGGACCCTCATAGCACTCTAAGAACGTGTCCCCCTATATGCCGACTACAAAAGTTCCACCCTGCGCTGGGCTCGCAAAAACATGCATGCGGCAAATAGAAAGCACGAACTAAATGAGATGATTTGGACGAGATGCGAATCAGGTCAAGTTGAGGGGGGCGCCCATACTCGCTTCCCAAATGCGGGTAGTGCGCTCATCATGGATCAGTAGACAAGACCCTTTTCCTATTAGGGTCGACACTAGCAGGCTCCAAAACCACTCATGGGCCTCCTGCCGGTGCCTTATCATCAAATTATTATTACCATTAGCAATTAACAGGATTGATTGATTAACAACGAGCCCCGGTACAAGATAATAAGATAGTAAAAGTAGTAACCGACAACAGACTCGAGTAACAGCAACCCTAAGCATGCTAGGTAAGAACAGTCACAAGCAATGGCTGTAGGTATGGAGATGATGGCAATATCATGGTTCAATGTATCATGTGATGGGTTCGGAGAACAAGCAACGATACATAGGGCTAGCAATAGTAGACAAAAGATAGTATCGACAACAAGTGTGGAAAGGAACTCGATGATTCATGTGAGTGATAACTTGCCTGGCATCTCAGTATCGTACTGGGCTAGGTCCTGAGTAGTGGTGTCGTAAGGATCGTCGGTCTCAACGTAGTCGTCGTCTAACCGGGAAGAAGCAAACAAACAAAACAGGAATATAAACAATCATTGCCATGGCATTATGCACAATCAATATGATGCATGACAATTTAATAGGTGCATCTAGATAAACTGACTAACATGATAGCACAAATTAAATGGACCCATATGCAAGGGTTGCATATGGAAAAGGATCCATTGAAACAATTGGGAACAAATGATTTACAACTATTTATTAGGTGTTGGTTGTTATCATGATGCATGCATGATGATGATGACAAGATAACAACAAAATAACAATATTAATTGCAATTGTAATGAGGGTTAACAAGTTGAGAAAACAATTATTAAGTTTTGGAAATTATTGGTTACTTAATGATGTTAAACAAATAGTTGTTGTTTTCATCAAGTTAGGGTGTGCAAAACAATTTACAAATTTTATATTTGAAAAGTTTATCAAATTTTAGTTGGATTACATGTTTCACATTTTGAAATTGGGCTTTGGATTATTTAGTTATGAATTAAACAATATTAAACAAGTTTTAATTGAATTTAAAACAAGCTTAAATATTAATTGAATTTTTATTTGTCCAACCCATAAATTCAAATCCACATTTGAAAAGTTCACACTTTGGTGGTTTGAAAACATAATTTGCATGTTCAAAAATATTTTATATTAATCAAGTTATGATTTTTATCAAATTTAATTGAATTAAACAAGGTTTAAATTGTTTAGGCAATTTAAATTGTTCAAACCAGAAAACAAAATTTATATTTGAATAGAACATCCAAAAAGGTGTGAAAAACATATTTTATTTGAATTATTTGAAAACAGTATGAATTAGTTATGAATTATTTCAATTTGCATTTGAATTATTCAAATTTGAAATTTAAAAGTATTTTGAAAATTCAAAACAGAACACAAGTTGAATATGTGGAAAGATTATGAAATTTGGATAGGAATACATATAAAGTTTGTGTTTATTGGATTTATAAAACAAAAGATATAGAATTTAGAAGTTTATATTCAAATCTGTTATTTAAAAGAAAAATAGAATTTTAAAACAGATTTTTTTTTTACTCTTTTGACACGCACTGGAAGTGTACCCACAGGCACTGCCCTGTGGGCCTGCGGGGGTGCCAGCGTGGCGCTGTGCAGAGGAGAGGCTGACAGGGGGGCCACCCTGTCAGCAGTGCGCGCAAAAAAGGTGGGGTTTTTCCCCGTGCGGTGCGAGGGATTCGAACCCGCGACTGCGCGCAAGCGAACGGTGCAGCGTTACCACTGCGGTGATTCAGTTTCGATGCTAGGATGCGCTTCGCTGTCAGGTTATCATTCAGTGCAAGTTACTGAATTTTTTTCTGACGAACGTTTCCGTCCTCGACGGACAGAACAGGTGCTGCTCGCCGGCGACGTGCTCGCGCAGTGACAGCTACGGTGTTGTGCGTGTGCAGGCAACCGAGGTGGAGCAGATTAGGTAGGAGGAGGAGGCATCGGTGCTCACCACCGGAATAATTTGACGAGGAGGCGGACGGTGACGTACGGTGACGACAGCTGCAGCGGCGAGGAAGTGGACGGCGCCGTCGACGTGGTGCTCCTCCGTGCGCGCTCGCGTGTCCGAAAGATCGAGGAAGACTTGGCCTTCTGTTTCCAGTAGGCAATCGAAGTGGAGAAACCCTGCAACGGCGGCGCGAAGCAAAGATTCAGAACATGGCGCGCGGTGGCCGGAGAAGGAATTGGACCGCGGCGAGGATCTGAGGCTTACCGTGCCTGTTCCTGGTGTCCAAGAGGGAGAAGGGAGAACGGGGAAGCGGCTGCGAGTGATGGGTGGCTACGTGGGAGGTAGACACGGCGGCGCCATGGAATTATTCAGAGGCTCGCCGACGGGAGGTTCAGAGAAGGAAATCGACGTCGGGGAGGAAACGATCGGCGGCGGCGAGAGGGGAAAGGGAGGACCTAGGGCTAGGGTTAGGGCAGCAGGGGCCCTAGGGCATGCTTTATAGGGTGGAGGCGCAGCGGTGGCCGCCGTGGTCGCGTCGGGGTCGCCGTGGAGGCCTCCGATGGCGCGCCGTACAGGAGGGAGAAGGAGGATTAGAAGGGGAGCGCGAATCTCGGCGCAACGAACCGGTAAGTTGCGCTGGGCTGCTGCGCGCGCGTAGCTAGTTGGGCTGGGCTGCGTTAAGCTGCCGCGCGCGCACTGGTTTGCTTATTTTTATTTTTCTCTTTTCTGTTTTTTTTGTAGCTTAGCTTTTGGATAAAATAGATAGTTTTTTGATTAGATAAAATTTTGGAAAAAATTTGTATAAGCTTCTTAGATGAAAAGAAACCATTTGGTAGTTTTGGTTTTCAAAATTTCAAAAGTTTGCTTGCTGTTTTGAAATTGAACCAGATTAATTGAAAATTGCCATATTAATTAATATTTAGAAAATAAGGTGTTTTCAATAGGGTTTCCCCTAGGGTTTAGAATGTTTTAAAGAATACCAATTTGTGTTAAACTTCATGGATTCAAAAGTTTGATGATTTGAAATTGTTTGAGTTTGGGAAAGACTTGGAAATAATTGATTTAATGGAGTAATTGATTTTAGCAACAACTTAATGGATGAATTACAATGGATTGCTTGGAAACAAAAGAGGTTTTTAGTTTGCACTTCTTTATTTGAAAGGTTGTAACAGACAAGTGTGAAAACAGAAGTTGACAACAAGTTTGAAATTCATATGAAAACAATGCAAACAGAAATAAATATGAGGATGATGATATGATGCATTGCTTAAATAAAAACAACAAGTAAAACAACTAAGGGTTTTCATACTTGGATGTTACAAAACGCCCCCCCTTGAAGGAATCGCGCCCCGAGATTCCCTACTGAGAAATGAACAGGTCCGGATACTTCTTGCGAAGATCCTCTTCGGTCTCCCACGTTGCCTCTTTATCAGAATGATGCGACCATTGGACTTTCAAGAACTTGGTGCTCTTGTTGCGAGTCTTACGCTCGGTCTCATCGAGAATACGAATAGGGTGCTCCTCATAAGATAGATCATCTTGCAGTTCGATGGAATCATGATCAACTGCACGATCTGGATCTTTGAAACACTTCTTGAGCTGTGACACGTGGAACACATCGTGCACTTTGGATAGTTTTTCTGGAAGTTCAAGACGATAAGCATTCTCTCCACGTCTTGAGAGGATGTTAAAAGGGCCAATGTATCTTGGTGCCAGCTTTCCTTTCACACCAAAACGATGAGTGCCTCTGAGGGGAGTTACACGGAGATATGCCTTATCACCAGGTGCATAGATCATATCCCTGTGCTTGCTATCATAATAGCTCTTCTGACGAGATTGAGCAATCCTGAGATTGTCACGAATGATACGAACTTTCTCCTCGGCTTCCTTAACAATGTTAGGGCCCAAGAGTGAACGTTCACCAGCTCCAGACCAATTGATTGGACTCCTGCATCTGCGACCATACAGTGCCTCAAATGGTGCCATGCCTAGGCTTGCCTGGTAGCTGTTGTTGTAGGAAAATTCAGCATATGGAAGGCAATCCTCCCATTTCATGCCAAAGGAGAGACCACATGCTCTGAGCATATCCTCGAGAATCTGATTGACTCTTTCGACTTGCCCCTGAGACTGAGGGTGGTAAGCTGTGCTGAACAGAAGTTTGGTGCCCAAAGCTTCTTGAAAGCTTTTCCAGAAATGAGAAGTGAAAATACTTCCACGGTCTGAGCTTATTTCCAATGGAACACCATGAAGAGGAACAACCTTTGCTGTGTAGAGCTCTGCTAACTGGCTAGCTGAGATAGTTTCCTTTACAGCATAGAAGTGAGCAACCTTAGTGAGACGATCAATAACAACGAAGATTGCATCGTTGCCCTTCCTGGACTTTGGAAACCCAGTAACGAAGTCCATTTCAATCATGTCCCACTTCCACTCAGGAATTTTCAGAGGTTGGAGTAGACCTGCTGTCTTCTGATGGACTGCCTTAACACGTTGACAAACGTCACATTCAGAAACGTATTGAGCAATTTCACGTTTCATGCCAGGCCACCAATACAGAGTCTTGAGATCCTGGTACATCTTTGTACTTCCAGGGTGAATGGATAGAGGAGTTTCATGAGCCTCCTTGAGAATGATATCCTTGAGACTTTGAATCTGAGGGACTGCAATGCGTCCTTCGAAGAACACAGTTCCCTTGTCATCAATTGAGAAGGACTTGAACTTATCATTGCCTTCCTTGACGTGCTCTGCAATCTTCTTGATTTCAGCATCACGAAGTTGTTCAGAACGAATCTTGTCCTCGAGAGTTGGGCTGGCTGTCAAGCTAGCAAGGTATCCTTCAGGGACAAGACCAAGGTTCAGCTTCTGGAATTCTTCATGAAGTGGAGGTTGGCTTTCCATGATCATGAGATTATTGCAATAGGATTTGCGACTGAGAGCATCGGCCATAACATTAGCCTTGCCTGGAGTGTAAGAAATGGTGAGATCAAAGTCTTTAATCTTCTCAATCCATCTCCTTTGCCTGAGGTTTAGATCTGGCTGAGTGAAGATGTATTTCAGACTCTTATGATCGGAAAAGATTTCAGTTTTGTTACCCAACAAGTATTGTCTCCATTTCTTGAGGGCAAACACAACTGCTGCAAGTTCAAGATCATGAGTGGGATAGTTTTGCTCATGTGGGTTCAACTGACGTGAAGCATAAGCGACAACTTGACGTTCTTGCATAAGAACTGCTCCTAGGCCTTGGAGAGATGCATCACAGAATATCTGGAAAGGTTTGGTAGTGTCGGGGCCAACTAGAACAGGTGTGGAAGTGAGTTTAGTCTTCAGGAGGTTGAAACTCTCATCACATTGTGGAGTCCAAACGAACTTTTTGTCCTTCTTTGTGAGATCAGTGAGAGGTTTAGCAATCTTGGAAAAGTTTTGGACGAAACGACGGCAATAGCTAGCCAAGCCAAGAAAACTTCTGACTTGCTTCACCGTCTTAGGGGGTTTCCAATCAACAATTGCCTTAACCTTTTCTGGGTCAATGGCAATGCCTTTGGCAGAGATGATATGACCAAGATATGCAACTTCTGGAATCCAGAACTCACATTTGGAAAACTTGGCATACAAACGATGCTCGCGAAGTTTCATGAGAGTGAGACGAAGGTGTTCTCCATGCTCTTCCTCGGATTTGGAATAGACTAGAATGTCATCAAGATATACCACAACGAACTTGTCGAGGTATTCATGGAAGACAGAATTCATGAGTCTTGAGAACGTTGCCGGTGCATTGGTGAGACCAAAGGACATGACGGTGTATTCATATAGACCGTAACGAGTGGTGAAAGCTGTCTTAGGAATATCTTCCTTTCTGATCTTTATCTGATGGTAACCCATCCTCAAGTCCAACTTTGAGAATATTGAGGCTCCAGCAAGTTGATCAAAAAGATCATCGATACGAGGAAGTGGATACTTGTTCTTGATGGTTTTCTCGTTGAGAGGACGATAGTCAACCACGAGTCTTTTTGTTTGATCCTTCTTGGCAACAAACAGAGTTGGGCAATCCCAAGCGGAGGAACTAGGCTGAATGAAACCTTTGTCCATATACATATCGATTTGCTCCTTCAACAATTTCAGTTCAGGAGGAGCTATCTTATATGGATGCTTAGAGATTGGAGCAGTACCTGGCTCAAGCTCGATCACGAACTCAACTGCTCTGTCCGGGGGCATCCCTGGCAACTCTTCTGGAAAGACGTCAGGGAATTCACAAACCACCGGAACATTTTCAATTGCAGGAAGGGGTTTGGCATCGAGGTTGAACAGCTGAACAGAACTTGATCCATATGGAGAATAGACTATCTGGCCTGAAGTGTGGGAGAGAGTTATTGACTTTTGAGCACAGTCAATTTTAGCTTTGTGGGTCTTCAACCAATCCATACCCAGAATGACATCAATGTCAGAATTTCCCAGCAACATGAGTGAAGCAAGGAATATGCGACCTCCAATTAGGATCTCATTGTCCATGCTTATCTTGGAAGTCAACATTTGCGGTCCCGAAGAGTGAACAGTCATTTGATTGCTTAGCGGAACCAGAACTAGGTTGTATGCTTTTGCAAAAATCTTTGACACAAATGAATGCGATGCTCCAGTATCAAACAACACTTTAGCTGGAATAGAGTTTACGGGTAATATACCGAGAACGACGTCAGCAGCTTCCTCGGCTTTGTCGGCCTTGATATGGTTCACCCTCGCGTTCCTCCCGACAAGCCTGTTGTTGGAGTTGAAGGCTTTAGCCGGGGGAGCACGAACCATAGCCTAGTTGGTGTTGGGGCGAGGAGGTAGGGGTAGCTGCTTCTGAGTGCACTTATCAGCATAATGTCCAGTATCCTTGCACTTGTAGCAAGTGACGACACGAGAAGGACCTGGCCTTGGCTGCCCCATAGGGAACCTCTGACCCTGCATCTGAGATGGGTTGGGTGGGCGGGGACCAAAGCCTGGAGAAGCCTGGGCATTTGGAGCCCGAGTGACAGCACCATTTGGCACCCAGATGCGGCGCTTCTGCGGAGGGGTGGTCATGTTGGAGGAGGAACCACCCTCACGCGAGTGCTTGCGGGACTCTTCGAACGCCTTGCGCCCATTCTCCTCATTGAGCGCGGTGTTCACGAGCTCCACGAAGTCCTTGCACTTGATGTTTGTGAGAGCGTACTTCAGTTCCGGGTTAAAACCTCGGCGGAACCTTGCCATCTTCTTGGCTTCGGTGGACACTTCGTCACCAGCGTACCGAGCGAGACGATTGAACTCGTTCTGGTAGCCGAGAACGTCCAGCTTGCCCTGTCTGAGAGAGCAGAATTCCTCACGCATCCTTTCCATGAGACCATCCGGGATGTGGTGCTTCAGGAAGGCCTCCCTGAAACATCCCCAGGTGATAGGATAGCCAGCTCTCATGGTCTGGTAGTTCTCCCACCAAGTAGCTGCCTGACCCTTCAGTAGGTAGGTGGCGTACTTGACCTTATCCTCTTCTGCAACATGAGCAATCTCCAGAGCTCTTGCTACGTCACGGATCCAGTCATCAGCATCCAGGGGCTCACGTGTTGCCACGAAAGCTTTTGGGCCCAAGCTGAGGAAGTCCTTGATGGTGACCCTTGGAGCATTCTGGTTGTGTTGCTGGTTAGCCTGGATCTGGGCCATCTGTGTCACCACTTGGGTCATCTGAGCCAACAGTTCCCCCATTGGTGGTGGCGGAGGCGGGTTGTTCCTGGTTGGAGGCATCCTGAACAGAAATTCATTTTAGCACAACAACAGAAAAGGATAGACTTGGTAACCGAAAGATAGATTATTCCGACGCATGAATAGATAACCAACAGGTACATCATCACATGTTCAAATACATCAGAATATCCAACAGACCAACACATGGTTCGAAAACGAAAGGATAAACTAGACACAGCTAGTAATGGATACAACGGTACTCCCATGCTCATCACGCAGGACGGCGGTGAGTAGTACGACGAGAGATACGGTGAGGAGGAACCCCACGGAAGTAGGTATCACGACGATCCATGTAGATAGGAACTGCTCTGAGAGCAACTCTCGGTGTGGTGAAGTAGAAAGCGTCGTGTCCCTGTGCTCCATAGCGGGGAATCCCTGTGTAACCAGCTCCGAGGTCGAGAAGTGGGCCTCTGATCGGCTCGTAACCTCCAGCATCTGGCAGAGGAAAACCCAGTGTCTGCTGGAAACGTGCAAAGCGCTCGTCTCCAACAAAGTCTGTGGTGTACGTCGCCAGACGAGTGAGAGCAAGGTGGAGCTGCTCCCTGACTGAGGCTAACTCCTGAGAAAGTGCGGAAGCAACGGCGTCACTGTGCCACACGAACTGGGCAGTGGTCTGCAGCCTGGAGCTATCAGTCTCGTAGGTATCCAGGTCGCGGTGGACAGTGAAGTGAACTCCCGCTGCCGTGATGTAACCACGGGGGATGTGACGAAAACTGGACTTATCAAACCCCTAGTAGTCAGCATGGAGGACGGTGAGACTCACATACGCTGCCTGCTGCACTGCCATATCCACTGTGGACCCTACTGCCTCGTACTGGTGGACAATGCTCCTGCCATCATCCGACAGAATGTAGACGATAGCCCGGTAGCAAGTCTGGTCAAACTCTCGCTGGTGCTCGTAGACCTGGTACTCTGGTGCCCAACGGAACCCCAGATAGGTAACCATGTCTCTCAGCAACTCCGGAAAACCGGCGGTGCTCTCACAGCGAGTCATGCGAACCACCTGCGGGTAGTAGCTGAGACCCATCTGCAGATGATTTGGAAGGTTTGATTAGACTCCGGTTGATGAAAAAGGATGTGGAAAACAACAACAAGGTTCAACGGACGAAAAGGATGTTGAAAAGAACATGATATCGAAGCAACATCGGGAAAACGAGACCAAAAGTCCTGAGGTACTAAGGAGAACCCAAAACACGTGAAATCCTAACTTGAAAGTTTAGGTGAGAACAGAAAACAACGTTGCACTTCCTTACCAGAAAAAGGGTGGGTGGGTGGGAAAAGAAGAAAAATGGCAGAATTCCTACTCTCACGTTTCATTTTTTCCTATATAGCTACAAAATAGTTTCTAGACTCAACTGCGACCAGTAAAAAGGGATCCTACAGGCAGACAGGCTCTGATACCATTTGTCGCACCCAAGGTTTCTAGAGGATACTCCTCGCACGAACTGGAAGTCAGGTGCTTGGATTATGGGGCATAACTGCTCCCACGTCCCAGCTTCCTGGTAGGCCTGCGCTTATGCGCGACAACACAAGCCCTGCTTCCACCGTCGAAGTAAACTATCCGCTAGGAACCTAAGGCACTACTGTCGACGTACTTCATATTCAAACACGCACGGTACGTCAACAGCTTTGAACGAAATGATAACACAAACTGTCTCTAAGACACAAAAGAATGAAATAAGTGCAACTGGCCTTCACTAAGGCAGAAATATCGAATACAGTCATCCAGAGGACACATGTCCCAACATATCATTCATTACAACAGCGGAAGCAATCAAAGGGGTCTGAGTACAGACAAATCCATGGCTTAAGAAGCCGGAGAAAATAAATAAGACGAAGCCCATCCACGTAGGTTCTGGATCCTGCCCTGGTCCAGCTAACTACTCGTCGGCAGTCTCGTCGAACTCCACAAAGTAGCCATCCTGGGAAGCATCGTAGTCGTAGTCGTACTCTGCGTAAACCACAGCCCCAACGGGGTCAGTACATCCAAGTACTGGCAAGCAAGACTCACAGTTCATCAAAGAGTTACCCGTCAACACAAGCATAGATGCTTGGGATCAACGGAAGGAAGGGGTGAAATAAAAGTTGCTGCTGGCTGCTCTAACCAACTACAGAAGATAACTACAAGTTCCGGCTAACAGAAAAGATAAGATCGAGGATTGTAACCAACATGAAAGATAACTTCAATCAAACCCATCCTGGATCTCGCCCCTTATCCGAAGAAGCAATCCGAGGATAACTCACACAGTGTAATAAGGTGAATCGAGTTATTGTGTGAATAACCTATTACTAGTCAGGTTATTAATCATTGGGTGAAACATGATTGATCATTATGTTGAAGTTGTCCTGAGTACTTGTTAGCCAGTACTTTCACCAAGTAATCCATAACCGCGGAAAACACGGCTTCTCGAGAAGATTATCCCTGCAGGGTTGCACCAATTTGGCCGTACACTCATGAATATCCCGCCAGATGGGATGCCTCCCACCAAGCGGGGCACTCAACACAACCAACCATTCTTCGCATCAAGCCCAAAGCACCTTGGGCGCACGGCTAATCGAGCCCAGAAGAAAATGGACCCTCATAGCACTCTAAGAACGTGTCCCCCTATATGCCGACTACAAAAGTTCCACCCTGCGCTGGGCTCGCAAAAACATGCATGCGGCAAATAGAAAGCACGAACTAAATGAGATGATTTGGACGAGATGCGAATCAGGTCAAGTTGAGGGGGGCGCCCATACTCGCTTCCCAAATGCGGGTAGTGCGCTCATCATGGATCAGTAGACAAGACCCTTTTCCTATTAGGGTCGACACTAGCAGGCTCCAAAACCACTCATGGGCCTCCTGCCGGTGCCTTATCATCAAATTATTATTACCATTAGCAATTAACAGGATTGATTGATTAACAACGAGCCCCGGTACAAGATAATAAGATAGTAAAAGTAGTAACCGACAACAGACTTGAGTAACAGCAACCCTAAGCATGCTAGGTAAGAACAGGCACAAGCAATGGCTGTAGGTATGGAGATGATGGCAATATCATGGTTCAATGTATCATGTGATGGGTTCGGAGAACAAGCAACGATACATAGGGCTAGCAATAGTAGACAAAAGATAGTATCGACAACAAGTGTGGAAAGGAACTCGATGATTCATGTGAGTGATAACTTGCCTGGCAGCTCAGTATCGTACTGGGCTAGGTCCTGAGTAGTGGTGTCGTAAGGATCGTCGGTCTCAACGTAGTCGTCGTCTAACCGGGAAGAAGCAAACAAACAAAACAGGAATGTAAACAATCATTGCCATGGCATTATGCACAATCAATATGATGCATGACAATTTAATAGGTGCATCTAGATAAACTGACTAACATGATAGCACAAATTAAATGGACCCATATGCAAGGGTTGCATATGGAAAAGGATCCATTGAAACAATTGGGAACAAATGATTTACAACTATTTATTAGGTGTTGGTTGTTATCATGATGCATGCATGATGATGATGACAAGATAACAACAAAATAACAATATTAATTGCAATTGTAATGAGGGTTAACAAGTTGAGAAAACAATTATTAAGTTTTGGAAATTATTGGTTACTTAATGATGTTAAACAAATAGTTGTTGTTTTCATCAAGTTAGGGTGTGCAAAACAATTTACAAATTTTATATTTGAAAAGTTTATCAAATTTTAGTTGGATTACATGTTTCACATTTTGAAATTGGGCTTTGGATTATTTAGTTATGAATTAAACAATATTAAACAAGATTTAATTGAATTTAAAACAAGCTTAAATATTAATTGAATTTTTATTTGTCCAACCCATAAATTCAAATCCACATTTGAAAAGTTCACACTTTGGTGGTTTGAAAACATAATTTGCATGTTCAAAAATATTTTATATTAATCAAGTTATGATTTTTATCAAATTTAATTGAATTAAACAAGGTTTAAATTGTTTAGGCAATTTAAATTGTTCAAACCAGAAAACAAAATTTATATTTGAATAGAACATCCAAAAAGATGTGAAAAACATATTTTATTTGAATTATTTGAAAACAGTATGAATTAGTTATGAATTATTTCAATTTGCATTTGAATTATTCAAATTTGAAATTTAAAAGTATTTTGAAAATTCAAAACAGAACACAAGTTGAATATGTGGAAAGATTATGAAATTTGGATAGTAATACATATAAAGTTTGTGTTTATTGGATTTATAAAACAAAAGATATAGAATTTAGAAGTTTATATTCAAATCTGTTATTTAAAAGAAAAATAGAATTTGAAAACAGATTTTTTTTTACTCTTTTGACACGCACTGGAAGTGTACCCACAGGCACTGCCCTGTGGGCCTGCGGGGGTGCCAGCGTGGCGCTGTGCAGAGGAGAGGCTGACAGGGGGGCCACCCTGTCAGCAGTGCGCGCAAAAAAGGTGGGGTTTTTCCCCGTGCGGTGCGAGGGATTCGAACCCGCGACTGCGCGCAAGCGAACGGTGCAGCGTTACCACTGCGGTGATTCAGTTTCGATGCTAGGATGCGCTTCGCTGTCAGGTTATCATTCAGTGCAAGTTACTGAATTTTTTTCTGACGAACGTTTCCGTCCTCGACGGACAGAACAGGTGCTGCTCGCCGGCGACGTGCTCGCGCAGTGACAGCTACGGTGTTGTGCGTGTGCAGGCAACCGAGGTGGAGCAAATTAGGTAGGAGGAGGAGGCATCAGTGCTCACCACCGGAATAATTTGACGAGGAGGCGGACGGTGACGTACGGTGACGACAGCTGCAGCGGCGAGGAAGTGGACGGCGCCGTCGACGTGGTGCTCCTCCGTGCGCGCTCGCGTGTCCGAAAGATCGAGGAAGACTTGGCCTTCTGTTTCCAGTAGGCAATCGAAGTGGAGAAACCCTGCAACGGCGGCGCGAAGCAAAGATTCAGAACATGGCGCGCGGTGGCCGGAGAAGGAATTGGACCGCGGCGAGGATCTGAGGCTTACCGTGCCTGTTCCTGGTGTCCAAGAGGGAGAAGGGAGAACGGGGAAGCGGCTGCGAGTGATGGGTGGCTAGGTGGGAGGTAGACACGGCGGCGCCATGGAATTATTCAGAGGCTCGCCGACGGGAGGTTCAGAGAAGGAAATCGACGTCGGGGAGGAAACGATCGGCGGCGGCGAGAGGGGAAAGGGAGGACCTAGGGCTAGGGTTAGGGCAGCAGGGGCCCTAGGGCATGCTTTATAGGGTGGAGGCGCAGCGGTGGCCGCCGTGGTCGCATCGGGGTCGCCGTGGAGGCCTCCGATGGCGCGCCGTACAGGAGGGAGAAGGAGGATTAGAAGGGGAGCGCGAATCTCGGCGCAACGAACCGGTAAGTTGCGCTGGGCTGCTGCGCGCGCGTAGCTAGTTGGGCTGGGCTGCGTTAAGCTGCCGCGCGCGCACTGGTTTGCTTATTTTTATTTTTCTCTTTTCTGTTTTTTTTTGTAGCTTAGCTTTTGGATAAAATAGATAGGTTTTTTATTAGATAAAATTTTGGAAAAAATTTGTATAAGCTTCTTAGATGAAAAGAAACCATTTGGTAGTTTTGGTTTTCAAAATTTCAAAAGTTTGCTTGCTGTTTTGAAATTGAACCAGATTAATTGAAAATTGCCATATTAATTAATATTTAGAAAATAAGGTGTTTTCAATAGGGTTTCCCCTAGGGTTTAGAATGTTTTAAAGAATACCAATTTGTGTTAAACTTCATGGATTCAAAAGTTTGATGATTTGAAATTGTTTGAGTTTGGGAAAGACTTGGAAATAATTGATTTAATGGAGTAATTGATTTTAGCAACAACTTAATGGATGAATTACAATGGATTACTTGGAAACAAAAGAGGTTTTTAGTTTGCACTTCTTTATTTGAAAGGTTGTAACAGACAAGTGTGAAAACAGAAGTTGACAACAAGTTTGAAATTCATATGAAAACAATGCAAACAGAAATAAATATGAGGATGATGATATGATGCATTGCTTAAATAAAAACAACAAGTAAAACAACTAAGGGTTTTCATACTTGGATGTTACATTCTTAGTCTCATTTGCTTCTTTTTTATAGGCTGAGTGAGTAGGTCTGTGAAATCGAAATTGGGAATGATGAAGCAGAAATAATATGGGTTGCAAAGTTTGACCAAACAAGTGAAAGACTTGTTTTATAGGTTGAGTGAGTACTGTGATTCTTTCTTCGAAGTCTGGAATTCCAGGTAAGGTGGTATTGCCCCTTGGATCACTGGGAGGAATCTCTTCTTGCTACCAGGAAAGTGGAAGGCGGCGGAAAGGCTGTGAAACCTGGCATTGTATTTATAAGAATATGCGAGTTATCATCATGCCAATGGAAACTCTTTTATGATGACATTGAGTCCAAAATATGCCAGTCAAGTCTCAAGAGCTAGATTTTGGTTCAGACAAAGGTGTCTCAGATCGCAGGCTGGGAAGACGCATCGCTAGGCTTGGCTATTACTGAACATCTACAACATTGACTGATACGCTAGCTTGACCACCTAGAAGCCGGGTTCCCGATCCTCACCTGCGGTGATGTAGGCTTTACATTCTTCGTATTTTGAGGGTTCAGAAAGAAGAAAGTCGAAAGAGGGGGTAACGTTTGAACGCTTGGGTGCCCTGGTTGGTTCGGAGAAAAAAGATCCCTAAGAATCACAACGTAGAAAAGGGAGCGGGTATACCTAGAAATAATGAAATCAACCAGCACTGCCTTGCTAATTGAATAAAGGAAGATGCCGACGACTTTCTGAACAGAACAATGAGAGTCCCGAACAATGGGAGAATGGAGCTTCCCGTCTATGAACTAATCGCTCTACTATATCGTATCGAGCTCAAAGGTTTGTGCAACTTATCTATCAAGCCACACTTCTTTACTTCGCTATAGAAGTAGGATCCCAGCCCACAATACAATCAGTAGTTTACTTAACTGATATAAAGAGTTTCCCCTGCCTGCCCCTACTATCAATTGATAATACATAAATGATCCGGGGCTAGTGTTGGGTAGCCGGGCCCACTAGAATTCAAGTGCTTCTTATCGATTCAATACGCCCTTAACGGATCCCCGTGCTTTATCTCCATTGGGTGGAGCAAGACCCTTGTCCTATCTTTTCTTTACAGAGGAATAGAAATGATGGTTGCCCCTCGCTGCATTGACCAATGATATCTCAGAAGAGAGAAAGACTTCTATAACTTGCCAATGATATCTAGTGGGCACTACGAACTCCAAGCATACTGTACTTGACCACCCTACTTTGCTTTGTCCCTATTAGGCGAAATCAATACTTACTTTCAATTGGTAGAGAGGAAGAAGAGAACTGACACTAGTAATAGGTTGATGACTTCTCTTAACAGAACTGACACTAGTAATAGGTTGATGACTTCTCTGACTTAATAGCTGGCCGACTTCTCTTCATGGATCACCGTTCTATATAGTTAGGCGCAGCATCGCGTTTAACCACCTATCCCTATTCCCTCAATCGATAACGTCCAACTATCCTTTTATTGGGACAGCAGCATACTTCTCGTTAGGGACAATAGTTCCTATACTTAACTAACCTCTATGCGCAATCACTGTTTGACACATCATTCTTTCAGCTTTTCGTTCTTGACGACTCTGTTTGACGGAGCCTGACCTTGAACTAGCTTTTTGCAACACAAACCACTATCTTTACTTTCCTTTAGCAATAGTATCTAACTAGAAATTCATAAGAGTCAAACGGGTGGGTCCATCCCATCTATCGACAGGTCCTGATACCGGATCTGGGAAACAAGCAATACTCGCCGCAATTCCTTAATGAAAAACAGACCTATCTTCTCTTGAAAGACTGTCCTTTCCTCGCTTGTTATTGTGATATCAATGAAAGAAAGCTGGATACTGACTTCTTCCCAAGAGCTCTATCAGCCCTGAATTCCTTAGCCATACGACTCTTCCTTAGTTTCCTAATGCTGGTGGCCCTAGCTAGTGGTGAGACGGGGCATATACTATTCTCGGTCTTATAGCGAAGAGGTTGCCTAGTTTGAACCGAACACTGTACTTGATCTCTCGTCCTATCACAAACAAGTCTCTTCCCCCGAGTCCTAGTAGACTAGTCCAAGTAGTCCGGGACAATAGCGTCCCGTCTCTTCGCTGACCCCTGGCACACAATCACTATAAGACAAAGCAAGACAAACCTCTCTTATCCTTCTCGGCTAGAAGTTACAAGTTTCCTGTTCCGGTTTCGGCTTGAGGGAAGTGCCTGAAATCGATTCAATTCTTATCTCCGATTTCGAACTCCGGCTGGATTCTTATGACCAAGAGCTATTTTCTTGGTCATATGAATGGAAGGACAACGAGAAGATGGTTCGGTTGCTCCTGCTGGAATATTCCATTTATTTAATACTCCGACTCGCGTAACCCCGAATGGCAATGTTGTTATTGCGGTTGGTCAGATCAATAAGACAACAAGGGAGTCAGAATATTCAGATAATAGCAAACAGGGCTTTGGAATCTATGGAAGGAGCCTTCAATGCTTCTCCAGTGTCAACCATTAGTCGATAACAGAATGAAATGCCACAATTAAGTTGAAAAAGAGAGTCATTAAAAAGAGGCATGCTTGAAAAAGAGTACAGATAATATGTTATGGATGTGAGGAGCCTCACCCAGTACTTTTCTTACTAAACTAAAAAACTCTACTCTCCTTTCACAGCCAACCCACCCATTGCTTTTTTCGAGCTCGATAAAAAGGAAAGTTCACGTGCCAATCCTTACCATTGGTAACTGTAATTACCAAGCCTAATCTTTCACTGAATACCGAGTAAAGCAAGCAAGAAAGAGGGAAGGAGCAGCTGTTTTCGAGCTAGGCTCGATCCCTTTTTCATCCACTTATCGCTATTTGTAATTCTACTTGAATTAGTTCTTCCTAAGTTTAGTGAGGTGAGTACTGAATCCATAACTAGAGGACTTGCTTTTATGCTTGGCTCCCAGGGGAAGTTGGATTGGATAAGAGGAATTGAAGCGCAAGGAAGGCAGTCGGTATTCAAACAACTATTCAGAGTTCCCAACTCTGGGTAAAGGAAATCTGTACTTGACGACTGAACCAAATCCTTTGCCTTTTTTTATTCTATTATTTTTATATAGATCAGCTGAAAAAAAATACTACTACGTTGGGACAATGACCCACCTTTATCTACTCAACCTGTCATCTTCTCTCCTCGCTCCCTGGGACAAATAAGACTATTTATTAACTGATAAACAAGAGAAACTAGTGATATTATCTAAGCTTCTGGCCATGTCTGATTGGCATTCAAGTCTGCCTTCCATTGCTTGAAAAGGCCTAGCACCGTAAGTAGCAATTGGCTATGTCCAAACTCAAACGTCGTATTTTATCTAAGCACAGGAGTCGTAATAAGGAAAGAAGACATAAGAATGGGAAGTATCCGCTAGTTATAACGTAGTATAAAGATAGCTATTTCATGTATCTTGGTCACAATAAAAAGAATCCAATAATGATCTATCAACTAAATGAGTTTATTATATAATACCGTATCTTCAAGGTTGTTAAGATGATTTAGTAGATGTGTCGGTATCGTTTTCATCTGCCGTTGGGAGTGACTGCTTTGCTAATCTCTCCTTTTATCCTTCTTTTCGGAGACAAGCACATATTACCGTAACCTAGTGATTAATATATCCTGTTGGTACTACTTCGTCGAGCAATCAATCCTTTTTCCATTCTTGTTCTGAGGTTGTCAGCTTCCTCCGATGGCACCACTTGTACTCTCTGTCGGAATCTGTAGACATAGTTTCTGGGCGTCTTTAAAAACTGATCGACATAGTTGTCACACACAAACCTGCGCAACGGCTTTTGAGTAAAAGAATCTGCTGCCCAGTCACACACATCATCTCGAGCGCGGAATCTACTACTCTAACAAGATACTCGGCTCGGGTAAATCATGCTTTCGTTATGCGAGGAAAGTGAAAGGAAAGAGGGAAAGGGAGACACTGGGCAATCCGGAATCGATGAAATCACTGTTTTTTCGCCTTGTAATATGTCCAGTTACATTCCAAAGATGAATCAGACCAGGAGATAGATAAGCGCTATGGCGGACACATGGAATAAGAATTTGAAAAGTAATGATCAACTTTATGGATCCATAGGTAGATTCACTTGTGAAGCTATGGGATGGGACAAGATTCAAAAGTACCAAAAGTAAGTTAAGTGGGACGCTGAGTTCATTGCTGCGATCGAGGGTCCAAAGCCAGCCAATTTGATGACCGCGTAGGAACGGGTTCCGAATGCTCACAATAATGTAGTTGGAAATGACAAAAGTCTCCTAAATTGATACCTAATAATAGCTTAGCAGCTCCTTCGTTTTACTAAAGAGCCAAGTTCGGACAAGCAACTCGGAAGGAGGAATGTGTTGAGATGCCTATGCCTAAGAGAGATAAGAGGAAGACGTATGATAGCCGAGAGGATGTCGGTAAACGACGGAGTTGAAGGAGTTGTTTTTGAATTCGGCATGGCATCATTTTTTTTAATGAGAACGTCGTCTCCTTGCTTACCCGCCTGGCCAATGGAAGGAATTAATTACCTTGGTCAGTCAGCGAAAGAAAGAATCTCACCAGTTCATCATCCCAATCCTTCCTATTAGTTTCATTAATTAATTCAGCCCCAGAGTGTTGGCAATCAAGGGCCAAGAAAGAATCCCAAGTCTATCCTATCTCGCCACGGTCGAAAGCACAATCCCTTTCTCTTCCTATACCGAAATCGTCGTTTCATTCCTCCGCAACTTCTATCGCGGACATGATCCAATCTACCTTGCAAGACAGATTAAGATATAACTTAAGGCTTTCCCAAGCTGGCGCATAACCTCTGGTAGAGGCATTCACCCAGAGACAGAGAAGTGGGAAACCGCGGATGAAAAGAATACCGAGGAAACTTCTACGCGAGCTTTCTAACTAAAAGGAATCTCTTATTCATATGGCATAAAATGGAAAAACTTGATGGAGATTTCTTCTCAATTTCCATGGTACAGTCCCTTTGCATGCTACAGTTCCATTACTTACTACCTGAATTTGCTATCTAAAAAATTTGGACATCTACGGTACTTGTCGTCTACTTCTGGTGGAAGCAATTCCAAAGGTGAAGATAATACTGAGCCGAATAGTAATGAGGGGAATGCAAAATCTAGCAAAGGTAAGAAGGGTCAAGGAAGAATAGCAGTGACTTATAAAAGGAAAGCACCGAATAAAAGGAAGGAGATCCGTCTTGATTTTTTGCATGTGGTCAATGTGTTTGCTGATTGATAACTGTCTAATCTTAAGATGGTTTTGTGGCACGTTACAAACATACATATACAGTCGAAATATAGTTGTGTTGAGTTAGGTTGAAGAATTTTTACCATATTTTAGAAATGAGATATAGTGCTTTCTTTGTTCGGTAGGAGATTTTGCACTTTCATATTCTAGTTCCTCATTTGAGCGTTCTTTTGCTCTGTTGGTGGGGCATAAACTCATAAATAGTGTGTGTTTTTTCTTTAAAGAATAGTAAAAGTATGCATTCAAGTAGTAGCTTTTTCTAAATAGTCGAGTAAAGTCGAGTAGGGCTGGAAACAAGGACTAGGAAGATACGGGCTAGTTTGTTTTTTTAGGGGAAGGCTTTATGCAAGATATGCGTATTTGCCAATAGAGGAAAACACGTAGTAAGTAGGCTTGCTTTTTCGTAGGGATAGGTAGCTTGACAAGGGATGCCTGGGATAGCACATAGGAAAAGTATAGAAGGAAAGGCTTGCGGTGGATACCTAGGCACCCAGAGACGAGGAAGGGCGTAGCAAATGCTGTAATGAGGGTGCTGAATGTATACGGATCTGGCACAAGATCTCTGTCCGCCTTTTCTTTCAGCTGATCCTCTACCTAATGGTTCAGACCCTGGCAGACACCGGTGCGAGAACAGAGGCAAGTCAACTATACCAGCATTTCTGAAGATAGGCAACTCTTTATTTCAGAAGATAGGAATTCCAGATAAATAGATCCGCATTCCAGTTTTAGGCTTGTGTCCTTTCATCTAGAATGGCTGCTGCTTGGTCTTCAGTGAGCGAAGTCATTTCCTCAAGAGAGTTCTTTGCCCGACAAAAGTGAATCTTGATCTTTCTTCTTGATAGTTTGTGATCGAGCCAATCTCACAATTTCGATCTTGCTACTACCACTATAGCCCTGAGTGACTATGGCTACCTGAACTGAAGGAGTTCCCACAAGACCTGTGAATGTCAACTTCACTCTAAGGGTAAAGCATGCTCGCTCCTTCGCTCGTACGAACAATCACTCGTTGCTGGGAGCTCTATCCTCCTCGCACTACTAAAAACAGGGTGAAAGAATCTCCCGCGTTCAGTCTGTGGAGGCCGACCATCATAGTCGTCTCTACACCAAGTTGGTCTTAAAGTCTACTCTGACTTGCGGCAAGTTGCCTCAACACCGCTGGTCCTTGTTGACTCGCGGCAAGCTTTATACATCAACCCCTAAGGTGCTTAAAAGTCTTGTGCTCTCTCTATTTTCCTATCGTGGGGAATTAATTAGGAGACTTGTGAGTTCGCCCAAAACGTCACCTACTGTGAGAGGATACTATTTTCCCTTCTCTGCCCAGTGAATCTGGAACCCTAGTTGTTTGCCTGGGGATTCTCCTCCTATTCCTCGACTCTTTATTAAGGAGATAGACCGGTAATCTCGCATCTGATAAAAGAGCGGCTATTCCCATTAATCCTTTGGTCGTCAATGGGAACTAACTTTAAGACGAGAGCCAATGTGTCCATACTTCCGGCTGAATTGTTGCTTTCTAGTGGCCGACCATCCTTTCCAGACCTTCTCTAGAGCTCTTCAATCCTTCCTCCTAAGATCCAGGCTAACTTTTTCCAGCAATGGAATGACTGGTAGGCGATCTCAGGCTCGCTCGTCGTTGGGTAGTTTCCGACAGTTCTATCACCATTCCAGGCTCTTCGCATATAGAATAGAGAACTCGAAGGTGGTCGATGTAATAGAGCAGGCCTGAGGCCATTACGTACTTTGTTTGTTTAAGTTATTATTGAGAGGGTCTTTCAATGATAGCTATACACAATGAGCGCTGTTTTTCTACATGCGAGATGAAATGCCATGCAAGAGAGGATAGGAAAAAGTATAAAGGACAAAGATATAGACATGGAATAGGTCTAGTCACGGCTTTCTGTGTGATATGGTTAGCATGGAATAACAAGAATAGGCAGGCATTGAATTAGAAAAGGGCATCCTTCCTCTTAGAAAGGCTAAGTCAGTAAGAATGACTGGAGGCAAAATACGTTCTTAGATTCGACATTACCGGTAAAAGCATTTATTCTAAGCCAGGAGCACAAAAGCAAATCCGGGTCACGAGAAAGTCAGCGGTGATTTCCTTCTATAAAGAAGTGTAGCGAAGTCACCTCCGGTTAGGAGTCAAATTCCATAAGATGGATCCGCCGCTATTTTATCATCATCTGGCACTGCTTGAGGAGCAGCTTTTCTTTCTTCCTCAAGCTAGGGGAGAAGCCTATCTGAGTGAGAGTGCCTCAACCAAGCTACTTCGTTCCTTGGAACTGCTGCTGTTAGTTCTTTTAATTGAATAGTTTGATTTGTTCTCTGAGTGATTGCCCTTAGGGACCTAGCTTCCCTTCCTTTCCTTGCCTGGAAGCTCTCTAAGGCTTCTTGCTTTCCCTATTGATGTTCCTAGCTACCTACTATAATGGTAGGGAAGGGCTTTACTAAGTATTAGATATGGGCTAACGGGTCACATCAGGAGCGGTCTACGAGAAAAACGATCAGGCTTCAGGTACGCATAAAGGGATCAGCAGGAGAGGGTGGGATACGAAGTCGGGCATCTAGGTGCAATCCTCCATCTATGTAGTCAACAACCTATGATGGTTCAGAGCTGGTTGCTAAGCCCTTGAGATGACTTCGTTATCCAAAAGATCTTGTTATTTCATGTCTTGCTCTTTGCCCACGTCGAAAAGGGGCTGGTGAAGGTGCATTTCCAAAGAAGGAAATAAAGCACTCATTCCTCTATCTACCCTAAGTAGTAGTTTCCTATAGATAAGTCGAAGTCTCTCTTAAAGCTAGCAGCAGTAATTCTTTATTTTCCCTTTCTTTCCTGCCATCCCGACCAGTTGGCCATACCGTAGTGTGAGCACCATTATTGGAATTGGAGTATCTCTTTCAAGCCCGCACATAATGGACAGGTGGGAATATCTAAAATAGGGGACAGCCCATCATAGACCACAGGAATCCATACCCTCGCGGAAAGCTGTGAGGTGAGGATAAATAAAAACAATGAAAAGGATAGCGCGGGATAACCTTGTGAAGGCACGCAAAGAAAGTAAAGCTAAGTTCGAAAATGAATAGAGAGGAAATGGAATTAGAAAGAAGGGGATGAATTGGTTACTTGGCAGCTTGACTTGCTCTCGGCCTTTACTAGGCTAGCTTTTGCTATATGTGATAAGGAAAATGGGAAGAATTGGGAGTGCTTCGCTCTTTAAAGGAGTTTTGCATGATAGAAAGGTTTGCATTATATCTGATTGATTCTCTGGGAATAAGGAGTGCGCTGGGTATTTTTATTTTTCTCCGTATGATGGTCATTCTCACCTTTGGTGCTTGCACCACATAAAGGCTAATCTAAAGAAGGCAGGGTTTACTAAGTGTTTTTCGATGATATTGGTTGTGCACATGAGGTTGTATAATTAAATAGGTTGAAGGAGCAATGGAAAGTTGATTGTGAGGATGCTTGGCGATGGATGGGTGGAGGAGCATATAGACGACGCTGACCTTTAATTAATTATTGGTATTAGCATTTAATGGTGGAAGGAGATATGGTTCCATGACCACTAATTGGTCTTAGAGTCCTAACTCAGTACTTAGAGGTATTCAAACACTACCTATTACTGCATTTGTTGCTGCTTTTATAGAGTCAATAAAGTTTTTTTGGAGCTCCGTGAAGAAGCAAGGAATTCAAAAACAACCCTCAAACGTTGAATAAAATACGTCCTCCCTCGGCAATTAGTGGCTCGTGGCCAGCCATCAGGTCTGCCGGTTTGGTCCTTGTAGGTTTTAGGTGTTTACTGGATCCAAGTATGCAGTGACTTTAAAAGGGAGGTTGTCGGAATGTGTGTGCCGGTGACATAAATAAGATAGGTCAACATCTACAGGTCAGGGATCATTTCTTCATTCCTCATACATAATAGAAGTCGTCCGGGCTATCACTTACTTCAATTTTGAAATATGTCACTCACTGCTGGCCATATTGATAGTGGAATTAGTGATCTCCTCTTTCGGATAGCACATCTTGCTTTCTCAATAATATCGTACTTCCTTATTTAATGCCTTGGCATACCGACTTGGTTGCGGTAGCCGAACTTCGTCCACCAGGAAAGCTTTTTTCATTTCGCGTCGAGACAGTTAAAGAAGAAATCTGAGATTAGAAAAACTACTGGCTGCGGCAGAAGTTCTCTACATTCCTTGCCTACTGAAGAAGCTAGCCTCTCTTTTCACAGCCAACCCAGTTGAATACATCTGAATATAATGAGACCTTCCAGACAGAATAGATAGAATTGACCGCCGCGCGCCTTGATAGATAACACTTAAGACGCGTAATCATCTTAAAGCATATAGAGAACTTGACTTACTCTCCTACTTTAATGCCTGCTTTTTACTACTTGAGAAGCTGGCTTGGCTCTCAGACCAATTCACTTTACACCTGCTTAGCGCCCTCACTGCTACTTCTCTCATTAAGCTGCTCTCTCCTTCCGGAGGTGAGGAGTGCTTTGAGTCTTCGTCTGGTTCTTTCTTTTCTTCCTTTTCTGCTTGATAGAAAGAAGGGCCCTTAGGCTTGTTCCCGTCTCAGGTATAGACAGAGAGAATCTTTTCCTTCTCTACTCTCGTAACTGAAACCGCTTCATCGAGGAGTTGATGTCTATACTCTCTTTCCCTGCTGCCAAACACATTAGGAGGATATTCTACATTGCCTTGAGGCATTGGTTGGAAGGAAGCTTGAAATTCTTGGTTCGGTTAACCTCGATATTTTTTTTTCCGGGACACTCTCCATTACTGCCTAAGGTGCTGGAAAGAGGTAGAAAGTAGGCCTAGGGTGGGCCTAGCGGATTTTCTCATCCTCTGCTCGTAGCGTAGGGATCCGGGGCACCGACCAGAAGCTAGACAGAAGAATGACCTTATTTTCCTTTACTCTCCATTTGGCCTTCACTATTTGATTATTCTCTATGGTCTCTGTGCTTGGAAAAGTAATAGGTTTACTTTTTCTTTTATGCCTACTACGTACATGGATATTTCAGATTATTACAGGGTCTTGCACCATGTGACGGACTTTTCTTATGCACTTGCTACTCAGGAAACCTCTTTGAAGAAAGACCAAGCTGAACCCGGACTAGGTATAAGAGATCCTTACACTCTCTCGCTAGCTTATCTACTAAGATAAGAAAGACCTACTGATATTGCTTGGATAGCTACACCGAGTTTATCAAGATCAATACCGATGCTTCTTCTAATCCATCGTCTTTAAGAGCAGGCGAGGACTTTACCGGCTCAAAGAAAAGAGATTAGCCGGCGGAAAGCGTGGTAATTCATTCATTCATTTCAACCAGAAAGAAGGATCTGTCCCGATTCAAAATGACAAAACAAAGAGAATAGGCTAGGGGGGCGTGGAAGTCGAAAAAGGACACAGGTTCTAGCAAATATGTGCATTGCCTGCTATCCCACCATTATCAGTAGTTCCTCATCGTGCCTTAACTGACGGTTCTTTCCCTAAAGAAAGGCTCTCCCCCTTTACTAGATTAGTCTCATTCCTGATATTCTCACTCTCAGTTCCTCCGCAATCGACTTACCTGAAATCGTCGTGGCAACTCCACTTCAACCCCCCCACTCTTTCCTGGTGCCTGATACTTAGCCCTTTGAAAAGTCTTCCAGTACCTCCCGTGTGGCAGCCCGTCAGAAGCATGCCTCATAAGAATCTTTGTGGCGACGGTCGAAGCCTCAGACGAACCTTCCCAATAGAGGCCTCCACGGAACACTCTAAAAAGTCAAAGGGGAGCATGTGGTCAACCACCAAGAATCTACCTGTGGCCGAGCTTCGTACCATGATCAATTCACTCTCTCTCGAATCTTCAGCTTCCATGGCGCTTCTAGATTGTTCTTTCTTGTGTTGACCATCTCTGAAAAGCTCGGTATGGTTCACTACATTCCAGCACTCTTTATGCGATAGGGTTCTTCTTTCTCTATTTGAGAAGGAGGGTCTGTCTAACTCACACTATGTTTAACACATTGACTTCGAAGTGGTCCTACTCTCTTCTATTTCTGAATCTCTTTGCTCTGCCTCTGGGCGCTAATGGATTTCACTTTAACTCTTTATGGCATCTGGTTCAATCCAGTTATCTTGCTCAGTTGTATTCCTTTTGCCTTGCCAGGTTCTATCACTGCAGACTATTTCACTCCCGGAATTGGGTTTGAATAAGAATCTCTTTCCCAAATAAAAGCACAGGCTTCTATAGGGATAAACCAACATCACGTAAGATGAGGCCTGTCCACACTGTAACGGCAAGTGCTAATGCCATAGAGCGGTATTCAGCCTCTGAGCTTGACCTGGAAAAAGGTTATGCAGCAATATTAAGTCAAACTTTAGGGATAAGAGGATAGGTTGACCTAGAAAAGAACCTGCTATCCTATTTGCCCATACCTGACTGATGGAAATCAATTCTATCCTAATTTTTTTTAGACAGGTCCGACTTTAGAGTTCCGGATTGCCTATGTCGTTTCGGATGATCGAAATCAAGGATGAAGTTCCACGTAGCATACTCTTGACTTCTTTCCTTAGCCATTGTTGTGCGGCTAGTTTGTTTTGTTCCTGATAACAAGCATTTCCCGAGGAATAATATTATCTAATATGCAGCATCAAAGACTACCTTAAAATAGTCACTCCACCGCTCATTAAGCTGAAAGAAAGTAGCAGCACGAACATGGAAAAAAATCATGATTGGGACTCACAATTCTTAGACAAAATTAGTGGAAGCGAACATTCGTAGCATTCATTGTCACCGATCATTGACAAAAGAAGAAAAAGAAGCCGTACGACAACTTAAGGAATCTTTAGATTTGGCGGCTATAGACTCAAAGGGCACAGACAGGCTGCTGGTACTTTTTTTTTTTGCTAACTAAAGTCCAACTTCCTTTGCCGAAAGAGGATGAAACGGATCAGCCGATGCAACTTAGCATTACCCGACTCGTAACTTCAAGCACAACCATCCATCTCAATCCAAAATCTCCGATCGTCTGATCCAAACCCTCCTCCGCATCCGAAACTGGTGTAGTTCATCCCTCATCCTACATTTTTGTTGTGTTGTACTACTAGTTTATTTCCGCATGATGATGATCGTTTTGGTTATATTTCTTGGATTTCTATTGGGATTCTGGTTCCTGGTTCTATTCGGATTATGGTTCTTGGCATCGGGTTGATCTGTTTTGGAAGCAGTAGCGGACGAGGTCAGCACTCGGCCATGGTGTGCTTGGCGCCCGGGACATGCCTCCTGGATGACCTGAAGGCCGATTCCTCCACAGGCTTGGGACCAGGCATGTAGTCCTCCAAGGTGTGGTAGCAGACTTTGTTTGGTGTTGGGCACAAAGTCGTGATTTCCGGGAGGCCCTACACCTCGCTTCTAGCGAGCTGGAACCCGCCTCGCTCGCCTTCACACTAGGTGGGCCAGCCTATTTACAGCGAGCTCAGGGTGTCTGCTGCCCCCTGTGATTGTGAATGCTCTCTTTTTCTTTTCAGTTGCGAGAGGCGAGCGTAGGAGTGCGTCTGGTAGTATATGTACTCCCTCCTCCGTCTCAAATTAATTGTCACAAAGTTTGATAATAATGGATATAACTAGACATAATTTAGTATAGATACTTTCACTTTTGTGAAACTTTGAGACAATTAATTTGAGACGGAGGGAGTAGTACATATGAGCTGGAAGTTGAACAAAGCCACCTCATTGCAGCCCTCCAAAATTGAACAATTTTAATTTGAACGCCTTTTTGTTTGAACAATTTTTATCCGAACTGGAATTTGAACTATTTAAAAAAAATCGCTGAACCAAAAAAAATAGTAACCGAAAATGCGGATACACTAAAAATGATGGTGAACCAAAAACAATAGTGAAGCAAAATTTTCGGTGAACGAAAACTAACGGTGAACCAAAAAGATAGTGAACCAAAAACGATAGTGAACGAAAACTAACAGTGAACCAAAAAATTTGGTGAACCGAAAATAATAGTGAACCAAAAATTTCGGTCCACCAAAAAATAGCGAAACAAAAAAAATTTGGTGAACCAAAATGGTTGTGATTTCTAAAAATAGTTCCAAATTGAAAATATTTTAATTTTTAAAATGGTTCCACAATTGAAAATAGTTCATTAAAACAGAAACAAAAAAGGATTCAGGTTTAAAAAAAATCAAAAACAAAACATTTGAAATAAAGAAAAGTAAAAACAAAATTATAAAAAGAAACAGAAAAAGAAAGAATAAAACGGAAAAAAATGGACACAGAAAAAATGAGAAGAAAAAATTAAAAAACCGAAAGAAGAGACAATAAAATTATAAGAACGGACATTTGTATACAGCCAGCGCTGGCATGCTGGTTGTGCACATGTGCACCCGACCAGGGGTCGGAGGTTCGATTCCCGATTGCGTTGGTTTTCATGTTATTTTGTTAGCATTTTCGATTAACTAATGGGCCGGCCCACTAGAATCGTACTTGCGTGAAAAGCGCATGGAACAATAGTTGATCGTCATATGTTTGTGCTTTTGGCCAAGTCGAGGGCATGGATCAAAGGCGCTACACGCCCCAATTGGGATGGGCTCCCCTATGCTTCGCTTAAAGCTAGTCGGAGCGCTCGGCTCGCTCGCAACAGTTCACTTTTGGGCCGGCTTTGATCAGCCCATTAACAAGTAAGGTTTCTTTTTTCTTATATGTTATTTATTTTACTATTTTTCTAGATTATGTCTCATTTTTCTAAATTCAAACTATTTTTCTAAATGTGAGCCATTATCTAAAATGAACAATTTTGAATCTAAACGGTTCTAAAAAGTGAACAATTTTCAAATATGAACGATTTTCAAATCTAAACAATTTTCAAATGCGAACAATTTTTAAATCTAAACAAAATTTCAAAATGAACAATTTTCAAATATGAGCAATTTTAAAATCTGAACAATTTTCAATTTTTTTAAATGAACAAATTTGAAAGATGAACATTTTTTCCATTTGAACATTTTTTATCGGAACAATTTTCGAATTTGAACATTTTTTAAATTAGAACATATTTCAAAACGAATATTTTTTGAATAAAAAGAAAATAAAACTAAAAACAAATAATAAAACAGAAAAGAAAAAAATAAAACGGAAATAAAAAAGCAGTAATGGAAAAGAAAATGGAAAAAAAGGAGACAATAAAAAGATAAAAAAGGGCACCCTAGACATGAACCTTTATCTAGCCTGGTGGTTCCTCCTTTGACCTACCTAAGTGAGGTTGCAGGTTCGAATCCCACCTTTCCACCCCCTTCTTTTCTATTTACTCATTTAAGTTAATGGGCCGGTCCATTCGCAAAAAACTACGGGCGAGGCGGAACAACCACTTGCTATAAGCGATATATAAGGATTGCGATTGGGATAGGCCTGGAACTCGTCGGCGAGGTGATGATATTGAGGCCTAAGCCATGAGCACCTTGGGTTTATGAAGGCTTTTTAGACCTCCATTGCCTGAGAGAGCAGCAGCGCCACCGCCTTTAACCGTCATGGGGAGTTCGGAGGTGATGAATTAGAAGAAGCTGGATTGGCTGACGGAGCAAAACCTCACTAACGCGGTAGGCAACGAAATACAGAGATCCAAATCAAACCACCCGTCCCGGAGCATTAAGGCAGAATCCCCGTTGTTGATGGCGATCTTTCCCATCGAGATCTGATAGGTACAGAATGCCCAACCCCTTCCTCGTGCACCAAGTGTCTTTTTTTTTGAAATTTACGGGGCAAAAGCTTTGCCCCCATGCATTGATTAATAGAGAGTTTGTACAGTAGTTTAACAGGAGAAGTAGCAAATACAACCAGATTACTCTCCCCGCAAAATTTCTCCAAGGTGCTTAGCACCCGCAAGCATAAAAATCTTTGACTCGGTCTTGATCTTGTAGAGGATGGACAACAGGGAGGCATTCTTGTTTTCGGAAGACGCGTGCGTTGCGCTCACTCCAAGTCTCCAAGCAACACGGAGGGTAAGAGACGCCATAGCTTTGCGATGAGGCAAGTTCAAGCTGGACATCTGATGCCACCAAGCCTTGATGTTTAGGGCCGGCCAAGAGGAGAGATTTAGGGCGTGTAGGCCAAGCCAATCCTTTATCATCCCCCACAATCTCAAAGTGAAGCGACAATGAATGAGAAGGTGCTCCACCGACTCGGGGGGCTCTCTTACAAATCGGGCAAACACCACAATTTGGCCAATCTCTTCTTGTCAAACGATACGCCATCCAAAGCCTATTTTGGATCGCAAGCCAAGCAAAGAATTTGACCTTTGGAGGGGCCCAAACTTTCCAAATAAACTTGTTAAAGTTGGTAGCGGTAGCTCCAAAGAATTGAGCTTTGTAGGCCGACTTGGCCAAGTATTCTCCACTTGGCGAGAGGTTCCAAACAATGGAGTCCTCCACGGTAGCATTGAGGTGCACATGTTGAAGTTGAT
Organism: Alopecurus myosuroides; assembly: GCA_028641055.1. NCBI lineage: Eukaryota > Viridiplantae > Streptophyta > Magnoliopsida > Poales > Poaceae > Alopecurus > Alopecurus myosuroides. The sequence continues at coordinate 100,012,668 of CM054061.1, forward strand.
ACCATAGGTCCACGAATTGTATGACATGTTGCATGGATAAGTCTTCCACCATTTTTATCTTGCCAATCCAAGCGTTATTGACCAAATCTTGGTGGATGGTCCACTTTTTCCTCGAAGAGAGGTCAAAGATTAGCGGTGCAATACTCAAAGGACTCCGTCCATTTATCCTTGGGGAATCCCAAAAAGGGGTCTTCGAACCATTGCCAACGGTGATAGTGGTGGACGCATAAAAAAGAACTATGTCTTCAATGGTGCAAGGGTTAGCTGAACCGTCCCAAATCTTGTTGGGATGCCTCCAATGTAGCCATGGCCACCGCAAATGAAGGGCTCTCGCGAACTTGCCGATATGAAGAATCCCAAGCCCACCAAGAGCGGTGGGGTGGCAAACGGTAGACCAATTAACCTTGCACTGGCCCAAAGGAACGCCCGATCTATCTTGTTGAGGTTATGGATGAGGCAAGGAGGCACAATAAAGAGCGTCAAGTAATAAGTGGCTTGGGAGGAAACCACATATTTGACAAGGGAGCTCCGACCGGCCGCGGTAATGTATCTTCCATGCGTGGGCTATTATCCCTTGATTTGGGCCACCATGTGCAGAGTGGGGCTCCTTTCGAGTTGATGGGCCTATCTGGGATTTATGATTTTGGCCACCATGTTTTTTTTTCACTATGTTAATATGTTTTCGAGAGAGTGATCAATCGAACCCATGAAGCCTGGTCCATTATCCCGTATAAGTAACATCATTTTCACTTATTTTCTCGTTGTTCGGAATTATGTAATCAAATAATTTGAAAGTACAAAAATACTTTTCACATTGTTTTCTTCTCTCTTTGTCCCATATAAGAGTACAGTAGTTGTAGTAACATCTTATATTATGGGACGGAGGGAGCAGTAATCTAATCACTTTTCTTCCATTCCTAGCCTATTTCGTTGGTGGGGGAATCTCTAAGAGCTTTAAAAGGTTGCTAGAAAAGGTAGAAAAATTCGCATTATGTTATTGAGTTCGATATTAAACCCGAGTCATCCTTGTAGAAAACAATACGCCTTCTAAAACAGTCTACAGCACGTCCCAATCAGTTGGTAGACTCCGTATATCGTTGCCATCACTTGCTGCACTACAACCGCTTACTTCATTGTATCACTTTTCACCGTATCAACATTCTATCTCGGGTGTGGTCAAGCTTGCGTCCATCCTATAGTGCTACCTTTTTTCTACACATCAAGAAAATTCCATGTACATTCTACATGTATACACTAGAAATAATGTTATGAGTTGGTGGTACAAATATTTTAGAATTTATTTCTATGGATCTTTAAGTTGTTTTTTTTTCTTTTGTGGATTATGACCATCATGTTATGCGGAGGCTAGGGATGAACGCTTGTCTCTTGTATTGTCTCGACCTGACTTTCTAAGTCTTGAAAAGCACATGTAGAAGGATAGAGAGAGATTGGTGAAATCGTTGTTGTATTGCTTGAGCCTCATGGTCATATATATCGAACATAATGGTCTACTTGGAGTACAAGGCAAGGTAGAATAAATCCTACTCTATCTCTGTTTCCTAATAGAATCATGGTACTCAACATCCCCCGCAGTCACAACTTAGGGACGTAGACGATAAGACTGGAGAAGAGTCCGAAGGCGGAGCCGATGGACATCCCCACCACAGTCGTAACGGTCGATGCATTGAGGATGTTTTGGCTAGAGTGGAAGATGAAGAGGTTGATAAAGCAAGGCGGTAGCCCTTTGTGCGGATGTCGAGGTAGCCGCGAGCGTAGGGTGGTGAAGTCGTAGCCGAGGTAGCCGTGCGAGTGACGCTGTGGTAGATATCGAGTCAGGGTAGCTGATGTCGAGGAGTCGAGTAGCCGAAGGGGGCAAGGGGCGCTGGGTAGTCGGGGGCGTACCACGACTCGGAAAGAGCGGCACTGACAGGCGATCGTCAGTCGAAGCGTGAGACGTCAGGAAGAAGTTGGTGGAAAAGTCGGGTAGAAGACGGTGTTGCCAAAGCATCACGCGGGGTGTGATGACCCACAAGTATAGGGGGTGTGGCGTAGTACTTTCGATAAATAACAGTGTCGAACCCAACGAGGAGCAGAAGGTGTTGACAAGCAGTTTCGATGAAGGAATAACTGTAAATACTGGAAAATAAATTTGTAGGGGGTTTTGATATTGCAGATAAATAAAGTGCAAGTAAATAAAATGCAGTAGTAATAATTGCAGCAAGTGGCCCAATCCTTTTTTCAGCAAAGGACAAGCCGGTGAGCTTACTTATGATTAACAAACATTCTCGAGGACACACGGGAGGTTTTATGTCAAGTGCTTTTGTTCCATGCAGTTGAATAATTTTTGTGTTTTGATAAGTGTTGTGTGGGTGAATCTATGCTAATGTACCGTCCCATCCAAGACTAAAACATATTTGTGATTATACCCCTTGCAAGCATCCGCAACTACAAGAAATTAATTAAGAAATAAATCTAACCACAGCTTTAAATTCCGGGATCCTACGCTCCCTCGTGTAATGGTTTCCTAAAGGGGGTTTAGGTTTCTGTCACTCCGGCAACCCCACAATTAGTAGCCAAATACATGATGCATTCCCCTAGGCCCATAAATGGTGAAGTATCATATAGTCGACGTTCACATGACACCACTAGAAGAATAACACCACAACTTAAATATCAAACATTAAATATTACTCAACATTACTTCACTACTAACAACTTGACTTCTCCCATGTCCTCAAGAACAGCACGAACTACTCACAAGACATCATATGGATCATGATAAGAGGTGATATAATGGATGATAACAATCTGGTCATAAAGTGCAAACATCGATAAATCTCACGAGCATCAACTACTAACAACTAATCCACGCCGGGAGAGAGATCTAATGCAAAACAACGATAGAGGCCCCTAATTGTTACAACGGGATGAAGGTGGATGATGAGGGTGATGGTGCTGGTGGTGATGATGATGATGACGATCTTGATGATGCCCGGAGTGATGATGGTGACGATGGCGGTGATTTCCCCTCTCCGGAGAGGAATTTCCCCGACAGATTTATCCCTACCAGAGAGCTTTTCTCTCTCGGGTGTTTTCCGCCCCGAGGCGGCGGCGGAATAATTCTTCGACGATGGAATGAGGCTTAGGGTTTCCTGGGGGACAGGCACGCAGAAAATATCCCCCAGAGGTGGGCCAGGGTGGCCACACCCCTAGGTGGCGCGGCCAAGGGGGGTGCGCCACCCCATGGTGTGGGCCCATGGTGGCCCCCCTCTAGCTCTCCTTCTGGCTGTGTTCTCCTCTGAACTTTTAGGACACCCCTAGTGTCCCACTTCTTCTTCTGACCTTCTGAAATATGGTATCCCGACGGTGCTTTTTCCATCAGATTCCTGGTCCCGGTGTTTATTCTCAAAAAATTATAAAACAGGCAAAATAAGATAAAATAACATAAGAGATGCATCATAACATGAAATATATCGATGAATAACAGAAAATTATGATACAAAATAGTGATGCAAAATGGATGTATCAACTCCCCCCAAGCTTAGACCTCGCTTGTCCCCAAGCGAAACTGAACTCAGAAAACGTGACCACAGGTTTATGGAGTGAAGAGTCGATTAATAAAATACGGACAAGAAGCATCACATCTATCTATGCACCAATCATTATAGACAGCAACTTCCTCTCATATAACCTTACTTGAAACGAGTAATGGGAGTCACAAACAAAGATGCAAAAGAGAGAATCAAAATCGGTAATGGCAAACTTCATTCTTGGTTAGAGAACATTTAATGATATCCTGCTTATCTTAGGTGAAGTCTTTATAATAAGGCTCGTCTTGTAGAGCTTAACATGTTTAAATATAAAAATTGTTTTACAGTGATTCATAGCTTTTCAAAGTAATATTCATTCAGATAATAAAGCAGGTGCTAAACAAAGAAGGATAGAAAACATGATTGAATAAATCAACATATAGATGGTGAGATCACAACAACTCAAATGCTTGCTGGAGACAGAGATAAATGGGTTTACTGACTCAACATAAAAGTAAAAAAATCCCTTCGCAGAGGGAAGCATGGCTACTCATGTGCTAGGGCTTTTATTTTATTAAACAGAGGCATTGAATACATTTTTAAGAGAGGTGTATGCTTATGTCAATGAATGGTACAAGACAATATAGTACATCACAAGCCAACTAGACTTCATAAGAGTGGCTCCCATATGAGGGACGCAACTGGTGTAGAAGGTCATCCCTCATTCTCTTTTGTTTACACGATTATACTTTGACTGATAAATCAGGGGCAAAATAGTGAAGAGAATTTGTGTATTAGTTTTGGGGTTGGGCACCCCGCTGCCAGCTCTTCTAGCATTTGGATAAGAGGATGAAGCCACTAGTCCAGGTGTTTGAAGTCCAATCAACAAGTGAGATAAAGATTCTCTATTTACGCCCTCATGAGCTAAAACAGAGGCACATAACAGGAATAATTTTGAAAGTTTTAAAGGTAGCACATGAGCAATTTACTTGGAGTGGCAGTTAAATACCACATGTAGGTAGGTATGGTGTACACAATGGCAAGGTTTTGGGGCTCAAGGTTTGGATGCACGAGAAGCATTCTCTCTCAGTACAGGGTTTTTGGCTAGCAAGGTTGGGTAGCAAGCATAAGAGTTGAGGGAAAACAATCAAATATACATATGATGAAACCAATCATGCAATCTTCACTGAAAGCCCAAGCGATCTTAACTTATGAATACTAAGTTTACGAGCTAATAGTCAAATTCCTCTTTCTTATACTAGCATCTCAAATTATTATTTCTGCTGACCCGAGCTAAGTTTGCCAAAACCAACTAGATTAACTTTATGATCTCTAGAGTGATACCAAATACTAATAACAAACTCAACCATATGACAAAAATTGAAAACTAAAATAATATGTGCAGAAAATAAATGATGAAACTTCTCATTAATATTTCAAACTGACAACTCACACCAACGGATACAACGATATCCAACTAAGGAGAGACACTTCCATACTGCAAACCATCCTATATGATAACTTCTCTACTCATGATATGACTCTACTGAAAAAGTAAAAAGATGAAAGATAGTGATGTGATACAGCGGCACTCCCCCAAGCTTGGAACAAGTCGAGGGGATGCCAAACCCAAAGAGGAATCAATTCTTCGGTGGCGGTGGTGAGTCCTTCTCGATGAGCTAATCAATTGATTTATTCAGATCTTCAATCGCAAACATAAGCATACGCATCACCTCCGTCTTGCGATCAGTACAGTTTGCATGCATGTCGGACTGTGAATCCCAGCCACCAAGATTTTTCCCCTACTCTACCTTAGGTTGAGAGCTTCCTTCATCTGCACTGTTAGAACGATTGATATCCCACATAGAGGGCAAATCCCTCTGGGGCACATTTTTGTACTGATAATCATGAATTAATGAGTGGAATTGGTTCTTAACACCCGCAACAGGCGTTCTTGATGCTAAGGAGTGACGTGGACCCTCCCCTCCGGTGCTCATCCGCGTGCCTCTCTTGAGCTTCAAGGGGTTAGTCACCACTCTGATGCTTGCGACGGTGGCGCGTGGACGCACTCGCGAGTTCTCTTCTACATCGCCTTCAGCTCCACTCTCGGTCTCCTCTTCCTGCTCCAGGTCTTGGGCATCATCTTCCTTCAGCTCCTTCCCTTTGTTGCCGTTGGCGGAGAACATGATGCTTCTAAAACCAAAAACAGATCCTGGCAGAAACAGCTCGAAACAGAAACACGACGAGAAAACGATATACGGACCTCGGGGGATCCGGGGGATTATATAGCAAAAATTTCATGACGAAAGGAAAGTCCAGGTCGAAAACGAGTCGGAGAGGGGCTCCGGGGCGCCCACACCATGGGCTGGCGCGGCCAAAGGTGGGCCCGCGCCACCCTATGGTGTGGAGCCTCCGAGCTCCGTCTCCGCCTCGTTTCCGGCTCATAATATTTCATATTTTCCAAAAACAGTAAAAATAGAAGTTGGAAGATGTTTCGCGAACGTTTTCTTACCAAAGCTGATACCTATTCGAAAACTGACTCTGCAGTTTCTGAAATATGCTTCTTAATCAACTCCTCCAGGATCATGGTTTGAATATAATCAACATTTTCATTATAAGGATCTACGAATATATAATGCTTGAGTCTTTGGCCATTCACCACTTGTGAAGTGTTGTCTTCAAGGGAAACAATTTTAATTGCCCCTGAACGATATACCTCTGCGATAACAAAAGGTCCTTCCCATCTCGAGAGTAATTTTCCTGCAAAAAATCTGAGACGAGACCTATACAATAGCACTTTCTCACCAACATGAAGTTCTCTTTTAATAATTCTCTTATCATGCCATCTTTTAACTTTCTCTTTAAAGAGCTTAGCATTTTCATATGCTTCACTCCTCCATTCATCTAAAGAACTTAAGTCAAGCAACCTTTTCTCACCAGCAAGTTTAAAATATCTATTTAGGTCTTTCACTGCCCAATAAGCTTTGTGTTCTAATTCTAGGGGCAAGTGACAGGCTTTACCATAAACCATTTTATAAGGATACATGCCCATGGGATTTTTATAAGCAGTTCTATAAACCCACAAAGCATCATTTAATTTCTTAGCCCAATTTTTCCTAGATTTGTTAACAGTCTTTTGCAAGATAGATTTGATTTCTCTATTTGATAATTCTACTTTCCCACTAGTTTGAGGATGATAGGGTGAAGCAATTCTATGATTAACATCATATATAGCAAGGGTTTTTCTAAAACCACCATGAATAAAATGAGAACCCCCATCAGTCATAAGATATCTAGGAACACCAAACTTAGGGAAAATAATGTCTTTAAGCATTTTTAATGAGGTTTCACCATCAGCACTTTGATACCTCGAAAATGTATCTCCTTTTCCGAACACTTTTCTTATTGTTTTCCTCTAAACTTGTGTGTTTTAGATACAACTAACACGGACTAACGCTGTTTTCAGCAGAATTACCTTGGTGTCTTGTTTTTATGCAGAAAAATCAACTTTCGGGAAAATGCCCAGAAAAGAGCGCATTGATGTTTTCACCCGGAAGACCCTCGGAGCCAGAAGGGGCCAGGAGAGGAGCCATAGGGTGGCCACACCCCCTGGCATGGGTCCCCCTGGCCGCGCCAGCATAGGTTGTTGGCCCACAGGACCCCCCTCGGACTCCCCTTTTGACTAGAAGTAGCCTCCAACCCTAAAACGCGAGGGAGTTTGTGTAAGGACCCCAGACCGGCAGTCTGAAACCCTACGTATGCATACATTCACGATCCCAGAAAGATCAGTCGTGAACAACATACACAGTTGGCACACAGAAATACATCATCCATTACACGAATACATAAAGGTATTACACAAATATCACATGATCAAGTTTAACGCAACTGCCACATGGGGCAGGCAACTTATCAAACACAGCGGAAGACAAATAAAACACAACGTAGTTGAGCCCAAGTCACGCCTTAACCTACAGGCTGCTGACCCGGAGACGATCCTAGTTCGCAAAGCCGTCAACTCCGTACTTCTCTTCATAGATATCCTTTGGAGGCTCCTTCTCCAAATCTGATAAGTAGATACCAGGGGCGAAACCATAATGAGTACATTTGAATGTACTCAGCAAGACATCCATCATGTCACTTACCAACATGCAAATATGCTTATATGGTGGAATAGGTAGGCTATAAATATGGTTCACTATCAATGGTGTTCATATATGATGACACCACAGTTGCAGTCAGGTTTATCTGTATCTTCGTTGAGGAAGATACTTCAGATGAAAAATAATATATAGTTTTATTTCTCTTGTAGATATCACATGTACAAGAGGTTTGGTAAAGTTTTGTTTAAAGAATATTTTCTCTTTGCAAAACTTCTTGGAATCAGTTTCCAGAATTCTTGCGTAGAGTAGAAAAGGTTTTGTTTGCAAAACATTTTGTTTTGTATAACATCATCTGGCTTTTCATCATCGACGATACCTCCACGGTATAAGTTTCCATTCCTTTCCGAACTTCACAAGTTCAACACTTCCTTTCCAAAGGTTCCCTTTCAAAAACTCTTTTTGAAAACATTGACACAATGCTAGCTACATGGCCATTCAACTGTCCATATCCGAGGACGCGGCTTCTTCGAAAAAGTTGTACTCTGCAGAGGTGTACACATCCACCAGATCCAGTACACCTCCCGTGAACAATCACGGACTGTAACAACAGTATGTAAACATCAGGTATCTGATCATAACCATCCACTATGTTCAAGCTAGTATATGCCTATCTCTCGATTGAGGTTGTTCTCCCCGGCATCAAGTCCCACCCTGCCTAGCCAGGAGCCTCAATGAATGCATCCGGAGGGAAAATTAATCCCACACTTTATATGCCTCAACATTGGGAGTTTTGACGACATTCGGTTCGAGGGTACGACGCCCCTTATAGCAAGTGAGATAGCACACACTAATAAGAACAAACTTCAAGTTAAGCCCCTTGCCCATGTTGGGGTAGGGTGGCAGTACGGTAAAGGTTGTCCGGCGAAGACTAGGTTATGTGTCATTTTTGAAAAACACCACTTTCTCAAAAATGACCACTTCCACATTCCTCCGGAGAACAAGGATCCGCCTTTTCTCCGGGTTTTTCCGTAAAGCCTTTGTTTCGTAGAATCACAATTTTAGGGTGTCCACTTAGGGACTAGTATATTTGATGGTAATAAATACCATATGGTGGCTTATGGGCTTGGTATTACCAAGTTTAACTACTGGCATCATATTAACCTATAATATAGTATAGTAGTAATTTCCACCTCAAAAATAGTTTTGATAATCAAGTTTTTTGTAAAACTTCAGAAGTAAAACATGCATGATATTTAATGGTAAGTATTGTATCAGCAAGCAATCAGGATGGCTTGCCTGGTATCTCTTTGTGTCCCTGGTTGTTGGAGTGACTGGAACTTGAAACAGAGCTTCCCGACACTTCCTTCCTCTTCGTTTTCTAACGTCGTAAAAAGAGAATAAAGGACACACATTCAGAACCAAACAAGACAAACAAGGCTACAAGTAATACATACAGCAAGCAATCAAGAAGTACCACCCAAGTTCTCAATTTTTCCCTTAAGAAAAATTGGCATAAAAACTATAGTTGAAAAGTCTGCTTTTTTCCTAGTGTTTATGTGTGGCCAATTCAATGATTTTTAGTTAAGAACACCATGGACCAGTGGGGTAGAGCACATGTTACTAGACAGTAGGGTGTCACATAAAACACATTTTTATGTCTAAAAACTTCCCCAACAATCTCTATGGCTAGCACATATAATTTGCTAAAATATTCAAGTGGTGAAAAAGGTTCATGACAACAAGTCAAACCTATTTTTCCACCATGAGGCAAACATACCAGTGGGTGTTCCACTAGCAAATATGCTCACCAAGAGGTTAATAAGCCTCTGGTCACTTTTATAAAAGTGCTCCAAACAAACAATCTAGCATCCAAAAACTCCTACTCATACTAGTAGAAAATTTAGGAAAAATACTAGACTAGTTTAGGCTACACTAGTTAATTTTATGCACAAGTGTGCAAGCTAGCAGAGGTAAAATACTACTCTAACCAGTACCATAAATGCTACTGGATTCCACACAAAAAACATAAAAAGCATATCTAGGAAACAAGGAAAAACTATGCTTAAAATGCTACACATGTGAGGAGATTAATTCCTAGTCATCCAAGTGTTACTCATGCTTTTATGCTACTTAAGAGGAAACCTATCAGAGGTGAAAACTCTAAGATAATAATGCCACAAGGACATTCCATCCTCTGGTTTCCATACCAAAGATTCATATTTTTCCCTAGGGGAAAACAAGACAAAAAGCATACATGAATATCCTAGTATGAAATTTAGACTTTAAGCATTTCTATTTAAATCTATTTCAAACACAAGCACCAAGTATCTAGAGGTTCTATAACCAAAATAACAGTACCTAAATGGTACTAGTTTCATGAGAATTAATCTAGCAATAAGCCTAAAAAGCATTTAAAGATCTACTCAAAACATATATAAAAGAAACACATCTAGTGTGGGGGAAATAATGTTTCCACCAAAAATGCAATGAAACCAGTGGGTGTTCCACTAGCATATCAAAGCATTAAGAGGTCACAATGCCTCTGGTCCACTTGCTAAAAATTTAACAAAATACTAAACAAGCTTCTAGTGCAATAACAATACTAGCAGAAAATAACAGGGTGCTAAAATAAGCAAGGTAATGATACTCATGCTATTGTTTTCACACATGTGAAAACTTTAGGTGTCAAGTACTCATAACAACCTTATCAAAATGCTACTGGACCTATGGATACAACCCAAAAATATGTGGTCACAAAACCACAAATGATTATGTCAAAATTCCACACATGAGGGAATTTTTCCATAACCATTCTCATAGTAATGATTAAGCTATTCATGCTTTTCTACCAACTCAAATGCAATCTAGCAGAGGTGATACTAACAAATTATAAGTACCAACATGGTACTGAATCTAATATCTCAACACAACAATTCAATCACTTGCACACAATTTAATCATTCAAAAATTATATGCAAGTAATAAACTAGAGATGAACATATGCTACTAACAATTATCATATTTCTTCTCCACTCAAGTCCACACATTCTAACATGCTAAAATAGCTAAGTAAACCTTATAAAACAAGTTCACACAACTTATACATGCTAGAAAACAATATTGTAACACAAAAATATAATCACATAATTTAAATAGCTAAAATGCCAAAATGGCAGAAACAAGCAAATCAAAGATCTGTCCACCAAATTTTCTAGGATGCTCTAAAAATTAAACCCTTCTAGGTTTGGATAGCCCTAAACATGTACAAGACCATCCAATTGAGTTTGCATCAAAAATCATTTTTAATAATTTTATAAAAATCACCAAAGTGCTCTCTGGTGTTTTACCAAATTGCATGCCATTTCAAAAATACAATGAATTTGGAAACGAGGTTAAATGCTCCTGTTAGGAAATTTCAAGGGCTTTCCAATGCAATTGGCCTCACTTAATTCTGAGTTGTAAAATAAAAATGGTGCTCATTTTGGTTTTTCTGGTAGCTGTTGCCAAATCATTTTTCGTTTCAAATCCATTCATCCAAAGGTAGATCTACAAAGTGGAGGTGGTTTAGATTTTGTTCCTTTACATGTGTGAATTTTGGTTTGGTAAAATTCATCCTTTTGGTTGCCTTTTTGACTCAAAAGTAACAAGGCACATTCTGTAAAAAAAATAAATGGAAAAAGGAACATGTCACGGGCCAGATCTGCTAACGGGCTGCCCAGATCTGTTTCTACCGCGAGCAGAGCCAGCCACAAGTCGCTGACGCGCGGGCCAGGCGCCACGCGGGCAGCCACGCAGGCGAGCGCGGCCCCACCAGCGGGTTTGACCTCTCTCCCGCGCGGTCAAGCACGCGCTGACGCGAGCGTGACGCCAGGACGGCGTCACTCGCCGGCGGGACGGCTCCGGCGAGCTCCAATCCGCGCGGAAACGTCTACCGTTTCACAAATCAAAACCATGTACTCGTTCCTCTCGACGTGGGCAATCATCTAGGGGCGGTTTCGTTTCCAGGGATGGCTCCGGAGAGCGGCGGCGACAGCGCGCGGCGGCGGCCGGACCACGGCCATGACACGGCGGCGTTCTAGGGGGTTAGGGAGGGGGAAAAACGACGGGGAGGATCCCCTGCTCACCGTGAACGTGCTGGGATGCTCGGTGACGGAGGAGGGAGCTCGAGGCGGCCGGAATCCCTCGCCGGAGTCGTCGGGCTCGGAGAAGGGAACCGGACGGCGCGGCGTCTACGACCCGTTTTGGCTCGATTCCTTCGGCACAGAGGTACACCACGACATGGCGGAGCTAATGGAGCTAGCGGCGACCGGCGGCGAGCACGGCAATGGCCTAATCGAGTGTGGCCATTTTCGGGCTAGGGTTTTGTTTAGATATTTTAGAGAGAGAGAGAGAGACCTTGAGGGGGAAGAGAGAGGGGGCAGGTAGAGCACAAGGGAGGGGTTTTTAATCAACTAGAAGCCTTCTACTCGAAGGCAATGGAGCATGGGCTCCCATGCCTCCATTTGCGTCATCTACAGGAAGAAGAAGAAGGTGTGACTAGGATTACATTTTGGTCCCTGGAGAATTACAAGTAGGTCCCTGTACTCTCAGAAAATGGATGTTTTCCCTAAGCAAACAAAGTCAAAATTTGAAATCCTTTTGCCCAAAAATTCTAATTAGTTGAGATGTACAACATATATGAAAATTGGCTCATTTTCCTAAACTTGATAATACAAAGTTGTTCAAATTCAAATTCTTACATAAATGGACATTGAATTTATTAACCTACTTAGGAGCTTCCAAAAATGTTAATTTTTGGCACACATTCCTTATTTGGTGTGTTCCTTATGTGGTAGGAAAATCAAGTCATTTTGAGTTACTTCATAGAACAAACTTGTTCAAATTTCAAAAAGGTGCTGTCAAGAAAACAGGAGTTTTTGGCAACTTAAATTATTCAAAAACTTGTTCCCTTTTGGTTTTCATCCTTATTTATGTTATAGAGCATGTGGTATTTATTTCATGGCATTTGGAAAAAGTTTGTAGAACAAACTTGTTCAAAATCCCAAATGTTGCTGTGGAGAAAAATCATGTTTTCAGGGCTTTAATGGATTCAATTCTTGGTCTCCTCTTGTGTGTGTTCCTTATTTGTTATAAGGAAGCAATGGTATGAATTTCAGATCATTTGATGAAAGTTTCCAGAAGTAACTTGTTTGAGTTTTCTGTTTCTGGAAATATTGGAATTTCTATTTAATAAAGCACTTGGCTTTTCTTTAACAATGCTTTGCCAAAATATTTATGTGACTAGAGATAGCAAGTAAATGCTCTCTAATACTATTGTTTTTAATCTTCCAAGGTTGGAAAAACATTTGATAATATTTTGGTGAAGCATTTAAGAATGCCTCTTTTTCTGATAATCCTTTATGGAAATTTATTAAGTGTTTTCCTCTTTCTTAATTTAGGTCTTGGAATTTTATTCAACAAGTATTGGATTCATAAGATGTTTTTGGAAAACTCTTTGATCAATATTTACTTTAGAAAATATTGTCAAAGTCATTGGAACAATATGTTGAATATTTTGTTTTCAATTTCTTAGCCATGTAAGTTTATATAATTAGTTTGTTTAGTTGCACTCAAACCAACATAACCAAAGTTTAATTGTCAATCAATTAGCAAAACAATTGTGTTAACAGGTATTCCAAAATTGGGATGTGACAGTTTGTCATATTCCACAGAAACACAACAGAGCGCCGCCGCCGTCACGAACCTCGATCCGGGGATCAGAAGTTCCTATTCTAGCACCCTGCCGGGACGGGAATTGGAGGGATCATCGACACCGTCATCACCAACGCCTCTCCATCGACCATCCATGTTTCCCCCATCCATGTGTGAGTAATTCCCTGCCGTAGGCTGAAGAGGATGGTAGGGATTGGATGAGTTTGTTCATGTAATAATGTCGTGATTGTTAGGGCATAGTGCCTAGTATCCTCTATTAGTGTTATTGACATTGTTGCAACTTGTTATGCTTAATGCTTGCCACTTTGGGCACGAGTGCCATGATCTCAGATCTGAACATGTTATTGAATCATCATGATAATTATTGTTTCTTGATCATACATGCAAGTTGTTTACACATATCGTTGTCCGGAGCCCGAGGCCCCGAAGTGACAGAAATTGGGACAACCGGAGGGGATGGGTGCGATGTGAGGATCACATGTGTTCACGGAGTGTTAATGCTTTGCTCCGGTACTTTATTAAAAGGAGCACCTTAATTACCAGCAGTTCCTTTGAGGCCCCGCTGCCACGGGCTGGTAGGACAAAAGATGTTGTGCAAGTTCTCATTGTGAGCACGTACGACTATTTACGGAACACATGCCTATGATTACTTAGTGCTTGGATGTTTTATCTTATTTATCTGCAATGCCCCTGACATGATCATTATTTGAATTGTCTCATCCATGCAATGCCCGTTCATCCATCCCTATGCCTACAGTATTTAATCCGTTGTTTACTTCAATCACCACTGCTGCTGTTTTCATACTACTACTGCTGTTATTTCACTACTGCTGCTGCTATAAAACTGTTACTACTGATAAACCACTGCGAACTAGTCAACTTTCAGGTGCAAGTGAATTAACAACTCACTTGTTAAGGCTCACAAATATTCTTTCGCTCCCCTTGTGTCGAATCAATAAATTTGGGTTTTACTTCCCTCGAAGACTGTTGTGATCCCCTATACTTGTGGGTCATCAAGACTATTTTCTGGCGCTGTTGCCGGGGAGCATAGATTTATTTGCGAGCTCACCGGAGAGTACTATTATCTACTGCCAATCATTCATGATGGGTAAGTCTCGTGATGGAAGAGTTCCTATATTACCATCCACTACAAGAAGAGGTACAACTCTCAACACCTCGATTGCTCTTGATTCACCGTCTGTTATGAGTAAGCTGCTTACACCACCACATACACATGCTACACATGCTACTTCTACTGAATCTGAAAATACTTCTGATACTTTGTATGATGCTTCTACTGTGCTCTATGAGAGTGGTTCTCTCAGTCCTTTCTTAGATGCTACTATTGCTAAAGCTAAAAATATTGCAAACACTGAAACTCCTGATAAAAATTATGTTACTCCTGCTTTTTCACCTGAGTTTAGAGAAAATCCTAGTGATGATTTGGATGATGCCTATATTGAACTGAGTGATGATCTTATTGATGAAATGCATATTGTGAAAGATAAAGATGATGCTATACGTCTTATGGAAAGTCGTGCTGTTAGATATAATTATCTCCTGATGCTAAGTTTGCCACTTCTCCTATTAATATTAGGGATAAGGATTATGATTTCTCTCTTGATTTATCTTATATATATATTGTTGAGAAAGAACCTTTTTGTGGAACTGAAAATGAAAGTGTTGTGAAACATATGAATGATCTCTCATCTTTGAGTAGTTTATTCTCTGATGATCTTAAGAAACGTAGCTACTTTGTTGCTAAAATATTCCCTTTCTCATTAAAGGATGAAGCTAAAACTTGGTTTAACAATTTGTCTCCTGGATCTATTGATAGTCCTATTGGTTTGGTAAATGCTTTCTTTCAAAAATATTTTCCTGCTAGTGCTCAACATGCTGCTTTACAAAATATATTTATTTTCAAGCAATTGGAAGAAGAGAAATTGCATGTATCTTGGGAAAGGTTCGGTTCTTTGGTAAAGGCTAGACCTGGGCATAAGCTAGAAGATAATAAACTTCTTGATACATAACTGGATAGTTGTGTTGGTTGTGTTTTCAGGCAAAGAACTCCAAAAGAAATTGAGGAATTAATGGATAAAATAAGCCAAAATCATGATGATTGGACTATGGTTGAGCCTGAACCGACCCCTACTCCAGTACCAACACTAACACCAACACCCAAGAAGAGGGGAATGATTGAATTAAATGATGAAGTGATGAGAGAAGCCAAGAAATCTCTTAAAGAGAGGGGTATTAAATCTGAAGATTTGAAGAATCTTCCACCTATAGAAGAATTATGTAAGCCAATCCCTCACTCATCACCCATTGAGGTACACTCTCTCCAATATTTTGATAGTAGAGATATTCCCTATAGAAAACCTCCTGATCAATGCTTAGATGAATTTGATAATTATACCATTAAGAAAGATAATTTCAATATGAGAGTGCAAAATCATCTTATGGAAAACTCTAAAGCTATTAATGATTTGCATGGTATTATAGAACGAACCTCTAATGATGTTAAAATGCTTGTTAAACATTTTCAAATGGTTCAAACTCAAATTGATCAACTTGCTAAAGTGCAAAAAGATTTGCTAGTTAATGCTTCCAAAGAAAAACATGCTTATGAAATAAGAACTAGAAGTTGAATTGCTACACAAGATCCTTTATATCCTGAGGGACATCCTAAAATAATTGAACAAGATTCTTAGCAAACTAATAATGATGTTATTCATACTAAGAAGAAAAAGAAGAAGAAACATAAAAATGCTGTAGAATCCTCTGAACTTGCTAAAGATCCTAATAGTATATCTGTCTCTGATGCTGAAACTGAAAGTGGTAATGAAAAGAATGATGCTTCTGATAAATAAGAACCTGTAGCTGAACTTGAAAAGCAAGCTAAAACTACAAAGTACACTAAGGAAGATTGTATTGCTAATAAACATGGTAATGAAAGAGAACCTTGGATACAAAAACCAATGCCTTTTCCTAATAAGAAACACAAATCTAAGGAAGAAGAACACTATAACAAGTTTTGTGAATGGATGGAACCTTTGTTCTTGCAAATTCCTTTAACTGAAGCTATTAAATTGCCTCCTTACACAAAATATATGAAAGATATTGTCTCTAACAAAAGGAAGATTCCTAATGAGGAAATTTCCACTATTCTTGCTAATTACTCTTTTAATGGCAAGGTTCCTAAGAAACTTGGAGATCCTGGTATACCAACTATTCCTTGTTTTATTAAAAATAATTATGTTAGAACTGCTTTGTGTGATCTGGGAGCTGGAGTTAGTGTCATGCCTTTTACTCTCTATAAAAGAATCCTCCTAGAAAAATTGATACCAACTGATATATATTTGCAAATGGCTGATAAATCTACTTCTATTCTTGTGGGTATATGTGAGGATGTTCCTGTTCAAGTTGCTAATAATTGTCTGATATTAACTGGCTTTCTTGCGTTGGAAATGCCTGGAGATGATAATATGTCTATTATTCTTGGAAGACCTTTTCTTAATACTGCAGGGGCTGTTATTGATTGCAACCAAGTAAATTTACCTTTAATGTTAATGATAAAGAGCACACTGTTTATTTTCCCAAGAAGATTAATAGAAAATATGGTCTAAATTCAATTGAAAATGTTGAGACCATCAGGATTGGAGAATTTTATAGTCCCATTCCAGCACAACCAAAAGAATATGAAATTGTTATGATTGGTACTATGCCTATCAAGTTTGAGGTAACATAATTATTTAGTGTTTAGCAAAGTTTTTCTTCATATGAAAATTATTCTGGTAGCAAGAATTGATCACCCTTGTTAACACAATGATTTTAATGAAGAGGACCTTGTTTTCACTATGTTTTCATCTTCCAATTTATGTTTTCACCATGTTTACTACTGTTATCACATTATTACTTGAGTACAATCATGTTTTCCACCAGCCTTATGCATGTTTTCCTGATGTTTTCACTCTGATTTCTAAGGTATGTTTTCACCACCCATACTTTTGTTTTCACCACTACCACCTTTGTTTTCTTTGGATATTCTTCCATTAGAGTGTCATAGAACCTCTGTAGTGCGGATTTTGGTTTTTTTTTCCACCTTTTCACTTTTGTTTTCCTGGTTTTATTAATTATTAAAATTCTAGAAATACCTCAAAAATAAAGTTTCTCGAAAAATTCCAGAAAAATTATAATAAATTCTTACATCAAAAGTGAGGCAGGGAGCCACCTGGGAGACCCCAGGGGGACCCACCAGTCAGGCACACCCTAGGGTGGCACCAGCACATGGTGTGGGGCCTCCTGGCCCTCCACTTATTCTCTCCACTGCCAAAGTCTTCTCTCTCACCCTAGAGCTGAAAACATTTCCTGGAACCCGTGTTCTTGCCGTTCTTCCTCTGGATTTTTGATCTCCTTCTTCAGCCCATCAGTTGTGTTGATATTTGGTGTGTTTGATCTCCGGTATAAGACTCCTCCGATGATCCAAGTAGAATTGTATTTAGTGAAGTATTTCTTGAGTATTTTGGTATTGTAGGTGACAACTTATGTGAATTTTCATGCTTGATTTGAGTAGCAATAATGTGTCTTTGATGTATGTTTAGCTCTCATATAAGTCCCTATGGTAGTCTCCACCTAATAGTTGCTTGAAATTAATTTTTGTGATGATTGTTGAAAAATTTCAGAGATGGAGCATAATGCTTATCAACTAAACCAGCATAAGTTGGAGGTGCATGAGGTCATGCTCGTGCACCGTGAAGAGAGGGTGTTCCCATCTATCTATCCCTGTCGGGAATTTATGCAAGTTACAGGAATTCTGCAGGATTTTTACACTTTGGTGCATAATGCAGGCTTGGAGCGTTTCATTGAGGATGAGCCTATCCAATATGTGAAACTAACTATGTCTATGGTGCAGGATTTTTGTTTTAAATGGTCTCCAACTAACCCAATGGTCCACTATAAGATTTATAATAAAGCTGTGAGCCTGCCTTTTAGTGTTTTCGGTGCAGCTATTAAGGTACCTGAGTGGGGGTCTTGTGAGAAAATAAGTGGGCAGCCCAAACCACTACTAGATTTGTATGGAGAGATTTGCCAAGGCAGAAGCTTCACAGGGGAGAAGGGTAAAATTCGTGAAATTCAACTCCCTAGCATTAGATACTTTGCCTACTTCATTTCTAAATGTGTATTAGCTAGGAAAACTGCCAGCAAGCTATCTGTTATGATTTGGCGTTTATTGCTGCTGCTTTGAGACGCGATAGGTCTTATAACTTTGGCGCTTTGATTGCTTACCATCTCTCCCATAACCATGAGAAGGGCGGAGTTTGTGGAGGTCTTATTGCCTCGCGCTTGTTAGCTTTGCATGGTTTGGAGCCACACCATCTAGACTTCCATTTTTCTACAGAGAGGCTTAATCTTGTTTCCATGGTTCAACATAAGTTTCTTTCTACTCGTGCTCACTTACATAATTTATCTTTTGAATTAACTTTATCCAAACAATCCGGGTGGAGAGTTGTTAAAACTGTTAGAGAAGTACTTTTGCCTGCACCTCTTTTGTTTTATCTTAATAACATGCAACGATGGGAGCTTTCTGAGAGTGAGCTGGACACATACCTTGAGCATCTCCCCCAGCAAGGGGAGGATGCCGGAGAGGGGGACGATGGTGATTTCGTCCAGCCCTATGACGCCACGGGGATTCCATATCAGCACCCCGACTATGACTATGCGCCCGCTGCATCATCTTCCTCCTATGCGCCCGAGTACGACCACACGAGGGATGACCCACCACAGTGGGGATACTTCACGCGCCACGATTGATCTCACCTTAGGCCAAAATCCTAAGCTTGGGGGGAGGTATACTGACATCACACTCATTTACATATCATGATTTGTCGGTTCTTTGTATATCCATGTTTTCTTGTCTTTCGCTTAATTTTGTTTCTCTCGCTTCTTTTTGTTTTCTTCCGTTTGTTTTCGTTTTCTTTCGATTTTTTCCGTTTATTTTGTTTTTATTGTTTTGTTTTCGCTTTCCAAAACACAAAAAGACCAAAAATATTTCTGTTGTTTCTTTAGTTGGTTTGCTTTGTTTATTTAGTTGCTTTTTAATATTCAAAAACCCAAAAATATTTTTGTTTTGTTTGTTTTGCTTGCTTTCTTTTCCTCTTGCTTTATTTCAAAAAAACCAAAAATATTTTTGCTTTGTTTTCTTGTGCCCTAATTGAAAATCCAAAAAAAATATTTATTGTTCTTCTTTGGTTTTGTAAAGTTTATTGCAGAGTTCAACAGTCATCCGTGATTCCATTGGAGCTTGGTTTTCATTATATATTATTTGAGCCACAAGTGAAGAGCAATAGTGACGATCTACGACAATTCAAATGTAGTGAGAGGCTGGTATGAATTCTATTTGCTTGCATTTTTGTACATATATCCATCTATGTGAGCATTCTTAGTTTGTTCGTATAAGATATATGTGATTTAATGGCTGCTTAATAGTTCGTGCTCTCTCATGTTTTGTTCCAATTTATTAATAGTAAATGACATGTCGCATAAATATTTGTTCGCATTGTTCTATTCATAAGAAGAGTATGACATCGTGGTAGCCTCCTCTGACTGTTTCATTTGAATCGACTTGGCACATGCTCACGCATGCTAAGACTGAAAAAAAGTCAATAAGCCTCGATGATTTATTTTGCCTCAGAGTTTTAGTATCAGTTTTATGCCTCAGTTGATGTTAATTTGTCGCAAACATGATTTTGATAGTTGTTGCTCTCTTGATTGTCGCTCCGTGTCTATTGCTAGCCTTCACCTGTACTGAGTATGAGCTCTACTCGTGCATCAAAATCCCTGAAAACCAAAGTCTGCCAAATGTGTCCACCATACCTATCTATATGTGGTATTTAACCGCCACTCCAAAGTAAATTGCTCATGTGCTACCTTTAAAACCTACTAAAAATTACTCCTGTTTTGTGCCCCTGTTTTAGCTCATGAGGACGTAAATAGAGAATCTTTATCTCACTTGTTGATTGGATTTCACACCCTGGACTAGTGGCTTCATCCACTTACCCAAATGATAGAAGAGCTGCCAGCGGGGTGCCCAACCCCAAATTAATACAAACAAATTCTCTTCACTATTTTTGCCCCTGATTTATCAGTCAAAGCATAATTGTGTAAACAAAAGAGAAAGAGGGATGACCTTCTACAGCAGTTGCGTCCTTCACCATGGGACCCGCTCTTGTGAATCCAGTTGGCTTGTGATGTACTGTATTGTCTGTTTACCATTCGTTGACATAAGCATACACCACTCTCAATTTTTTTTTCAATATCTCTGTTTAACAAAATAAAAAAGCTCTAGCACAAGAGTGATCCATGCTTCCCTCTATGAAGGGCCTTTCTTTTACTTTTATGTTGAGTCTCCGCCTTATTCTTTGAGCACTTTCTTGAGAGCATAATTATCATTCTTAGTGTAATATGTTTGTCCCAAAGCACGGTTGATTGTGGTATATCTTGATACTTGCATCTTTGATATCTTTACTTCTAGTCCTCCTTTGAACTTCAGAGGTGCCCTGGCATTTATGTTTTGCCCCACACTTAAGGGCAAGCAAGGTACCACTTTATCATATCTTATTATGAATACTTCAATCTTGCATATAGTTATGATTCAGGTTGTTTATTATTAATATGTTGTTATGTCTTCATGGTTTGCATAGCTATTAAGTGACATTATCTTGCATGTATCTTATCATGAGCATAAATAAGTATCTGATCATATAATGAGTATATTTACATCATATGAAACAAATGTGTTTGTAAAAGTCTTTTATCGCACTCAGTTGTCACTGAATTTCTTGAGGACAAGCAATAAGCTAAGCTTGGGGGAGTTGATACGTCGAAAACGTATCTCCTTTTCTGAACACTTTTCTTATTGTTTTCCTATAAACTAGTGTGTTTTGGATACAACTAACATGTACTAACGTTGTTTTCAGCAGAATTACATTGGTGTCTTGTTTTTATGCAGAAAAATCAACTTTCGGGAAATTGCCCAGAAATGAGCCCATTGATGTTTTCACCCCGGAAGACCCCCGGAGCCAGAAGGGGGCCAGGAGAGGAGCCACAGGGTGGCCACACCCCCCTGGCGCGGGTCCCCTTGGTTGCGCCAGCATAGGGTGTGGGCCTCCCTAGGACCCCCCCTCGGACTCCCCTTTCGACTACAAGTAGCCACCAACCCTAAAACGCGAGGGGGTTCGTCATATTCCACAGAAACACAATAGAGCGTCGTCGCCGTCCCGAACCTCGATTCGGGGATCAGAAGTTCCTGTTCTGACACCCTGCTGGGACGGGAATTGGATGAGATCATCGCCACCGTCATCACCAACACCTCGCCATCGACCATCCATGTTTCCCCCATCCATGTGTGAGTAATTCCCCGATGTAAGCTGAAGGGGATGGTAGGGATTGGATGAGTTCGTTCATGTAATAATGCCGTGATTGTTAGGGCATAGTGCCTAGTATCCTCTATTAGTGCTATTGACATTGTTGCAACTTGTTATGCTTAATTCTTGCCACTTTGGGCCCGAGTGCCATGATCTCAGATATGAACATGTTATTGAATCATGATGATAATTATTGTTTCTTGATCATACCTGCAAGTTGTTTACACATATTGTTGTCCGGAACCCGAGGCCCCGAAGTGACAGAAATTGGGACAACCGGAGGGGGTGGCTGCGATGTGAGGATCACATGTGTTCACGGAGTGTTAATGCTTTGCTTCGGAGCTTTATTAAAAGGAGCACCTTAATTACCAGTAGTTCCTTTGAGGCCCCGCTGCCACGGGCTGGTAGGACAAAAGATGTTTTGCAAGTTATCATTGCGAGCACGTACGACTATTTACGGAACACATGCCTATGAGTACTTAGTGCTTGGATGATTTATCTTATTTATCTGCAATTCCCCTGACATGATCATTATTGGAATTGTCTCATCCATGCAACGCCTGTTCATCCATCCCTATGCCTACAGTATTTAATCCGATGTTTACTTCAATCACCACTACTGTTGTTTTCATACTACTGTTGTTGTTATGTTACTACTATTGCTGCTATAAAACTGTTACTACTGATAAGCCACTGCGAACTAGTCAACTTTCAGGTGAAAGTTAATTGACAACTCACTTGTTTAGGCTCACAAATATGCTTTGGCTCCCCTTGTGTCGAATCAATAAGTTTGGGTTTTACTTCCCTCAAAGACTGCTGCGATCCCCTATACTTGTGGGTCATCACACTTTTAGTAGGTATAGCTTCTACCCATTTATTAACATAATCAACAGCAACAAGAATATGAGTGTAGCCTTGTGAAGGAGGGAAAGGACCCATAAAGTCAAAACCCCAACAATCAAACGGTTCAATAACAAGAGAATAATTCATAGGCATTTCATTACGTCTAGAAATATTTCCAACCCTCTCACATTGATCACAAGATAAAATAAATTTTCTAGCATCTTTAAAGAGAGTAGGCCAATAAAATCTGGTTGTAGAACCTTATGTGCGGTTCTATCTCTAGCGTGATGTCCTCCATAAGCTCTACTATAAATTTTCTCAATATCTCTTGTTGTTCATTTTCAGGGACACATCTTCTCATAATACCATCAACACCTTCTTTATATAAGTGTGGGTCATCCCAAAAATAACGCCTCAAATCATAGAAGAATTTTCTTCTTTGCTGAGTTGTAAAGGTAGGAGGCAAGTACTTGGAAACAATAAAGTTAGCATAATCAGCATACCATGGACTCTCTTGAGAGATCACTTTTATTGCAGCTAACTGTTCATTCGGAAAGCTATCATTAACAGGAAGCGGACCATCAGGGATATTTTCTAATCTAGACAAATTATCAGCAATAGGATTTTCAACACCCTTCCTATCGACTATATGTAAATCAAATTATTGTAAAAGAAGCACCCATCTAATAAGCCTAGGCTTAGCATCTTTCTTTTCCATTAGGTACTTAATAGCAGCATGATCAGTATGAATAGTAACTTTAGAATCAACAATATACTGCCTAAATTTATCACAAGCAAAAACTACAGCTAGGAATTCTTTTTCAGTGGTAGCATAATTCTTGACGAAGGAATGGATATTAGACCCTGCGGGAAAGGACACCCCCATCTCCGGCCCGAGGTTAAGGCCCAAGAGGAGGAGCCCTTGGTACACCGAAAGGCCCACGCGAAGCCCACCAGCAAATATCTTGCGGGCAAAGTTAGGAAACCTGTAACCGACGTAGGGTTAGAGTTCGAGTCCTTTTCGGGTAGGGTTCGGGACCTGGCCACCTATATAAGTCCAGGAGAGCCACCGGTAGAGGACCAAGCAACACCACAACACCAAAGCCTCGAGCTCGAGATCATACTCTCGACTTGAGCCAGCGTCATTGTAACTGATCTACTCGATTAATACAGATTGACAGAAGCAGGAGTAAGTGTTTTACCTCTACGAGGGCCCCGAACCTGGGTAAATCTTGCCCCCTGTTTAGCCGACGATCGCCACCAGCGCTCATGGGTTCTCCTATTCGAAACCCGATAGGGTCACCTGAGGGATTTGCCGAACAGCGGATTCGACAATTGGCGCCGTCTGTGGGAACGGCGGGCGCTGGATCACCGGCGTCTTTGGCTTCATCGACAACCAATTCTCCTTGGAAACCTCCGACTGTGGCTCCGTACAATCATATATGGATCGGATCTGTCGTAGTAACCCCTCACTCGCCGGAATCACGCCCGGTATTCGACGATCTGGAAAAGAGCGTCACCTTGACGTTCGGGAGCCTGAAGTTTGTGACCGACAGGGATGGAATTTTCCACTTCCCGGAAGAATCAGGGTATGAATCAGGAGCCGTCGACTCGCGCCTTCGTCTGGAGAAAAGCGGCGAGTCCGTCCGCTTCAACACCAACGACTACCATACCCTCTCAACAGAGGAACCTTCACGAGTACAAAGAGCTTTCCGATCTACGCCTAGGACGCACGAGCTACGACTGGCCCAAGTCTGCATGGCAGGATCAGAGCAACCCCCGGAGACAGAACATAGCGCAGCAGAACGCGCCATAATCGGCGTCTCGCGGGAAGCTTGGGATCGCGCCAAGGAGGCTAAGCGAACGAGCAAGCCACCCGCAGCAGATTCACCACACGAAGATATGGTAGCCTACCATTATCATCTGGTGAGAGCAGCTGCAACTATCAAGGATGCTCGGATAGATCTGGCCCGTCGAAGAAGAGCGGCGGATGAATCAAGTCAACGACGAGCTGAGCTGTCCCTAGCACCCTCGGTCGGTACCCGACCCGCGAGGAAGGGATACGCGTCAACATCCAGGGATATCGAGTCCTTGGGCGGGACCAGCAGGTCAATCACGCCCTCCCTCATGCAAGTCGATGATGACGGGAACGTCTACCCGCAAACTCCTGCCGCAGCGGTCCTGGCCGCAGCAACTTACATGCAAATGTACCAGCCGACGGAAAGCGATCCTCGGGCAGAGCAGTATAAACAAATGCGCAAAGGGCTAGGACTGGCAGCCGCAAGGCTCGCCTCCTATGACCGCAAGAAGGCCGCGGAGCAGCTGGAGAAGGAGAAGGAGAAGGAGAAAGAAAAAGAGGCGTCCCGCAAGCATAGGAGCCCTTCGCCAAGAAGAGACAAGTCACCACGCCGTGGTCGAGGAAAAGAAGCTCGACGCCGCGGCGACAGTCGAAGCAGCAGCGAGGACAGCCCGAGAGACAAAAGCTCGCGACATCACAGCAGCCGCTCGCGAAAACGAAGCAAGGAGCCAAGGAAGGACACTGACCGTGACAAGTCAGGATACGACGCGCGATCGGATCTCGCACAAAATAAGGTGGAAAAGGCAAGAGCAGCGCGATATCGCGAACGCTCTTCGTCCGGCTCTTCGGATGACGAAACCTGCGGTGCACTTTGCTTCGCCCGCGGCATCCGAGAAGCACCCCTGCCCAAAAGATTCAAGCCCAGCACGGAAATAACGAAGTACGACGGCTCACTCGAGCCCTACTCGTGGCTAAACGATTACCTCACGGCAGTAAAATGCCAACGTGGGAACAAGAACACGGCTATGCAATACCTCAATCTACATCTCATTGGCGCGGCCCGTAGCTGGTTAGAAGCAAGGCCAAGGTCTTGTTACGCGTCGTGGGACGACCTACACCGCGACTTCTGCAAAAACTTCCAATCAACCTACAAGAGACCAGCCACCATTGAAGAACTGCGAGCATGCAAGCAGAAAAGCGGCGAGTCCACCCGCGAGTATATCCAGCGATGGACCACGCTCAGGAACACCGCGGGAAACATCTCAGAAGAAGTAGAGGTTGAAGCCTTCGCAAAGGGCGCCCGACGAACTGCTTTCAGAGAAGAGCTAGGCAAAGCCGCACCCAAAACTATTGGGGAGCTGATGAACATAGCCGACAAATGGGCTAACGGAGAAGACGCAGTGCGCAATGAGAGAGCGTCATCACCCGCACCCGATGAAGATCGCCATGGCCGAAGAAAGAGAAGGAAATACTACGATCACGAGGATCGAGAGGAAATGGTAGCAGCGGAATTCACGCGAAGTCGCGATACCGGACGACGTGGAAGTCGCGAATGGAAACCAAAGGTTGAAGAAAAAAGTCCCGAGGAGGACCTTGATGCTTACTGCTCGCTACATCTGTTTACAGATAAGCGTACGGGCAAAACCAAGGCAACGCACCTCCTCAAGGATTGTCGGAAGTTACATGACATTCACGAGGCTTTCTCGAAGAAAAACAGATCAGCAGCTATTCCAAATTACCCGCCACTTCCAGGAGGAGGCCACCAAGGATTCCAGCCGCCACAACCCCTACCTCCACCACCAAATCCAAACATGGCGTTAGCTGCACTGCCAGCACCACCTGCACAAAACTCCGGAGCCAATGCGTACCCGAATCCAGCAGGACAACTAGCAATGATCTAGAATGTATGTCCATCCCGCAGAGCTCAAAAGACTAACACAAGGCAGTTATGCATGGCTGTGCAGACTCCACCAACAAAGCCCGAATACCTGAAGATGGCGGATCAACCGATCACATTCTCAATGAAAGACCACCCACCACGAGTCTATCGACCAGGACACGCCGCCCTCGTAATCCAAGCACAGATTGGCAACTACGATTTAGCCCGCGTATTCATGGATGGAGGCAGCGGCATCAACATTATCTACGCGGACACACTCCGTCGAATGAACAAGAACTTGGATGGCCTTGCGGAATCATAAACATCCTTCCATGGGATAGTTCCGGGAAAGGCAATCCGTCCACTCGGAACAATTAACCTAGAAGTTGTGTTGGGCAATCAAAGCAACTACAGAAGAGAATTCCTTGACTTCAAAGTCGTCGACTGGCCCTCACAGTACCACGCCATTCTTGGTCGAACAGCGTTCGCCAGATTCATGGAAGTACCACATTACGCGTACCTGAAGCTCAAGTTACCCGGAGAATACGGTGTTATCACCATCGATGGAGATTTTCAGAAATCCAACAAGTGCGACATTGAGTTCAACGAGATCGCAAAATCTTTCGGGATGCAAGAAGAATTGCAAGAGCTGGCAAAAACCACGGATCACTCCGTGATGCCCCTCACGAAGAAAAACGCGCCCGAATTGGAGTTCAGCGCCAACAGCGACACCCGAAAACATCAGGTGCACCCGACAGATCCTGCGAAGACAGCGATGGTCTCAACTACCCTCTCGCAAGCATAGGAAAGCGCGCTCGTCGAACTCCTCCATGAGTACTGGGAATTTTTTTCCTGGCAGCCCTCAGATATGCCAGGAATACCCAGGGAGTTCGCCGAGCACTCACTCGAAGTCTTGAAGGATGCTAAACCCATCAAGCAGACCACTCGACGGTTTTCAGAACCCAAGCAGAAAGTGCTTGGAGAAGAAGTGAATAGATTGCTAGCTGCAAAATTCATCAGGGAGATCAAGATATCCACCTGGTTAGCAAACCCGGTGCTGGTCCCCAAAAAGAACACTGACAGCCTTCGAGTGTGCATTGACTACACGTCATTGAATAAGAACTGCCCCAAGGATAACTTCCCCCTCCCGCGAATCGACCAGATCGTGGACTCTACGGCAGGCTGTCAGCGCCTATCCTTCCTGGACGCTTATTCGAGATATAATCAGATCCGGATGAAGCAGGAAGACGAAGAAAATACAACATTCATCACACCACACGGTGTATACTGCTACACGACAATGCCCTTCGGGCTCAAGAACGCAGGCGCAACATATCAACGCTGCATGCAAAAATGCCTCGCCAAGCTCATTGGCAAGAACGTACAAGTATACATTGATGACATCGTCATCAAGACCCGAGTAGAGGACACACTCCTCGAAGACATCAGATAAACATTCGACGCTCTCAACGCATACAGGATCAAGCTTAATCCAACAAAATGTGTTTTCGGCGTCCCCGCGGGAAAACTTCTCGAGTACCTGGTATCCGCCAGAGGCATCGAAGCCAACCTAGAGAAAATACAAGCAATTTTGAAGATGAAGGAGCCAACCAATCTACGCGGAGTCCAGCAGCTCGCAGGGCAACTAGCCGCCTTAAGCAGGTTTATCGCGCGATTGGGAGAGCAAGCATTGCCTTTCTATAAGCTGTTGAAGAAGACGGACAAATTCGAGTGGACCCCGGAAGCTAAACAAGCATTCGCAGACTTGAAACGATCGTTGCAAAGCAGACGCGTCCTCGCAACACCGCAAGAGAGGGAGCCACTTTACTTATACCTAGCCGCAACAAACCAGGTCATCAGTACAACAATCATAGTCGAACGACCTGAAGAGGGCAAGGCATATGGAGTCCAACGACCGATCTATTACATAAGTGAAGTGCTCTCGCCATGCAAACAACGATATCCTCACTACCAGAAGCTTGCCTATGGAGTCGTTCTTACAGCTCGAAAACTCAAGCACTACTTCCAGGAACACGCCATCACAGTGGTTAATGATGCATCACTCGGTACAATCATGAACAACCCTATGGCATCCGGAAGAATAGCAAAGTGGAGCATCGAGCTGGGCGCCTGGGACATCACCTATGCAGGACGCAATGCAATAAAATCCCAGGTACTCGTGAAATTCTTAAGCGAGTGGACAGAGCTACAAACACCCGGACCTCCTGAATACACGAGCAACTGGATAATGTACTTCGACGGGTCCAAAAGAAACGAAGGAGCAGAAGCCGGAATCGTCCTAATATCACCTAGAGGAGACAAGCT
Organism: Alopecurus myosuroides; assembly: GCA_028641055.1. Lineage (NCBI taxonomy): Eukaryota > Viridiplantae > Streptophyta > Magnoliopsida > Poales > Poaceae > Alopecurus > Alopecurus myosuroides. The sequence goes on from CM054061.1 coordinate 100,041,281, forward strand.
GCAATACGTCCTACGATTGGATTTTCCACCCGATGATCCGGCATCGAACAACGGCGCGGAATATGAGGCCCTGTTGCATGGGATGAAGATGGCAGTCGCGTGTGGAGCCACCTGACTGATGATCTACGGCGACTCCAACCTCATCGTGCATCAGACAATGAAGGAGTGCGATGCTATCGCCGAAAACATGGTTGCCTATCGTGACATGTACAACCTACTCGAGGGCAGTTTCAAAGGATGCGAGCTCAAGCACATTGCGAGATCCAGTAATGAAGAAGCAGACAGGCTGGCCAACATGGGTTCCACAAATACACCCGTACCGCCAGGAATATATTTCGAGCGAACGACTAAGCGATCAGTCAAAGTCAAAAAAGTTGCCGGAGCACCTGCAGCACCAGAAACAGAGGTCAGCCCGCAAGTTGCCACTATCGAGCTTATTCACAATATTTCGCGACAAGTTTTTCTGGTCGAGCCAGTTTGGACACAGAAGTACCTCGACTACTTGTCCGCCAAACAGCTCCCAGCAGATCCTCGTGAAGCTCGACAGATAATCTGGCGCAGTAAATCTTTCCGGGTGATCAATGGAGAGTTATAAAAGCAAAGCATCTCGGGTATACTCCAGCGATGTATAGCACCCGAAGACGGTAAGGAATTACTACAAGACATCCACCAAGGAGACTGTGGACATCACGCGAGCTGGAAAACAATCATGGGAAAAGCTTTCCGAGCGGGATTCTACTGGCTTACAGCAGCCAGAGACGCAAAGGAGCTAGTCGACCGGTGCAACGCTTGCCAGCGATTCGCACTAAAGCCGCACGCACCCGCTACGGAACTGCATATGATACCCATCGCCTAGCCCTTTGCACAATGGGGGCTAGACATGGTAGGACCGCTACGCAAGTCCACGCCAGGTGGATACACACACTTGCTGGTCGCCGTCGACAAATTTACCAAATGGATTGAAGCCATGCCAGTAACCTCGGCTAGCGCTCAATGCGCTATCAAATTCCTCGACTCCATTGTATGCAGATTTGGAGTGCCACATGACATCATTACGGACAATGGTACTAATTTCACAGCCAAGGAAACACAGCAGTTCTGCGAAGAAAAGGGAATCAACTTTAAATTTGCCTCAGTTGCCCATCCGCAAACGAACGGACAAGTCGAAAGATCCAACGGCTTAGTTTCAGCTGGCATCAAGAAGCGCCTACTCGATCGTCTACACCCAGCAGCAGGACATTGGGCCGAAGAGCTACCCTCCGTGCTATGGAGCCTCCGCACAACTCCAAACCGATCCACCAACTACACACCATTTTTCATGGTATACGGGGCAGAAGCAGTCCTTCCCGAGGACGTCAGGTTCAGCGCCCCACGATTTGTCGCCTACAGCGAAGAAACCTCCAACAGGGCACTCGCGGAAGATATGGACGCACTAGATGAAATGCGCGATATTGCACTCGCAAGATCAGCAGTATATCAACAATCACCGCGAAACTATCACAGTCGCCGCATACGACATAGAGCCTTAGCGGTAGGAGATCTGGTGTTACGGCTCAAACAGAAGGAAGGACACAAGCTCGAGCCACCATGGGATGGACCCTTCATAATACACGAAGTTATCCCAGGCGGAGCTTATAGACTGAAGAACCCGGCGACTGGAGGCATCTATTCCAATCCTTGGAATATCGCACACCTCCGCAAATTTTATCCCTAGATCTATTTTTCTAGCAGCAATAAGGCTATATTAGCCACTCCTGTAGCTCGAATACATGACTTCTCAGTCATCACAATAAATTACATGGTTTCTCAACCATAGATACCCGAAGATTATTCATCCTTACATGCTAAAAGTTACAGGTATACACCCAAAAAACACACGGGGGCTACGCCTAAATTCAGCATCACAGGAAGATTTATATATACAAGGTTACACACCTTACAACAGTTTTTACAAACGACACAATGAAACAGGATATATGCATCCTACGTTTATACATGGCGATGAGTATTCTCAGCCGCCAACACCCGATCTACCTCATCCGAGGTCAATCGAATGATTTCTTCTGCCGCAGGTCGAACAACCCTATAATGAGGAGACATATCGTCGATTGGACCATCAGGAAGTCTAGCTATGGAATTGAAGTTCACCTCAGGATGCCATAACCGGACAAAAGAGAGAGCCACCACCGAGCCGCAAGTCATCTGATTGCGAACACACTCGCGAATCTCTCCTTCTCGACCGAACACCCTGAGTAGATGGCTCCAATCCTCTGGACCCCTTTGAAGCGGATAAAAAGCAGCGTTCATTGCAATCAAAACCTCGTGAAAGGAACTCACGAGTATCTTCGCCTGATTGACTCTGAACTTCAAGGTGGCAAGCACAAACCCTCGACTACGATCAGACCAAAAGTTATTTGCATGAGGCCTTGAGCTACCAGCTTCTTGAAAAATGTGGTTCTCCACCCATTGTTTCTCATTCCTATCATCTGGACGAACAACTAAAAAGCAAGGATACACGATCAAAAGAGAGCACAAGATAAGAAAGACTTGGGGGCTGAAATACTTACAGAGCAAATCATTGGCAACAGACGCCAACTCATCCATCACAAACTGCTCACGTTCAGTCGCCAGCTTTTGTTTGGATTTAGCCACATCGGCTACCCCACGCAACGCCTTTAACTTGCGCTCACCATCAGCTACACGATCACGGAGACCCGCCAAGGTCCCAACAACGGCAACAAGAGGATCAGCTGGAGTAGCGGTTCCTCCCGAAGGCTCTGCAGCCACCCCGATCACCTGAAAAGTACAAGGAAGATTAAGGAATAAGATGCCCTACTCGAGATATATTATCCACCTATTCGACAGGTGCTCGGGGGCTACTCCCATCGGGAGCACACACACAATCGCAGGAAGCATTTCAGCAAAACATCTCGATTAAACTATTGAAAATACGGGAGCACATCCGAGGGTTCATTACAATCGAAGCTGCGAAGTACAACCGAAATAACCTAAGAAGCTACAGTTGTGCTACCACTCGCGGCAGTGGTCCCTCCCTTAGCACGGGCAAATAACTCGGATAACTTCCGAGCAAGGACTACGGTGGCATCGCCAAAATGACGAAGCCCTACCTTTCTGCCCGTAACAGGATCGACGGGAAGCTCCGAGTAGGCCTCCTCCAAGCCTGTAACTCCATGCGCCAGCGCGAACTGGATGGCGGTCTTCGCCCCAGATTCTGACTGGGCAACCGCGTAAGCTTCAAGGAGATTGCCCTCAGAGAAAACCTTCAGCAGATCACCCAGCGCGGGTGGAGACACGGTGTTGACGAGAAGGCGGCCGTGCAGTTGCGTCAACACCCGAATGGCATCGCCAATCAAGGTGCAAACCCCTGCAGCATGCCTCCTAAGCTGGGCGCAAGAATCTGTCAATGCGTCCACTCGAGGAACCCCAGCAAGCTCCAGAGGGACACCCAGGAGACCTAAGAAAAGAAAGTGTTAGTCCAAAGGATTCACCAAGACAAAAAGCAGATTGTAGATAAATATAACTTACTCGCGAAGCGCTCAGCAAGGGGGCAAAGAAAATTGACAAGATTGGCGTCCGTCTTGGCGCCAGCGTCCTCCAAGCTCTTCAGAGCATCCTGGGCAGCCGCAAGTTTTCCCTCGTAATCAGCAGATAGCATGCGGGAAGACTCGAGCTCCCATCGGGCAGTCGCCAATTCTGCCTCTAGAGCTGTTGCCTGAGTGGAGGCACTCTCCTTCTCGGTCTTCAAAAATTCGAGTTGAGCTGCACAACAACAATCATCAGAGTCAAAGAATTGGTGGAAAAAGAATACAAGAAAAGATGGTAAACTTACCTCGAAGAAGCTCGTTCTCGGTGGTGAGTCGACTGCGGTCCGCTCGAAGGAACCCGCATTCCGACTCAGCAAGAACAACACGACGACCAATCGCCGCAAGGGAGTCAATAAGCGACTGCAAGGAACATGGAAATGAAAGGGTCAGAAGAGTAAAATTTGAGCCTATACTCGATTGCAAACATTCGAGTATAGCCCCGGGGGCTACTCCCATCGGGAGCACTGCCGTGCACCCGATAAAAAGAAGAAGAAAGAAATGACTGTCTCTGAGCCTGTAGCCGATCGCATGCAATCGACTACAGCCTCGGGGGCTACTCCCATCGGGAGCACTGACGTGCACCCGATAACAAATCCAAAAACGGTAGAACATTAAAAAAACATGCAGCGAAGTTCACCTGGCCTTGAGCGAGTGAGAGGGGATCCGCCGAGCTGCCCGACACCTCTTTTGGAGCCTTTGGATTCGCCGCGTCAGGAGCGACATTCGGAGAATTTTGGACGGTGCCGGCAGTAGGAATCTCGCCTGCAGCTCCCGTTTTATTTCTCCTTTCGGGAGGAAGGGAAGAAGCGTACCTGCGAGGGCTGATAGCTTGCAGGCTGCAATGAAGACAAATCGTCAGCAAGGCACCGAAAGAGACCGTTCGACTAAAGAACAGGAAAGGAAACTTACTCATCCTCGTCGTCCTCCTCGTCCAACATATCCGCATTCCAGGCGGTTTGGATAACTGGGAATGAAGAGGAAGGGGCGCACACACGCAATGGAGTAGTGTTGATGGGCTCCTTCCCGGGCGATTCCTCCAAGGAGTTGTCCTTAGAGGTGGCCTCGTCACCTTCCACTCGACGGCGTTTATGATGACCGCCACCCGAGTCCCCTGCGTCATCCGAAGAATCTTGCTCGGAGCTCGAAGAAGCGTTGGCAACACTGGTATCGGCTGGGCCGTCCAGGTTACTCGCCAATAACTCCGAGGCCTCCGCCCCAGATACTGGAGGGTAGCAGGTGGCCATGGATAAGCTCTAAAGAAGAAGACAGAAGAAATTCAGTCGACCGAAATTCAGAACAAGAATAAATAAAGAGAAAACAAAGGCAAACTCACTTCGGATGGTGGAGGCCTTGACGCATCAAAGGCTGCGGCCGTGCAGTCGGGGAATTTTTCTCCCACCTTCAAGCTGGTGATGGCCGCAATCTTTTTCTCGAACTCGATGTTCGAGAGCTCTTCACGGCTCACACGACTGGGATCCTCAGAGCCTTGGTATTCCCACATCGTGGAGGGTCTGTGCTGCAGAGGTTGGATTCTGCGCTTGAGAAAGATACTCGCCAGGTGCAGCCCGTTGAGCACGACTCCAGCAGGTTGATCACGGAGGGCTGCCACCCTTGCGAGTAGTGGCGTGACGACCTGGGTTTCTTCAGCCGACAATTTGTGCGCCCAGGATTTCCGCCTCTTCAAGACAGCGAACGGGTGGAATTCCTCGATCCCACCCGAGCTGTTGTCGATGACGTAAAACCACTTTTTTCTCCAACCCTGGGCAGAGTCGATGAAGTACATGCTGAAGTAGATATTCTCCGATTTTGCTTGAATCCCGAAGCCACCCGTGCGAAGTGGCTCGTCAAGCTCAGATTCCACCCCGCGACTTCTCGCGGAAGATCCGGACTTTGAAGAGGGCCTTCTAGAGGCCCCAGTGTGGGAGAATGCCCAAAAAGCATTCGCAGAATACAATGAAGCACGATATGTGTTGCACTGCATTCGGAGGAAGATCGTGGAGCTGTATGCCATAGACATACAGCAATGCCACGAGGAATGGATGGAAGGGAAGAGAAAGACTGCGCGACACGTGGTCCGCAAAGACCACGCGTTCGTTCGCATGCGGGTTGGGTACCTCCTTCTTCTTGCCGAGGCGCACCCGCTTCTTGGACTCCGCCGGCAGCAGCCCCTCCCGCTGCATCTCCTTGATGCTTTTCGCCGTGGTATTGGGCGAACGCCAGTCGCCCGAGCGCGGTGCAGGTTGTGCCAAAACTTCTCCTGACGCTGAAACGGCAGCGCCGCGTTTCTTGCCTCCTGCCATCACTGCTAAGCACGAGCTTGAGGGGAGAAGGAAGACAAGCGCGAGGAATAAGATGAACTGGAAGACGAAGGCTGGGAAAGTGTCACCGCTCCACCAAGACCCATATTTATACACGGGGCTACTCGATCCTGGCCACTCGATGCGCCACGTGGCGTCCAACGCTGCCACCACGTGCGAAGACGAAGCGAGGAGGCGGTGGATGCTGTTTTCTGCCACGATCTTAACGGAGGATCGTGGGCATTTACTGCGCAGTTCGCGTAAAAACCGGAAACGACGCCTCGTTTCCAGTCAAAAAGCTGACTAAGTGGGCCAGCTCTTCTGCTCTCACTCCGTCACGTCCCATCGGGAGGATAAAAGTGCGCCATGACGTCATAGCGTGCATCATCAAGTTGAAAATCTTTCGAAAGAAAAGTTCAAACGCGAAAATAACTTCGCATGAAAAAAAATCCTTCAAATAAAAGTCCAAACACGAAAAATAACTTCGTATGGACAAATCATGAAGTGAAATCTCTCACAGGAAAAAATACCCTACACACGGAAATTCTTTCGTATGGGCACAATATCCCAGACATGAAAACTCTTTCATATGGGCGTAAAACTCCTAATACGAAAACTCTTTTGCATAGACGAGGAACTACAAACCCAAAACTACGCGAGTAGGCAGATCCTGCCACTCATACACACGATGTTTGCACATCATAAACCTGGATTGTTCAGCCGACTAGGTACATCCGGATGCCATATTCTTTCAAATATAAAGATAAGACCTGAAGGGTCTCTCTTAAGGGCCTGGAATCGCACTCAAGCTGCGTCCTCCGGTATGATACCGTGTCATCAACACGAAGAAAAATCCTAGCGGATGCGCCGGGTACCCCCATAGGTTAAGTTCGAATCGGTAAGACCACTACGGCCCAGTCGCAACGATCACCTCGTTGGGTTCGAGTCGGAGGTCTCGAATCTGTGTAGGCCAGAACTGTTTTTGCCCTAGTCGCAATTAATTGGCCCTGAACTTTCAAGAGAGCCAAGCTACTGCGCCATATCCTTCTGTGAAAAACAGCCATACAAACAGGCACTTTTCATTACTCGATGCTCGGGTACAAAATTCATCACACAGGGTACACACCCTCCAAAACAAGAAACCACCAATACTGGTTATCCAAGGGTGATAGAAGCAAAAAGTTTGACCGTCTACTCGACTGGAAAATCCCAATCGAGCAAACGATCGGGGGCTACTGACGAAGGAATGGATATTAGACCCTGCGGGAAAGGACACCCCCATCGCCGGCCCGAGGTTAAGGCCCAAGAGGAGGAGCCCTTGGAACACCGAAAGGCCCACGCGAAGCCCACCAGCAAATATCTTGCGGGCTAAGTTAGGAAACCTGTAACCGACGTAGGGTTAGAGTTCGAGTCCTCTCCGGGTAGGGTTCGGGACCTGGCCACCTATATAAGGCCAGGAGAGCCACCGGTAGAGGACCAAGCAACACCACAACACCAAAGCCTCGAGCTTGAGATCATACTCTCGACTTGAGCCACCGTCATTGTAACCGATCTACTCGATTAATACAGATTGACAGAAGCAGGAGTAAGGGTTTTACCTCTACGAGGGCCCCGAACCTGGGTAAATCTTGCCCCCTATTTAGCCGACGATCGCCACCAGCGCTCATGGGTTCTCCTATTCGAAACCCGATACGGTCACCTGAGGGATTTGCCGAACAGCGGATTCGACAATTCTCTTGAGCAGCATCAAGAGTTTTACTAGCATAATGAATGACATTTAACTTCTTATCTATCCGCTGTCCAAGAACAGCACCTACAGCATAATCACTAGCATCACACATAATTTCAAACGGTAAATTCCAATCAGGTGGTTGAACAATAGGGGCAGATATTAAAGCCTTCTATAAAATTTCAAAAGCTTCTCTACAATCTTCATTAAAAACAAAAGGCACATCCTTTTGAATAAGATTAGTAAGAGGCTTTGATATTTTAGAGAAATCTTTAATAAACCTTCTATAGAAACCCGCATGACCAAGAATACTACGAATACCTTTGACATCTCTGGGACAGGGCATTTCCTCTATAGCTTCAACTTTAGCTCTATCAACTTCAATACCTCTTTCAGAGATTTTATGTCCAAGAACAATTCCTTCATTAACCATAAAATGGCATTTCTCCCAGTTAAGAACAAGATTAGTCTCCTCACATCTCTGCAAAACTTTATCAAGATTCTGCAAACAATTATCAAAAGAAGTTCCATACACGGAGAAATTATCCATGAAAACTTCCACAGTTTCTTCACAAAAACCATGAAAGATAGCAGACATGCATCTTCGAAAAGTAGCATGAACATTACATAAACCAAAAGGCATACGTCTATAAGCATAGGTTCCATAAGGACAAGTGAAAGTTGTGTTCTCTTGATCAAGCTTTTTAACAACAATTTGAGAGAACCCAGAATAAACATCAAGAAAGCAGAAATGAGTTTTCTTAGACAACCTTTCTAAAATTTGATCAATAAAAGGTAAAGGACAATGTTCTTTCTTAGTGACTTTGTTAACCTTTCTAAAATCAATGCACATCCTATAACCAACCACTACTCTTTGAGGAATAAGTTCATTATTTTCATTTGGCACAAAAGTCATCCCTCCTTTCTTAGGGACACCATGCACATGACTAACCCATCTACTATCAGCAATAGGGTAAATAATACCAGCATCAAGGAGTTTCAATACCTCATTTCTTACCACATCCTTCATCTTAGGATTTAAACGGCGTTGATGTTCAACAACTAGCTTTGCATCAGGTTCAATATTAATAGCATGCTGATATATAGCAGGAGAAATCCCCTTCAGATCATCAAGAGTATAACCAATAGCCCCTCTATGTTTCTTCAATATTCCCAATAATCTCTCCTATTCTTTATCATAAAGTTGAGAAGTAATAATAACATGATATAATTTCTTATCATCAATATGACCATATTTAAGATTATCAGGCAAAGGCTTTAAATCAAAAACAGGATCTTCCTTGGGTGGTAATGTGGTACCCAAGTCTTCCACAGGTAAATTATGTTTCAACATTGCTGGCTGATGTAGGAAAATCTCATCAATTTCATTCCTTTCTTCCCTAAAAACATCACTTTCGTGGTCTTCCATGTATTGCTGCAAAGGATTGTTAGGAGCAAGAGAAATAGTAGCCAATTGTTCAACTTTATAATTCTCATTAGGTAATTCAGCTTCATAAGGTGTTTTAGCAAATTTGGAAAAATTAAATTCATAAGACTCTCCATCAAACTTTCTAAGGATTTTCTCCTTTTTTACAATCTATAACAGCACCACAAGTGTTTAAGAAAGGTCTACCGAATATAATAGGACAAGTATCACTAGCAGAAGTGCCTAGTACTAGAAATCAGCAGGATATTTAGTTTTACCACATAAGACCTCCACATCTCTAACAATACCAATCGGTGAAATAGTTTCCCTATTAGCAAGTTGAATAATCACATCAATGACTTCAAGTTCACAAGAACCAATTTCATGCATGATTTCTTTATAAAGCTCATAAGGAATAGCACTAGAACTAGCACCAATATCACACAAACCGTAATAGCAATGATCACCTATCCTAACAGATAGCACAGGAACACTAGGTTTCCTAGATTTACTAGGATGAGAGACAGTATTAGAAGCATCTTCACAAATATAATGTCTCCCTCTTCTACATTTTCAGAAACAAGGTCCTTTACTATTCCTACTGTAGGTTCTACAGTTATTTGTTCCTCAGGTTCTACAAGTTTCCTTGCACTTTTATTAACCACACTCGATAACATAGAATGTTCTTTTACCTTAGCAGGTAAAGGCATTTTCTCAATATAAGGTTTAGGCACAATAGAATCAACAATATGAACTTCTATATCTCTAGCAAGAACACAATTAATAGTATCTTTATAAGGTGCATGGTACTTATCCCATTCCTTTTTAGGAATATCAATGTAAGAAGCAAAAGCCTTATATAAGTTTGCAGCAACATGAGAATCAAGACCATAAACAACACTAACATTATGAAAATCCTCAGATGACATAAAGGTTTTAATGCATTCATAGTCATAATTTATACCTGACTTTCTACCTTTGTCATTCTCCCATGTTTCAGTGTTTTCTTGAATACGGTCAAGAAGATCCCATTTAGCTTCATCCTTCATACGTGTAAATGATCCATAACAAGAAGCATCCAATAAATCCTTATCATGAAGAGGAAACCTTGCATAGAAGTTATTAATAACAATATTACTAGGGAGCTCATGAATGGGGCATTTGAGCATTAGTAACTTCAATATCCCCCATGCTTGGGCAATACTCTCTCTGTCATGAGGCCAAAAATTATATATATATAATTCCGATCTCTATGAATTTCACTGGGAGGATAGAATTTAGAATAAAAGAGAGGTACAAATTCCTCCCATTCAATAGTCTGGCTATTTTTCAGCAGTTTGAACCATTCAGCGGCTCGGCCTGTCAATGATATAGAGAATAATTTCCTATTCACTTGACTCATTGTAATACCTGCACACTTGAACAACTCGCATAATTCATGTAGAAAAGAGCAAATGATCACCAGGATGGACAGTTCCATCACCTCACTAGCAGTTATCCCTAGCATATTTAGCAATCTTTATAGGTATTTTATAAGGATCCAAATCATCAGGCGGTGGGTCACTTACTACCCTAGCAGTGGTAGCAGTGCCCGTAAATAAGGACTCAAAAGAAGTTCCAAACATAGTGTAATAAAGCAGCACACAATAATAAAAACAACATTTATAGCAGAAGCTTCCTTTATCAATTTCACTTCCCAATAGCGCTTCACTCCCCGGCAACGGCGCCAGAAAATAGTCTTGATGATCCACAAGTATAGGGGGTGTATCGTAGTACTTTCGATAATACAGGTGTCGAACCCAACGAGGAGCAGAAGGTGTTGACAAGCAGTTTTGATGAAGGAATAAATGTAAATACTGGAAAATAGATTTGTAGGGTTTTTGATACTGCAAATAAATAAAGTGCGAGTAAATAAAATACAGTAGTAATAATTGCAGCAAGTGGCCCAATCCTTTCTTCAGCAAAGGACAAGCCGGTGATTTTACTTATGATTAACAAACGTTCTCGAGGACACATGGGAGGTTTTCTGTCAAGTGCTTTTGTTCCATGAAGTTGAATAATTTTGGTGTTTTGATAAGTGTTGTGTGGGTGAATCTATGCTAATGTACCGTCCCATCCAAGACTAATACATACTTGTGATTATACCCCTTGCAAGCATCCGCAACTACAAGAAATTAATTAAGAAATAAATCTAACCACAGCTTTAAACTCCGGGATCCTACGCTCCCTCGTGTAATGGTTTCCTAAAGGGGGGTTAGGTTTCTGCCATTCCGGCAACCCCACAATTAGTAGTCAAATACACGATGCATTCCCCTAGGACCATAAATGGTGAAGTATCATGTAGTCGACGTTCACATGACACAACTGGAAGAATAACACCACAACTTAAATATCAAACATTAAATATTACTCAACATTACTTCACTACTAACAACTTGACTTCTCCTATGTCCTCAAGAACAACACGAACTACTCACAAGAAATCATATGGATCATGATCAGAGGTGATATAATGGATGATAACAATCTGGTCATAAAGTGCAAACACCGATAAATCTCACGAGCATCAACTACTAACAAGTAATCCACACCGGGAGAGAGATCTAATGCAAAACAACGATAGATGCCCCTAATTGTTACAGCGGGATGAAGGTGGATGATGAGGGTGATGGTGCTGGTGGTGATGATGATAATGATGACGATCTTGATGATGCCCGGAGTGATGACAGTGACAATGGCGATGATTTCCCCTCTCCGGAGAGGAATTTAGCCAGCAGATTTCTCCCTGCCAGAGAGCTTTTCTCTCTCGGGTGTTTTCCGCCCCGAGGCGGCGGCCGAATATTTCTTCGACGATGGAATGAGCCTTAGGGTTTTCTGGGCGACATGCACGCGGAAAATATCCCCCAGAGGTGGGCCAGGGTGGCCACACCTCTAGGTGGCGCGACCAAGGGGGGGCGCCACCCCATGGTGTGGGCCCATGGTGGCCCCCCTCTGGCTCTTCTTCTGGCTGTGTTCCTCCTCTGAACTTTTAGGACACCCCCGGTGTCCCACTTCTTCTTCTGACCTTCTGAAATATGATATCCCGACGGTGCTTTTTTTCCATCAGATTCCTGGTCCCGGTGTTTATTCGCCAAAAATTATAAAACATGCAAAATAAGATAAAAATAACAGAAGAGATGCATCATAACATGAAATATATCGTTGAATAACAGAAAATTATGATGTAAAATAGTGATGCAAAATGGACGTATTAGGGTGTGCCAAACCCGGGAAAACATCATGGATGAAGGCACACATCAATGTTGCTAGCACCGGACATGCGTAGACAGACGAAAACGATGTTGACGAAGCATTGCACCGAGCTTGCAATGACCGGGAACATGTCGTAGATGAAGGCACGCATCGGTGTTGCCAGCACCAGGCATGCGTAGACGGGGACCAGTACAAGATGTACGCCATGTCGAGGGGGCTAGCAGAGAAGGAGTCGATGACTACTGCGGCGCTGATCGTGGTGCGCCGATGTTGCTTGCTGTTGTCGGAGTAGATGAAGTGGTCGGTAAAGTTGACGGAAACGCTAGCGATGAGCTGGTGTTGGACGAAGATAAAGAGGTGGACGACGATGTAGTCGGCGAAACCAGAGGTAGCCCGTGGGAGGCCATGTTGGTCGCCGGCAGAGGCCGATCGGCTCAGATGAGCGGCAGCGGCGCGGGTGGCGCCGTGACGACGGTGCTCGAAGTAGGCGAAGAAGAACCCAACAGCTCTATGAAGACTGAGCGCGAAAAATGACGTTCCCAAGCCTAGGGAGGCGGCGTGGCGCATACCACGTAGAAGTCAACGCGCGGGGATAGCGTAGTGGACCGCGTGCTGTGGCGCTATGGCTCATGGAGAGACGCAGCAGTGACACGCTTGTCAAGGCGATGACTTGGGAAGACCTCGGGGCGGCGGTGTGGACTTCGTGCTACGTCCCAAAGGGGCGACGTAGCGGCAGCATGCCAGTCGGGGAAGCCGGCGGGACGGCCTTGGGGCGGCGACGTGGACCACGTGCCGCGGCGATGTGTCCCGTAAGGGAGACACAGTGGGAGCGCGCAGGTTTAGGAAGCCGCTGGGAGAACCACAGAGAGGCAACGTTGCACTTCGAAGGAGCGAGGCAACGGCGGCCCGTTGCTCAATCGGTGGATATGCGCTCATACTCAGGGATGCTCTTCACGGGATCCTGCGGATGGGGCCAATCGTGGGCGGGCAGGTGATCAATCTGATCGTCCGCGAGGTGGAGGAACCACCGCTCGACGTGACGAGGATGACGAGAGGTGGGGAGGCAGAGAGGCCAAGCGGCCAACACGGCGCCAACACTGGGAACGCGGACGTCGCCTACGTGGGCGCCATGTGTGAGGGCGTCGTGGTTGGAGGCGTAGTGGCGGAGGGATCCAGATCGAAGCGGGGCGATGATGACCGGCATACAGGAATGGGCGGCAGACACACGGAAAGCAACGCGGACGGGCCGCCGCATCGCGAGAAAGCGCAGAGTAAGCGAAGAGGTCGTGTGGACAACGGCCGTTGCGGGCCAGCGTGTGGCGTGTGGGCGCCGTGTTGATGAAGAGGCCAACGGTCGCCAGGAGACGGAGTAGATGTGCGAGAACGATGACAGCTGTGGGCAACTCAAACCGATCTCAGATCGGAAACCAAAAAAGTAAACGTCGGCCAAGCGACAGGCGGCACAGCCCCCAGAGGCGATCATTGAGATCGACTGTCCCGTGGGCGGCGCAGTGCGGAAGGGATCGGCGGCTAGGATTTCGATCGAGATTAGGCTGATACCATGTAGAAGGATAGAGAGAGATTGGTCGAATCGTTGTTGTATTGCTTGAGCCTCATGGGAATATATTTGGAGTACAATGGTCTACTTGGAGTACAAGCCAAGGTTGAAAAATCCTGCGCTATCTCTATTTGCTAATAGAATCATGATACTCAACAGCTCCCAATATTGAAACTTTTTTTCCTTTATAAAATTCGATACATGCAACATTTAAGGAAACTTATTCACTACAACAGAAAGAAACAATTGCCTTATTCACTAAAACATAAAGGGTAACCCTGAACAACCAGGACATGACCTTCAAATGGATTGGATATGAAAGTTTCATGGCTTCTCTTGATTAACTTGATCTTGCACAGAAGATGGTGGTTGTTGCGGCAGTGACACACTTGGGCATGTAGGCTCCAAAGACAACCGCTCTTTAATTTCATTCTGGACCCGCGAGAGATCTTGGGACAATGCCTGAAGCTCCTCAAGGCTGAGATCCTCTTCCTTGCGAAAAACTAACCCGGCCACCGTCCCCTCGCTCTGTTTCTCGAGCTCCTTGTTGTGTTCCATGAGGCGTTTTGCCCTCTGTTCCTGGATTGCCACCTCTTTCTCCAATTGGGCAACCTCGGATTGCAAAGATGCATTCCTTGCCTTCTTATCATCCTTGATATCCCTCTTGATCGGACTATTCCCTTTCTTTGGCATACTTGATCTCGAGAGTGAGTTGTGACTAAAGTATCTATCTAGAGCTATTAATCTTCCAAAATGAGTTGTGGAATGAAATAGGATATGAACACTCCTTTTATAGATCGAAACATGTATTTTTTTTAATTATTTGCCAAATAAAGGTTGTCAGATAAGGACATTTGAAATTAATTGCGATAAAGCGTGTACGCAACGTCCGCAATCTTGGACCGCTCAATCGATGTTTCCTTTTTTATGTATTTTTTCCAAAGATAAGTTATCATATACAAACACTCGAAATTAATTGCAAAACGGTGTATATGTAACGTTATGCAAATCTCGACCGCTCAATCGGTCTTGGCCCTCTTGCGTAATTATTTTCCAAAGATAGGTAATAGGACAAGGACAACCAAAATTAATCAAAATAAATTATATGTGCGGTGCTAAATGAGGATTGTTCCCAATGCAAAACGGGCTTCCTGTACTAACATATCGCCTGGTTAGGCCCAGTCCAAAAGAAACAAATCTTAGGGTATCTCCAAGATTTTTCTCAAATCTTCTTGATTTGTATGTATGATAAAATGTGTACAAAACATAACCCAACGATATTTCCTATTTATCTACCCTTGTTGACATACAACACAGAAATTCCACCCGGTCCCACTAGCCTTAACTCCACTCCTCCATATATTGTATGAGATTTGTATTGTCTATTTTGCAGAGAACAACCTGCACTTGTCTAGTTTTCTCCCCATACGGTAGCTAACGTGTACCATGTACATCTCATCCTTGAAAAATATCTTCCTAGTTCACTTCGTCGGTCTTGCACCCTCTCTCAATCTCCTCGATCACCGTACACCAGGGCCGCATACTAGCACCACAAGATCCCTGCTTCGCGAAACAACTGTTGAGTCGCTGGACACTAACGCTTACTCGACCATCCAAGCTCTGCCTTGTCCATATGGTATGCCCATTTCCATGCCACCCTTGGCTCTCTCCCTCCAGACGGTCGTTCTTCCACCCTAACCTTCTCATCTTTCATGTTCATGGCCAAATACCTCGTTGTTGCCGGATCTGTGGTAACAGAATCTCCACCGGTGATGCGTCTAATGCCGTTATTGGGAACCCCCAAGTGGAAGGGATGATGTAGACAATTGCAAAAAAGTCTCTCAATTAAGAACCAAGCTTATCAAATCCGTAAGAATATACAATCCTCATCAAAGTTCTTTTGAACAATATACCATAGGGGAAGCCCCCATGGTGTAAATATTATATTAAAATAAACTTAGAGTATAGTGTAGCCTAAATAGGCTATAATACATCGGGGGAGAAATGAGCTAGAGGGGGCATGCAAGGAGATAAATAAAAATATCCTCGAGCAATAGATTTCACAGAAATCTTGGGGTCACTCTCAGCCGAAGTCGCACCCGAAATACTCGGGAACTATATAGAAAAAAGTTTAGACTGAAATCTTGGGGTGACTCCCAGCTGCAATCGCACTCAAAATACTCGGGGGCTCCGCAACAAAAAAATCAGACATAAATCTTGAGGTGACTCCTAGCCGCGGTCGCACTCAAAATACTCGAGGGCTGCGTAGAAAAAAGCTTAGACAGAAATCTTGGGATGACTCCCAGCCGCTGTCGTACTCCAAATACTCTGGGGCTGTGGAGCAAAAAGTTTAGACAGAAATATCGGGGTGACTCCCAGCCGCAGTCGCACTCGAAATACTCGGGGATTGCGTAGAAAAAAGTTCATACATAAATCTTGGGGAGAATCCTAGCTACAGCCGCACTCGAAATACTCGGGGGCTACGTAGCAAAAAGCTTAGAAAAAAAATCTTGGGGTGACTCCTAGCCGCAGTCACACTCGAAATACTCGGGGATTGCGCAGCAAAAAGTTCACACAAAAATCTTGGGGTGACTCCTAGCAGGAGTCGCACTCGAAATACTCATGGGGTGCGCAACAAACATTTTACACAGAAGCCTTGGGCGACTCTTAGCCGTAGTCGCACTCGAAATACTCGGGGGTTGCGCAGCAAACAGTTTACACATAAATCTTGGGGTGACTCTCAGCCACAGTCACGCTCAAAATACTCGGGGGCTGCAGAGCAATGAATCTGAAAAGAAATTTCAGAATGAGTTACAGCTGCGACAGTATTCGAAGAGCTCGAAGGACAATTGATAAAAAACAACAGATCTGGCACAAGGAAAAATACGCAAGAGTAAAAAAGGAGATGTGAGCACTCAATCAGAAAAATTGGGATTCTCATTCATATACAGTATAGATAATTACAAAGTGATTTACATATAAAGCAAAAATAACTACACCTAGAACTGCGGAGTCCATCCATCCTGCATCTTAATATCGGTTTCTTCTTCAGCCAAACGCATGATTGTGACATATACAGGTGTTGCTGCCTCATAGCGAGCAGTCTTGTTGACACGCTGACGACGGCGAGGAGCATGAGGACCTCTACCAATCTTCAGCAAACTCATATGTTGATAATGAGTTTTGGAAACAGCTACTGTAACCTCAGCTCCCCCAACAAGTTTACGAAGGACAAGTTCTTTAGCATGATCAAAACTGCTAAATTTTCGCATCAGATTGAAAAGACCTTCGGGTAGCCTGTTGAGTGGAATGAGAGCCCCATAAATATTGCAGAATGCCACATGACAAGAGCCGACTAATCCACCAACTTGCTGAGCCCGAGTTCTCAAAGTCAAGAGCACTCAAGATTTTTCAGGCTCAATCCAGAAAGAGATGAGCTATAAGAAGAAAGCTTTAGGCGTTCTTGTTCAATATATCGAGTCTATTCAGCAGCATTTTCTTGAACACCCGCCGGCAGAATTTTTTTCACAAACAAGAAGCAGTCGAGATTACTTGGAAAAAGTAATACGTTGATACTCAAAAACTTACATGCCAAGTTAGTCGTTATTGCAGCCAATTCAGCCAAAATAAAATCCTCACGATCTGCGGCAGTTTGCTCTTTATCTTTTGCAGCATCGAGCTGGGTTTGTGATGCCTTAATTTCCTCTTCTTTAGTCAAAAGCTTGACGCTCAATAATTGCACTAAATTAGAGGAAGAAGAAGTCGAAAGAATTGAAGTTGAGGGATTTGCATAACTAGAAGCCCCAGACGCCTAAAAGACAAAGAAGAAACACACGAGGTTATTCTTCTACTCGAGTATTCAGCAGAAACATCTTGCCTCATACTCGAGGACTACTCCCATCGGGAGAAGGCATGAGTAAAAAAGACTTATCAATAGAAGCAAACCAAGAAAATACTTCAGATATGTATCGAAGAAGCCAAACATTTTTCATACTACTCGACAGAAAAATAAGTTAGGACTCTGCGGGTGTCCCCTGAGAATCTCTAGCAGCCTCAACAGCATAGGCTCGAGCTTCGAGCATTTTTAGAAGACCATCAGCTAGCCTAACGGACTCCTGGGTGAAGGGACTAACGTCTACCTCTTGCTTGTCTGATTTCAATAGGTTTCGCTCTGCGCAACTTCAAAGTTTCCTTCGATGCCATGCGCTCGGACGAGTGTCAGCACCGCCTCCGCCCCAGAAAGGGTTTTCTGCCGACTGAAATTATCCAAGACGCTTTTGTCATGAAACACATCCAACAATGTGCTTAGAGTCGCATGAACTTGTTCTTTGGGCAAGGCACTCGTGGAAGGATTCGAGTACTCCTCGAAGCTTCTCGAGCAAACCCTTGGCTATCTCCACCTGCTGCTCGGAGGAGGTAACAACATCCAGCAACGGGCCCTTCCGAAGTTGACGAGATAATGAGGGAGGGCTTTCGACGACTGCTGCAACAATATAAAATAATCCTTAGCCAAAGGTACAAGAATACCAGGTGGAAATCACTCTGGGGAGAACAAATGTAGCGTTCCCCACATTTCAATAATGTAAGAACACATGTGTTATTGTGCTAGTCCCTGGATCAATTTCTAGCACCATAGTACAAATGAAATATCATGCAAATGCATGAAATTCTATTACATTGCATGATCCAGTCTTTACAAAAATAACATTACAACTTGCATAGTCTTAGAAGACTAGCAGAATACAAAGTATTACATCGGAAAACATAGTCTAACATTGAGCCCATCTTCTTCAAAGTGCCACAGAGAAAACATGTTGGCGGTAGACTAGAGATCCTAAACAAAATCTTCACTCGTCCTCGGATTCATCTGCAGGATGGAAAAGCAGCCACAAAGAGGTTAATACAATTTAACCTATTGGCAAGTAACACTATGGTGGATATAAGTGGCAAGACTAACTACATGAATATTTGGTTTGGTGGATCTTGGATAATTGAAGAAAGCCAGTTTTGTCCTATAACTTTTCATAAAACAATTTTATCCTTTAGATAAGAACAATGTGGATTTCCTGTGCTACCTTATTGGTAAGCATCACCACAAATGTTATATCAACTAAAAAAGTTGTGAAGTTCATGTGCAACCTTGTTAGATTGCATCACCACTAAAAGACATAGACATGTGGGTTTCCTGTGTTACCTTGCTGGTAAGCATCACCACTAGTGTGGGTTTCCTGTGCTACCTTGTTGACGTCACCACTTAAATATATGGTCATGTGGATTTCCTGTGTCACCTTGCTGGTAAGCATCACCACTAGTTTGGGTTTCCTGTGCTACCTGGTTGGCATCACCACCTCTTCAATATTTCATCCCATATTCAACCACCAAAACAATCAATCAACCCATATGGTTCACTTCATTTAGTAGTTTTATCCTTAATATGTCAATAAAAAATTTGATGAGCAATAGCTAAGCAATTCTACTAAGTTCAAGTTTTCCACACTACCAGGATAACACATGGTAGCTACCCACTACTTAGGATATTAGCATAGCATAATATTTACCAAAGATTTTCCTATCATGCATGCTACTCAAAAAAAAATGCATATAGGAAATAATAGGTAGTTCATGATGTGTCACTTGCCTTGTTGGAGGTTGGTGAAGAAATCACACTCTCTTCACAACAGGTTAGTTTCTCTTCGTATAATCTAAACAAGTCAAACAAATAACAATAAACAACTTTCACAATCAACAAGGAAACAAAGAATAACAATCAACACACTTAGTCAAAAGATTTTATGTTAATTGGGTCAAGGTAAGGCTAGGGTCTATCACAATAATTTAGTTTGCTAAGGAAACTATTGTGATTAGGTTAAGGTTTGATTTTGAAAGATTCATTTTCTCTTGGTTCCATACTTGTTGAGGAAGTTCCAGGGGTTTACTTGGGATGGACTAGGTTAAGTTTTATGTGATCTAACTTAATTATAACCATACTTGTCGAGGAAGTTCCAAGAGTTCACCAAGGGTGATCATATCACTTCTTCAACTAAAGTAGCACATAAGAATGTGTAACACTTAGTCATTTTCATCAAAACATTTGAATAATCTAAGTTAGTCCTTCCATTTTGGGTTAAGGTAGGTCTAGGTTCAACTAACTTCATAACAATAGAGATAACAAGATAAAGTCTTGGGATTTTCCATTTGGGTCAATGGTTGGACAAAAACAACTTTCTAAATATTCAACTTGTATGGATTGCTCCAAGTCTTCACATGCTTGTGCTTCTTGAAGATCATCTTCATGCTTCTATTGTAGTCTTGTTCCTTGGATGGATTCTTCTCTTGGTCTTGATAGATTCTTCATGGCTTTCTCACTAGTTGTTCCAAGGTGGTATGGGCACAAAATACCACTAATTCAAATAGAAAACAAAGTAAGTAAGAAGAAAGATAGAAAGAGAAAGGGGTTGGTCTTCTTCTTGATATCTTCATGAATTTGCACTTCCTTCAGTTGCTTCTAGTTGTGGAGTCAAAGTATTTTCTTCAAAATTTCTTCAATGATCTTCCTTGTAGATCTTCATGTTGCCACCAAGTTGAAAATGGAGTTCATTCTTGTGCTTGAGTCTTGATCTCCATTTTTCCAAGTTGATGAATTCTTGAAGCAAGAACGGGGAGTGGAGAAGTAGATAGAAAACTATGGTACTACTGTTTATAGGTTCACTAGTTTTCTAAGTATATGATTGAACCTCACTAAGGACTTAGACTTGGTATTGATTCCAAATAGCCATAACAACAAAGGTAAAGAATAGAAACAAGTTCTAAAAAATGGTAAAATGGATGAATCACTATGTTGAGTTTTTGGTCAAAAAACACATGGTCATGGTCCAAGGGTGTCCAAAATGGTTAGGCTCTAATGTATCTGGTCCAATGTTACCAAAAGGAATAATTTTGCAAAAGGAACTATATAAAAATTATTTATAGAATTAAATCTATGTCAAAAATACTCAAATAGACAACTTAATTATAAATTCAAATTTAGTTTGCTCAAAAATTATTTTGGGACAGAGGGTATGAAAGTACACATTCTAAGGTTGACAATATTTTTTATTTTCATTTTTTGGATTTGTAGAATTTGAATTATGCCAAAATTCATCAAACAAGCATATTTGAACCAATTTAAGTTTGTCAATTTTGAATTTAAACAGTGCTAAAAGATTCTACATATTGTGTTGATATCAAAAAGTCCAAGTTTGCTAAATTTGGAGTTGTGGCTAAAAAGTTATGATGTTTCTAATATCCAGGGGCTTTTCTGTAAAAATGACATTCTAATTTTATTTCGAAATAATTCCAGAGACGGAATGGGCTTAGATCGGCTATTGGCCACGCAGGGCGATAGATAGGAAGTGGGCCTGGGCCAGCTACGCGTTGCACTGGGCGACAAATAACAACATAATGCGCTGCTGACTGTGCGGCTACGTGGCGTCTTCTTATTAGCTGATACCGATTCGTTTAAGAAATGTAATCGCAACCACTCAATCTGGATTGGACAACCGAGATTCAAAGGGGGGGCTAGGGTTACCTGGCGGCACGGGAGGTCGCCGGAACTGGCTGAGCGGTGGCGCTGTGGGTCGGAACTCGATGGAGTTGGCGCTACGGGGGAACTCTGCGCTCGGCGAGATGACGAAGATGACCAGCTCGACACGGTGAGACGAATGGTGACGGTGGCGCGGCCTCGTGTTTCCTGGAATGGCAGCGTCGAGTGGATGGAGCTTCTCGGGCGCCGACGATTGCTCCGGTGAGCACGGTGCGGCTCCTGGCTGCATCAAAACCCAAAAAAAACCTTAGGATGATACGCTCGAGGGAGGGGAAGAGAGGGGAGCCAAAATTTGGCAGAGGTGACACGCAGTGTCGCCGGAATCGGAGGTTTACGGTGGCGGTTGAGAAGAACTCCGGCAAGCGAAAACTTCGGCCTAGGGGCATTAACCGAATGGCTTCCAGAGGGGAAATGCGAAGGAGGAGTAAAGCTTTTAAGGAGAACAGAGTGGAGCAATCAATCCTGGCTGAAACGGCCACAATCAATAGATTTTATTTCTCTATACTCGGGTAGAAACAGAAGAGGAGGGTTGAAGAAGTTGATGACGTCATCACTGACGTCAACATTGTTTTTCTTTTTTCATGTTTTCTTATTTATTTTATATCTTTTGTATAAATAATCCAAATGAGGTCAAATAAATTTCTAAATTCCTGTATTATTAATATCTTTCAAATCATATCGTTTTTGTAAACATTTCAACATATTTTTATTTTTAATTTTGAAAATTGAATAATTCCTTAATAGTGATTTAATGTTATTTCCAAAATAGAAAATAACAAAAAAGACAAAATTAGTCAAATGAATTTTTGGTGGCCTTCTATAAGTTGGAAACTTATTTTTGGAAGTTATTACAACTTATTTTCATAATTTTATATTCTTTAAAAAATTGGATAACCCTAATAGCAACTTATGCCATTTTTTAAAAATAGAAAAATAATTAAAGTGAATAATTAGGAAGATAGAAATTTGATACATTACCTATTGAAAGTATGTTTCCCACAAGTCCTTTTATCAAAAGGAAAATTAGTGGAAACCATTATGTTACTGGATTATTAGTATAAAAGTGTTATAGTTGAATTTTGTCTTTGTATATTTTCATTAACTAAAAAGTTGGAGAAATAAATATTATCAATAACTAGGGGTTGAAGAAACATTTGGAAAACATATAGCTAGTAAAACGATTTTACATTATTAAGGTTTGATAAGACAATAATGTGGTCACAAAACTATTTTCAAGTTCAATTAAAATATTAAAGACGGCGAAAACAAATCTTAGAGTTTTGGAAACACTAGCAAAATTGGATTATTAAATCCAGTAGCAGTTGGAGAACAAACAATATAATCTTTGTGTTTGAGTTTTATTTGTTTTTGGTGGCTTTCTTAATAGAAAACAAAAGGTTTTAAATTTTTGTGATTTTTGCACTTTCCAAAAATCAGGGATGTTACAACAAAAGACGAGTACATGTCAATCTATCTGTTAAGGAGTGAAATCGAGGGGAAAAAAGTCTCTTCCATATCAGAGAACTGCTTGATTGCCTCTTTATCCTTCTCCTTGGACTCGCCAACCTTCCAAATGGCAGGCTCGGTCCTTTTGTGGGCAGTCGTGGCCTCCATCCGAAGAGGAGCATTCTGCGCCTCTAGTTCTTTAAATCGAGCAATGGCAGAATTATTTTTGGTGGTAGTCGAAACCAAGAGCTCTAATACAAGAAAAGGTAAACAGTTAGATGCAGAGTCAATAAATAAGAAGGTGATAATAATTTACTGAAGTAATTTTTTACCTTTCGCTTTTAGAGAGGTTGGCTAAAGCAGAGTCTCTCTGCCTCCCAATACCGACGAAGCGAATGCCCAGGTCCTTCATGACCTCCAGCAAAGGCTAGAGTAATATAAAAACCAACATTCGATTCAGATACTTTAAGTCTGCGCTCGCCTGCAATCAGCCAAACCCAGACTCGGAGGCTACTCCCATCAGGAGCGCTGATCTCGCACCCGACTGAACGAGCAGAAAAAAATAAAGAAACGTGAAAAAGAAACTCACGTGGTCTCTAACCTAGAATTCAGGAGCCAAAGTGTCGATGTCTTTTAAGTCCACCGTCCAAGCCCTTGGACCTGGAGGCCTTGCTTCTGCATCAGGAACGTCAGAATGTCTGTGGACGCCCTCTTGCACGAGGCCCTTGTATAGAGTCCCCTGCGAGGAACCTGAAGCCGTGGGAGCATTGGCCTCAGGAGTGGGTGTAGCAGTTCTAGCGGCAGGAGGAGTCAAAGCAATAGGGAGAGTCGAGAAAACAGAAGGATTGGCCACAAGAGGAGGAGGAGGAGGCGCCCGAGGAAGAATGGCAGCCCTAAGAAGAAGAAAAAATTTTGTTAACATTTAAAAACTCTACCATTACGACAAAAAATAAGAGTGAAACTCACCTGCTCAGAGAACCTAGATCGTATACTCGGAGAAATTTCTTGGCCGCGGGAGCTGCTGACGGCCGAGGAATAGGCAAAGGCATTATAGAGATAGGAACCATAGAAATCGGGTTCCTCAGCTCATCCCCTTGGGTCGCACTCGTGGAGCTCTAGTCGCTCGAGGTAGCTTCCTCAAGGTCAACTTCTAATCGAGTACGCTTGGGGGGTACTCAAGACTCCTCAACAGTTTCTCCAGGTCATCTTCCTCTCGAGAAGAATTGGTTGTGGCGACTGAAGGGATTGAGTCCAAATCCACAGCGGCTGCTTCACTCAAGCCTTCCATGAACGGGATGGTGCCCACCTTGGGTGGCTCACTAGGAAGAATGTCCAAATTCTAGAGAGACAAATAAAAAGTCAGGTGTAACATCCCTGATTTTTGGAAAGTCCAAAAATCACTAAAAATTGAAACTTTTTGTTTTCATGTTATGCAAGTCACCAAAAACCAAATAAGATGCAAGAAACAAAAGGAAACAATACATAACTCAATAAAAATTGAAATTAAGAATCCATTATACCTCTATTCCATAAACCCTAAAACCCTCTCAAATGATTTTTCTCACATAAAGAAAACCATTTTATCTTTAGCAAACTTTATTACATAAAAGGTTTTCAATTTAAATATCACTTTGAAATTATTTTATGGCAACAACAATAAAAGATTTATAAACCTTAATAAAGTCCCGAGCCTCAAAAATATTTGATGAGAATAAAATGTTTGAATAATAACTTTTAGTTCTTATTCAAAGTTTTAAACATGAAGGTGTGAAAATAAAATGCATTGTTTGGAAAATAACATAAAAAGGGTTTCACTATTATTGATAACCCCCAAATAGATATAA
Source organism: Alopecurus myosuroides (assembly GCA_028641055.1). Lineage (NCBI taxonomy): Eukaryota > Viridiplantae > Streptophyta > Magnoliopsida > Poales > Poaceae > Alopecurus > Alopecurus myosuroides. The sequence continues at coordinate 100,066,020 of CM054061.1, forward strand.
GTTGGATCCTTGTTTTCCAAGTGTTATTTCAATCAACAAAATAATATAGTGCTATGGAAATAAAGTGTTTATTAAAAACAAGTAAGATACTTTGAGAAAACAATGTTTTCATTTGGGAAAACCTTTCTGCTTTTACTAAACCCCATTTTCCAAATTTATTAAATAATTCTCTATGTTTGGAATATAACAAAAGGATACTAATTGTGGTTTCACTAATATGTTGAATATATACAATATGAAAGTTCCTAAAAGGGTCTTAGAAAACAATAGTTGAACCATAGAAAATATTTCTAAAAATTGTTTTAATCATATAAAAATTAATGTTTTCTATTAAGTGACTATCATTGTTTCTTCATATTTTAAAATCATAAAATATGAAAACCATTAAATATGATTTTGTAAAATGTTATTTTTACCACATTAATGTCTCTGATATTTTATTCAACCAATAATTTTCATTTATATAATTGATATTTTTAAAATGGCATTAATATGCTATTAGTGAAATCATTTTTATTTCAAAATATAAAATAGCAAAACAAGTGTAAATGAATTTCAAAAATAGTATTTGATATGTTTATTGTCTCAGAAATTTTATTTAATCAAAACCTCATTTTATTAATTTTCTAATTTAAAAATAAACATTAAGTACTATTAGTAATTATTTACATTTTCAAAAATATAAAAAGTGAAATGTGTTCAAAAGTTTACAATAATGTTCTAAACAGAAAGATATTAATTTTACAAATTTTTAGAAATTTAAATGGGGTCATTTGGACTTGTATATTAAAAGATATTAAAAACAGAAAAAGAAAAATAAATGATGACGTATGATGACGTCATCATCGTCATCAACCCAGGCCCGTGCTCTTCTGCTGTTTCTACTCGTGGAAGAGGAATTTTAATTCCTTAATTGTGGCCGTTTCAGGCCATTGATTTGAGCCCCGTTTCCTCTCCCTAAAAGCCTCGGCCCCCCTCTCTATTTACCCTCTCCTCCTCGTGTCAATCGTGCCCCGAGGCTGCCAAAATTCATCGTCGGAGTCCACGGGATCCGCCGTCGTTGATCTTCGATTCCGGCAACAAAAGAGCATGGCGTCGCCTCCTTTTTACTCTCCTATCTTCCACTCCCTTGTGCGCACCTCGGTGACCCTTCCCCGATCTTTTCATTGCAGGAATCCTCGCCGATGTGCACATCCGTGGCCACCGGAGTCCCCGCCACCTCCGTCTGCATCGCGCCGTCGCTACAGACATCTTCGAAGATCCCCGAGTCCACCATCGAGTTCCTCGTGCCGCGCTGCCCCTCCTCGAAACCTCCCCGAGCCCGGAGCACTTCGGAAACGCCGCCGCCATCAACGACCGCAACTCCGGCCACCGCCCCGACATTTCCCGGCGAGATTCCGCCGCCCAGTGAGTCCCTTTGAACCTCCGCCGTTAGATCTGGATCCTAAGGCCCCCGTTATATCACTTAACGAACCGGTACGGGCCAATAGCGTAGCGCCACCTGTCCGCCCAGTCAGCGCGCGTTAAGTTCCTTATTTGCCGCTCGAGCAGCACGTAACCGGCCCAGGCCCAGCTGTTATCTGTCGCCCAGCGCATCAAATAACAACCCATTTTCTGTTTTTCTTCCGGAATAGAAATTAAATAGTAAATTTTGCAGAAAAGCCCCTTCAACTTCAAATCATCATATCTTTTCAACCACTTAGACAAATTTAGTAATCTTGGACTTTTTGAAAAGCCCTTGACATCTAGAAACTTTTGGAATTGGCCAAATTAAAATTTGACAAACTTAAATTTGTTCAAATTCAAATACGCTTGTTTGATGAAATTTGGCATAATTCAAATTCTACAAATCCAAAAATTGTAAATAAAATATATTTGGAAACCTTAGGATGTGTACTATCATATCCTCTGTTCCAAAATAAAAATTGAACATACTAAAATTGATTTTAGAATTAAATGGCCATTTGAGCAAATTTGACTTAGTTTAAATTCTATAAATAATTTTAATATGTTTTCTTAAGCAATGTTGCTCCATATGGCAACCTTAATCCATAGAAACTAGTGCCATAAAATTTTGGACACATATGAGCCATACCCATGTATTTTAGGCCAAGTTATCACACACATGTTTCACACCATATTAAAAATGACTTAGGAAATATTTTGCTTAAGTGGTTCTATGTGTGTATGGCTATATGAAACCAAGGCTAAGTCCTTAGTAAAGTTTCAACTTATACTTAGCCAACAAATGAACCTAAAAACACTAGTACAAAAGTTTCCATCAACCTCTTGTCTACCTATGCTTGCTTCAAGATTTCACCAAGTTGGGATTTGTGAGAACCATGAAGTGCAATGGAGGACTTAACCATCTAGAGATTTTTCAACATGAAGATAGAAGACCAATGAAGGACTTAGCAAATAAAACAAACTTCAGAAACATCTCCAAGAAGTGGAAGCACTTAGAAGAAAACCAGAGAAACTTCCAGAAGACTAACCCCTTTTCTCTCTAAGTCTTTTTCCTTCTCTTTTCTATTCTTCTCCTTTCAAATTGATGACAACATGAAGAGAAACAAGGAAGATCATTGAAGAAATGACTTAGGATACACAACAATCTGAAGCATACCCCATCAAGTGCAAGCACATGAAGAAATGAAGAAGAAGACTCACCTCTCCCATTCTATCATCTTGTCTCATTTCCCCTCTATTATGACTTAGGGGTATTTTCACATTTGTTGAATAAAACACTTAGTAGTGACCACACCACTTGGGAAACAACTAGTGAGAACACCATGAAGACTATCAAGACCAAGAGAAGCACCACACCAAGGAAGAAAACAACTTAGATGGCATGATGATTATCTTCAAGAAGGCAATCACATGAGGACTAGAAGTAATTCATACAAGTTGAAGAATAACAAGTTATTTTTGTCCAACCCTTGACCCAAATGGAAAACCCAATACTTAGTAATATTTTCCCTTTGATGATGAAGTTAGTAGACCTACCCTAACCACAATGGAAAATACTAACATAATCACTTAAATATTTTTGAAGGTGAATATGACCAAGTGTTTGCATGTATTACTTTAGTTGAAGAAGTAATATGTTTAATTCTTAGTGAACTCTTGGAACTTCCTCGACAAGTATGGTTATAATAAAGTTAGATCACATCAAAACTCAACCTATTCCATCCCAAGTAAACCATTGGAATTTCCTTAACAAGAATGAGACCCCTAGTGAATGAATCTTTCAACTCAAACCTAGACCTTGTCCTAACCAACTTGGTTAAGCCCCTTTTGATATGTTAGTTTGCTATGTATGTTTTCTACACTTGTATGTTTGTTTGTTAGGATGCTTTTTTATTTGGTTTTGTGTTTTCAATGAATAGATTGTACGGAGAGCAACGATCTTTTGTGAAGAGAGTGTGATATCTTCACCAACTTCAACAAGGCAAGTAACACACCATCAACTACCCATTATTTTCTATATGCATTAGTTGATTTTGATTAGTATGCATGATAGGAAATTTTACTAAGTTATACTATGCTATGCTATTATCCTAGTAGTGTGTAGCCATCCCTTTTACCTTGTTATTTTGATAGCCTTAGAATTTATTAGGTGCTATGCAATGTTACAAATTGTTTTACTAGATGTTGAGGAAAAATCCTAAGTATAACTAATGAATGAACCACCTGGGTGGAAGTGGTAAGACTGGGTTATGTTGAGTGTTGCCTCAGGGCCCTTGTTTAAGGGTTATTCCACTTGAGGTTGTCACCTGAGGATGGCCACCCAGGAACAAAGAGATTACTATGTCCCTCTAAATCTAGTAGCTTCCCGTGCAGCCTTTTGACAATATGGGCTCTGTCTTGATCAATTAAGTTGTGAGGGTTCAGCCCAGGCTTGACAAGCAGATGTAGCAAAATTATAGGTGGAACGGGTCTTGCCGGTGGGTTTGGACTTCTTCTTCTGAAAGATCTCGTCTCAATTCTCTCCTTTACATGATGCACTCCGGGTGTATAGGATGTTTGGGCTAATTGAAGACAAAGGGTGAAAGTGCACAACCTCTGCAGAGTCAACAAACTAAGATCTTAGCCGTGTCCCCGGTTATGGACAATTATGAGCAGCTGGACAAGGATTGACGGAAGAATCTCATCATCAATTTCAATAAGTAAAATTTGACCAAGTGAACAGTATTTGTGGTGCTTGGATCTTAATCCAATGTTGCCACCCTTTTGAAAAGAAAAGTTTGTTTTACAAAAGTGATAGGATAAAACTGGCTTTATGCAAACTTAGCCAAAACTCCACTCAGCCAAATAAGCATGTAGTATTAGTCTTGCCATTTATATCCACCATAGTGTTACTTGCCAATACATTAAATTGTATTGACCCCCTTGTGGCTGCATATTCCATATTGCAGATATTTCTGAAGACGAGTGAGGATTTCGTTTAGGATCTCGAGACTATCGCCAACATGTTTTGCCTGTGGCACATGAAGAAGATGGGCTCAATGTTGTACTATGTTTTCCGCTGTATATCTTAGTTTCCTGCTAGTCTTCTAAGACTATGCAAGTTGTAATACTATTTTGTAAAGACTGGATCATGCGATGTAATAGAATTTGATGCATTTGCATGATATTTCATTTTGTACTGTGGTGCTAGCAATTGATCCAGGGACTAGCACAATAACACAGGTATTCCATCTTTATTAAAAGTTGGGATGCTACATCAGGCAACAAAAAGGAAAATTACTCGAAACAATGGAAGTAGAAGAATAAGAGAGAAGCAGAAAACATAAAGAAATACCCGCCTTTTTGCGTTCAGTCGAAGAGCAGAGCGGGGGAAGAGCAGGAATTGAATCGACTACTTCATTTTCCTTCAGTCGGGTGGTCTGGCGCAGACACTGCTCGAGTTCATTGTTAGAGAGTTCTTCATGGTGCAACCGGTGATTCGAATCAACACTCGAATAGGCCCACATGGGGACTGCCATGGCTTGCAGTGGTTGAAATTGATGCATGCGGAATACAGCAGCCAAATGAGTTCCAGTGGGGCCCATCAACCTTAAGAGTGGCGACCTGGGACACCAGGCTTTTAGTCTGCAAAACCTCTTCGGCGGATAGGTGATTCTTCCACGAGCTCCTGGGAACCAGCGGTTTGTCCAGATCCACTAGAGGAGAACCGTCAACGCTGGGGGAGTCCTTTGCATAGAACAATCGACTTCTCCATCCGGTGACGGAGTCCACAAAGCCCATCATGAAGTAACCCAATTTTGGGTTGATATAAATGTTGCAGCCTCCAACCTCGTGCAGGTCACTGCTGCTCGGTTGCGCCTTGACGTTGAAGTAGTGCTTGAAGAGGGCCCAGTGCGGTGCCACCCCGAGTTAGCACTCGCACAACTCAATGAAGCATGCGATGTGATGCACCGAGTTTGGCGGGATGTTGTGCAGTTGCACGACGTACACCGCCATGAGCGCAAAGAAGAAGGGGTGGAGAGGAAAGGACACACCCCTAAAGATGTGGTCCACCAAGGCCACTCACTCATCGGCCTCCGGCATCGGGCATAGATCTGAGCCCGAGCGCCTCCATGAGCCTGCCTGGAGCTAGTTTCACGCTCAACAGCGGCGAGGAGCTCACCGGTACCAATCGACTTGGTCCACTTTACGCATTTTCGCTGTTGGACTTTTGTGTTGCCAGCCGCCAAATAACCACCATTCTTCCGGGTGTTCACCATGGTGCGAGATTGGAGAAGCTCGAGGGAGCGCAGCAATGGCTTTGGTGCGGGAAACAAGAAGTAGATGTGGGCACGACGAAGAAGAAGGGTAAATTTTACCCTTCCTCTCTCGCGGTATTCATAGCCTGAATACCGGCTGAATCCATCCTCACCGCTGGCTCCTTTTCAGGCTATATCATCCCTACACGTGGCATAGAAGGCTAACCGCTTCTCCTCCATGCCGCCCACTACGCGCGAGAATCTAAGCATTTACTAATAATCCCTAGATTACTGCGCACTGAACGGTCAAAAAGTGGTCAAACTCCACCTGTGCAAGCTACCGTATGACAAGATAAGCTCACACCATAGAAATGTCTAGTCCCCTGACAAGAAAAAGGGTATTACGTCACCGCTGACGGCCGCTACTCGAACAAGAAAGCGCTTGAGTGACCAGAAAATTCATTCGAGTCACGAATAGCCTTTTCACGAGAATAAGATTCATTCGAGAAAGCGTGTTAATTGAGGTTTCGTACTTTTCCACTCGAAGGATTGACTCAAATGAATCGTGCTTAAAAGTACTCTATTATCTCGGAAGCACACAACTGAGTCAAAACTCTGGATGCCATACTGACGTTGTGAAGATAAGACCCGCGGATCAATTCCAACGGCCTCGGAGGTGCACCATCGTTGCGCTACCTAGTACTTTTTCCATACCAACATATGCGATGAAAATCCTGATGGACGCATCGGGTAAACTAACTGATAACTAGAACTCGATAAGGAAATACTTCATTAGCTCGAGTCGAGTTACCCCAAAATTTTCCAGGATCGAACAGGAGGACTCGAACCCTGAGTACATTAGACGGCATGTTCTACAAAGCATGATTAATCGACCTTGGCCCGTCGAATGGAGCAAGCCCATTAGAGCATCCACAACGCGGTGACGCTAAAACTGGCGCTTATTTAGTTGGTTACTCCAGCGCCCGCCGCTTAGTAGCACTATTTTGCACTACATTTTTAAGCGTCAGACTCTTATTTATGCGCCGAACTCTTATTTCACACCGGGATTTAGGCAAAACGGCCGGGATTTAATCCCTAGCGCCTGTGAATAAGCGCCCCATTGTGGATGCTCTTATAATCATTTCCTCTCAGAAAGGTTGTTTGCGGGAAAAAATAATCAGAATAATCTGTGTGAGAAGATTGAGTCCCTAGATCGAGTCCTGGACTCCATCAGGCACTCGAGGGCTACTTATGTGGGGGTAGAAGCACCGGCGTCGGCAACAACGTGGAACCTGCACACAACACAACCGAAATACTTTGCCCCAACGGTACAGTGAGGTTGTTAATCTCACCGTCTTGCTGAAAACAAAGATTAGACGTATAGTGTGGAAAACAGTTGAATGCTTGCATAAAGTAAAGACATCAGGAAATTGTTGTGGTTTGATTAACAGTGTGGAAAATGGACCGGGGTTCATAGGTTCACTAGTGGTGTCTCTCCATAAAAGATAGCATGCTGGGTGAACAAATTACAGCTGGGCAATTGACAAATAAAGGTTGCACCGTAGTGCACATTATAACATGATGATTACTATGATATTTAGTGCGGGCATTACAACAAGATACATAGACCGACATCCATCTGCATCTATGACTAATAATCCACCCTCAGGTTATCATCCGAACCCCCTTAGGTATTAAGTTGCAAGAAACAGATAATTGCATTAAACAAAGTGTGTAGTGGAAGCAATGATTATACACGCGGGTACTCTCACCGCTGTTTTCTCCTTAATGGCAACATCACATCCTCCCCCTTGACATTTTTTTTCACTCGAGCAAGGCAACAAGGTGGCATGAACCCACTATCAAGCATAAATACTCCCTCTTGGAGTCACTAGCAACTACTTGGCCAGAGCAACCACTAGCAACGGAAAGCATGCAAGATCACAAATAACATATGCAATAAAGACTATAATCAACTTGGCATAATTTCAATATTAATCGGATCCCAGCAAACACAACATATAGAATTACATAAAATCAATCTCGATCATGATAGGCAGCTCACGAGATCTAAACATGGAGGCATATGAGGAGAAGACAACCATCTAGCTACTGCTATGGACCCGTAGTCCAGGGATGCACTACTCACGCATCACTCCGGAGGCAGGCATGGTGATGTAGAAGCCTCCGGTGATGATTTCCTCTCCGACAGGGTGCCGGAAAACAGCTCTAGAACCCTCCTGATCTAGGGTTGACGGTGACAGCGCCTGCGGAACTTTTTCGGGGATTTTGATCAGGTGCTTAGGGTTCTCCATCCGGGGGGGCTTAAATAGGCGAAAGGGAAAATGCGGTGGAGTTCCAGGGGCCCCACACGCCTAGCTGGCGCGGCCAGGGGACCTGCGCTAGCCCATGGTGTGGGCCCCCTGCTGCCCCTCTTCGACTCCTCTTCGGTCTTCTAGATGCTTCCGGGGAAAATAGGACTTCCGGGCTTCGAATTTTCCAATTTCGAGAATATTTCTAGAACAACTTTTCTGAAACTAAAAACAGCAGAAAACAGGGAACTGGCTCTAGGCATCTTGTTAATAGGTTAGTCCCGGAAAACGTATGAAACTGACATAAATAAGGGAGAAAACATGTAGCAATTGGCATAATATCATCATGGAGCATCAGAAATTAGGGATATTATTATGACGTATCAAGCATCCCCAAGCTTAGTTCTACTCGTCCTCGAGTAGGTAAACGATAATACAATAATTTCTAAGGTGACATGCTACTAACATAAACTTGATCATTCTAATGCAAAAGCATATGCACGCTGAGATCATAAAACTTTAAACACAAGCATGAGAAATAAAACTTTAATAATAAAGCATAGCAATTACTTTGCATCACGAAGAGTAACTCAAATAAAGGATCATGAATAATAATGCAAAGAAAGGTAAACATTTGTTTCAGGTATAGAGGAAGCATGGCAAAGTGGTATTTCGATAGTCCTTAAGAGTGGGACAAAACATAAATGCCAGGACACTTTCAAAGTTCAAGAGGAAGACTAGAACGAATAATTTAAGAACAAATGATAGCACATCATGAAGTAATTATTCATGTTTATGGGACAAATGCACATAAAACTCAGAATTGCAAAAATGCTCTCTCAACTATTCATAAAGTTAGAAGATGGAGACTCAACATAAAAGTAAAAGAAAGGCCCTTCGTAGAGGGAAGCAGGGATCACTCATGTGCTAGAGCTTTTTATTTTATCAAACAGAGGTATTAAAAGTTTTACATTTGTGGAGGAATGTCTATATTTTAGGAGGTGTGTATGCTAGTGTCAATGAATGGTAAACAGAGAATACAGTACGTCACAAGCCAACTGGATTCACAAGAGCGGCTCCCATGGTGAAGGACGCAACTAGTATAGAAGGTTATCCCTCTTTATCTTTTGTTTACACAATTATGCTTTGACTGATATGATCAGGGGCAAAATAGTGAAGAGAATTTGTTTGTATTATTTTGGGGCTGGGCACCCCGCTGCCAGCTCTTCTATCATTTAGATAAGCGGATGAAGCCACTAGTCCATGGTGTGAAATCCAATCAACAAGTGAGATAAATATTCTCTATTGACGTCCTCATGAGCAAAAACAAGAACACAAAGCAAGAATAATTTTGAAGGTTATAAAGGTAACACATGAGCATATTACTTTGGAATGGCACTTAAATACCATATGTAGGTAGGTATGGTGTACACAATGGGAAAAACTTTGGTTTAAGGGAGTTTGGATGCACGAGTAGAGCTCATAATCAGTACAGGTGGAGGCTAGCAAAAGACTGGGAGCGACAAATCAAGAGAGCATACGAGCCATAATCATGCATAGCGACATAAGCATCATTAATTAAAACATAAGCAGTATCACAAGTTCAAAAACTAAGAGTTCATGGAGGCTATTCGTGACTGGTTTGTAGTCATAAACATGGTGTGAGCATGCGCCAAGTCAACCAAATAAATCATTCGAAAGAGAATACCATATATTGATGCTTTACTATACCAAGAACAACTCATGAATCTTTCAAAACATATTAAACAGTCTCAGCTATTTGAGGATAATCATGCTACTCAATAACAACAAGGCTTTAAACTAAAATAACATTTAGCATGGCATGAAAATTTTCTAACCACAGTCTATACAAGCTTCTACTAGTACTGTTATAGATTCTACTTCAAGCAGCAGTTCTCTTTAACCAACAAGCACTATACAAAACATGCTTTAACAAAAACATCAAGCAAACATGAGAGTATTCACATAACACTACTAAGACTAACAGCTCTTATAAGAGATGCATGCAAAACATGAGCTAAATAAATGCATCAGCCAAACAAAGACTAAGAATACAACGTATTCTCATGAAAAAGCGGAGCATGTCACTCTCCAATAAAAGAATGCTGGGGTCCAACAAAGCTTATTATGAAAGTAAAAAAACAAACTTAAATAAAAAGCAAAATAAAACTGAAAAAAAAATAAAAGATGCTCCAAGTAAAGCACATAAGATGCGAACGAATAAAAATATAGTTTCACTAGAAGTGACCTGATAATTTGTTGATGAAGAAGGGGATGCCTTGGGCATCCCCAAGCTTAGACGCTTGAGTCTTCTTGGAATTTGCTGGGATGTACAACCGGGTCATCCCCAAGCTTAGTCTTTTCACTCTTCTTGATCACATCATATCATCCTCTTCTCTTGACCCTTGAAAACTTCCTTCACATCAAAAATCTCACAATCTTCATTAGCAACGTTAGTGCAATCTAAATAATAAACTCACATGGTTCAGTTTCAACACAATACTAGCAATCAAAAACACATTATCTACTGTCACAACTTCTTTTAAAACTCTTTTTCTCAAAAGAATGAGATTAAGATGCAAATGCGATAAATGGCAGAAATCTGTCAAAAATAGAACAACAGGCAGAGATCGATTTTTTAGAAAATCTTATGTTTCTCAAATCAAAAGGTGGTAAACTAAGAAAAGTTTCGTATAACTCAGGAATAAGCACAAAAAATATCAGGTCATTTTTAATTTTTTGTGATTTTCAACGGAATTAATAGTGGACAGCAGAAATCTGTTTTCTGCGCAGAAATCCGAAATATATTGTCAAAATTTCACTAGAGGCTTTACTTGGCTCAACAAAAACTCAAAAGAAAAGATACATAGGTATTTCTAAGGAAATAGACAACACCCAGGTGCAAAGCACACCAAAGAAAACAAAGAATAACAGAATGAAAACAGAGAAATAAAACGGGTTGTCTCCTGGTAGCGCTTTTCTTTAACGCCTTTCAGCTAGGCATAAAAAATAGAATCACGTGGATGCTCACATAAGAAATATGCATTAAGCAAAAGAGATCATAAAGAAGAAAGTATAAAACAAATTTAAGTCTAACCCACTTCCTATGCATAGTAATCTTGTAAAGAAATAAATTAAAGAAGCTCAAAATAGAAATCATGGGAAGGTAGAACAAGAGCAACTTCAAAACTTTAAACAAAAAGAGAGGTGTTTTAGTAACATGAAAATTCCTACAACCATATTTTCTCTCTCCTAATAATTTCCAGTAGCATCATGAACAAACTCAACAACATAATTATCACATAAAGCATGTTTGTCATGATTTTAAAGCACATAATTCATATCAAGCTCCAAAATGGTGGGATCAAAATTTAAAATCAGCTCCTCTTTTTCCCCACGTTTAGCAATAGAAAAACAAGATGATTGATCACTCATAAAAGTTATAGGACACATTATAGCAATCCTATTTTTAGTAGCATTATTATTTATAACATCAAGTAACATAGGACCATCATCAAGAGCATTATCATATAAATTTTCTAAACAAACTTCCTCGTTATCATGCATATCAATAGTTGGAATAGAAGATTCTCATAGGATTTATCAAAGTAGCATGGATTATCATAAATAACAGTAGCAATATTATTCTCACAATTTTTATTCATAGTAGTATCAAGTATCAACCTCATCAAAAAGAGATATTTCAAAAGAATCAATAGGATCATCACAATTATGAGTTAAAGATTTACTATCATTGGGAGGTAGACATGGTTTCCATTCTTCCTCTTCTTGATCATCACTCTCCTCCTCTTTTTCATCCAAAGAGCTTCCAGTTTCAGTAATTCCTTATTCCATAGTTTCCTGCAAAGCATCAGTTACTTCCTTAGGTTTAGAAAATCTATTAAGATAACCCATTATGTAGTAATTACAATCCTTGTAATTATCAAAGCAATATTCAAGTATAGCATAAATCTCATAGTTATAACGTCCATCATCAATACTTTCAAGCAAATAGGCAATTTCGAATGCACCCTTCCAAGCAATAAATTCTTAAGTTTGTTCCACATCATATAATTCATAATCTCCCTTAACATAAGAAGATATAGTAACATCATCATTACACTCACATTGAAAAGGGAGTTGTTTATAGCTCCTACAGCAGCAAGATTTATCAAAGCAATAAGTAACATTATAAGTAGAGCACAAGTTTTTAGCATAGTCATGCAATTTATTAATGTGTTCCCATAAGTGTATCCCTTTTTCTGACAAGCGGTGTTCATTATAATATTTTTGTTGTTCATCCGTGAACCCACCTTGCCTATAAGATCTAGTTTCAGAGACATCAAACATTGATAGAAAGCATGATAAAGCAAAAAATAGCAAGTGAATGCTTCGCTTGAAAATACTTGAGGTTCCCTTTTATGCTATAAAGTAAACTATTTTTTTGTGTGTTTTCAATAAAGAAAAGCAAAACAAGACAAAAATAAAAAACAAGATAATAAACAAAATAAAGAGATTGAGAGTGAGAGACTCCCCTTGCCAGAAGACTTCCTTCTCCTCGGCAACGGTGCCACAAAAATCCTTGATGCGCTTTGTTGGGATACCCCAAGAGGAGGTGTGATGAGCACAGCGGTAGGAGTTTTCCCCTTCGTTAAGAACCAGGGTTATCAATCCAGTAGGAGAAAGAGAATCTTCGGAAGGTTGATGCCACTGACCGTGGTGCTGGCGCTTCACCGGTGTCAGCAACAACGTGGAACCTGCACACAACACAACCAAAATACTTTGCCGCAACGGTACAGTGAGGTTGTCAATCTCACCGATCTTTCTGAAAACAAAGATTAGACGTATAGTGTGGAAAACAGTTGAATACTTGCAGAAAGGAAAGAGAGCAGGAAATTGTTGTGGTTTGATTAACAGTGTGGAAAATGGATGTAACATCCCTGATTTTTGGAAAGTGCAAAAATCACTAATAATTGAAACTTTTTTGTTTTCATGTTATGCAAGTCACCAAAACAAAATGAGATGCAAGAAACAAAAGAAAACAATATGTAATTGGAATAAATAATCCAAATTGCCTTAATTCCATAAACCCTAAGGCCTATTTCTAAAATAAAATATGTTTCCTCATGTGAATAAAATATTTTCTTAGAAAACATCTTTACCAAACATGTTTTCAACTCAACTACCATTTTGAAAATGATTATGATAATTAAGAACCAGAGAGTTAATATCTCTAATATTTTTCTCCTTGTCTCTAAGAAATTATGTCACTATTATTATTAACCTCAAATGGATAAAAGTTGGTTATTTGTTTTCCAAGTGTTATGTCAATCAACAAAACAATAAGGTGTTATATATATAATTGAGTTATGAAAACAAGTAAAGTACCTTGGAAGAATAATGTTTTCAATTGGGAAAAAACATCTTCATCTGAGAAAACCCCATTATTTTTATTAAACCCCAATTCAAATAAATAATGAAAAATTTATATTAAGTAACTATTCATGTTTTCATCATATTTTAAAATTATAAAAGGATGAAAACACTTTGGATTGGTTTTGAAAAATGGTATTTGACATGTTTACTTTCTCTGAAATTTTATCTAATCAAAACCTCATTTTATTATTTTTCTAATTTAAAATGTACATTAAGCACTATTAGTGAATTATTTATATTTTCAAAAATATAAAAGGTGAAATGTGTTGAAAAGTTTATAAAAATGTTCCAAACAGAAAAATATTAATATTACAAATTTTAGAAATTAATTTGAGGTCATTTAGATTATTAAATCAAGAGATATTAAAAATAGGAAAAAAAAGGAAAAAAAATGATGACGTCATCGTCATCAACCCTGGCGTTTCTCTCTCTTTACCGTTTCTGCATGGAATGAATTCCTTTGATTTCGCGAGATTAAGGCGATTAATCACAGTGTTGTTTCCTCCCTGTTATAGCCCTGCGGCCCCTCTTTGTTTCCCCTCCTCTCCCCCTCGTTTCGTGCCCGAGGGCTGAAGAAATTGCTCGTCGGGGATCTGCTGCCCTGTTGTCGTAATCGTGCGTCTCCGGCCACCTCGAAGGTCTCCTCCGCTCCTTTTTCGTTCCCCTCTCTTCCCCTTCCCTGTACGCACCTCCTAAGTGGGTGAACGAATTTTTTTTGTGTGCAGAGGAGAGCATCTGCAACTCGCCGGGACCAGAGCGCTACAATCCTTGTGGCGCCACCGAGTCCGGAAGCGAGAGAGCCCGCCGTCCCCTCCATCGTCTTCCTCGCATCTTGCCGCGTCGCTAAGTGGCCTCCGTTGAGTCTGAGAACCTCTGCAATGTTCGCGCCACCGATTCCCGAGAACGCCGTCCACCTTCGTCTCCATTTCCGGCCAGCCGCCGGCGAGGTGAGAACCCTAGCTCCCCAGCACCGTTAGATCCAGATCTGACGGGCACGATTAAATCACTTATTGAACCGGTACCGTCCAATCACGTCACGCCGCGTTTCTGCCTCGTCAGCGCGTCCAGTCAACTGCCGCGTCAACAACCCTGGCCAATCAAGCGCTGCCACGTAGCCTAGCCTTATCCACTTTTTTTTCCGAATAGAATTAATCTGTCAATTTTGCAGAAAAGCCCCTGCATATTGAAATCATCATAACGTTTCAACCACAAGCCCAAATTTAGTAAACTTAGACTTTTTGAAATCAGCACAACATTTAGAAACTTTTGGCATTGTCAAAATTTAAATTTGACCATTTGAAATTAGTTCTAATTCAAATATGCTTGTTTGATGAATTTTGGCATAATTCAAATTCTACAAATCCAAAAATTGCAAATAAAATATATTTGGAAACCTTAGAATATTTACTTTCATACCCTATGTCCCAAAATAATTGTTGATCAAATTAAAATTGAATTTAGAATTAAGTTGTCCAAGTGAGTATTTTTGACATAGATTTAATTCTATAAATATTTTCAATATAGTTCCTTTTGCAATTTTGCTCCATTTGGTAACCTTGAACCAGAGACATCTTTTCCCAACCATTTTGGACACTCCTGGACCATGACCATGTATTTTAGCCAAATATCCATCATAGTAGTCCATCTAGTTATTATGTCTTAGATTTTGTTTATATCCTTGTTACCTTTGTTGTTATGTCTAGTTGGAGCCAAGCCAAGTCCTTAGTATGTGTCAATCACATATAAGACCAACTAGTGAACCTCAAACACTAGTACCATAGTTTCCCATCTACTTCTCCATTCTCCTATTCTTGCTTCAAGAGTCCATCAAGTTAGCAAAATGGAAGACAAGACTCAACCACAAGAGGGAACTCCATCTTCAACTTGGTGGAAACATGAAGAGCTACAAGAAGATCAATGAAGAAATTTTGAAGAAAAGACTCCACAACTAGAAGAAACTCAAGGAAGTACAAGTGTGAAGAAATCCAGAAGAAAACATCTCCCTCTCTCTTTCTATCTTCTTATTTTCTTCCTCTTCTATTTGACTTAGTGGTATTTGTGCCCACCCCATAACCAAACCAATTAGTGAAAGCCATGAAGAATTTATCAATACCAAGAGAAGAATCCATCCAAGGAACAAGACTACAATAGAAGCATGAAGATGATCTTCAAGAGGACAAGCATGTGAAGACTTGGAGCAATCCATACAAGTTGAAGATTTAGAAAGTTGTTTCTCTCCAACCATTGGCCCAAATGGAAAATCCCAATACTTTGTCTTGTTATCTATATGGATATGAAGTTAGTTGAACCTAGACCCACCTTAACCAAAATGGAAAGACTAAACTTAGATCACTCAAAAGTCTTGATAAAAACAACTAAGTGTTACACATTGTTATGTGTTACCTTAGTTGAGATAGTGAGATCACCTCGGTGAACTCTTGGAACTTCCTCGACAAGTATCGTATTAATAAAATTTGATCTCTTCAAAACCAACCTAGTCCAACTCAAGTGTTTTCTAGGAACTTACTTATGAATTCAGCATAGCATGAATCTTTTCAAACTCCAGCTTTAACCATCTCTGGCCATAAGAGATAACCATAAACCCTTTTGCTATGCTTGCTACCTTGTATGTTTCTTCAATTGTTTGTATGATTGCTAGAATGTTTGTTTATTCTGTTATTGTGTTTTCAATGTATAGATTGTACGAAGAGCAACGATCTTTTGTGAAGAGAGTGTGATTTCTTCACCAACTTCAACAAGGCAAGTAACACACCATCAATTACCTATTATTTTTATATGCATTATAGAGTTTTGAGTAGTATGCATGATAGGAAATTTTACTAAGTTATATATGCTATGCTAATATCCCAAGTATTGTGTAGCCATCCTTCTATATCCTTCTAGTATAGAAGACATTTAACTAAGTGTAATTGCTATGCTCTTAAAATGTTTTATTTATATGTTAAGGATAAAACTACTAAGTTTAATGAATCACCTGGGTGGAAGTGGTAAGAATGGTTTATGTTGAGTGTTGCCTCAGGGCCCTTTTCTAAGGGTTATTCCACTTGAGGTTGTCACTTGAGGATGGCCACCCAGGAACAAAGAGACTAATATGTCCTTCTAAGTTTAGTAGCTTCCCGTGCAGCCTTTAGTCATATGGGCTCTGTCTTGATCAACTAAGTTGAATGAACTCACCAGTGCTTGACCAGCAGATGTAGGGGGTATAGGTTGGAACGGGTCAAGCCTGACGGTGGTGGAATTTCTTCTGAAAGATCTCGTCTCAATCTTCTCCTTTCCTTAATGCACTCAGGGTGTATAGGATGTTTGGGCTGATTTGAGTCTAAAGGTGAAAGTGCACAAACTCTGCAGAGTCAACAAACTAAGATCTTAGTCGTGTCCCCGGTCATGGACAATTTGAGCAGCTGGACAAGGAATGACGGAAGAATCTCATCATGCCAACTTCATAATAAAATTTTGATGGGTGAACAAGGGTAGGAGCTTACCCTGATTTCTATCAGTGGTACTCCTAAATTTAGTTAAGGTTCACTGATTTCTATCAGTGATAACCATTATAGATGAAATTGTTTTATGATAAAAGATAGGAGAAAACTGGCTTTATGCAAACTTAGCCTAAACTCCACTCAGCCAAATAAGCATGTAGTATTAGTCTTGCCATTTATATCCACTACAGTGTTACTTGCCAATACATTAAATTGTATTGACTCCCTTGTGGCTGCATATTCCATATTGCAGTTGATTCTGAAGACGAGTGAGGATTTCGTTTAGGATCTCGAGACTATCGCCAACATGTTTTGCATGTGGCACGTGAAGAAGATGGGCTCAATGTTGTACCTTGTTTTCCGTTGTATTTCTTTGTTTTCTGCTAGTCTTCTAAGACTATGCAAGTTGTAATCCTATTTTGTAAAGACTGGATCATGCGATGTAATAGAATTTGATGCATTTGCATGATATTTCATTTTGTACTGTGGTGCTAGCAATTGATCCAGGGACTAGCACAATAACACAGGTGTCCTTACATTATTTAAATGTGGGAACGCTACAAAATGGTATCAGATCATTGTGTTGCCTGTAGGATTCGAGACCCTTAGGTTTGGAAGCCATTTTTGATCATGTTATTATATCCTTAGAGTATTTTGGATCCTAGCGTCATAGTGAGATGAAGCGGCCCGGACAACTTTACGTGTTCACGGAGACGAGATCGTTCCCTGATTGTCTTGCGGGTGCATTGTCCTTCTCACTATAGTGAATATCCAATTTGCAACAAGTTGTTAATAACCCATTGATCACCCTAGGATTGAAAATTTTCTATGTTCAAACTTTCTAGAAACAAAACAATCATCTTAATCTTTCTCATATACTCTCACCTATTATTCACCTTCAAAAATTTCTAGATGACCTACCTCTTCAATACCATCCAGACAGGAATGTTGATGATCATACCAAGAAGTGCAAGAAGAATTTTCACCACATGAAGACCTACACTCAAGACAATTGAAGAAACTTGCAGACATACCCAGACTTCACAACAATCAAGGACACCTCAAGACATTGAGAGAAGAATCTGAAGAAAAACTCAAGAAGATATAGATGAGACCACCAATATAGTTATTTGGTTATAACAACGTTAACGTGTTAGTGTATTGAGCATACCAATGAGTGGTACGACAATATTAGTGTATTCTAAAAACCATGTTGTTGGTGTGATGATTGAGTTGCTATATGTCTGTTATGTGTTGTTTGCAAGATGATTTCCTTGATCTGATGTGTTGGGGTAGGATTTTCTTTAGTCTCTTCCTAATCTCTACTCAGTCATGCTAAGCCAAACCAAAACCCATACCCATTTACCAACCATATTTGGCTACCATATGAAGTGCAACAACAAACCTTACACCCAAGAATGTCATGACTAGTTCTCTATAGAGACAAGCCATACAATTGAGGAATGCCACACATTTCAAGATCCTTTTTGTGTGAAGGAACAGTCACATCCATGATGAAGACAACTGTATACCAAGGTGCCGCAAGACAATCAACAAGGGAAGATAAACAAGTGGACTCAAAGTTACATGAGCTATGAAGATTTTGAAGCTTTTCCCTACACCAAGAGAAGAATAGATGAAGAAACTGCAATAACTCAGTTAGTGAAGTATAAGAGTTTATGCAACCCCACTAGTGTAAGAGCCTGTAGTTTAGCTCAGGTTTGTCTTTCAGACTGGAAACTTTCTGTTACACAAGTGAGATGACCTAGTGTTATTAAACAAGATTCATCAATCCAAGTACAAGGTAATGATTGAGTGCAACATGGATTGGCCCCCATGGTGACTACTCACATTATTTACTTTTGCTATGAGGAATGTTAAATCTGACTGACATACCTA
Source organism: Alopecurus myosuroides (assembly GCA_028641055.1). Taxonomy (NCBI): domain Eukaryota; kingdom Viridiplantae; phylum Streptophyta; class Magnoliopsida; order Poales; family Poaceae; genus Alopecurus; species Alopecurus myosuroides. The sequence goes on from CM054061.1 coordinate 100,084,893, forward strand.
TTAAAGAGACGACGATGTTAAACCTGAACCATAGAATGGTAGAATACAATAATGACCCTATGATAGTGATGTTGAAAACATACTATTTTCGGTGAGGATCAAGCCAACCTTGGAGCTATCAAGCAATGGAAGATTTTGCCTACCATGAGAATTTCTTTAGAAATAGCATGGTGTTTGCCTTCAAGGATGACAACAACAAGATGGAAGATTGCCAAGGATATCAAAAGACCAAGTTGAGAGGAACCCAAAGACCTTTGTTTGACCCAAAGAGTGACCCCTCAGTGTCAAAGGTAGTTCAACATATCTATGTTGGTCTACAGCTCTACCGCGAAGGAAAGTTCTACTCAAGCCAATCTGGAATCCATCTACACTCCAATCTAATGAAAATAGACTATCCACAAAAGTTTCTTTCAAGGGTGGTAGCCCCCGAGTTGTTCATGAAAGCAATCACCCAGACCTATCTTTCTTTTTAACCTTCCCAAATCTCGGGACGAGATTTCTTTTAAGGGTGGTAGTCTGTAACATCCCTGATTTTTGGAAAGTGCAAAAATCACTAAAAATTGAAACTTTTTTGTTTTCATGTTATGCAAGTCACCAAAACAAAATGAGATGCAAGAAACAAAAGAAAAGAATATGTAATTGGAATAAAGAATCCAAATTGCCTTAATTCCATAAACCCTAAGGCCTATTTCTAAAATAAAATATGTTTCCTCATGTGAATAAAATATTTTCTTAGAAAACATCTTTACCAAACATGTTTTCAACTCAACTACCATTTTGAAAATGATTATGATAATTAAGAACCAGAGAGTTAATATCTCTAATATTTTTCTCCTTGTCTCTAAGAAATTATGTCACTGTTATTATTAACCTCAAATGGATAAAAGTTGGTTATTTGTTTTCCAAGTGTTATGTCAATCAACAAAACAATAAGGTGTTATATATATAATTGAGTTATGAAAACAAGTAAAGTACCTTGGAAGAATAATGTTTTCAATTGGGAAAAAACATCTTCATTTGAGAAAACCCCATTATTTTTATTAAACCCCAATTCAAATAAATAATGAAAAATTTATATTAAGTGACTATTCATGTTTTCATCATATTTTAAAATTATAAAAGGATGAAAACACTTTGGATTGGTTTTGAAAAATGGTATTTGACATGTTTACTTTCTCTGAAATTTTATCTAATCAAAACCTCATTTTATTATTTTTCTAATTAAAAATGTACATTAAGCACTATTAGTGAATTATTTATATTTTCAAAAATATAAAAGGTGAAATGTGTTGAAAAGTTTATAAAAATGTTCCAAACAGAAAAATATTAATATTACAAATTTTAGAAATTAATTTGAGGTCATTTAGATTATTAAATCAAGAGATATTAAAAACAGGAAAAAAAGGGGAAAAATGATGACGTCATCATGACGTCATCATCATCAACCCTGGCGTTTCTCTCTCTTTACCGTTTCTGCATGGAATGAATTCCTTCGATTTCGCGAGATTAAGGCGATTAATCACAGTGTCGTTTCCTCCCCGTTATAGCCCTGCGGCCCCTCTTTGTTTCCCCTCCTCTCCCCCTCGTTTCGTGCCCGAGGGTTGAAGAAATTGCTCGTCGGGGATCTGCAGCCCTGCCGTCGTAATCGTGCGTCTCCGGCCACCTCGAAGGTCTCCTCCGCTCCTTTTTCGTTCCCCTCTCTTCCCCTTCCCTGTACGCACCTCCTAAGTGGGTGAACGGATTTTTTGTGTGTGCAGAGGAGAGCATCTGCAACTCGCCGGGACCCGAGCGCTACAACCCGCGTGGCGCCACCGAGTCCGGAAGCGAGAGAGCCCGCCGTCCCCTCCATCGTCTTCCTCGCATCTTGCCGCGTCGCTAAGTGGCCTCCGTTGAGTCTGAGAACCTCTGCAACGTTTGCGCCACCGATTCCCGAGAACGCCTGCCACCTTCGTCTCCATTTCCGGCCAGCCGCCGGCGAGGTGAGAACCCTAGCTCCCCAGCACCGTTAGATTCAGATCTGACGGGCACGATTAAATCACTTATTGAACCGGTACCGTCCAATCACGTCACGCCGCGTTTCTGCCTCGTCAGCGCGTCCAGTCAGCTGCCGCGTCAACAACCCTGGCCAATCAAGCTCTGCCACGTAGCCTAGCCTTATCCACTTTTTTTCCGAATAGAATTAATCTGTCAATTATGCAGAAAAGCCCCTGCATATTGAAATCATCATAACGTTTCAATCACAAGCCCAAATTTAGTAAACTTAGACTTTTTGAAATCAGCACAACATTTAGAAACTTTAGGCATTGTCAAAATTTAAATTTGACCATTTGAAATTAGTTCCAATTCAAATATGCTTGTTTGATGAAATTTGGCATAATTCAAATTCTACAAATCCAAAAATTGCAAATAAAATATATTTGGAAACCTTAGAATATTTACTTTCATACCCTATGTCCCAAAATAATTGTTGATCAAATTAAAATTGAATTTAGAATTAAGTTGTCTAAGTGAGTATTTTTGACATAGATTTAATTCTATAAATATTTTCAATATAGTTCCTTTTGCAATTTTGCTCCATTTGGTAACCTTGAACCAGAGACATCTTTTCCCAACCATTTTGGACACTCCTGGACCATGACCATGTATTTTAGCCAAATATCCATCATAGTAGTCCATCTAGTTATTATGTCTTAGATTTTGTTTATATCCTTGTTACCTTTGTTGTTATGTCTAGTTGGAGCCAAGCCAAGTCCTTAGTATGTGTCAATCACATATAAGACCAACTAGTGAACCTCAAACACTAGTACCATAGTTTCCCATCTACTTCTCCATTCTCCTATTCTTGCTTCAAGAGTCCATCAAGTTAGCAAAATGGAAGACAAGACTCAACCACAAGAGGGAACTCCATCTTCAACTTGGTGGAAACATGAAGAGCTACAAGAAGATCAATGAAGAAATTTTGAAGAAAAGACTCCACAACTAGAAGCAACTCAAGGAAGTACAAGTGTGAAGAAATCCAGAAGAAAACATCTCCCTCTCTCTTTCTATCTTCTTATTTTCTTCCTCTTCTATTTTACTTAGTGGTATTTGTGCCCATCCCATAACCAAACCAATTAGTGAAAGCCATGAAGAATTTATCAATACCAAGAGAAGAATCCATCCAAGGAACAAGACTACAATAGAAGCATGAAGATGATCTTCAAGAGGACAAGCATGTGAAGACTTGGAGCAATCCATACAAGTTGAAGATTTAGAAAGTTGTTTCTCTCCAACCATTGGCCCAAATGGAAAATCCCAATACTTCGTCTTGTTATCTATATGGATATGAAGTTAGTTGAACCTAGACCCACCTTAACCAAAATGGAAAGACTAAACTTAGATCACTCAAAAGTCTTGATAAAAACAACTAAGTGTTACACATTGTTATGTGTTACCTTAGTTGAGATAGTGAGATCACCTTGGTGAACTCTTGGAACTTCCTCGACAAGTATCGTATTAATAAAGTTTGATCTCTTCAAAACCAACCTAGTCCAACCCAAGTGTTTTCTAGGAACTTACTTATGAATTCAGCATAGCATGAATCTTTCCAAACTCCAGCTTTAACCATCTATGGCCATAAGAGATAACCATAAACCCTTTTGCTATGCTTGCTACCTTGTATGTTTCTTCAATTGTTTGTATGATTTCTAGAATGTTTGTTTATTCTGTTATTGTGTTTTCAATGTATAGATTGTACGAAGAGCAACGATCTTTTGTGAAGAGAGTGTGATTTCTTCACCAACTTCAACAAGGCAAGTAACACACCATCAATTACCTATTATTTTTATATGCATTATAGAGTTTTGAGTAGTATGCATGATAGGAAATTTTACTAAGTTATATATGCTATGCTAATATCCCAAGTACTGTGTAGCCATCCTTCTATATCCTTCTAGTATAGAAGACATTTAACTTAGTGGAATTGCTATGCTCTTCAAATGTTTTATTTATATGTTAAGGATAAAACTACTAAGTTTAATGAATAACCTGGGTGGAAGTGGTAAGAATGGTTTATGTTGAGTGTTGCCTCAGGGCCCTTTTCTAAGGGTTATTCCACTTGAGGTTGTCACTTGAGGATGGCCACCCAGGAACAAAGAGATTAATATGTCCTTCTAAGTTTAGTAGCTTCTCGTGCAGCCTTTAGTCATATGGGCTTTGTCTTGATCAACTAAGTTGAATGAACTCACCAGTGCTTGACCAGCAGATGTAGGGGGTATAGGTTGGAACGGGTCAAGCCTGACGGTGGTGGAATTTCTTCTGAAAGATCTCGTCTCAATCTTCTCCTTTCCTTAATGCACTCAGGGTGTATAGGATGTTTGGGCTGATTTGAGTCTAAAGGTGAAAGTGCACAAACTCTGCAGAGTCAACAAACTAAGATCTTAGCCGTGTCCCCGGTCATGGACAATTTGAGCAGCTGGACAAGGAATGACGGAAGAATCTCATCATGCCAACTTCATAATAAAATTTTGATGGGTGAACAAGGGTAGGAGCTTACCCTGATTTCTATCAGTGGTACTCCTAAATTTAGTTAAGGCTCACTGATTTCTAGCAGTGATAACCATTATAGATGAAATTGTTTTATGATAAAAGATAGGAGAAAACTGGCTTTATGCAAACTTAGCCTAAACTCCACTCAGCCAAATAAGCATGTAGTATTAGTCTTGCCATTTATATCCACTATAGTGTTACTTGCCAATACATTAAATTGTATTGACTCCCTTGTGGCTGCATATTCCATATTGCAGTTGATTCTGAAGACGAGTGAGGATTTCGTTTAGGATCTCGAGACTATCGCCAACATGTTTTGCCTGTGTCACATGAAGAAGATGGGCTCAATGTTGTACCTTATTTTCCGCTGTATTTCTTTGTATTCTGCTAGTCTTCTAAGACTATGCAAGTTGTAATCCTATTTTGTAAAGACTGGATCATGCGATGTAATAGAATTTGATGCATTTGCATGATATTTCATTTTGTACTGTGGTGCTAGCAATTGATCCAGAGACTAGCACAATAACACAGGTGTCCTTACATTATTTAAATGTGGGAACGCTACAATGGACCGGGGTTCATAGGTTCACTAGTGGTGTCTCTACATAAAAGATAGCATGCTGGGTGAACAAATTACAGTTGGGCAATTGACAAATAAAGGTTGCACCGTAGTGCACATTATAACATGATAATTACTATGATATTTAGTGTGGGCATTACAACAAGATACATAGACCGACATCCATCTGCATCTATGACTAATAATCCACCCTTAGGTTATCATCCGAACCCCCTTAGGTATTAAGTTGCAAGCAACCGATAATTGCATTAAACAAAGTGTGTACTGTAAGCAATGATTATACACGCGGGTACTCTCACCGCTGTTTTCTCCCTAATGGCAACAACACATCCTCCCCCTTCACGTTTCTGTCACTCGAGCAAGGCAACAAGGAGGCATGAACCCACTATCAAGCATAAATACTCCCTCTTGGAGTCACTAGCAACTACTTGGCCAAAGCAACCACTAGAAACGGAAACCATGCGAGATCAAAAGTAACATATGCAATAAAGACTATAATCAACTTGGCATAAGTTCAATATTCATCGGATCCCAGCAAACACAGCATATAGAATTACATAAGATCAATATAGATCATGATAGGCAGCTCACGAGATCTAAACATGGAGGCATATGAGGAGGAGACAACCATCTAGCTACTGCTATGGACCCGTAGTCCAGGGACGAACTACTCACGCATCACTCCGGAGGCAGGCATGGTGATGTAGAAGCCTCCGGTGATGATTTTCTCTCCGGCAGGGTGCCGGAAAACAGCTCTAGAACCCTCCTGATCTAGGGTTGACGGTAACGGCGGCTGCGGAACTTTTTCGGGAATTTTGATCAGGTGCTTAGGGTTTTCCATCCGGGGGGCTTAAATAGGCAAAAGGGCAAAGGCGGTGGAGCTTCAGGGGCCTCACACCCCTAGCTGGTGTGGCCAGGGGGGCCCATGCCAGCCCATGGTGTAGGCCCCCTGCTGCCCCTCTTCGACTCCTCTTCGGTCTTCTGGATGCTTCCGGGGAAAATAGGACTTCCGGGCTTCGAATTTTCAAATTTCGAGAATATTTCCAGAACAACTTTTCTGAAACTAAAAATAGCAGAAAACAAGGAACTGGCTCTGGGCATCTTGTTAATAGGTTAGTCCCAGAAAACGTATGAAAATGACATAAATAAGGGAGAAAACATGTAGCAATCGGCATAATATCATCATGGAGCATCAGAAATTAGGGATACGTTTATGACGTATCATTCTCGGAGGGTGCATTCTACCTCCTTAACTGCCTATGGAACTCAATAAACCGCAGCTGCTCCTCTAGCTCCCTCTTCGAGCGCGACCATGGCATCCTGTCAACTTTGAACAAAACAGGTTGCGGCAAAGTAACTTCCCTTTCATCTCCATCAGTAAATAAAACTCTATATACTAGGCGTTCACAATTGAGTTGGCAGTAATAAAATGATGAGACTTCATGGAAACAAGATCAAGTCTATAAGGAGCTATCAATTCATCATTAGGAGCAATAGAAAGTTGTAGAGCGGTTAATATACGCCTAGCTATAATGCCCCCATAAATGGGTCCCTTAGCAGCTAGGCGGCGAGCAATGAGTGAATCAAGGTTATACTTGTCGCTACAGTTAAGTGCAGCGCCAAGAAAAGCAAGATGATAGTTTGAAATATTGCTAGTGTTCTCCCTACCAAGTAAACTAGTAGCAATATAGTAGGTGAAATATCTTATAGCAGGAAGTTGTACATTCCTTATCTTGCCGCGTTGCACGGTGCGGTCATCATCATTGGTAACTCCTCGATAGAGGTCCATCAAAGCAGCAGGTCTCTCCTGGATCCTACACGCTTTCCCAGAGGCGGTGATACCTATAATGCTACGAAAGCTGTCCAAAGACAGGGAAAAAGGGCTACCATAGATCTTAAATGCAACAGTTGGGCCATAATATGAGTTGCGGAATTTAAAACTTTCAACAAAAGTCTTTGTCAGAATAGCATATTGGGGCCCTTCATCAGTCATGTAGTTGGTTAAACCAACCATTTAAATCGGCATCAAGAAGTAATCAAGTATACCTACACTCCTAAGCAATGTATAGCATGGGAAACTAGATGGATTAGCAATTCCATCGTCTCCCGCATCATCGATACTTGGTGCAATGAGGTCCTCATTATAGGATGGTCTCACTAGAGTAGATGAACTTGAGGGCCTTGTTCTTCTAGGTGCAGCACTCCTAAATATATCTCCAAGGTTGAAGTTGTCCATCTCTGAAATTTTCAACAAGCATAAGAAAATTTTATTTCAAGCAACTATATGGTGGAAACTACTATAGGGACTTGTAAGAGATCTAAACATACATCAAAACTATATTATTTCAACTTAAATCAAGCATGCAAACTCACATAAACTGTCACCTACAGTACCAAACTACTCAAGAAATACTCCTAAACAAAATTCTACTTGGATAATCAGAGGAGTCACATACCGGAGAGCAAATGCACCAAATTTCAGCAACAATAGTGGGTTGAACAAAGAGATAAAAAATCTCTAGGAAGAACAGCAAGAACTCAGGTTCTAGGAAATGTTTTGAGTTTGTGGTGTGAGAGAGGAATCTTTGGCACGGGAGAGAGCTAGTGGGGGCCATGGGGCCACACCATGTGCTTGCGCCACCAAGGGCTAGCCGCGCCACCCTGTGGTATGCCTGCATGGTGGGTCCCGCTGGGGTGTCCCGGGTACCTCTCTGCCTCATTTTTTACATAAAAATTTATTATAATTTTTCATGAATTTTTTGAGAGACTTTATTTTTTGAGGTATTTTCAGAATTTAATAATTAATAATAAACCTCGAAAACAATTATGGAAAGTTGGAAAACAGAACCAAAACCAATTCTTCAGGGGTTCTAATACATTATAATTTGTGAATACCCAGTGAATACAAAGGTGGAAGTGGTGAAAACAAAGTTATGGGTGGGGTGAAAACATAGTGAAAACAGTGTTCCCTTCATTTCAAATAACTTTGTTAACAATTTGATCAAGTCTTGTTAACAAAACAATTTTTATGAAGAAAAACTTTGTATATCACTTAAATGATTATGTTGCCTCAACCTTGATAGACATAGTACCAATCATAATAATTTCATATTCTTTTGGTGGCACTGGAATAGGACAATAGAATTCTCCAATCTTGATGGTCTCAATATTTTCATTTGAATTTAGACCATATCTTCTATCAATCTTCTTGGGAAAATAAATAGTATGCTCTTTATCATTGACACTGAAAGTTACTTTTCCTTTGTTGCAATCAATAACAGCCCCTGCAGTGTTAAGAAAAGGTCTCCCACTAATAATAGACATATTACCATCTTGAGGCATTTGCAACACAACAAAGTCAGTTAATATCAAACAACTAGTAGCCACTTGAACATGAATGTTCTCACATATACCAACAGGAATAGCAGTAGATTTATCAGCCATTTGTAAATATATTCCAGTGGGTATTAAATTTTCCAAATAGAGTCTCTTATAAAGAGAAAAAGGCATAACACTAACTCCTGCTCCCAAGTCACATAGAGCAGTTTTAACATAATTATTTTTAATGGAACAAGGAATAGTGGGTATACCATGATCTCCAAGATTTTTTGGAACCTTAGAATTAAAAGAGTAATTAGCAAGTACAGTGGAAATTTCATCATTAGGAATCTTCTTTTTATTAGAGCCAATATCTTTCATGTATTTCTAATAAGGAGGCAGTTTAATAGCATCAGTCAAAGGAATTTGCAAAAACAAAGGTTTCATCCACTCACAGAATTTATTATAATGTTATTGTTCCTTTGATTTATGTTTCTTATTAGGAAAAGGCATTGGTTTTTTTACCCAAGGTTCTCTTTCATTACCATGTTTATTAGCAATGAAATCCTCCTTAGTGTACTTTGTAGTTTTAGTTTGCTTATCAGGTTCAACTTCAGGTTCTTCTTTATCATAAGCATCACTTTTATCATTACTGCTTTCAGTTTCAGCATCAGAAATAATATATTATTAGGATCCTTAGCAGGTTTGGGAGATTCTATAACAATTTTATGTTTCTTCTTCTTTTTCTTAGAAGAAGTACTATTGTTTTTAGGTTGTTGAGAATCTTGTTCCATTCTTTTACGATGACCATCAGGATACAAAGGATCCTGAGTAGAAACACCACTTCTAGTAATTATTTCATAAACATGTTTTTCTTTAGAAGAATTAGCTAGCAAATATTTTTGCACTTTAGTAAGTTGATCAATTTGCGTTTGAACCATATTAAAATGTTTAACAAGCATTTTAACATCATTAGAGGTTCTTTCAATAATACCATGCAAATTATCAATAGCTCTAGAGTTTTCCATTAGATGATTCTGCATTCTCATGTTAAAATTATCTTGCTTAACAACATAATTATCAAATTCATCTAAGCATTGGTCAGGTGGTTTACAATATGGAATATCTCTACTATCAAAATATTGGAGGGACTGTACCTCAACTGTGGATGGGTGAGTGATGACTCCCAAGTGCAGGAGATCAATTGTAGTACCTTTCGATAAGTATTTGAGTGTCGAACCCACGAGGAGCTGAAGGTAAGCTATCAATTCTCTAAAGCCCTATAACCCTCTTATATGGCTGTTTATGCAAAGCAATAAGTTTGACTAAAAGGAACTAACTAATTAAAAGCAAGTGACGTGGAGTGTGGTTTGTCTAGTAACTAGTGAAGCAAGTTTAAAATGCAAGTAATCCTAGAGCAAGTTTCTAAGAAAGTTTCACAAGTAGCAAGCAGCAAATATCTCAAGTATCTCAAGGGAGCAAGTGTTCTAGCAATAGGTGTTTCGTTCGTGTGGTTGTCACAATTAGTGAAGCACATGTTTTAGTCTTAGCTGTTTCTTCTAGGAAGGAGCCATGAATAGGTATAGTCAAGTAAATGATCTACAACCCCTTATGATGGATCATGTGGCCAAGTAAATGACTGCACAAGATTGATTAAGACATAAAGTCCCACCATAGCCTTACGTTCTAAGGTCCCCTATATATCCCCAAATAACTTAACTTTGTGGCTCGGTCTCAGGTTACTGTCACTCCCAAGTCACCACCACTCCATTATGATACCGGTGATCACCTTACATGCATTCCCCAACATATGCGTGCACTCATATATTGTACATAAAGACAATCATAGAAGATAACAAACTTGTATGCAACCAATCAACGAACTATTTCACCATTGCCAAGAACAATTCACTACTCAAACATAGACGGGGAGACACAATACATCACGGTAATATAGTATTGCATCATACATCGTGTTTTCCAAGAGATTACATTGGAGAGATGGAGCTGATCTTGCTGTATATGTTGATGATGAACACGCCGGAGGGGGGGTGGAGCCCTCCGGGGGTGATCCCGGCGGCGTTTCCCCCCTCCGATCTTCTCCGGCGGCAGCCTTCTGTCTCTCTGTTTCGTGGTTTCGTCTCTCGGCGCTTCCTCCTCCTCGAAAAGGCCAGGGGACCCTTTATATAGTCGTTTTTAGGTCACGAGACACTCGGGAGAAGAAAAATCAATGGCATCGGAGCCACGGGGGCAAAAAGGGGGCCCCACACGCGGCCAAGGAAATTGGCCGCGTGGAGGGTCCTCTTTTCCACCTGGTGTGACGCCCCGAGATCGGGCACTATGCAGAATTCAGCATTCCCGCCAAATCCGCATAATAACCGATTCCAGGTTGCCATTTATGATAACATTACAATAGTTCACGAATAATCCACAATTACAACAGCATCAGAACGATACAAGATGACTCAACGAGCCAGGGATACAACTGATACAATACAAAGATCCAAATAACAGCGGAAGAAACAACACATCGTCCGTCTATGGACAAGATCCAAATTGGACTAAGAGTCCTGAAGATAACCGAAGGCGTCCAATCCCTGCCCAGGCCAAGCCGGAGGGATTCCCAAGCTAACGTCGTCAGACTTCAAACCTGTTGACTGCAAGTTGGAATTTGCAGCCACGAAAGAGATTCGTGGGTCAGTACGGTTAAGTACTGGCAAGGGGGATAAAGCCCATACTCACGAGTTACCGGCGTAGCCAGTCATCGCAAGATACAAATACTTTAGGATCAACGGAAAAGGAGGGGTTATTGCAAATAAGCGACAACAGGTTGCACTAACCAACTACAGAGATTCTATTACTTCCAACTATCAGAAAGGGGATGAGATCGAGTAATAGTAACCAACTGAAAGATAACTTCAAACAAACCCATCCTGGATCTCGCCCCTTTAGCCAAAGAAGCAATCCGAGGATAACTCACACAGTTGTATTAAAGGTGAATCAAGTTATTGTGTGAATAACCCTATTACTAGTCAAGTTGTTAATCATGGGGTGTAACATGGTTAATCATTATGTTGAAGTTGTCCTGAGTACTTGTTAGCCAGTACTTTCACCAAGTAATCCATAACCGCGGAAAACACGGCTTCTCGAGAAGATTATCCCTGCAGGGTTGCACCAATTTAGCCGTACACTCATGAATATCTCGCCAGATGGAGCGGCCACTCCACCAAGCGGGGCACTCAACACAATCCAACCCTTCTTCGCATCAAGCCCAAAGCACCTTGGGCGCACGGCTACTCGAGCCCAGAAGAAAATGGACCCTCATAGCACTCTAAGACCGTGTCCCCCTATATGCCGACTACGAAAGTTCCACCCGGGATCCAAGGGCTCGCAAGATCATGCATGCAGCAAATGGAAAACCCGAACTAAATGAGGCGATTTGGACGAGATGCGAATCGGGTCAAACTGAGGGGGAGCCCATACTCCCCAAATGCGGTTAGTGCGCTCACCATGGATCAGTAGACAAGACCCTTTTCCTATTAGGGTCGACACTAGCAGGCCTCAAAACCACAAAGGGCCTCCTGCCGGTGCCTTAACATCAAATTTATTATTAATAGTAACATTGGCATGATTAATTGATTGATTAAACATCGAGCCCCCAGAACACTAATAGAGTAATAACAGAAAGTAACGGATAACAGACTCGAGCAAAACAACCCTAAGCATGCTAGATAAGAACAGGCACAAACAAAGGCTGTAGGTATGGAGGTGAGGCAATATCAAGGTTAAGGGATTCATGGGTTCGTAACAGAAACAACTACCACTAAGGCTAGCAGAAAAGAATCAACGGAAAGAATCGGTAACAAGTGATGAAAGGCAGCCATATGGCATGCAAGTGAGTATACTTGCCTGAGATCCCGCAAGGTAGCAGAACTTGTCGTTGCTCACATCATCTCAACGTCCTATCCGGGAAGAAGCAATGAACCTTGAACAAACACCGGATGCAACAATTACTACTACGGCAAAAGATCCAGCATGATCAAGATATGGATGCATGTCATGTTTAATAGATGCACCAAAGTAGACTAGTGGATATGATACACAAGTTTAAATGGATTCCATATGCAAAGATTGCATATGGCAAACCCATGCCTTATAGTTGAATTAATTGTTCTAACACTAAGCATCATGTGTAAGTGAGTTAGAATGATGCATGCATGATGAAGAACAAGAAGGTAACAGTATTAGATGCAATTGGAAGGATGGTTAACAAGTTTAGAAAACATTAATAAGTTTGGAAGTTATTGTTACTTAATGATGTTGAGCAAGTAGTGGTTGTTATCAACAAGTTAAAGTGATCAAAACAAACAACAAAGTTGATATTTGAAAAGGTTATCAAATTTTAGTTGGATTACATGTTTCATATTTTGAAATTGGACTTTAGATTATTTAGTTATGAATTAAACAATATTAAACAAGTTTTAATTGAATTTAAGACAAGCTTAAATATTAATTGAATTTTATTTGTTCAAACCATAAATTCAAATCCACATTTGAAAGGTTCACACTTTGGTGGTTTGGAAACATAATTTGCATGTTCAAAAATATTTTATACTAATCAAGTTATGATTTTTATCAAATTTAATTGAATTAAACAAGGTTTAAATTGGTTAGGCAATTTAAATTGTTCAAACCAGAAAACAAAATTTATATTTGAATAGAACATTCAAAAAGGTGTGAAAAACATATTTTATTTGAATTATTTGAAAACAGTATGAATTAGTTATGAATTATTTCAATCTGCATTTGAATTATTCAAATTTGAAATTTAAAAGTATTTTGAAAATTCAAAACAGAACACAAATAGTCTAGTTGGAAAGATTATGAAATTTGGATTAGAATAGATATAAAGTTTGTGTTTATTGGATTTATAAAATAAGAGATATTTAATTTCAAAATTTTGGTTCAAATCGGTTAATTAAAAAGGAATTGGAAATTGGGATATACGCAGAAATCCAATTGTTACACAGGCTCACGCTACCCACTGCCACTGCGCAGTGGGCCAGTGGCAGCATGGCACTGCGCAAGCGCTGGCGTGGCACAGCAGGTCGATGACAGTGGGCCTGCGCGCTTGGAAGGAAAAACCACCAAAAAAAGGTGGTGCGCTGCGGACTCGAACCGCGCACCTCGCGCAAGATGCAGAGAGTGGCTACCGCTGCGCTGCGTTCAGTCTTCTGACAGAGATACGCAGGCAGCTAGGTTCAGGTTTAACGCCAAGTTACTGAATGTTTTTAACTGACGAAGGGATCCTTCCTCGACTGACAGAAGTGCGGCTCGCCGGCGTGGAGGGAACGATGTTGTGCCTCGATGCAGAAGGGTGCGTGGTGGTGTTGTGCGCGCTGCGGCAAGCTACAGAGAGGAGGAGAAAAGATGGGAGGACGGCTGCTCACCGTCGAGGTAGACGTTGCAGAGGCCCGATGGAGCTACCGCGGCGGCGACGGCGAGATCGTGCATGGCGGCTTCGATCCAGGGGGTAGATGGCGTCGGGGAGACGTCCACCAGCTCGAGGAAGTGGCGGCAAGTGGATTCCCGCGAGTGGCTGGCGACGTTTGGCTCTGCAGTGACGACGGCGTGCCAAGGTTCAGAAAGGAACGCCACGGTGGCCGGCGGTGGTGTTGAGGACCGCGTCGTCGAATCCGTGCGTCTCCGAGGGCCCTAAGGTGTCCAAAAGGGAGAGGGGACAGTGGCGGTCTGATTCCAGAGGATACGAAGGTGGGTGGATGTTCATGTCGACGGCGAGCTTCAAGAATTCAGAGGAGGGCGACGGCGGTTTGCAGCAGTGAGTTTCAGAGGCTGGCGTCGCCGGGAGCGAGAGAGGAACAGCGGCGGCACGAGGGGAAAGAAGTAGCCTAGGGTTGCAGGGGCTCGTGAGGGGTAGATATAGGGTGGCCACGGCTGTACGGCGAGCCATCGAGCTGGGGTGGGGAAGATCATGCGGTCCTGCTGCGATCGTACAGGTGACAGCGACAGCTCCTGCGTCCGTACGTAGACGAAGACCACAGTGGGCTGGGGTATGGCTGTGGGCTGAAGGAAAACAACGGATGGGGTGGGCCGGCTTGTTATCTCAGCTCATCCCTCTCCTTCTCATTTTTTTTTGCTTGCAAGGAAAGAAAAAAAGGAGAGATAGAAAGAAACGAAAAATAAAGGTTTTGGGGGGAGTTCTTTTATTTTACAATCAAATTTTATTAGTTGTAAAATAGTGAGTCTAAGCAAGATTAGTTTTTGATTTCAAAGTTGGTGATGTTAGTTTGAATTTAGATGGGTAGTTGGATTTTTCAAATAGGGTTTGGGTTGGGATTTTGGGAGATAAACAAATTGTATTTAATAAGTTCAATTAATTATACAAACATTATGGAATTTAATTGGTTTGCAAAATTTCAATATTTAAACCCATATTGAAAAAGGATAATTAAGATTGATTTGATTTGAAGTTTTGAATTTGCCACTAGGGTTTTTTTAACAAAAGGGAAGAAATTTTATTAACAGGCAATTGATTAAAACAAGTTCAACCATTGAAAAAAACAATGGAGGGGTTTAGTTTGCAAGTTTGGAATTAGAAGTTTTGAGCAAGGGTGAAAGTTTAAATTGTTTTTAATTTTTCAGTTGTGATGCAAACATGGTGCAATGCAATGTGATGCATATGATGCAAGCAAACAAACAGGTAACACCCCAGGTGTTACAGACGACACCACTAACAAGGGATTGCGCCCTCGCAATCCACCTGCTAACCCGGGAGGGGAAAGAAGTTCGACTATCGATTCTTCGTGCTTCCAGTTGATCTCCTCGACACCACTAACAAGGGATTCTTGCTCGGAGTGACGACGATGTTCTTCCACCAGGAATCTTCCGATGATCGATCCTATTAGGTTAAGGGCTCAGAAAACGTCCACCCACGTGGGATCCTAACACTTTGAAAGATAGACAAGGGGGGAAAACTCCAAAACAAATAAGATGGGATGGGAATAGAATAGAGATAAGGAGAAAAACAAGAATCCTGTTGAGAGGTTTTCCAAAATAGTTTAGCAGAAATAGTTTTTGACACTCTAGAAACAACGACCGTTAGCGAGGTTATCCTACAGGCTTTGCGGACCCGTTGCTTCGATAACCATTCGTATCGAAACAATCTCGGGAATCGGAACCAAGGCTCTGATACCATTTGTGACGCCCCGAGATCGGGCACTATGCAGAATTCAGCATTCCCGCCAAATCCGCATAATAACCGATTCCAGGTTGCCATTTATGATAACATTACAATAGTTCACGAATAATCCACAATTACAACAGCATCAGAACGATACAAGATGACTCAACGAGCCAGGGATACAACTGATACAATACAAAGATCCAAATAACAGCGGAAGAAACAACACATCGTCCGTCTACGGACAAGATCCAAATTGGACTAAGAGTCCTGAAGATAACCGAAGGCGTCCAATCCCTGCCCAGGCCAAGCCGGAGGGATTCCCAAGCTAACGTCGTCAGACTTCAAACCTGTTGACTGCAAGTTGGAATTTGCAGCCACGAAAGAGATTCGTGGGTCAGTACGGTTAAGTACTGTCAAGGGGGATAAAGCCCATACTCACGAGTTACCGGCGTAGCCAGTCATCACAAGATACAAATACTTTAGGATCAACGGAAAAGGAGGGGTTATTGCAAATAAGCGACAACAGGCTGCACTAACCAACTACAGAGATTCTATTACTTCCAACTATCAGAAAGGGGATGAGATCAAGTAATAGTAACCAACTGAAAGATAACTTCAAACAAACCCATCCTGGATCTCGCCCCTTTAGCCAAAGAAGCAATCCGAGGATAACTCACACAGTTGTATTAAAGGTGAATCAAGTTATTGTGTGAATAACCCTATTACTAGTCAAGTTGTTAATCATGGGGTGTAACATGGTTAATCATTATGTTGAAGTTGTCCTGGGTACTTGTTAGCCAGTACTTTCACCAAGTAATCCATAACCGCGGAAAACACGGCTTCTCGAGAAGATTATCCCTGCAGGGTTGCACCAATTTAGCCGTACACTCATGAATATCTCGCCAGATGGAGCGGCCACTCCACCAAGCGGGGCACTCAACACAATCCAACCCTTCTTCGCATCAAGCCCAAAGCACCTTGGGCGCACGGCTACTCGAGCCCAGAAGAAAATGGACCCTCATAGCACTCTAAGACCGTGTCCCCCTATATGCCGACTACGAAAGTTCCACCCGGGATCCAAGGGCTCGCAAGATCATGCATGCAGCAAATGGAAAACCCGAACTAAATGAGGCGATTTGGACGAGATGCGAATCGGGTCAAACTGAGGGGGAGCCCATACTCCCCAAATGCGGTTAGTGCGCTCACCATGGATCAGTAGACAAGACCCTTTTCCTATTAGGGTCGACACTAGCAGGCCTCAAAACCACAAAGGGCCTCCTGCCGGTGCCTTAACATCAAATTTATTATTAATAGTAACATTGGCATGATTAATTGATTGATTAAACATCGAGCCCCCAGAACACTAATAGAGTAATAACAGAAAGTAACGGATAACAGACTCGAGCAAAACAACCCTAAGCATGCTAGATAAGAACAGGCACAAACAAAGGCTGTAGGTATGGAGGTGAGGCAATATCAAGGTTAAGGGATTCATGGGTTCGTAACAGAAACAACTACCACTAAGGCTAGCAGAAAAGAATCAACGGAAAGAATCGGTAACAAGTGATGAAAGGCAGCCATATGGCATGCAAGTGAGTATACTTGCCTGAGATCCCGCAAGGTAGCAGAACTTGTCGTTGCTCACATCATCTCAACGTCCTATCCGGGAAGAAGCAATGAACCTCGAACAAACACCGGATGCAACAATTACTACTACGGCAAAAGATCCAGCATGATCAAGATATGGATGCATGTCATGTTTAATAGATGCACCAAAGTAGACTAGTGGATATGATACACAAGTTTAAATGGATTCCATATGCAAAGATTGCATATGGCAAACCCATGCCTTATAGTTGAATTAATTGTTCTAACACTAAGCATCATGTGTAAGTGAGTTAGAATGATGCATGCATGATGAAGAACAAGAAGGTAACAGTATTAGATGCAATTGGAAGGATGGTTAACAAGTTTAGAAAACATTAATAAGTTTGGAAGTTATTGTTACTTAATGATGTTGAGCAAGTAGTGGTTGTTATCAACAAGTTAAAGTGATCAAAACAAACAACAAAGTTGATATTTGAAAAGGTTATCAAATTTTAGTTGGATTACATGTTTCATGTTTTGAAATTGGACTTTAGATTATTTAGTTATGAATTAAACAATATTAAACAAGTTTTAATTGAATTTAAGACAAGCTTAAATATTAATTGAATTTTATTTGTTCAAACCATAAATTCAAATCCACATTTGAAAGGTTCACACTTTGGTGGTTTGGAAACATAATTTGCATGTTCAAAAATATTTTATACTAATCAAGTTATGATTTTTATCAAATTTAATTGAATTAAACAAGGTTTAAATTGGTTAGGCAATTTAAATTGTTCAAACCAGAAAACAAAATTTATATTTGAATAGAACATTCAAAAAGGTGTGAAAAACATATTTTATTTGAATTATTTGAAAACAGTATGAATTAGTTATGAATTATTTCAATCTGCATTTGAATTATTCAAATTTGAAATTTAAAAGTATTTTGAAAATTCAAAACAGAACACAAATAGTCTAGTTGGAAAGATTATGAAATTTGGATTAGAATAGATATAAAGTTTGTGTTTATTGGATTTATAAAATAAGAGATATTTAATTTCAAAATTTTGGTTCAAATCGGTTAATTAAAAAGGAATTGGAAATTGGGATATACGCAGAAATCCAATTGTTACACAGGCTCACGCTACCCACTGCCACTGCGCAGTGGGCCAGTGGCAGCATGGCACTGCGCAAGCGCTGGCGTGGCACAGCAGGTCGATGACAGTGGGCCTGCGCGCTTGGAAGGAAAAACCACCAAAAAAAGGTGGTGCGCTGCGGACTCGAACCGCGCACCTCGCGCAAGATGCAGAGAGTGGCTACCGCTGCGCTGCGTTCAGTCTTCTGACAGAGATACGCATGCAGCTAGGTTCAGGTTTAACGCCAAGTTACTGAATGTTTTTAACTGACGAAGGGATCCTTCCTCGACTGACAGAAGTGCGGCTCGCCGGCGTGGAGGGAACGATGTTGTGCCTCGATGCAGAAGGGTGCGTGGTGGTGTTGTGCGCGCTGCGGCAAGCTACAGAGAGGAGGAGAAAAGATGGGAGGACGGCTGCTCACCGTCGAGGTAGACGTTGCAGAGGCCCGATGGAGCTACCGCGGCGGCGACGGCGAGATCGTGCATGGCGGCTTCGATCCAGGGGGTAGATGGCGTCGGGGAGACGTCCACCAGCTCGAGGAAGTGGCGGCAAGTGGATTCCCGCGAGTGGCTGGCGACGTTTGGCTCTGCAGTGACGACGGCGTGCCAAGGTTCAGAAAGGAACGCCACGGTGGCCGGCGGTGGTGTTGAGGACCGCGTCGTCGAATCCGTGCGTCTCCGAGGGCCCTAAGGTGTCCAAAAGGGAGAGGGGACAGTGGCGGTCTGATTCCAGAGGATACGAAGGTGGGTGGATGTTCATGTCGACGGCGAGCTTCAAGAATTCAGAGGAGGGCGACGGCGGTTTGCAGCAGTGAGTTTCAGAGGCTGGCGTCGCCGGGAGCGAGAGAGGAACAGCGGCGGCACGAGGGGAAAGAAGTAGCCTAGGGTTGCAGGGGCTCGTGAGGGGTAGATATAGGGTGGCCACGGCTGTACGGCGAGCCATCGAGCTGGGGTGGGGAAGATCATGCGGTCCTGCTGCGATCGTACAGGTGACAGCGACAGCTCCTGCGTCCGTACGTAGACGAAGACCACAGTGGGCTGGGGTATGGCTGTGGGCTGAAGGAAAACAACGGATGGGGTGGGCCGGCTTGTTATCTCAGCTCATCCCTCTCCTTCTCATTTTTTTTTGCTTGCAAGGAAAGAAAAAAAGGAGAGATAGAAAGAAAGGAAAAAGAAAGGTTTTGGGGGGAGTTCTTTTATTTTACAATCAAATTTTATTAGTTGTAAAATAGTGAGTCTAAGCAAGATTAGTTTTTGATTTCAAAGTTGGTGATGTTAGTTTGAATTTAGATGGGTAGTTGGATTTTTCAAATAGGGTTTGGGTTGGGATTTTGGGAGATAAACAAATTGTATTTAATAAGTTCAATTAATTATACAAACATTATGGAATTTAATTGGTTTGCAAAATTTCAATATTTAAACCCATATTGAAAAAGGATAATTAAGATTGATTTGATTTGAAGTTTTGAATTTGCCACTAGGGTTTTTTTTAACAAAAGGGAAGAAATTTTATTAACAGGCAATTGATTAAAACAAGTTCAACCATTGAAAAAAACAATGGAGGGGTTTAGTTTGCAAGTTTGGAATTAGAAGTTTTGAGCAAGGGTGAAAGTTTAAATTGTTTTGAATTTTTCAGTTGTGATGCAAACATGGTGCAATGCAATGTGATGCATATGATGCAAGCAAACAAACAGGTAACACCCCAGGTGTTACACCTGGTTGGCCTTTTGGCCCTCTACTTTGGCCCATGGTCTTCGTCTCGAAAATTCTGAACCGTGCTCTTTGGCCTTGCCCTTTTTGGAGTCCCGAAGCTCCCGGAAAGTCTGAAACACTAAAAAGTACGTTTTCTGGAAAAACAGGGTTAGAACCAAAAGAAGGGGGATTGTTCATAAAATCCCCCAAATCAATATAGAACATGAATATAAGTTGCTAATATGTAGGAAAAACAAGTAATAACATGCAAAGTTCATGTATGCATTTTACATGCATCAACATCCCCAAGCTTAACCCATGCTCGTCCTCGAGCATGAAGGTGATAAAGCTAACATGGACTTTGCATATTGAAACAATCATGGGATATCAAGGAGGATTATTCATGCTACATATAATCAAATGATTAATACTAGAAATGAGTAGCAATATACAATTCATATTGTAAGAAATATCAAATATGCAAGCAAAGATGCTTCATGAAAGTTCACAAAGTGTATAATGAAATAAAAGCACTATGGACCAAATGCATACACAAAATGAAAAATAAAATCCTATATTGGTCAAAGAATAGCATAATGGAAAATAGAAAATATGATGGACACTTTGGAGAAAATTGAGTAGAGGTAAAACATGATCAAGTCTTATTTAGCCTCTAAATTATTCAACTAAAATTACTAATTGAAATGTGGTATCCATTGATCTAGGACTCTCATTGCCCCTTTATCACTAGCATCTTATATGGTGAATGTTGAAGTAATGTGAATGACAAGGTGGTTGAAAGCCTCATGCCCCGTGAGTGTGAAAACCTACTCCATGATTACTCAACTTAAGATTCCTAATAAGCTTTATACAATCATAATAAGTATTAATGACATCATAGAGAACCGCAAAGAGGTACCTCTTGCCACATGACATGGAAACAATCCCATGTCACAATGACAAGACAAACAAACGGAGTAGACTCGTCATCCTTATTATTTTCATTCACTATTATGCATAGCTTCTTATTTTATTGTAGGATGTGTTGTAGAGTCACTCAAGCTGTAAGTAAATTTCCACCATGATAAAGCATGGCTTGGGTTATCGGCCCAATGCGTTTCTCTAGTCATATAGATACTTACTCATCAAAACTTACTATTGCTGTATTTCATTTCGGCATGGCAGGAGTCCAAAAAAAAGTACATGATATCAACCAAATGTAAATTTTTGTGCAATGTTGAAAGCTTTCCGGTGATACACGTTTATAGCTAGCTCCCAACCACACACTTGTCAAACGCAAAACTTGTGGCTCCCATTATTGGGTCATGTTTATTAGATGCATAAAAAGTAAAGTGTGCCTTCAAAAGTTCGTGAGAGTCCTATCCCAAGTTCAACCCATGACAATTAATAAAGTGAATATCTTAATTTAGAAAATAAATAACACAATAACATGGTGAACATACTCGGAATAGCAATGAAGCTAATGGGAAGATATGGTGGACTCACTGGAAATACTTGGCTAAGGAGTGTTGGAAACAAGTTTTTACTTGTTGGAATTTTTAAATTTTTGGCTAGCAAGAGGGAGATAGTTGACCAACTACTATGCATGCATATGTCCATAGAACTACTCATTTCATGACAAACTAAATAAACCAGCAATTAACATCAAGGACATGAATAAGAGATAGCTCAAGACAACATTATTGCAAATTTCTACACATAAAAAGCCTATAAATCGTGCAAACATATGTAGCTCTTCAAATCAACCATGGCATCCCTATTACAAGTCATAATACTAGCATACAATACATTCCAACCCCGAACTCCAGTAGCTCAATCTCATATAAAATGATGGGTGTGGTCTTATCAAAACAAAAATAAAAATAAAAACTAGACGCTTCAAGTCTCTACGATAAATGATTTGCTTAGAAAAACAGAAAGTAGACGTGTGCTAACCAAAAGAGTGTAGCTCCAGTGGGGTGTTCATCACATCCCCAAGCTTATGGCTTTCACCATTCTTGGATGCCTTGAGGCGCAGCTCCTCTATTCCCTGTGAAAAAAACTTCACAAAACATGTTTCTCCCATTCTTTTTCTGTGGGGTGAGATTAGCAAGGACAAACAAATCACATGCTAGTTGTGCAAAATTCCAAATCAAATGCTCCAGTAGATAGACAATAAGGTTAATTATGTTGTATGTTCACTCTGTTGCTTGAAAGAATCATGGAAATTCGATTCCCAAGCCCAAAGAGTGCATAAAACAAAAGAAGGCAGAATCTGTCCAGAAAAGCAACAGCAGCAAAACGAACGTTTTTCCCTAAGCTAGACTCGTCAAAAAATTAAGCCAATTTGTTTTCTTACAGAGGACGAAAAGTTGCAGAACATACTAAAACATTAGCTCAATCCGACATACCAATAAAAAACGTAAAATCATACGGTGAGCAGACTCGTGCTGAAACAGAAATTTCATGCACTAGGATAGCAACTTATAAGTCCAAATGGGTTTGACTTGACTCTTTATTGAAAACTCCAGAATTAAAACAACAAAAACTAATCTCTTGAGACAGCAAGAGGACACTAGGAAAATCCAAACAAAAACAACCGGGTTGCCTCCCGTAAAGCGCTTTATTGATAGCCGTATAGCTAGGCTTTTCTTACTTAACATCATGATGGTTGGAGTGAGGTGGCTCGGCATCCCCAAGCTTGGATTCTTGTACTTATTTGATACATGTAGGGTGAGCCCAGGGGTACATCCCCAAGCTTGATTGGTTGTCCCTCTTGATCTTTGTTCATCTCACTCAACTCTTCCTCCTGAAAAAGTCTTCTTACACAAATCTCAACATAAAACTTGATTAGAGGGGTTAGTGCCTCCATAAATAAAATCCACATAGGTACAGCAAAGACACATCATGAGTTTATTCTAAATATTAACTACTGTTACTACAGTTGTGCATTGCTCCTTGATAAAAAAGAACCACACAAAACACAAGTAATGAGAGCAATGCAAAATAAAGACATAATCTGCCAAAAACTGAACAGCCCGTAAAGAGTGAATTTTTAGAGGCACTTAAGTTGCTCAAATCAGAAAACTTAAAACTAATGAAATATTTAGTGATAACTAAATATTTCTGTCGTAAATTACCAGGTAAAAATTCCACTTCTGTGATTTTAAACATTTATCGCAGTGAAGTTCAGGAATCTGTTTTCTGGACAGCTAATTACTATTGTTTAATCCTATCTCTCATATAAGATTATTCTTTCCATTTATGATGAGAAATAAGACAGAAATGTGATGTTACAGTAGTGAAATAATATTTTTTTATTGTTTTCAGCTTTGGAAAATGTTTTAATGATAGAGACTTTGCAATGGTTTCATTGGCATGAACAACACATGTTCAAGGTCGACCCCAACTTCTCCATTACTCATCCTTCTCATTTACTTTCCCAAATTTTTTATAAAATAAAAATCTTAAACTAAATGATAGATAACAGTAGGTAAAGGTATTTTACATGTTGAAAAGACATAAATGTGTGCTCAAACCGAATAGGAAATTAAAGCATAAGGAACACACCAAAAAATATTAAACAATTTATTTTTTAAGTCTAACCCCTTTCCTATGCATTGGCATTTTGTAATGAAACAAATAAAAGAAGCACATAATAGCAAGCATAGAAAGTTAGATCAAGTGCAACTTCAATACTTTCAGCATAAATAGGGGAAACTTAATATTGTTGAAATATGTGTAACCATGTTTCCCTCTCTCATAATAATTTT
Organism: Alopecurus myosuroides; assembly: GCA_028641055.1. Classification (NCBI taxonomy): domain Eukaryota; kingdom Viridiplantae; phylum Streptophyta; class Magnoliopsida; order Poales; family Poaceae; genus Alopecurus; species Alopecurus myosuroides. The sequence continues at coordinate 100,108,712 of CM054061.1, forward strand.
CAGTAGCATCATGAATAGATTCAACAATATGAATATCACATAAAACATTCTTATCATGAGCCACATGCATAAAAGAATCACTACTCTCCACATAAGTAAAATACTCATTAGTGATAGTGGGAGTTAAACATTCATAATTTTCATTGCAATCATCATATATAGGAGGCATAGTATCATCAAAGTGAATTTTCTACTCCAAGCTTGGGGAACTAGAAATATCATGCTCATCAAAACCAACTTCCCCAAGCTTAAAACTTTCCATAGAATCAGCAAGTATATCATTTTTATCCTCAATAGTAGGGGGACTAAAAATATCATATTCATCAAGATAAACTTTCCCAAGCTCAAGGTTTTCCTTAGCAATAAAGGTGTTCAAAGAATTAGTACTACCACAAATATGATTGTTGTGCAAATAATTTTTCAATTTCTCCTGAAACACTTCATGTCCTAATTCAAGGTAGATATTATACAGTTCTAAAATTGTTTGGTTGTTTTCCATTTTATTTTATTTTTTGTGTTTTAGGTTTATATGTTAGTATGCAATGCAAACAAGAATAAAAGCTTAGCACAACGCTCCCCGACAACGGCGCCAGAAAAGTGCTTGATGACTCCCAAGTGCAGGAGATCAATTGTAGTACCTTTCGATAAGTATTTGAGTGTCGAACCCACGAGGAGCTGAAGGTAAGCTATCTATTCTCTAAAGCCCTATAACCCTCTTATATGGCTGTTATGCAAAGCAATAAGTTTGACTAAAAGTAACTAACTAATTAAAAGCAAGTGACGTGGAGTGTGGTTTGTCTATTAACTAGTGAAGCAAGTTTAAAATGCAAGTAATCCTAGAGCAAGTTTCTAAAGCAAGTTTCACAAGTAGCAAGCAGCAAATATCTCAAGTATCTCAAGGGAGCAAGTGTTCTAGCAATAGGTGTTCTAGCAAATATCGCTTATGATTTTTGTGTTCTAGAGTGTGAATTACGACTTGTTACAAATGGTTGAGCCATTGGTTTGGTTAGTTACATTTGTGATTGGGTGTTTCTTTAGTCTCTGTGTAGACATGATCATAGTCAGTAACTACCTTGTTCATATGTAGTTTGCTTTGCTATTTGAAATATTATTGTACCAGTGCTATTGTGGTGACTTGTCTTATTTAGTTATCTACTGATTGAGTTAGTGGTAAACTTATCTAGTTGATGGTTGCTGGTGTTGTTGTTACTACCCACTGGCATGGGTATTGCTTTGGATGTTTGTTATTACATTAGTAGTCTCACCCTTGTGACCAAAGGCTATTTTTAGCATCTTCAATATCTTGGTATGAGAGTGGTACACCTACTCAATCCATGATAATTAGGATGTGGAATATGGTTTCCCAACCATAAGTATTCTAGTAATAGCACTTATACCATGTGTGTTGGGTGGTATTATTCTCTATAATTTTTGAGTGATTGCTATAGTATAAGTTTGTCGTCCTATGAGTTGTTGGTATTATTGTTTGCCTTCGTTGGTTCTAAGTGTGTGTCCTTTATCCTTTTACGACGCTAGAAAATGAAGAAGAAGAGGATTTGTAGAGCTTTGTGTCAAGTTCGAGCTACTTCAAAGCGAGGGACCCAAGGAATTTCAAGGCAAGCCATCCTGATGCTTGCTACTACACTAATCATTATCTATCATGCATGTTTTTACTTCTGAAATTTTACAAAACTTTGATTAACAAAACTATTTGTGTTCTGGCTATTAATACTATGTAAGTTATTATCATGTCAGTACTCAAAACTTGGTGTTACCAAGCCCATAGCCACCATATGGTATTATTACCCGAAAAATAAAATAACATGAAGTCCCTAAGTGGACACCCTAAAAATATGACTTTTGTAAAACAAAGGATTTATGGAAAACCCGGTGGGAAGGCGGAGCCTTGTCCACGGGAGAATTGTGGGGTAATCATTTTTGGAAAAAAGGTGTTTTCAAAAATGACACATAACCTAGTGTTCGCCGGACAACCTTTAACGTACTGCCACTCTAACCCAACATGGGCAAGGGGCTTGGCTGGAAGCTTGTTCTTGTTAGTGTGTTCTCTATCTCAAATTTCTATAAGGGGTGCGATCCCTCGAACCGAAATGTCGCCAAGTTATGAAACACGAGGCATGCAAAGTGTGGGATTAATTTTCCCTCCGGCCGCAACAGTTGGGTCTCCTGTCATGGTGGTGTGGGACACGATGTCGGGGAGAATAAACTCAATTGAAAAGATAGTCATCTACTATCTTGAACATAGTGGAAGGTTAGGACCAGTTATCTGATGTTCACATACTATCAGAGACAGTCCATGGTTGTTCACGGCGGATGTTCTAGATCTTGTGGATTGTGTACACCTCTGCAGAGTAAAACTATTCATAATAGCCGTGTCCTCGGATATGGACTATTTGAATGGTCATGTAGCTAGTATTGTGTCAATGTTTTCAAAGAGGATTTGTTTTGAAAAGAGATTTGTACCTGTGAGGTACTGGAAAGAGGAACCTTGTACCTGTGAGGTACGGATGAAGACAAGATGGAAGTGGTTTTACTAGAAGTTTTGCAAATAAAAACTTTCTTTTCTAACAAAGTCTTACAAAACCTCTTGGACATGCAATATCTACAAGAGAAAGAAAACTAAATTATTTTCTTTTGAAGTATCTTCTTCAACAAAGATATAGAGATGTCAAAAATCAACCATGATGTATATTTCATCCATCATGGGTAGTGAACCCTATGTATAGCCTACCCACTCCACTATATAAGCATACTTGCATTCTATAAGAAGGATGTCTTGCAGAGTACATTCAAATGTACTCATATTGGTTTCGTCCCTTGTATCTACTTGCTAGACTTCGAGGAGCAGCCTCAGGAGGAGTTCTACGAGGAGGAGTACTGCACTGATGGCCCTGCGAACTAGGCTCGTCTCCCGGTCGACAGCCTGTAGGTTAAGGATTGACTTGGGTTCTACCGCATTGTGTGTTGTTGCCTTCCGCTGTGTTTATTGAGTTGTCTTCCCTGCGTGACAGTTGTGTACACTTGGTCATGTGACCATCCTTATTTGTAAGACCTTTTCTGTAATCGTGTAATGGATGATGTATCTGTATGCCAACTTGATATGTTGTTCACGACTGGTGTGATCTGGGATCGTGAATGTATGCATTTGGAGGTCCTTCGACTATTGGTCTGGGGGGCTTATAATCTTTTCTGGGCAATTTCCTGAAAGTTGATTTTTCTGCACCAAAATGAGACACCAGGGTAATTCTGCTGAAAACAACCTTAGTCGTGTTAGTTGCATCGAAAACTCACTAGTTTAGAAGAAAACAATAACAAAAGTGTGCGGAAAAGGAGATACGTTTTGGACTTATCAACTCCCCCAAGCTTAGCTTATTGCTTGTCCTCAAGCAATTCAGTTAACAACTGAGTGAGATAAAAAAAACTTTTACGAACACACTTGTTTCATATGTTATAAATATCCTCACTATATGATCAAGTGCTTAGGCAATTCATAATAAGAAGTATGCAAAATAAAGTTACCTAATAGTTATGCAAACCATGAAGAGATTTCAACACACTTAGTAGAACACAACATGAAATATATCAATTCGTAGGATTGCAATGTTCATAATAGGGTATTATAAAGTGGTATCTCGCTTTCCCTTAATAATGGAGCAAAACATAAATTCCAGGGCACCTTCGAAGTTCAAGTGAATACTAGAAGTAAAGATATCAAAGATAAAAGCATCAAGATTCTACCACAATTAACTGTATCCTGGGACAAGCACATTAAACTAAGAATGACAGCTATGCTTTCAAGGAAGTGCATAAAGTGAGAAGGTGACTCAACATAAAAGTAAAAGAAAGGCCCTTCGTAGAGGGAAGGGGGATCACTCATGTTCTAGAGATTTTTATTTTTTTAAACAGGGGTATCGAAAAAAAATTAGAGAGGTGTATGCTTATGTCAACGAATGGTAAATAGAAAATACAGTACGTCACAAGCCAACTAGACTTCACAAGAGAGGCTCCCATAGAAGGACGCATCTAGGTAGAAGGTCATCCCTCTTTCTCTTCTGTTTACACAGTTATGCTTTGACTCATAAATCAGGGGCAAAATAGTGAAGAGAATTTGTTGTATTAAGTTTGGGGCTGGGCACCCCGCTGCGAGATCTTCTAGCAATTGGATAAGCGGATGAGGCCACTAGTCGAGGGTGTGAAATCCAAAACAACAAGTGAGATAAAGATTCTCTATTCACGTCCTCATGAGCTAAAACAGAGGCACAAAACAGGAATGATTTTGAAAGTTTTAAAGGTAACACATGAGCAATTTACTTTGGAGTGGCGGTTAAATACCACATGTAGGTAGGTATGATGGACACATTTGGAAAAATTTGGTTTTGGGAGTTGGATGCACGAGTAGAGCTCATACCAGTACAGGTGAAGGCTAGCAATATACTGGGGCCCTAGTGACAAGCATTAAGCATAACAAGTTGCAACAATGGTAAAAAGTACTAACAACGGATACTACACGCTATGCCCTAACAATCTCGCATTATTGTATGATCGATCTCATCCAATCCCTTTCATCCCTCTCAGCCTACAGCGGGGATTACTCACACATGGACGGGGGAATCATGTATGGTTGATGGATAAGTGGTGGCGGTGACGATGGCGATGATCTCCTTCGAATCCCCGTCCCGGCAGGGTGCTAAACAGGAACTTCTACTCCCCGAATTGAGTTTTGAGGTGGCAGCGGCGCTCGGGTGTGTTTCTATGTAATACGACGAACCCCCTGTTGTTTTAGGGTTCAAGGGGTTATGTAGTCGAAAGGGGAGCCCGAGGGATGCCTGGGGCCACCACACCACTAGGCGACGCAGCCTAGGGGGCGCGCCCAGGGGTGGTGTGGCCCCCTCCTTGCCCCCCCCCTCCGGGTATCCTTATGGCTCCAGGGGGTTTTGGGTGATATCAGGTCATTGGCATCTTTTCTCGGAATTTTCCTGAAAGTTGATTATTCTGCACAAAAACGAGACACCAGGGTAATTCTGCTGAAAACAACGTTAGTCCGTGTTAGTTACATCCAAAACTCACAAGTTTAGAAGAAAACAATAACAAAAGTTTTCAGGAAAGGAGATACATTTTTTACGTGTCAACCCTCCCTAAGGAGGGTACGCAGTGCGGCCCATTAAGGGGTATGCAGGACTCCTCAAGCATATACACGAAGGTCTACGGAGAATCAGGCCGTGACAGAAGGTAAAACTTTACCAGCAAGAATAGGAAAGTTTAGGTTACCGACTCAAAGTCGAATTCCGTTTCATGTATGACCCCCGAGACCCCTGCAACCTATATAAATCACGGGAGGGGGTCACGAACAAGGTAGACAACCCTAGATTCAGAGCTAGCTGAGATTCAATCTACGGAGAGCCCCCTGTAATCGATACTTTTCACCTCATCAGAATAAACATGGCGGGAAACAACCCATCAAGTCGAGTAGTCCACCAGGAGCCCACTTCCTTTACTAAACCCCGGCTCCCTAACCATGGGGATTGTTGAGTTCACCCCCTCGATAGATATGATTACTCGTTCATCTTTGGTTCGATTCCTTTTGCATCAAGAATTCAAGGTATGTTTCTCCCATTTCCAACCATTGAATTTTTGCAAATATTGGTTCAATCAAGTTTATTTCCAATCTAGGGTTGCATGTTCATACCTATATCCTTTAGATTGAACAATGTCTTCTACATCTACTAGAGAGTTCATACCAATGGTATCTTAGAGGAAACCTATTGCCTATCTTATATGAACCATTGCTTATTTTCGTTAATTATTTTTAGATGACCACGAGGAGCCAAACACGTGTTAGTGATAACCTAGGTGCTTCTGGGAGTGCTAGCAAATATAACAATGTTGCCAAGAAGAGCACCATTTAAAAAGTTTTCAATAACCCAAAAATCAGGGCCAACAAAAACTTTTTGATATGTTTGACTAATGCTTGTGTTTCATTTATATTTGCTTGTTGTTTGTGTTTGTGTTTGTGTTTGTGTTTGAGTTTGTTAACGACTAACATTAAAACCAATGATCATAACTTTCTTAAAAACAGAACCCTTGTGATCAAGTCATGATAAGAAAAGTTATCACCTTCATCTATCACCCTCTTTTGGCAAAAACCTTTTTGAAAATATTTTGATTTTAGAAGAAACCCAAAAGCCAAGTATAGAGAAAACATAAGGTATTTTCCAAAAACTATATGAAAAGTATTTTGGAGGCAATCATCTCCTACCTGTTTTCAACCAAGATATTTTTGCAAGCATTCCAAAAAAACCCATCTCACTTTCTCTTTTGCAAAAACTATAAGTGGTGACTATATTACCCCTGTGTTTTACCTCAATTATATTCTTTTGGATATATCAAGCTTTGAGTTGAAATTGTTTACAAAATCCTCTTCTCATGATGTGGATTTATCACTACCTATAATTAACACTTGAGAAAACATCCTAGAAATGGAATTGAAGAACTCAGCTGCTTGAGTGATCTTGTTTGTCTTGTTATTTTCCCTGCTTAATTTGTGATCTTCCCTTATGTTTGCATTGGAGTGATTATATCGGTTTGCCTATGTATGTGTGTTGTTTTAATAATAAGACCAAGCATCAATATCATATTCCATCATATTTCTATCTCCTCCTTTATTTCCTTTAAAACTTACAACTTCAGAGACATGTTTCTATGTCAAATCTTGTTCTATTAATCAATGTACCTTCATGTATCTCATCGTCCCTATCCCTGATATGCATCCAAGTTGTTAATTCGGGTATTGAAACACTTCGGTATCTTTTTTTCAAAGTCCTTTAGAAGGCATCCCCAAAATAATGATCATATTTCTATTATCTTGAAGCATTTTGTCCATGTTACTCAAAGTCACTCCTTATTGTTTTCAAGCCCCATCAACCTACCCTTGATATCTTCATGACTTGTACATAATATCCATGTGGCCCATTTATTTTTAAATGGCCATTTAATTATTCATCTCTCATGGTTTTTGGCCTATTAAATAAACCCTTGTTTTCACCCTTTTTCCACTTGGTGCCTCATATATTTTCAAAATAGTTGTTTATTAAAAATCACTTTTGAGACCTATATTATATACTCTCTCATCCCAACTCAAAAGTATTTGTTTTAACAACATTTTAATATTTATTCTTTTCCATTTTCCAAAAGGCCAGAAATGGACTTTTAAATATTTTGTGAAGAAAAGTATTTCCTAAAATCTTGGAAAAATTACCCAACCTGACTATGGGGATGTGGGACTTATTTGTGGAAAAACATTTGGAAGTTGTGTTGACAATTTTGGAGAAAACATTTAAAAAATGTTTCTTCTCTTTTTGAAATTCCAAAATTCTGTGAAAGAAATCTTTTCAAAAAATCTTGAGGCCAACATCCCTAGACTCCATTTTTCACCCCCTATCCAATTGACATGATATTTCATATGTGTTCCATTCAAAATAATGGATAAAACAATCAAAAACCATTTTCTTATTTTCTGGTCACTATTGGGTTCACGAGTGTTCTGATCCACACACTCACTCTCTCTACCTCTCTCTTGTTATGAGGAGTATAAAACACATCCCTTACACTCCTAGACATAGTCTAGATGTTCCTATCCCTCTCCATCAAAGCCACCAACTAATGGACAAGGATGGTGAGCACCCCTCCTTCTCACTCCACCTTCTCTATCCAAACCAGAAGCTGCCCTTGTGCCACAAGGCTCATTTTGCACCATGTGAACTCCCTAGCCCAGCCTCTCCCCCTCTCCTTGTCTCCTTCCTCCTTACCATTATCTGGCCATGGCGCCCAGGACGCGCACGACACGTCGCCCGCGTTCCGACACCTGGGTCGCATGCCCGAGCTCAAAGCCTTGTCAAGCAGCTCCGTGAGCCTCCCAGGAGCACGCCCGTGACATCCATTTGCCCCAGCTTGATCTCCTTCCTCCTCTAATCCTTCTCGAACACCTGCGGGTGAGAGTCGCGATCTCTGGTTTCTCCTCGCTATAAAGGTACTCATCGCTTTTCATCTATTCCCGAAGGATCCCCTTGTCATGCTCCACCCATCAGGCAATATTTTCCCCTTCATAGATGCCCGCAAGCGAGCCGCCATACGGACATGCGCACTGAGCTCCGACGCCAGGCCTCCCCGAGCCACCTCCTTGCTTATCATCATGTTTATCCTCTTCCTATTACCTCTAATCAAGACCCTACACTAAAACCCCTCTCCCCAGACTTCTTGTTCGCCTGAGTCGACCACCGATCCGCCGCGGTTGACCTCCTCTTCGAGCCAGTGATTAAAGACATCCCAGTCTCTCATGTTTCCTCATCTGGGCTCCCTAGGTTTCCAATCGACCCTATCCTCCATCGTCTTGGAGTATATTCCACCACAGTGACGCCGCCATCCAAGCTCTTTCCACCGGTCGTGAATCCCCATCGGGTTCCATGCTCTGGCAGCTCCTGCCAAGCGCCAATGGTGGAGGAAGATGCTCCTTGTCATCCCGAGCCTCCTGATGCAATCCACACATCACGGCGTGCCTCCCACCTCCCGGCGGCGGCTGGAGAGGACTCCTTCGTGCGTTTTTGTCACCGCCGGCACGGGGCCACGTCGATGCCTCCTGGACATCGGATCCCAATCCGACGCACGCGTACCCCTTTGCGTGTGTGAGTCCACTGACGACTGGGCCCGCCTGGGCCCAGAGTCATCCATTTGACTACGTCCCCGCGTGGTAAAAACTAGCGGGCTAGCCTTTTCTGCCTCAGCCCGTCTCCCTCAGATCCGGCCCTTATATTATTTTTTGCAGGTTGATAATTACTTTTTCCTGCATATCTGTTTCTGGATGTTTGGTTTAAATCAGAATGAAAATGTAAATAAGTAAATCTTGCCAAACTAAAAATCAAAGTGGTAGATCTACAAATTGTTAATCATATCCAACTTGTAGATCTAGGCTTTGTGGTGTATTTTAGGAGATCTAAAATAAATGCCAGAAGCACTCATTTACACCATTTATTTAATAAATTGAGTTTTATGTATGCAAAACATGCAAACTAAATTGTTCTTAGTATCCCGTGTTGATATCTATCTGTGGCAGTTGACCTTGTGTTGACTTGAGTTGTTGAGTAAAATGACATGCATGTTAGTTTTAGGCCAGAGAGCATTTCTGTGATTTATTTAATTTTATTGGTGATGATTTTTTATGTGAATCAAATTGTGTTGGTTTCCTAGTGACTAGGAGAACCTAATGCTAGGTTTTCATGATTTTAGGAGTTAAAGAATAGACTTGGTGAATTATTTGGTGTTTAGCCCTTTTCTGCCTTTTTAATATTAGGTCTTTATTAATTGAAATGTTGTGTTCATATTGTTATAAATATGATTCCTATAATGTGTGGGGTAGTAATCCATGTTTGAGATGTGCATTTAGTGTGTCACTATCATGTTAGGATTTGTGTGTGAAAAGACATGGTTGTTGTAACATCCCAAGTAAGAAAATCTACCCCCTAGAATGTTTTGTTTCATGTTTAATTCAAGTACTGCATCATGTCATCATCTTTGCACTTGTTTTCTATTTGGTTCCATTTGTTTTCTATATGAAATTCCAAACAAAACATTCAAATTATTTGTCATACTTGTTATGTTACTTTGTGTCAAATAAAAACTATAAAAACAAACAAATATTTGTTCCACTAAAATTGGAATCAAAAACTTAATTTTGGCTTAAGTGGCAATTGTTCTTTTTATACCAAAAATTGCTCAAGTTATTTTAATCTCCAAAACAATAACATCCGTTAAATTTATTTTTGGAAAACAATGTTTGTTTTAAGGTGATTGTTACAAAAACAGAATAATACAAATCTTTTCCAAAGTTTGAAAACCCTAGGACCTTTGTTTTCTCTCTCTATTCCAAATCTGCAAAAAAAAAAAGGTAATAAACAGAAAAAAAATAGAAAAAGAGAGGGGGGCAAAGGGGCATTCAGCCCAATCGGGCCAGCCCAAGTGCTCCTGGCCTGGTACCCCTCTGTTGTCGTCTTCTACCTCACGTACGGAGCTCATCTCCAACGACCACGTCGACATACAGGGAGCAGACGGTGATCGAGCTCCCCTACCCATCGATATAAGCTGCTCGAGCTCCTCCCCCTCGTTGCCCTAAATTTTTTTCTCTCCACCCTTCTTCCCCTCGCGCCGCCTCTCCTCCTTTCTCCTTCCTCTTTTTCTCTGTCGGAACCCACCACCGAAGCTCCTCCACCGCCGCCTCCTCTCCGGCGAGACGCCGCGCCACCGGAGCCCTAGCGCCCAAGCTAGGGCCGGGAACGGAAAGGGGCCGTTGCCCTCTTCCACGCCGTGCCCTCGGCCTTCCCCGAAGGTCATCGGAGCTCCGCCGCCATCCGGTTTTCGCCGCCAGCCGCACGTCGACCACCACCGGTCGACCTCCCTTCGTTCGCCTCCGTTCCCTCTGTAAGCCGCCTCGCCTCCTCTCCCTTTTTCCCACGAGCCCGCACCGGCCACCGCGCCCGGCCCCCGCCGGCAGCCGCCTCTCCGGCCACCCGCGGCAGCCCACCGCGGGCAGCGCGAGCAGCGCCATCGCCGGCCGCCCCTGCTCTGTCCGCTCGCTGGTTCCTGTACCTGCACGCACAAGTTTCAGAGAAGTTCAGTTAGGAAAACAGAAAACATCCCGAAATAACACCTTATCTACCCTCACTACTTCTTTCTAACACGACTCGGTACACAGCCCAGATGGCTAGGCCCCGTGCGCGCAAGCCATCCCTCGCGGGATCGAATCCCAGGGGAGGCATTTGCCTCCCCAATTTTTGCCTCTGCGCGCACCCCCCCCCCCCCCCCCCCGCGGGACCCGCATGTCATTGACTGCCGCGGCCAACTCACCTCTACCCGCACCAGTCAGCGCCACCGTGGCACTGGCCCGCTGGCCAGCCAGTGTGGGTTCTTTTCCCCACGGTGGGAAAAGTCCTGCTGTGTTTCTTTTTTTTCACAGAATGTTTTTTTTTGAACCAAACAAATTGTAAAAACCATATCTTGGCCATTCTAACTCAGAATTGAACAAATAAAATATGTAATCCAATCAGAAAAGTGTATTCTACCCAAATATGAATTTTGTTCCCTGTTTTGATTTTTCAAAATGCAGTTCAAATTTGAATTCAAATAATTCAACTGCAATTTGCTAAAATCCATAACTAATTCATTATTAATCCAAATCATGCAAATAAAATATGTTTTCCATACCATTTTAAATAACCTATTCAAATATAATTTTTGTTTTCTGTTTTGAATAATTCAAATTGCCTAAACAATTTAAATCTTGTTTAATTCAATTAAAACTTGTTTAATATTGTTTAATTCATAATTAAATAATCCTAACTCCTATTTCAATATTTGAAACATGTAATCCAACTAAAATCTGATGTTATCTTCAAATATAAATTTTGTTATTTGTTTTGAACACTTTAACTTGTTGAAAACAACAAATACTTGTGTGACATCAATAAGGAACCAAAAAAAATTCTTAACATGACAAATAAAATCCCACACTTGTTATTTCCCATTTTCCATTTGCATCTAATATTGTTTACTTCTTATTATCATCATGCATGCATCATGTTTAACTACTTACACTTGTTAATCAAATGTAGATCATTGCTTCAACCTAAACCATTTGCATCCATATGCAATTCACATTGCATATGGGTCCAATTAAATTGTGTTACCTTGTCAAGTAGTTTACTTTGCTGCATCTATTAACATGACATGCATCATCCCATGGTTGTGCATCCTATGCCATGTATTGATTGTTCGTCTCTTTCGATTGTGTGTTTGCTTCTTCTCGCTTTAGACGACGACGTTGAGACCGAAGGGACGTACGGTACCCCTTCTAAGGATTTTTGCTCAGTACCAGGCTACTGGGTTTGCAGGCAAGTTATCACTCACATGAATCATCGAGTTCTCTTCCACACTTGTTGTCGATACTATCCTTTTGTCTATTTCTGCTAGCCCTATGAATCGATGCTTGTTCTCCGAACCCATCACATGCTACCTTGAGCCATGATATTGCCTCACCTCCATACCTACAGCCTTTGTTTGTGCCTGTTCTCATCTAGCATGCTTAGGGTTGCTTTTGCTCGAGTCTGTTGTCGGTTACTCTTTTACTATTATTATTTGTACCGGGGGCTCGAATTTAATCAATCAATCCTGTTAATTGCTAAAGGTAATAATAATTTGATGATAAGGCACCGGCAGGAGGCCCTAAGGGGTTTTGAGGCCTGCTAGTGTCGACCCTAATAGGAAAAGGGTCTTGTCTACTGATCCATGATGAGCGTGCTCACCGCATCCGGGTGGTAGTATGGGACCCCCCTCGACTTAGACTTGATCTGCAGTTTGTCCGAAGAGCCACACTTAGTTCGGGTGTTCCCTTTGCTCCTTGCATAATGGGAGGTACCCCCATTGGTTACTGGTGATGATGATGATGCATATAGGGCGAGGCCTGTGGTGCCGGGGGGTGTGGTTTTCACCCTTGCGCTTAGGTTAGGCGGACTGGCCGGGACCTTATAGCTCCGTGGCTCCTAGGATGGATTGTAGAGATGGTTTGGGTCGTGTCAAGTCCACCTAAGTTTTAGTTGGTGGCTTGAGTGTGTACGGGTACTGGAGCACACCCTGCAGGGATAAATCTTCTCGAGAAGCCGTGTTTTCCGCGGTTATGGATTACTTGGTGAAAGTACTGGCTAACAAGTACTCAGGACAACTTAAACATAATGATCAACCATGTATCACCCAATGCTAAATAACTTGACTAGTAATAGGTTATTCACACAATAACTTGACTCATCTTTAATACAACGGTGTGAGTTATCCTCGGATTGCTTCTTCGGATAAGGGGCGAGATCCAGGATGGGTTTGTTTGAAGTTATCTTTCAGTTGGTTACAATCCTCGATCTTATCTTCTTCTGTTAGCCGGAACTTGTAGTATTTTCTGTAGTTGGTTAGAGCAGCCCGCTGCAGCTTTTATAACACCTATCTCTTCCGTTGATCCCAAGCATCAATGCTTGTGTTGACGGGTAACTCTTTGATGAAGTGTGAGCCTTGCTTGCCAGTACTTGGATGTACTGACCCCGTTGGGGCTGTGGTTTACGCAGACTACGACTACGGCTACGATGATCACCAGGATGGCTACTTCGTGGAGTTCGACGAGGCTGCCGACGAGTAGATAGCGGACCCGGGCAGGATCCGACGACTTCGTGGATGGGCTCAGTTTTCTTTTCATTGCCGGTCTCTTAGGCCTATTTGGATTTGTCTGTACTCAGACCTGTTGAATGCTTCCGCTGCTATGTAATGATGCTATGTTGGGACATGTGTCCTCTGTATGACTGTATTCGATATTTCTGCCTTAGTGAAGGCCAGTTGCACTTATTTCATTCTTTTGTGTCTTAGAGACATTCTGTGATTTCCTTTTGTTCAAAGCTGTTGACGTACAGTGCGTGCTTGTTATGAAGTACGTCGACAGTAGTGCCTTAGGTTCCTAGCGGATAGTTTACTTCGACGGTGGAAGCAGGGCTTGTGTTGTCGCGCATAAGCGCAGGCCTACCAGGAAGCTGGGACGTGGGAGCAGGTATGCCCCATAATCCAAGCACCTGCTATCCAGTTCGTGCGATGAGTATCCTCTAGAAACCAGGGTGTGACAAATGGTATCAGAGCCTGTCTGCCTGTAGGATCCCTTTTACTGGTCGCAGTTGAGTCTAGAAACTATTTTGTAGCTATATAGGAAAAATGAAACGTGAGAGTAGGAATTCTGCCATTTTATTTCTTTCCCCACCCACCCTCCCTTTTCTGGTAAGGAAGTGCAACGTTGTTTTTCTCTTCTCATCTAAACTTTCAAGTTAGGATTTCCCGTGTTCTGGGTTCTTCTGTAGTACCTTAGGAGTTTTGGTCGCGAGTTTCCCGATGTTGCTTCAATATCATGTTTCTCTCAAGAACCTTTCGTCCATTGATGTATCCATTTCTAGCTATGTTTAGTTATCCTTTCGTACTCAAACCATTTATGGTGAACGTTGAGGGTAGTATATGTTTGATCCATGCTACCTTCTTACCGTCTGAAGTAATCCTTTTAAGCACTTATATTGGATTTTGTTATCCGGTTACTGTGTTAATCTTGGTATCCTCTTCAGGATGGAAAGTGGTGACGAAGAACACACACTGCCACCTGAGATGGGGAAAGTGCTGTCTCAGATGACGCAAGTTATAAGGCAGATGCAGCAGAACCAAGACCTTGGGAGTAATGGCAACGCCCGTGTGTCTATTCGGGAGTTCCTTGAGCTCAACCCGCGCACGTTTGATAACTCCTCCGAGCCATTGGATGCTGATGACTGGCTCCGTGAAATGAACCGTACTCTTGTGGTAGCTCATGTGGCTGACGAGGACCGTGTTCCTTACGTGACCTACCTTCTCCGTGGACAATCTATGTCTTGGTGGGAGAATTTCCAAGAAATGAGAGGTCCTAGTGTGGCAATCACATGGGAGGATTTCAAGCGAGCCTTCGTGCGCCATCACATTCCCGATGGGCTCATGGAGAGAATGCGTGAGGAATTCTATTCTTTCACACAAGGCAATCTGGACGTTCTGGAATACCAAAGAGAGTTCAATCGTCTAGCTCGCTACGCCGGAGATGAAATCTCAACGGAAGCGAGAAAGATGGCAAAGTTCCGTAGGGGTCTCAACCCGGAACTCAAGTATGCTCTCACCAACGTCAAGGCCAAGAATTTTGAGGACCTCGTCAACATCGCTCTAAATGAAGAGCATGGGCGCAAGTTAGTTGAGGAATCTCGTAAGCACTCTCGTGAACAGGCTAGTCTCTCAAAAGCTATCATGCCTCCACAAAAACGGAGAGTTTGGGTTCCATATACCACTCCAACACCGCCCATCTGCTTGCCAAGACCGGCAGGAATTCTTCCCCGCCCTCCCACCCCAGTGGTATCTTCAGGAGGTGCTCCATCTCAGCCAGGTCCAACAGCTCCTCGTTCTGCTGTTACATGCTACAAGTGTGGACAGTCGGGCCACTATTCCGATAAGTGTCCGCAAAGGCACCTCTTTCCACCTCCACCTCGCCACAGGTCGACCCCGACAAGAATACGTGGTCCTCCGTTGGGTTGTTACAACAGCAACGACCTTGGTGTGAGAACCGTTAAGGTGAACCATGTCAAGGCCCAGGGAGCAGAAGAATCTCTAGAGGTTGTAATGGGCACACTTCTTGTGAACTCGTTTCGTGCTAAAGTCTTGTTCGATTCTGGTGCTTCACACTCTTTCATCTCTCAATGTTTTGCAAACGACAGTGGAATCAACTTCGAACAGTTGTCTATCCCTCTCCTAGTGAAATCACCGGGATCTAGCTGGCAAAGCAATAAAGTTAGCCAGAACATCGAGATCACAATTGGAAACCTTCCATTCCAGGCATCTCTGATAGCTCTCCACTCTTCAGATATTGATGTCATTCTGGGGATGGATTGGTTGGTAGCCAACAAAGCAGTCATTGATTGTCCTGCTAAGTCTGTCAAAATCACACACCCTTCTAGCCAGATAGTCTACTTCCATGCTGAAAATCCAGTTGCTCAACTCTACACTCTCAATGCAAATCCTCTACCATCTATTGAAACTATTCCGGTGGTTTGTGAATTCCCTGATGTCTTTCCAGAGGAATTGCCAGGAATGCCTCCTGACAGAGCTGTTGAGTTCGTCATCGAACTTGAACCAGGCACTGCTCCAATCTCTAAGCATCCATACAAGATAGCTCCTCCTGAACTGAAGTTGTTGAAGGAGCAAATCGATATGTACATGGAGAAAGGTTACATTCAACCTAGCTCCTCGGCTTGGGGATGCCCAACTCTGTTCGTTGCAAAGAAGGATCAAACAAAGAGACTCGTGGTTGACTATCGTCCTCTCAACGAGAAAACAATCAAGAACAAATATCCAATTCCTCGTATCGATGATCTTTTTGATCAACTTGCTGGAGCCTCAATATTCTCAAAGTTGGATTTGAGGATGGGTTACCATCAGATAAAGATCAGAAAGGAAGATATTCCAAAAACAGCCTTCACCACTCGGTACGGTCTATATGAATACACCGTCATGTCATTTGGTCTCACCAATGCACCGGCGACATTCTCCAGACTAATGAATTCTGTCTTTCATGAATACCTCGACAAGTTCGTTGTGGTATATCTTGATGATATTCTGGTCTACTCAAAATCCGAGGAAGAGCATGGAGAACATCTTCGTCTCACTCTCATGAAACTTCGCGAGCATCGTCTGTATGCCAAGTTCTCCAAATGTGAGTTCTGGATTCCAGAAGTTGCTTACCTTGGCCATGTCATCTCTGCCAAGGGCATAGCCATTGATCCAGAAAAGGTTAAGGCAATTGTTGATTGGAAACCTCCTAAGACGGTGAAGCAAGTCAGAAGTTTTCTTGGCTTGGCTAGCTATTGCCGTCGCTTCGTCCAAAACTTCTCCAAGATTGCTAAACCTCTCACTGATCTCACAAAGAAGGACAAGAAGTTCGTTTGGTCTCCACAATGTGAGGAAAGTTTCAATCTCCTGAAGACTAAACTCACTTCTACACCAGTTCTGGTTGGCCCAGATACTACCAAACCTTTCCAGATATTCTGTGATGCTTCTCTCCAAGGTCTAGGAGCAGTTCTTATGCAAGAACGTCAAGTTGTGGCTTATGCTTCACGTCAGTTGAATGCACATGAGCTCAATTATCCCACACATGACCTTGAACTTGCAGCAGTTGTGTTTGCCCTCAAGAAATGGAGGCAATACTTGTTGGGTAATCGCACTAAAATCTTTTCCGATCATAAGAGCCTGAAATACATCTTCACTCAACCAGATCTAAACCTCAGGCAAAGGAGATGGATTGAAAAGATCAAAGACTTCGATCTTACCATTTCTTACACTCCAGGCAAGGCTAATGTTATGGCCGATGCTCTCAGTCGCAAGTCTTATTGCAATAATCTCATGATCATGGAAAGCCAACCTCCACTTCATGAAGAATTCCAGAAGCTGAACCTTGGTCTTGTTCCTGAAGGTTATCTTGCGAACTTGACAGCCAGTCCAACTCTCGAGGACAAGATTCGTTCTGAACAACTTCGTGATGCTGAGATCAAGAAGATCGCAAATAACATCAAAGCAGGCAATGTGAAGTATGAGTGCTTCTCAATTGATGACAAGGGAACGGTGTTCTTCGAAGGACGCATTGCAGTTCCTCAAATTCAGAGTCTCAAAGATGTCATTCTCAAGGAGGCTCATGAAACTCCTCTCTCCATCCACCCTGGAAGTACAAAGATGTACCAGGATCTTAAGACACTGTATTGGTGGTCTGGCATGAAACGTGAAATTGCTAAATACGTTTCTGAATGCGACGTTTGTCAACGTGTTAAGGCAGTTCATCAGAAAACAGACGGTCTCCTCCAACCTCTGAAAATTCCTGAGTGGAAGTGGGACATGATTGAAATGGACTTCGTCACTGGGTTTCCAAAGTCCAAGAAGGGCAACGATGCAATCTTCGTTGTTATTGATCGTCTCACTAAGGTAGCTCACTTCTTTGTTGTCAAAGAAACAATATCAGCTAGCCAGTTAGCAGAACTCTACACAACAAAGATTGTTCCTCTTCATGGTGTTCCATTGGAAATAAGCTCAGACCGTGGAAGCATATTCACTTCTCATTTCTGGAAGAGTTTTCAAGAAGCATTGGGCACCAAACTTTTGTTCAGCACAGCTTACCATCCTCAGTCTCAAGGGCAAGTCGAAAGAGTCAATCAGATTCTCGAGGATATGCTCAGAGCATGTGGTCTCTCCTTTGGCATGAAATGGGAGGAATGCCTTCCATATGCTGAATTCTCCTACAACAACAGCTTCCAGGCAAGCCTAGGCATGGCACCATTTGAGGCACTGTATGGTCGCAGATGCAGGAGTCCAATCAATTGGTCTGGAGCTGGTGAACGTTCACTCTTAGGCCCTGACATTGTTAAGGAAGCCGAAGATAAAGTTCGCATCATTCGTGACAATCTCAAGATTGCTCAGTCTCGTCAGAAAAGCTACTATGACAGCAAGCACAGGGATATGATTTATGCACCAGGTGACAAGGCATATCTCCGTGTAACTCCCCTCAGAGGCACCCATCGTTTTGGTGTAAAAGGAAAGCTAGCACCGAGATACATTGGTCCGTTCAACATTCTCTCAAGGCGTGCGGAAAATGCCTATCGTCTTGAACTTCCAGAAAAACTATCCAAGGTGCACGATGTGTTTCACGTGTCACAGCTCAAGAAGTGTTTCAAAGATCCAGATCGTGCAGTTGATCATGATTCCATTGAACTCCAAGATGATCTATCTTATGAGGAGCACCCTGTTCGTATTCTCGATGAGACCGAGCGTAAGACTCGCAACAAGAGCACCAAGTTCTTGAAAGTGCAATGGTCGCATCATTCCGATAAAGAGGCAACATGGGAGACCGAAGAGGATCTTCGCAAGAAGTATCCGGACCTTTTCACTTCTCAGTAGGAATCTCGGGGCGCGATTCCTTCAAGGGGGGGCGTTTTGTAACATCCCAAGTAAGAAAATCTACCCCCTAGAATGTTTTGTTTCATGTTTAATTCAAGTACTGCATCATGTCATCATCTTTGCACTTGTTTTCTATTTGGTTCCATTTGTTTTCTATATGAAATTCCAAACAAAACATTCAAATTATTTGTCATACTTGTTATGTTACTTTGTGTCAAATAAAAACTATAAAAACAAACAAATATTTGTTCCACTAAAATTGGAATCAAAAACTTAATTTTGGCTTAAGTGGCAATTGTTCTTTTTATACCAAAAATTGCTCAAGTTATTTTAATCTCCAAAACAATAACATCCGTTAAATTTATTTTTGGAAAACAATGTTTGTTTTAAGGTGATTGTTACAAAAACAGAATAATACAAATCTTTTCCAAAGTTTGAAAACCCTAGGACCTTTGTTTTCTCTCTCTATTCCAAATCTGCAAAAAAAAAAGGTAATAAACAGAAAAAAAATAGAAAAAGAGAGGGGGGCAAAGGGGCATTCAGCCCAATTGGGCCAGCCCAAGTGCTCCTGGCCTGGTACCCCTCTGTTGTCGTCTTCTACCTCACGTACGGAGCTCATCTCCAACGACCACGTCGACATACAGGGAGCAGACGGTGATCGAGCTCCCCTACCCATCGATATAAGCTGCTCGAGCTCCTCCCCCTCGTTGCCCTAAATTTTTTTCTCTCCACCCTTCTTCCCCTCGCGCCGCCTCTCCTCCTTTCTCCTTCCTCTTTTTCTTTGTCGGAACCCACCACCGAAGCTCCTCCACCGCCGCCTCCTCTCCGGCGAGACGCCGCGCCACCGGAGCCCTAGCGCCCAAGCTAGGGCCGGGAACGGAAAGGGGCCGTTGCCCTCTTCCACGCCGTGCCCTCGGCCTTCCCCGAAGGTCATCGGAGCTCCGCCGCCATCCGGTTTTCGCCGCCAGCCGCACGTCGACCACCACCGGTCGACCTCCCTTCGTTCGCCTCCGTTCCCTCTGTAAGCCGCCTCGCCTCCTCTCCCTTTTTCCCACGAGCCCGCACCGGCCACCGCGCCCGGCCCCCGCCGGCAGCCGCCTCTCCGGCCACCCGCGGCAGCCCACCGCGGGCAGCGCGAGCAGCGCCATCGCCGGCCGCCCCTGCTCTGTCCGCTCGCTGGTTCCTGTACCTGCACGCACAAGTTTCAGAGAAGTTCAGTTAGGAAAACAGAAAACATCCCGAAATAACACCTTATCTACCCTCACTACTTCTTTCTAACACGACTCGGTACACAGCCCAGATGGCTAGGCCCCGTGCGCGCAAGCCATCCCTCGCGGGATCGAATCCCAGGGGAGGCATTTGCCTCCCCAATTTTTGCCTCTGCGCGCACCCCCCCCCCCCCCGCGGGACCCGCATGTCATTGACTGCCGCGGCCAACTCACCTCTACCCGCACCAGTCAGCGCCACCGTGGCACTGGCCCGCTGGCCAGCCAGTGTGGGTTCTTTTCCCCACGGTGGGAAAAGTCCTGCTGTGTTTCTTTTTTTTCACAGAATGTTTTTTTTTGAACCAAACAAATTGTAAAAACCATATCTTGGCCATTCTAACTCAGAATTGAACAAATAAAATATGTAATCCAATCAGAAAAGTGTATTCTACCCAAATATGAATTTTGTTCCCTGTTTTGATTTTTCAAAATGCAGTTCAAATTTGAATTCAAATAATTCAACTGCAATTTGCTAAAATCCATAACTAATTCATTATTAATCCAAATCATGCAAATAAAATATGTTTTCCATACCATTTTAAATAACCTATTCAAATATAATTTTTGTTTTCTGTTTTGAATAATTCAAATTGCCTAAACAATTTAAATCTTGTTTAATTCAATTAAAACTTGTTTAATATTGTTTAATTCATAATTAAATAATCCTAACTCCTATTTCAATATTTGAAACATGTAATCCAACTAAAATCTGATGTTATCTTCAAATATAAATTTTGTTATTTGTTTTGAACACTTTAACTTGTTGAAAACAACAAATACTTGTGTGACATCAATAAGGAACCAAAAAAAATTCTTAACATGACAAATAAAATCCCACACTTGTTATTTCCCATTTTCCATTTGCATCTAATATTGTTTACTTCTTATTATCATCATGCATGCATCATGTTTAACTACTTACACTTGTTAATCAAATGTAGATCATTGCTTCAACCTAAACCATTTGCATCCATATGCAATTCACATTGCATATGGGTCCAATTAAATTGTGTTACCTTGTCAAGTAGTTTACTTTGCTGCATCTATTAACATGACATGCATCATCCCATGGTTGTGCATCCTATGCCATGTATTGATTGTTCGTCTCTTTCGATTGTGTGTTTGCTTCTTCTCGCTTTAGACGACGACGTTGAGACCGAAGGGACGTACGGTACCCCTTCTAAGGATTTTTGCTCAGTACCAGGCTACTGGGTTTGCAGGCAAGTTATCACTCACATGAATCATCGAGTTCTCTTCCACACTTGTTGTCGATACTATCCTTTTGTCTATTTCTGCTAGCCCTATGAATCGATGCTTGTTCTCCGAACCCATCACATGCTACCTTGAGCCATGATATTGCCTCACCTCCATACCTACAGCCTTTGTTTGTGCCTGTTCTCATCTAGCATGCTTAGGGTTGCTTTTGCTCGAGTCTGTTGTCGGTTACTCTTTTACTATTATTATTTGTACCGGGGGCTCGAATTTAATCAATCAATCCTGTTAATTGCTAAAGGTAATAATAATTTGATGATAAGGCACCGGCAGGAGGCCCTAAGGGGTTTTGAGGCCTGCTAGTGTCGACCCTAATAGGAAAAGGGTCTTGTCTACTGATCCATGATGAGCGTGCTCACCGCATCCGGGTGGTAGTATGGGACCCCCTCGACTTAGACTTGATCTGCAGTTTGTCCGAAGAGCCACACTTAGTTCGGGTGTTCCCTTTGCTCCTTGCATAATGGGAGGTACCCCCATTGGTTACTGGTGATGATGATGATGCATATAGGGCGAGGCCTGTGGTGCCGGGGGGTGTGGTTTTCACCCTTGCGCTTAGGTTAGGCGGACTGGCCGGGACCTTATAGCTCCGTGGCTCCTAGGATGGATTGTAGAGATGGTTTGGGTCGTGTCAAGTCCACCTAAGTTTTAGTTGGTGGCTTGAGTGTGTACGGGTACTGGAGCACACCCTGCAGGGATAAATCTTCTCGAGAAGCCGTGTTTTCCGCGGTTATGGATTACTTGGTGAAAGTACTGGCTAACAAGTACTCAGGACAACTTAAACATAATGATCAACCATGTATCACCCAATGCTAAATAACTTGACTAGTAATAGGTTATTCACACAATAACTTGACTCATCTTTAATACAACGGTGTGAGTTATCCTCGGATTGCTTCTTCGGATAAGGGGCGAGATCCAGGATGGGTTTGTTTGAAGTTATCTTTCAGTTGGTTACAATCCTCGATCTTATCTTCTTCTGTTAGCCGGAACTTGTAGTATTTTCTGTAGTTGGTTAGAGCAGCCCGCTGCAGCTTTTATAACACCTATCTCTTCCGTTGATCCCAAGCATCAATGCTTGTGTTGACGGGTAACTCTTTGATGAAGTGTGAGCCTTGCTTGCCAGTACTTGGATGTACTGACCCCGTTGGGGCTGTGGTTTACGCAGACTACGACTACGGCTACGATGATCACCAGGATGGCTACTTCGTGGAGTTCGACGAGGCTGCCGACGAGTAGATAGCGGACCCGGGCAGGATCCGACGACTTCGTGGATGGGCTCAGTTTTCTTTTCATTGCCGGTCTCTTAGGCCTATTTGGATTTGTCTGTACTCAGACCTGTTGAATGCTTCCGCTGCTATGTAATGATGCTATGTTGGGACATGTGTCCTCTGTATGACTGTATTCGATATTTCTGCCTTAGTGAAGGCCAGTTGCACTTATTTCATTCTTTTGTGTCTTAGAGACATTCTGTGATTTCCTTTTGTTCAAAGCTGTTGACGTACAGTGCGTGCTTGTTATGAAGTACGTCGACAGTAGTGCCTTAGGTTCCTAGCGGATAGTTTACTTCGACGGTGGAAGCAGGGCTTGTGTTGTCGCGCATAAGCGCAGGCCTACCAGGAAGCTGGGACGTGGGAGCAGGTATGCCCCATAATCCAAGCACCTGCTATCCAGTTCGTGCGATGAGTATCCTCTAGAAACCAGGGTGCGACAGTTGTTGGTAGTTGTATTATTATTTCATGTTTCCTAGCAATTAGGAGTTCCTCTTGTTAATTTATATTGTGAGCAAACCATTTTGAGTGATTGATTTTAATAGTATATATTCTGTTATTTTAGCATATTATACTTTCTTGCATGATTTAATAAGGTCTAGATCATTTTGGCATGCCATGCTAGTTTTAGATGTTTTCTGCCATAATTGTTATTTGTATGCTTAATTTTTTATACATTGCTTAGGTTGTCATTTTGATATTACTAGCATGTATAGGTGTTGTTTTCTATGTTATATGGATGCTATCTTATAGATCTATCATGTTAGAATAAACCATATTTGATGATCTATTATTGTTATGCATGTATGCATGTCTAAATAGCCCTTTTTCCATCTCTAGTTTTAGTGGTTATTTTGATCCATGATTATTTTCATGTATTGAGTGATGCCATGACATGTTTATAATATATATGTATCTGTTATTAGGTTTCTTAGACACTGGTTATATTATTTCTCCATGTTTAGAAAGGCATGTGTTACTATGGGCTTGTAGTATTGCTTGTTACTATTTTCCTGTGCATGTGTAGTTGTTTCTAGTTGTTTTCTTGTTATTTTATTCATCATCATGAATGACCAGAGAGTCATTTAACCTTATTTGGGAATGATATGAGAGTGGCACACCCGTTGGACTCATTCCATTTTGGTTGAGGATCCAAAACGTCAATTCTAGTGTTATTCGGGTGTATTGTGTGTGCATACTTTGCTTGTTGGTGTGTACTCTAGTGTTTTGTTTTTTATTGTTTTTATTTGATGGATTACTTTCTGTATGTTTACTGGTTATAAAGTGCTTGACTTTGATTTGTTCTGATTGGGTGTTTCGCTTTTTATTTTACGACGTTAGATATCGAAGACGGTATTATTTCCCGAAGAGGTTTTTATTGCAACTCTTGTTTATTTCAAGAGCAAGACCAAGACCAGTGCCAAGGCAAGCCACTATAAATGCTTTCTCCTTGATTACTTATCATTATCTATCATGCATGTTTTTCTTATGAAGTTTTACAAAATTTTGATTCAAAAACTATTTTCTGAGTGGACTATACCACTACCTTTATTATGTATCTAATATGCTATATCCACTATATAATCTTGGTGTTACCAAGACCTTTAGATATTTTAGTATCATCACTTAAATTCACTTAAGTCCCTTAGTGTACACTTTAACTTGATGTTTTTGGCAAACAAAATCTTTTGGAAAAACACCGAGGGAAGGTGTGACCTTGTCCGAGGGAGGTATGTGAAGGATGAATTGTTTTCAACCTGTTTTCCGGAAATGACACATAACCTAGTCTTCGCCGGACAACCAAGTCGTGCTACCACATTGGCCCCAATATGGGGACGGGGTCTAACTAAAATCTTGTTGGTGTTAGTCTGTGTCTACCTCAATGTGCTATAGAGGTTAGAGTCCCCCAATCCGAATTGTCGCCAGAAAGGAATAATGGGACATTCAGAGTGTGGGATTAAGTTCACCACCGGTTGCAACAGTTGGGTCTCCTGCCATGGCGGTGTGTTGTCAGGGGAAATCAGATCGATACAGCTGACTCACTCGGTGTCGGGGAGAACAAACCCAGTTGAAGAGGTAGCCATTTACTAGCACTTTCATAGTGGATAGTTAGGACCAGTTATCTGATGTTTGCATACTGTCTTGGAAAGTACATGGTTGTTCACGGAGGATGTACTGGATCTTGTCGATTGTGTACACCTCTATAGAGTAAAACTATTCAGAATAGCCTCGTCCTCGGATATGGACAGTTGAATGCCCATGTAGCTAGCATTGTGTCAATGTTTTCGAAAATCTTAAAAGGTGTTTTGGAAATTGTACCTGGGAGGTACGTGGAAAGGGAATGATTGTACCTTTGAGGTACCGGATAAATGATGATCTTGAAGATGTGATCTTCCAAGAAGTTTTGCAAAGAATTTTTTTTATTTAGAATGCTTTATCAAAACCTTGTGGATATGCAATATCTACAAGAGAAATTAAATATCTTTTGAAGTATCATCTTCAACAAATAAAAACAAAACTTGTGCAACTATGATGGGTCTTAAATTCTTCATGGCTAGTTGAACCCTAATTAGAGCCTTCCTACCACCTATATATATGCATACCTGCATGTTTAGCTTTCATTTGGGGTGTCTTGCGAGTACAATCCAATGTACCCATATTGGTTTCGTCCCTGGCTATTGTCTTAGCCAGACTTTGAGCAGAAACAAGGAGAACCTGAAGAAGGTGGCATCGCTGACGGTTGTGCAAACTAGGAACATCTCCGAGTCAGTAGCTTGTAGGTAGTCAAGGCATGACTTGGGTTTACCACGAGTGTGTTTTGAAGACTTCCGCTATTTGGTTCATTTTCCTGCCCTGCGTGGCGGTTGTTTTCAACAGAGTCAGGTGACCAGTTGTGTAAGAAGTGTATTTGTGCAGTGGATGTTGTAATCTGCAATGCCAACTTGAGTATGTTGTTCACGACTAATTGATCATGGGATCGTGAATGTATGCATATTGGAGGTCTCACACTGCTAGTCTGGGGTCCCCACGGATGCCTTGGGCATCCCCAAGCTTAGACGCTTGAGTCTTCTTAGAATTTGATGGGATGAACCACAGGGGAATCCCTAATATTTGGCTTTACACTCTTCTTGGTCACATTATATCACCCTCTTCTCTTGACCCTTGAAAACTTCCTTCACACCACACTCAAAGTAATTCGCATTAGAGGGTTAGTGCACAATCAAAAATTCACGTGTTCTATATGGGAACAAGTGTTATTAATACTTTTAAAAATTATCTACAGCCAATGATGTTTCATGAAGCAAAGAAATCCACTCGACATAGTAAAAGAGAGAATGCAAGTAAAAAAGGCAGAATCTGCCAGAACGAGAACAGTCTGTAATGAAGAATTGTTTCGGGGCACTTAAGTTGCTCAAATAGAAAAACATAAAGAACAAAAAAAATTCAGAATTAGCTGAGGAATAATCACAAGAATTCTCAAGTCATTTTGATCTTTCTGTGATTTTACACGGAATTTACGGTGGACAGTAAAATATGTTTCCTGCGCAGAAAACCAAAATTGACACCAACTTTCGCTATAAACTTTACTTGGCACAACTAATACATGAAAATGAATATAGAAAGGAGTTGCTACAGAAGTATACAACACCTTGACTCAAAGAAAACATCTAAAAACAAAGCAAACATAAAAACATGGGTTATCTCCCAAGAAGTGATTTTCTTTAACGCCTTTCAGCTAGGAATAAAAAGAGAAAATCAAGTGTTTTCAAGTGGAGAAACATCCAAATCAAAATTTTCTTCTAAGACACAGCATGTAGCAATTGGCACTTTATATCCCCCCAAAGATGATGCAATATTTAAGTTACTTGTAGTTTCGTTAAAGGTCTTATCAGTTTTAGGCACATTATGGGGTTTTTGTTTAGACGCCTTGGGGACATGTATGATTTTTTGTTGTTTTCCCATAAAAGTTTTATACCTCTTAAACTTAAGAGAGGAAAAGTTTGAACTTAAAGTTTCCATAGCTTCCTCTAGTTTACCAATCCTGATGTTGTTTATCATGGGTATTGCTAGCTGCTAAAACAGGAACTATTTTATTGATACTTACTATTGATTCATTGACCTTGCTAGCATTATCAAGGGAATTTGGCAAAAAAAAATCCATAGAGTTCAGCTTCTTTATAACATCATCTAAAGTGTTCTCAGTTTTAACAATTTTAGTGGGTGGTGTTCCAACTAAACTTTCCATTATGTTACAGGCTTCCAAAGCAGGAGTTTCCAGAAAATTACCACACGTAAGAGTGTCTAGAACATACCTATACAAGCTAGTAATACCTACATAAAAATTCCTAAGAAGGATCATGGTAGAATATTTTTTAGTACATCTATGATGAGAATCACTTATTCTATACCAAGCATCTTTCAAACTTTCTCCTCCTTGTTGCTTAAAAGAACGAACCTCAACTTCAGGTATACTCATTTTAACAGGATAAAAATAACAACTAGAATAAGAACTAATTTTTTGTGTTTTCGATATAGATAAGAAAACAAGAAAAAATAAAATAAACTAAGCAAAACTAAAACAAAGTAAAGAGATTGGAAGTGATAGACTGCCTTGCAGGAATCCTCTTTCTCCCCGGCAACGGCGCCAAAAAAAATTGATGGGAGCTAATGCTCGCTCGTTGGTAGACCCCAAGTGCAAGGTGTGAAGAGTGTATCAGCCAGCTTTCCCTCAGAAAGAAACCATGGTTGAATCGACCAGTAGGAGAAAGAAATCACTTCTGAAGGTTGATGCAGCTGATGTTCGCAGGGCGCACTACCGGTTCAGCGGCAACGTGGAACCTACACAAAACAATCAAATCACTTTGCTCCAACGAAGCAGTGAGGTTGTCAATCTCACCGGTTTTGCTGAAAACAAAGAGGTTAAACGTATGGTGTGGAAAACATTAGGAAAACAATATGAAAACAGTAGTAGCAGTATGAAAACAGTGATTGCAGTGGTTGTATTATCAGTATGAGTAAAATGGACCGGGGTCCACAGTTCACTAGTGGTGTCTCTCCATAAAAGATAGATAGCATGTGTGGTACAAAAATTACAGCTAGGCATTTGACATATATTAAGACATGCATGACATGATGATTACTATGTGATTCATGCGGGCATTACAACAAGACTCATAGACCGTTATCCAACTGCATCTATGACTAATAATCCACCCTCAGAATGTCATCCGAGCACACCTTGGGTATTAAGTTGCAAGTAACAGATAATCGCATTAAGCAAAGTGTGTAATCTAAACTATGTAAACATCATTGTTTTCCCCCTAATGGAAAAAAGCTCATCCCCCATTCGTCATGTTTCCGTCACTCGAGCACAAATGCGAGGCATGAACCAACTATCGAGCATAAATACTCCCTCTTGGAGTCACTAGCATCTACTTGGCCAGAGCATCTACTAACAACGGAGAGCATGCAAGATCATAAATGACATACACATGAATAAAACATGATAGATTGATAATCACGAGACATACCATTCAATATTCATTGGATCTTAGAAAACACAACATGTAGGATTACAATAAGATGATCTTGATCATGTAGGGAAGCTCACAAGATCTAAACATGAGGCATAAAGAGGAGAGAACAACCATCTAGCTACTGCTATGGACCCGTAGTACAAGGATGAACTACTCACGCATCATTCCGGAGGTGGGCATGGTGGTGTAGAGCCCTCCGGTGATGATTTCCCCTCCCGACGGGGTGCCGAGGGGATATCCAGAAACCTCTCGAACTAGGGTTGCCGATAACGGCGGCTTCGGGTGTTTTCGTGGAAAAGGCTTATGTTTTAGGGTTAACCTCCCGAGTGGTATAAATAGGCGAGAGGGCAATGTCGGTGGGCAGCCATAGGGGCCACACCACCCCTGGGCGCGGCCAAGGGGGGCACGCCGCCCTATGGTGTGGGGCCTCTATGGGCCCCTCCGAGTCTCCTCCGGACTCCATGTGCGTGACAAATTTCTAAGACCTCCGAGCTTGATCGTCCAATTCCGAGAATATTTCTAGAACAACTTTTTTGAAACTAAAAACATCAGAAAACATGAATTGGCTTTGTGGCATCTTGTCAATAGGTTAGTCCCAGAAAATCAATAAAAATGGCATAAACTGTATAGCAAACATGTAGCTTATAACATGAAAACAACATGGAACATCGGAAATTATGGATACATTTATGACGTATCAGGATGGTGACAACTCCGCTGGCCTATTAACAATCTACCAGAGTTAATATCAGATATAGGCTATGACTTGTCTTAAACACTTGTAACAGAAATATTATAGTGGGTAAAATTATGGTACTCTCGTGGGAATTCGGCAGTTAAGCAGCCTGGACATTCCTCTGACTCTTGAGCAATCAAACTATCTGAGGGAAACCTCTAATGCCCAAGTCATGAGTGTATTTATTTGTGAAAATTTATTGCAACCCGGCTTTGCGTTCATGCACTTAATCAAACATATACAATTCTTTTGGCATGGTCTCATTACTATTAAGCTATTGTTCTTGAAAGTCAATGAAAAGAAAAAGTGCATTATAGAGCCATTTACTTTATGTCAGTGGGAGTCAATGAGTTACCCTCAATTTATGCTTATTTGAACATTTCTCTCACACTCTTATTATGATAAATTTAATCCTTCTAAATTTCCTTTGGTAGGCTTGTGTTTTCTACAAGAAGTAGAATAATTTTTTATTTACCAAATGTCCATGTTAATATGATCATTGTTTTATTTGTCTTTTCTTACCGAAACTGTTAGGATACTTTGTTGTTACACTATTTATATTAAGCTTTCAGCTGAAGGAAGTTTGAGCAATCAAACAACCAATTGTAACTGAACAAGACTTCTCATTATTTCAATTTAAACATCGAGTTCCTTATGATATTTTTACTTGCACGGGACGATCTAGGTTTAAGCTTGGGGATGATGATGCTCAAAAACTAACACATCTTTATCTATGTTTAAACCGTATCTTTGTCATGAAAATTATAGAGATATCACTTTAGACCTGCCACAAATCAGGAATGTGCATTTTATTTTCAAATCTCTATGTCATTATTTTATTGCAGATATTGACAGGAAATCAAGGGAAATCAGGGCTAAAAGGAAAGAAAAGATAAAGATCAGAAAATCATTGAAGTATTCCCTTGCAGCAAACTTAATGACAGTACGGTCAGTAGCAACCGTACTGCCCTCCGTACCGCTGTCAGAAATAACTGTCACGTCAAACTGACCAAAATTTGCAACAGGATCAAGAGCCAATTCGTGAAGGAAGTCGTATGAAACCCTAGACCATTCGCAGGAGCCCCATATAAGGAGAAAAAACATCCCCCATAATAGATCCATGTAGCATTCCCTCTCCACCACCGTCACCGTCGTCCTCTCCACAAGACCACGAAGTGCTGCCACATCTCCACCACCACCATAGTTAAGCCACACTTCCACTTTGTAATCTAGATCCCATCATGATTGGCAACATTTTCAGACCTAACAATCTATTTAACCCAAGTTCTAATTTCGTTTCAATGTTTTTTTATTGCTGATATGATCGCGATGTGTGAGTAGTCCCTCTTAGGCTATGGGCTGAGGCCTAACCTTGCAGCCATGTGCTTGATCTAAATGGGATAATTAGTCTAATGAGTTCATCTATGTTATGTGTGTGTGTTCTACTATCTGTGGCTCGCTCCTAGTACTTGTCAGGTACCCAAGACCACGAAGAATGATTAAGGTAAAGGTATAGTGAGAGTGAAGTGAAAGGTTGATCGGGAACATCTATCGCGGGAGGATCAATAAGACTGCTGGAAGAGGATCTCTCAGGAATTAACAATGACATCACCATGCTTAATGCTTTCGTCTTTCTTTTTAGAACTAAAAACCGAGGCAACCCCGCAACATGGAACAAATACAAGGCCACGGTTGGAGTAATTAATCTATGTTAACGCGTGCTCGGAGGCATAGTGGACTTTGGATGCATTTCCTACACACATCTAAATAGCATATGCATTAATTTTACTAAGATGATTTAACTTTATCTTATTTATCCCATACTACTAATGCACTATTGCATGTGAAACCTTAAGACCATGCCTATTTTTATTATTGATAACAACATCTTTTGCAATACAAGAATTGGTCCGGCTAAAACAGGAATTAGCAAGCTTTCTATGGATTCACACTGGTCTCATCAAGTACGTACTTCCCGATTCGGTAAAACCTTGGGTCTCAAGGGAAAAGTCTTACAATACTACATCTGGTAATCCGGATTGATGGATGAGTACATGTACAAAATTAAAACAAATAGAGTTCATCCCAGCCTCTTACCACAACTTGAATTGTTGTAACTCGTCATTATTGCTCTTCACTTGTGTGGATGAATGATGTAAAATGATAACCAAGCTCCGATAGAGACACAGAAGATCGATGAACTCTGCAAGAAACTTTATAAAACCAAAGAACAACAACAAATATTTTTGGGTTTTTGAATTTAAAACAAGAACAGAAGGAAAACAAGCAAACAAAGCAAAATCTTTTTGGGGTTTTGAATATTAAACCGAAATAGAAAGCAAAGAAAACTGATGAAAGAAATTAAAGAAAACAATAAAGAGAAACAACAGAAATATTTTTGGTCGTTTTGTGTTTTGGAAAGCAAGGAAAAAACAATAAAAACAAAAAGAAACGAAAGAAACAAAAAGAAGCAAAACAAACAAAAAGAAGCGAAAGAAACACAAAGAAGCAAAACAAACGAAAACAAGTGAAAGAAACGAAAAATATGGATATAAAAAGAACCGTGAGAAACATGATATGCAAATGAGTGTGATGTCGGCATACCTCCCCCCAAGATTAGGCTTTTGGCCTAAGTGGAGTTCGATACCAAGAGGGCTAGGAAGTGGCGCCCCCATAGTGGGTCGAGGATGGGCCATCCTCCTGATATGAGCTCGAGGATGCCCCGGTGTATAGCGCGGTGTAGTCCTCAAAGGGCGCGCTCTGCCTCATTTCTTGCTTATGGAATTCAAGCAAGTGTAGCTGCTCGTCTAGCTCCCCCTTCGAGCACAACCATGGCATCCTGCTAACTTTGAACAAAACAGGTTGCGGCAAAGTAACTTCCTTCTCATCTCCGTTAGTAAAGAAAACTCTATATACTAGATGTGCAGCACTAGAGTTTGCAGTAACAAAATGATGAGCCTTCATGGAAACAAGATCAAGTCTATCAGGAGCTAACAATTCATCATTGGGAGCAATAGAAAGTCCTAGAGTAGTTAATATGCGTGTAGCAATAATTCCCCCATAAATGGGTCCTCTAGCAGCTAAGCGGCGAGCAATGAGAGAACCAAGGTTATAATTATTGCTATAGTTAAGTGCAGCAGCAAGAAAAGCAAGATGATAATTTGAAATATTACTAGTGTTTTCCCTACCAAGAACACTAGTAGCAAGATAATAAGTGAAGTATCTAATAGCGAGGAGTTAAATATTCCTTATCTTGCCGTGTTGAGCTGTGCGATCATCATCATTTGTAACTACCCGATAGAGCTCCATTAAATCAGCGGGTCGTTCCTAAATCTTCCTTGCTGTCCCATATGTGTTGGTACCTATGATGATGCAAAAGTCTTCCAAGAGCATGGAAAAAGGGCTACCATAGATTTTAAATGCAACAGATGGGTTATAGTGAGAGTTATGGGGGGAAAGCTCTGAACAATTTTTTTTTGTTAGAATAGCATACTGAGGGATTTCATCATTCATGTAATTAGTTAATCCAACCCTTTCAACCAGCATCAAGAAGTCATCAAGTATGCCTGCACCACTTAAAAATGTATAGCAAGGAAAACTAGATGGATGAGCAATTCCATCGTCTCCCGCATTGTCGATACTCGGTGCAATAAGATCCTAATTGTAAGAGGGTCTTAGTAGAGTATATGAGCGTGAGGGCCTTGTCCTCCTAGGTGCATCACTCTTAAAAATTTCTCCAAAGTTGTAGTTGTCCATTTCTGAAATTTTTAACAATCATCACAAAAAATTATTTCAACCAACTATATGATGGAAACTACTATAGAGACTTGTAGGAGAGCTAAACATGCATCAAAACTAAATTATTTCAACTCAAATCAAGCATTCAAACTCACATAAGCTGTCACCTACTGTACCAAAATACTCAAGAAATACTCCACTAAACAAAATTCTACTTGGATAATCGGAGGAGTCACATACTAGAGAGCAAATGATCCAAATTTCAGCAACAAAGATGGGATGAGAAAGGAGATCAAAAAATCTCGAGGAAGAACAACAAGAACTTGGATTTCAGGGATGTTTTTGAGTTTGGGTGAGAAAGAGAATTGTTTGGCAGGGAGGAGAAGAAGTGGGGGCAGTGGGCCCCACACCATGTGTTGGCGCGCCCAGGGGGCTGCCTGCACCACCCTGTGGTGTGCCTGCATGGTAGGCCCCCCTGGGGTGTCCCAAGTGCCTCTCCGCCTCATTTTTAGCGTAAAAATTTATTATAATTTTTCTGGATTTTTTTGAGAAACTTTATTTTCGAGTTATTCTCATAATTTAATAATTAATTATAAACCAAAACCAATTCTATAGAGGTTCTAAAACATTCTAATGCGTAAATACCCAGTGAAAACAAAGGTGGAAGTGGTGAAAACAAAGTTATGGGTGGTGAAAACATACATAGCATGGTGAAAACAAAGGTAATCATTATGAAAACAAAATTAAACATGGTGAAAACAAAAGTATGTATGATGGAAACATGTGTAGCATGGTGAAAACAAAGGTGGGTATGGTGAAAACATCGTTTCCTTCATTTCAAATCACTTTGTTAATAAGGTTGATCAAGTCTTGTTACCAAAATAATATTTATGAAGCAAAACTTTGTATA
This sequence comes from Alopecurus myosuroides, assembly GCA_028641055.1. NCBI lineage: Eukaryota > Viridiplantae > Streptophyta > Magnoliopsida > Poales > Poaceae > Alopecurus > Alopecurus myosuroides. Next base: position 100,142,023 of record CM054061.1, read on the forward strand.
TCACTCAATGATTATGTTTTAAACTGTGATAGACATAGTACCAATCATAATAATTTCATATTCTTTTGGTGGCTTTGGAATGGGACAATATAATTCTCCAATCTTGATGGTCTCGATATTTCCAATTGAATTTGGACCATATTTTCTATCAATCTTCTTGTGAAAATAAACAGTGTGCTCTTTATCATTAACATTAAAAGTTCATTTTCCTTTGTTGCAATCAATAACAGCCCCTGCAGTGTTAAGAAAAGGTCCCCCAAGAATAATAGTTATTCCAACACCACAAAGTCAGTTAATATCAAACAATTATCAGCCACTTGAACAGGAACATTCTCACATATACCAACAGGAATATTAGTAGATTTATCAGCCATTTGCAAAGATATATCAGTGTGTATTAATTGTTCCAGAGAGAGTCTCTTATAAAGAGAAAAAGGCCTAACACTAACACTTGATCCCAAGTCACATAGAGCACTTCTAACATAATTATTTTTAATGGAACATGGAATAGTGGGTATACCAAGATCTCCAAGCTTCTTTGGGACCTTACCATTAAAAGAGTAATTAGCAAGCTATGATCAAGAAATATAATTATACTCATGAAACAATAACATGTTCAGATCTGAGATCATGGCACTGGGGCCCTAGTGACAAGCATTAAGAATAACAAGTTGCAACAACGATATATAGCACTAACAATGGATACTAGGCATTATGCCCAAACAATGTGACTTATCGATCTCATCCAATCCCTACCATCCTTCTAAGCCTACAGCGAGGATTACTCACACATGGAAGGGGGAATCATGGATGGTTGATGGAGAAGTGGTGGCGGTGACGATAGCGATGATCTCCTTAGAATCCCCGTCCTGGCAGGGTGCTAGAACAGGAAATTTTGATCCCAAATTGGGGTTCGAGGTGGTGGCGGCGCTCGGTGTGTTTCTTTGGAATATGACAAACCCCCTGATGTTTTAGCGTTATGGGGGTTATGTAGTCGAAAAGGGATCCCGAGGGGTTGCTTGGGGCAGCCACACCACCAGGCGGCGCGTCCTAGGGGGCTGCGCCCAAGTATGGTGTAGGCCCCTCCTACCCCCCCCCCCCGACTCTTCTTCTGGCTCCGGGGGTCTTCGGGTGAAATAAGGTCTTTGGGATCTTTTCTGGCGATTTCCTGAAAGTTGATTTTTCTGCACAAAAACAAGACACCATGATAATTCTGCTAAAAACAACGTTAGTCCGTGTTAGTTGCATCCAAAACTCACAAGTTTAGAGGGAAACAATAGCAAAAGTGTTCGGAAAAGGAGATACGTTTTCGACGTATCAGCGGCTATGGAACTTTTCATGGATGGAGGCTCGGGTATTTAGGGTTTTCCCGAGAAAGAGTATATATAGGCGAAAGGGCGATATCGGTGGGCTCTCAAGGGGCCCACAGCACAGGGTGGTGTGGCCAAGGGGAGGGGGCGCACCGCCCTATGGTGTGGCCACCTGGTGGCCCCCCTCCGGATCTCCTCCGACTCCACATACGTGACTGAAAAATAGGACCCCTAGGATTTTGTTTTGTCCAATTCCGAGAATATTTCCAGAACAACTTTTCTGAAACCAAAAACAGTAGAAAACAGGAAATGGTGTTGTGGCATCTTGTTAATAGGTTAGTCCCATAAAATCCATAAAAATGCTATAAAGTGTATTGAAAACATGTAGCAATTGGCAAGAAAACAACATGGAACATCAGAAATTATAGATACGTTTGAGACATATCATCGTCCTGCACATGGAAGCCAAGCAAGCCTAGCTGCTCATTGATATTTCGTAAACGTATCCATAATTTCTGATGTTCCATGTTGTGTCTGTGTTATTTGCTACATGTTTGCTATGCACTTTATATCATTTAAATTGATTTTCTAGGCCTAACCTATTCACAAGATGCCACGGAGCTAGTTCTTGTTTTCTGCTATTTTTAGTTTCAGAAAGTTGTTCTGAAAATATTCCCGGAATTGGAAAATTCGAAGCCCAGAAGTCTTAGAATTCCCGAAGGTTCCATGGAGTCCCGAAGAGACGCGGAGAGGGGCCAGAGGGGGCGCACCCCTGGCCGCGCCACCAGGTGGTGTGGGCTCCTCGTGCACCCACCGACGTTGCCCTTTCATCTATATAATCCCCTCAGATAGTTAACCCTAGATATATCCCACTTTTCCACGAAAAACACCTGAGGCCGCCGTCATCGTCAGCCCGAGATAGGCAGGGTTCTGGAGTTCGCCCCGGCACCCTGCCTGGAGGGGAAATCATCACCTGAGGGCTCTACACCACCATGCCCGCCTCCGGAGTGATGCGTGAGTATTTCATACCTGGACCAGCTAGATGGTTGTTCTCTCCACTTTATGCCTCATGTTTAGATCTCCTGAGCTGCCCTACATGATCGTGATCATCTATTTGTAATGCTACATGTTGTGTTTACTGGGATCCAATGAATGTTGAATGATATGTCTCTTGATTATCAATTTATCATGTTATCTTCATGTGTATGTTATTTATGATCTTGCATGCTCTTCGTTGTTAGTAGATGCTCTGGCCAAGTAGATGCTAGTGACTCCAAGAGGGAGTATTTATGCTTGATAGTGGCTTCATGCCTCCCTTGCATTTGTGCTCGAGTGACAGAAAAGTGACAGATGGGGGATGTGTTGTTGCCATTAGGGAGAAAACAACGATGTTACATTGTTTACATTACACACTTTGCTTAATGCAATTATCTGTTTCTTGCAACTTAATACCCAAGGTTTGTTCGGATGATATTATGAGGGTGGATTACTAGTCATAGATGCAGTTGAATGACGGTCTATGAGTCTTGTTTTAATGCCCGCATGAATCACATAGTAATCATCATGTCATGCATGTTTCAATATCTATCAATTGCCCAGCTGTAATTTGTTCACCACACGTGTTATCTATCTTTTATGGAGAGACCCCACTAGTAAACTGTGGACCCCGATCCATTTTCTCATACTAATAATACAACCACTGCAATTACCGTTTCCACTGTTTTCACACTGCTACTGATGTTTTCATATTGTTTTCCTACTGTTTTCCACACCATACATTTAACCTCTTTGTTATCATCAAAACCGGTGAGATTGACAACCTCACTGCTTCGTTGGACAAAGTGAATTGATTGTGTTGTGTAGATTCCACGTTGCTGCTGAACAGGTAGTGCGCCCTACCACCTCAACTGCATCAACCTTCGGAAGTTACTTTTTCCTGCTACTGGTCGATTCAACCTTGGTTTCTTTCTGAGAGAAAACTTGCCGCTGCACTTTTCACAACCTTCCACTTGGGGTTTACCAACGAGTGCACTACGCATCCATCACTTGTCCAACTCCTCCTTTGAGCGCGACCACGGCATCCTACCGAATACTGAACAAACCAGGTTACGGCAAGCAAACTTCCCTTTTGTCTCCATTAGTAAATAAAACTCTATAAAATAGATTTCCCGCACAAGAATCAGCAGTAACAAAATAATGGGCTTTCATAGGAGCAAGATCAAGTCTCTGTGGGGCTAAACTCACAATTGGGTGCAACAGAAAGGCATAGAGAAGTTATAATACGCGAACCAATAATTCCCCCATAAATGGGTCCTGTAGCAGCTAAACGACGAGCAATTAAAGCACCAAGGTTGTACTTATTGTTACTGTTAAGTGCAGCAGAGAGAAAAGCTAAGGGGTAATTTGAAATATTACTTGTGTTTTCCTGTCAGACCCCGGACCCAGAGATATACATAGTGTTATGTGCTTCTAGCCATGGACTCACAAGGGCTTCAGGGTTACCAGCCCCGGCCGCAACAAACAACGGCAGGCAGACCGGATTCATCGGCACGTAGTCCGGATCCCCGGTCTACTACTCCTTGTATCCATGCTAGTCATAACCAATTATGAATACCCAAGTGTCCACGAGTCGGATGAAAATGAAGGAACGGGACCAAAGTTATACATAGCTGCTATGTGTCCAGAAAGTGCAACAACAATCGAGGGTTACTGGGGTTACCTCGCCCCAGGCCGATCAAATCGACAGGCGGGCTCGGACATGGATCATCGGCTCCACAACCCCTCGACTGCGACAACTATGCAGGCATAGCCAAAACTGTATAACAATGAGCTCGAGACCAACAACCGATCAAAGCAGTACTCTAAACATGAAGCTTTATTAAACAGGTGTTACTATAGTATAGCTTACAAGCAGAGGTCACACGACCCAACATTACATCAGACAACGGAAGGCAAATTATGTTGCTAATCAACAAGAACCAAAAAGGCCTAAGAGGCCGCAACATAAGGCGACGTCCCAGCCCATAGATTCCAGGCTGCTACCTGGGAACCCCGAACTACTCGTCGATGTCCACGTTGAATCACCACCGACGTGAGATCTTCTCCTGAACCAAAATTAAGCAAACCTGAGTACGGGAGGTACTCAACAAAACTTAGTTAACCTATTATATATCTGCTATCTTCAGAAAGGGTTTTATGAAGGCTGATTTGCGTAAAGCAATCTTTGTTTTCCAAATTGAGGAAGAATAGCACGTCTCGTGGAGTATTTTGAAAACAGATGAGAAAGCTACTCAACTACTGAGATCATCATCTTTTAATCCACCGAAACATATCAGCACCTCGTGCTTCAAAGATCACCTCCTCCAGTTGTTCCACACTATCTCATGCTACAAGGTAACCCCTCTCGGCATCTCCGAGGAGGCATCCTTCAATCGTTATCAGCAAGTTTTAATCATTCCGTTTAAGTTATCTATGATCACAGAATCCGTCACCAAGTCGTCTTTAACCGGAGACACGACTTTTTGAAAAGATTTAACCCTGCAGGGGTGTACAACTTTACCCACACATACCAACCGACTCTTAGTGCCACCGGGTTGGCACTAGTCCGGGAAGTGCCGGCAGAGGGTGGTCGATTCCCGGCCTTTACCTTGTCGAACCATATCCATGAGTCAACCCAAACAGGTCCACCCCGTCAACAGGGAGTTGGCCACCTCCTGACGGCACCTGTTCTGTGAGTCGGGAACAAGATCCGTGTACGTCCATCACTTGTCCCAGTCACGACCTAGTTTTCTCCAAAACATTTTCCGACACACACGCAGATGGAAAGCTCAAACTACGTGGCTCATGGATAAGGTTAAACAAGTTAGTCAGCCGGGCGGGGTTCATCGGCCCACGTGTGGCTGTACGCTCAGTCTTGGCTCGAAGGCGAGAACTCGCTCCTAGGGGCATGAACAGGACAAAACGCCACAACCCATTGTGGCCTCACATCCATGCCGTGATTAGTCAAGTTATCAAAGGTAATTCAAATCATAAACACCTAACATAGTAGATTCACGCGTTGACCAGATTCATCAACCGGATGGATCAGATCACAACTAGGCATGGCTAAGCAAGACTCACAGGGTTTAGCGGAGCGCGCACAAGCAAACCTATAGCTGCTAGGTGAAGTGGATCAGGATATCTAGGTTATGCAGTATATAGGAGAATTCTATCTACTGACATCAAATAGTTTTGAACCGAATGCAAAGTACGAGATTCAAATCACTTCGAAATCATATATGAGCAGATAAGAGGTTATGCTTGCCTTGGTTATAAGAAAACCAGATAAAGTCTTCAGGAATAAGTGCTTGACTTGTCGGTTAAGATCAAGTATTCGTCATGAAGTTGTTGGCCTTCTCTTCGGAGTCGGATTCTATCGAGGGGGAAAAACACCAAAACAAAGAAGAACAATCAACCATGGCATCGATGCAATGCGCAATATGTATGCATGAGCAAGTTAATGCATTGAAATAAAGCCCTAGACATGTTCGTTGGGTTGCTAGGGTTCGTATGGCAATTATGCAATTTTACTGAAATTAGTCCGAAATAGGCCCCGGAGGGGTACTTCGGGTGATTATGAAAGTGAGTACTATTTTAATTTCTCAAATGAGGTTGAACACATCATAAACAGGTTGCAAATGTCATTTTGAGCAATTTGGTATATTACTTTTAATTTTCTAATTTTCTTGAATAAAAACTTATTTTTCCATTTTAAAATGATTTAAACAGCATTAAATAATGTTCAAAAATGAAGGTTGTCAAACATGTATGAAAGTGACATTTTTGGATAGATCTTATTTTTCTGAGCACAACCATATTTTTACTTTATTTTTCTGATCTATAAAACATTAATTATTGATTTTACAAAATTATTCATATTCTGTAATTATTAATCATTTTCTGGAAAAGAGAAAAACAGGGAAATGACGTTGTGCTGACGTCACTGTGACGTCAGCCATGGCCGGAATTCTTCTGCTGCCAGACAATCTCGCGATTGGGCGCGAATTGGTAAAACTGGTTGGGGGGTTTTGAAGAGGGGAGCACGGCGAACGTGTGGGCGGCAGCGGGGCAACCAAATGGTTGCCGGCGGCGAGCCGGCGAGGAGTTATACGGCGGCGGGCGGCGGACTATGGTGAGGGGGTGAACCAGAGGGGGAGGGAGGAAACGGAGGGGTCCAGGAGAGGGAGGAGCTCACCACGAGCGTGATGGTGCGGACGGGAAGGCCGGAGGGGGTCGCCATCGACGGCGACGAGCACGACGGCACCCGGCCGGACTCAGGGAAGAACCGGTCGATTCGCATGGCTCCGGTTGTCCCCGCAAACGGCGTTCCTACCGGAGGTGAAGGAGGGCATGGCGGTGTCGTAGGAGGTCACGGCGGGGCGCGGTGTCGCGCTGAACGGAGGCGATTTGACGGCGGCCGTCGGGACAGAGGAGCTAGGGTTCGGTTGTTCCAGGGCAGAGGGAGAGAGGAGGGTTTCGGGTGCGGTTTCCATGGAGCGAGCGCGACTCAGACACCTCCAGGGGTACTCATCCCCTCGCGCGGAGAAGCAGGAGGTGGCAACCGGCCATGGAAACTCGGCCACGCAGCTTCCCTGCTTTCTGTCCAAAGGAAGAAGAAAGGGGGAAAAGAAAAGCATAATTGCAAAAAAACCCTGATGTTTGGAGAAATTACAAAAGAGCCCTTCTGCTGTTTTAAAAGAGAGAGGAATTTGAAAGTTTGGGGACCTAAATGAACTCAGAAAAAATATCCAAAATATGTTTTGGAAACCTTATCAAAAATGCAACCTCACCATATGCCACTTAGGTGAAATTGAAATATTTTTCAGTACAAAATTTTGGAACCCATTTTAAGTAGTATTTGTGGAATTTTTTTCAAACCATTTAAATTCATGGTTTAAATTGGTTCAACATGTTTTAAAATGTTGTTTCATGCATGTCTGAGATGAACACAACACCACACACCCTATCGTAGCAAAATTTGGGATGTTACAAATCTACCCCTCTTACAAGAATCTCGTCCCGAGATTCCCGAAGGAGAAAAAAGAAGGAACACCGGTTTTGAACGATCTTTTTTAACCTTCCGGTTCTTTTCTCGAAGAGGTTGATCCGTAGCATCTTGAAGTATTGAACGGATACACCTTAGGTAAGAGGGAAACTCTTAGGAAATGATCTTCACGAAGATCGAGTATCTCATGGCTAACTCATGTCAGGGATGTTCGTAGAGAACTTTTGAGTTAACAGGCATGAAACACATCAAGGTGACGGAGGGAATAGGAGATGGTTTCAAGTTTGTGGACGATGGTTCTTGAAAGGATTTAGAATATGAGCTTTGCACAAGACTTTAAATCCTTTTGGAAAAGAAAGGTTGGACAACTTGTGACATAGAGGTTTCTTCAAAGCAGAATACCAAGATGGAGAGGATGGTCTTGAATATCACAACATAGTATCCGTAGACGAGGGAGAACACGAGAAAACACTGTAACTCGTGCGTTCGAGAATTTTGATACGGGATCATGTTCACTCTTCGGAGTGGACACGGAATATGAAGGAACTTTCATTCCATCAAATTTTGTCGAGATCGTTGTCAAAGGTCATGATGTTACTTCACAACGGAGGATGAGTAACCAAAGAATTTGGAGCACCGTAACAAAGAAAGAATCTTTGGTCACCAACGAGGGTTGAAACACCAGAAGGAATAGGGAATCTCTTTCCTATTGTGGATGTGACGTAGCAATACATTTACCACATGGTTAAGATCCCACGGCTGAAGTGACTGACAAATTCACACAATGTGTGAGATGAACGGAGCTTCAAGTACAAACAACTTGAAAAAGGGGCTGATAAATGGTGGTTACGAAACACCACGAGATGGTTCCCACGATGAACTTGTTTCCAGTAGAACAAATGTTTGGAGGATTGACAAAGAGACATTGGAAGAAACAACTTCCAGGTTATCCTTGATGTTCTAGATACAGACAACAGGCTCACAACAAGCCTTCTGTAGGTCATCAAGTGAAAGGGAAACTTTGGTTCGGAAGGACGGAGTGGAAACTTGTTAGAATAAGCCAGACAAGACTTCGCACGGAGAGTTGTTGTTCTTACGGATTGAAAGAGATATGACATTAGGCCTTCCGGCTAATTGTGTCAACCACAACATCAACCATGCCGTATTTTCAAATGGACCTAACTCAGTACTCTTGAGGAAACACCAACCATCGTTGCTGCTTGAGATTCAGCTCTAGTTAGTGGGCTGATAACTCAGACTAGGTATGTATGAGCTAAGAGACTTGCACCGTTTACCAATGAGATACATTACTGGATTCTCAGGATACAGACTACGATGCCATGCTCGAGAAGATGAGCGAGATTGCAAAACTCATGTGTTGGCAACTTATGAAGGACGGTTGCACCTACATGGACTACTTGCAATGAAACACATCGGAGTCCTTGTTGGGAAGATGATAACAAAGATCACGAAGATCTTGGACTTCTTCTTTCACGAACGATCAGTCAGTGGTTGGGTGTGGATACAAAACTGGTTCAATAAATGGAGGTAACAACCTTCCAACTCAGAAACAGTCCACACAAGCATGACTGACTTGGGGTTATTCCCGAAGGAACAAGAAAACTTTTCTCGAATCCATGGCGACAACTTTCACCATAAGCACATGGACCAGAGAAAGTCACTTAGAACATATAGAACATGAACTTCATGATGACACAAAGTTGGTTCTCGAAAGTTTCCAACATTGTTTCCAGTTGTTCAACATGAGCCTCTCGCAACTTGGAGAAAATAGGAATGTCATCGATGGGCTCGAAAACACACTTATCAAAACACTCCAAGAAGAGGAACTCATATGATCTATGAACAAGACAATACATTGGTCAGACCGAAGGACATGAGGTATACTCGGGCCAAACACCATGAGTGAAAACACATCAAGATAGTTCTTGGATCTTTTCTGGATTTGACGATAGCCCAAATCAAATCAAGAGGTAGAGTGATAGTATTTCCGCAAAAGAGCTACTATCCTGTTTCAACAGCATGAGAACTAGACATCCCTTATCAAAGGATCAAGTTAGGTGAAGTTTTTGTCTTTCAACTCTCCAAGTTGTTGCTTAAGCTCAACCAACTAGTCCAGGATATCCAGCACAGTTTTCTTGGAGAAAGGAGTAGTTCAAATTACCCCTTGTGTAGACATCACGGTCAGGTAAAACCTGGTGATAATTCTAGAAAGGCAACCAGAATATCACGAACCACCGAAATGTCCTAGAGTTCGAAAGGAGGTTTGCTTTTCAAAGCAACTGATATGGTCTGGAGAGCTTTGGCACTAACCTAACTCCTCGACCAAGAATGTGCACCGGAATGAACGGAGTTGGTAACACGGCCAACTTTAGTAGAGACCGGGGGACCGATAGTGCTAAGGAGGATACAGATGTTTCTTAGACTTCTCGAAGCACTAGAAATTGCTAAGAATACCTGATACACACATCAATGCACACCCATAATTCTCAAGCACTCAAGCTTGGAGGAAGGGGGTGAGGACGTGTAGGAGCATCACTTCGTCATTAAGGCCATGAAACTTAACACGACCTCTTGATGCCAAAGAGTGTGATACTCGAAGGTAGAACGGAACCGAAGCTAATGAAACTTCTTTATTCTGTGGATTACAAAACTTTGACCTGGTTCTTGAGATGAACGAGGTACTGGAGTTTGTTTCTCCTAACATCCCAAGGTGGAATGTTTTGACGGAACTCAAGAGGAACTGCATTGGAAGAATCCAACACACCTATGCAACTTGGTTTCCAAACAAAGGACGGAGTTCAGGAAGCAGCTAAGAGTAGGAACGTGCTCTGGAAAATCCTGAGATCACGTTGGATGCACGGGTTAATACTCATGTGTAGAACCCATGCCAAAAGGTTGGTACAGCTGAACCAAGAAGAAAGAGATGAGAATCATAAAGAACACTCTTGTCATGGTCCCTTTTGATTCCTAGAGAAAACCTATGGCTATTGAAGCTTAGGTTACCTAGCCATCCTGAGGTAGAACAGATTCCTCAGGATCCAAAGAAACAGAACTTGGGTTAAAGGTCAGCATCCTGTACTGATGGCATGGGCATCACATGGTTATGAAATTACATGACTCAACTCACCGCAATTCAGCACATTCCGGGACCTTTGGTTCAAGTCCAAGGTTTAAAAACACGACGAAAGGAGTAACTACTATATGAGTGCCACAAAGGACACTACAATTAGCAATCACGAGGTATCTTTCAAAAGACAGACATAACTCCGGAAGGATTTGGGTAGAGGATAACGGATACATTCGAGATTAAAAGAAAATCTCGAGGTTCAGGATTTTGATACTTTAGAACAGGAGTATGTGGAACTCACAAAACTCCGAGAGATTATGATTGGAAGAGAATCTCCCAGTTTGAGTCGAGAGATAACAGAACACGGAAGACTCTAGAAACTTTTAAACACTAAGTCAACTTGGGTAACAACGTCCTTGCCAAAGGAGGCACCTAGGTTTTGAATGACTGGAACCTTTTCAAGTCAAAACAGGTAAGAAGACCCAGAGTTAGAGCGATACCAGGTAAGGAGTAAAAAGAATCCTAAGAAGGTTTTTCACAATTCATTTGGAGTTTCAAAGTAGTTTTCATGAACACTAGACTCGACATCGACCAAGCAATAAGGTTTTCCTACAGGCAGTCCTGCTCTGATACCATGACTTGTCAGACCCCGGACCCAGAGATATACATACTGTTATGTGCTTCTAGCCATGGACTCACAAGGGCTTCAGGGTTACCAGCCTCGGCCGCAACAAACAACGGCAGGCAGATCGGATTCATCGGCACGTAGTCCGGATCCCCGGTCTACTACTCCTTGTATCCATGCTAGTCATAACCAATTATGAATACCCAAGCGTCCACGAGTCGGATGAAACTGAAGGAACGGGACCAAAGTTATACATAGCTGCTATGTGTCCAGAAAGTTCAACAACAATCGAGGGTTACTGGGGTTACCTCGCCCCAGGCCGATCAAATCGACAGGCGGGCTCGGACATGGATCATCGGCTCCACAACCCCTCGACTGCGAAAACTATGCAGGCATAGCCAAAACTGTATAACAATTAGCTCGAGACCAACAACCGATCAAAGCAGTACTCTAAACATGAAGCTTTATTAAACAGGTGTTACTATAGTATAGCTTACAAGCAGAGGTCACACGACCCAACATTACATCAGACAACGGAAGGCAAATTATGTTGCTAATCAACAAGAACCAAAAAGGCCTAAGAGGCCGCAACATAAGGCGACGTCCCAGCCCATAGATTCCAGGCTGCTACCTGGGAACCCCGAACTACTCGTCGATGTCCACGTTGAATCACCACCGACGTGAGATCTTCTCCTGAACCAAAATTAAGCAAACCTGAGTACGGGAGGTACTCAACAAGACTTAGTTAACCTATTATATATCTGCTATCTTCAGAAAGGGTTTTATGAAGGCTGATTTGCGTAAAGCAATCTTTGTTTTCCAAATTGAGGAAGAATAGCACGTCTCATGGAGTATTTTGAAAACAGATGAGAAAGCTACTCAACTACTGAGATCATCATCTTTTAATCCACCGAAACATATCAGCACCTCGTGCTTCAAAGATCACCTCCTCCAGTTGTTCCACACTATCTCATGCTACAAGGTAACCCCTCTCGGCATCTCCGAGGAGGCATCCTTCAATCGTTATCAGCAAGTTTTAATCATTCCGTTTAAGTTATCTATGATCACAGAATCCGTCACCAAGTCGTCTTTAACCGGAGACACGGCTTTTCGAAAAGATTTAACCCTGCAGGGGTGTACAACTTTACCCACACGTACCAACCGACTCTTAGTGCCACCGGGTTGGCACTAGTCCGGGAAGTGCCGGCAGAGGGTGGTCGATTCCCGGCCTTTACCTTGTCGAACCATATCCATGAGTCAACCCAAACAGGGCCACCCCGTCAACAGGGAGTTGGCCACCTCCTGACGGCACCTGTTCTGTGAGTCGGGAACAAGATCCGTGTACGTCCATCACTTGTCCCGGTCACGACCTAGTTTTCTCCAAAACATTTTCCGACACACACGCAGATGGAAAGCTCAAACTACGTGGCTCATGGATAAGGTTAAACAAGTTAGTCAGCCGGGCGGGGTTCATCGGCCCACGTGTGGCTGTACGCTTAGTCTTGGCTCGAAGGCGAGAACTCGCTCCTAGGGGCATGAACAGGACAAAACGCCACAACCCATTGTGGCCTCACATCCATGCCGTGATTAGTCAAGTTATCAAAGGTAATTCAAATCATAAACACCTGACATAGTAGATTCACGCGTTGACCAGATTCATCAACCGGATGGATCAGATCACAACTAGGCATGGCTAAGCAAGACTCACAGGGTTTAGTGGAGCGCGCACAAGCAAACCTATAGCTGCTAGGTGAAGTGGATCAGGATATCTAGGTTATGCAGTATATAGGAGAATTCTGTCTACTGACATCAAATAGTTTTGAACCGAATGCAAAGTACGAGATTCAAATCACTTCGAAATCATATATGAGCAGATAAGAGGTTATGCTTGCCTTGGTTATAAGAAAACCATATAAAGTCTTCAGGAATAAGTGCTTGACTTGTCGGTTAAGATCAAGTATTCGTCATGAAGTTGTTGGCCTTCTCTTCGGAGTCGGATTCTATCGAGGGGGAAAAACACCGAAACAAAGAAGAACAATCAACCATGGCATCGATGCAATGCGCAATATGTATGCCTGAGCAAGTTAATGCATTGAAATAAATCCCTAGACATGTTCGTTGGGTTGCTAGGGTTCGTATGGCAATTATGCAATTTTACTGAAATTAGTCCGAAATAGGCCCCGGAGGGGTACTTCGGGTGATTATGAAAGTGAGTACTATTTTAATTTCTCAAATGAGGTTGAACACATCATAAACAGGTTGCAAATGTCATTTTGAGCAATTTGGTATATTACTTTTAATTTTCTAATTTTCTTGAATAAAAACTTATTTTTCCATTTTAAAATGATTTAAACAGCATTAAATAATGTTCAAAAATGAAGGTTGTCAAACATGTATGAAAGTGACATTTTTGGATAGATCTTATTTTTCTGAGCACAACCATATTTTTACTTTATTTTTCTGATCTATAAAACATTAATTATTGATTTTACAAAATTACTCATATTCTGTAATTATTAATCATTTTCTGGAAAAGAGAAAAACAGGGAAATGACGTTGTGCTGACGTCAGCCATGGCCGGAATTCTTCTGCTGACAGACAATCTCGCGATTGGGCGCGAATTGGCAAAACTGGTTGGGGGGTTTTGAAGAGGGGAGCACGGCGAACGTGTGGGCGGCAGCGGGGCAACCAAATGGTTGCGGGCGGCGAGCCGGCGAGGAGTTATACGGTGGCGGGCGGCGGACTATGGTGAGGGGGTGAACCAGAGGGGGAGGGAGGAAACGGAGGGGTCCAGGAGAGGGAGGAGCTCACCACGAGCGTGATGGTGCGGACGGGAAGGCCGGAGGGGGTCGCCATCGACGGCGACGAGCACGACGGCACCCGGCCGGACTCGGGGAAGAACCGGTCGATTCGCATGGCTCCGGTTGTCCCCGCAAACGGGGTTCCTACCGGAGGTGAAGGAGGGCATGGCGGTGTCGTAGGAGGTCACGGCGGGGCGCGGGGTCGCGCTGAACGGCGGCGATTTGACGGCGGCCGTCGGGACAGAGGAGCTAGGGTTCGGTTGTTCCAGGGCAGAGGGAGAGAGGAGGGTTTCGGATGCGGTTTCCACGGAGCGAGCGCGATTCAGACGCCTCCAGGGGTACTCATCCCCTCGCGCGGAGAAGCAGGAGGTGGCAACCGGCCATGGAAACTCGGCCACGCAGCTTCCCTGCTTTCTGTCCAAAGGAAGAAGAAAGGGGGAAAAGAAAAGCAGAATTGCAAAAAACCCTGATGTTTGGAGAAATTACAAAAGAGCCCTTCTGCTGTTTTAAAAGAGAGAGGAATTTGAAAGTTTGGGGACCTAAATGAACTCAAAAAAAATATCCAAAATATGTTTTGGAAACCTTATCAAAAATGCAACCTCACCATATGCCACTTTGGTGAAATTGAAATATTTTTCAGTACAAAATTTTGGAACCCATTTTAAGTAGTATTTGTGGAATTTTTTTCAAACCATTTAAATTCATGGTTTAAATTGGTTCAACATGTTTTAAAATGTTGTTTCATGCATGTATGAGATGAACACAACACCACACACCCTATCGTAGCAAAATTTGGGATGTTACATTTCCCTACCAAGAACACTAGTGGCAAGATAATAAGGAAAGTATCTAATGGCTGTGAGGTGAATGCTCCTTATCTTTCCACGCTGAGCTGCACGGTCATCATCATTTGTCACCCCTCGGTAAAGTTCCAGCAAATCAACAGGTCGACCGTGAATCCTCTTTGTTGTCTCAGACGGAGCAATACCTATGATACTGTAAAATCTTTCCAAAGTCATGGTAAAAGGCTTATCATAAATTCTAAATGCAATATATGGATTGTAGGGGGAGTTATTAAAAAGTAAAGCTCTCAACAAAAGTTTTGGTGAGTATAGCATATTGGTCACTTTCATCATTCATATACTCTGTCAAACCAACCCTACTGACAAGGAGCAAGAAATCATCAAGGATCCCTACATCACTCAAAAAGTTAACACAAGGGAAGATAGATGGATGTGCATCTCCATCATCCCCCTAATAACCAATACTTGGTGAAATAAGATCTACATTATAGGATGGCCTTAATTGAGTAGTTGATCTTGAAGGCCTTGTCACCCTTGGTGCATCTCTCTCAAAAATTTCTCCATAAGTGTGATTATGCATCCTCCTTTTCTGAAATTTTTAACAAGCATCATAAAAATGATTTTAATGTAACTATATGAAAGAGACTATTATAGAGACTTGTAAGATTACTATACATGCATAAAACTAATTTATCTACACATAAAGAAAGCATGCAAGCTCACAAAACTTGTCACCTACGGTACCAAAATACTCAAGAAATACTCCACTAAACAAAATTCTACTTGGATAATCGCAGGAGTCACATACCGGAGAGAAAATGCCCCAAATCTCAGCAGCAAAGATGAGCTGAGCAAGGAGATTGAGAATCGCGAGCAAGAACATCAAGAACACGAGTTTGAGCAATGGTGTTGTGTTTGGTCGGGAGAGAGGATGAAGTGGCAGGAGGAGGTAAGTGGAGGGCCAGGGGGCCCACACAATTCCCTGGCGCGGCATGGGGTGTGCACGTGCCACCATATGGTGTGGTGGCATGGTGGTTCCCCCTGTGTTGCCCCAGGTGCCTCTCTGCCCCATTTCAGCGTAAAAATTTTATATAAATTTTCTTGAATTTTTCGAGAAACTTTATTTTCGGGGAATTTCAAGAATTTGATAAATGATTATAATCCAGGAAAATGATTATGGAACAATGGAAAAAAATTCAAAACCAAATCTACATAAGTTCTAAGACACTCTAATATGCAAATAACTCGCAGAAACATAGGAAAAAGTAATGAAAACAAAATTGGGGATGGTACAAACATGAATAAACAAAAGTAAACATGGTGAAAACATAGTGAAAACACTGTTTTCTTCATTCAGAATCTTTTTGTTAACAAGGTTGATCAAGTCTTGTTACCAAAATAATTTTACATGAATAAAAACTTTGTATATCACTAAATGATTATGTTACCTCAACTTTGATAGACATAGTCCCAATCATGACAATTTCATATTCTTTCTAAGGCATTGGAATAGGACAATAGAATTATCCAATATTGATGGTATCAATGTTTTCAATTGAATTTAGACCATATTTCTTATCAATCTTCTTGGGAAATAAATTGTGTGCCCTTTGTCATTAATATTAAAAGTTACTCTTCCTTGGTTGCAATCAATAACAGCCCATGCAGTGTTAAGAAAAGGTCTCCCAAGAATAGTAGACATATTATCATAATTAGGAATTTCTAACACGACAAAGTCAGTTAATATCAAACAGTTATTAGACACCTAAACAAGAACATTCTCACATATACCAATAGAATAGCAGTAAATTTGTCAGCCATTTGCAAGGATGTATCATTTGGTATCAATTTTTCCAGGAGAAGTCTCTTATAGAGAGAGAAAGGCATAACACTAACTCCTACTCTCAAATCACATAAAATAGTTCTAACATAATTATTTTTAATGGAGCATGGAATAGTTGGTATACCGGGATCTCCAAGCTTCTTTGGAACCTTGCCATTAAAAGAGTAATTAGTAAGCATAGTGGAGATTTCCTCATCAGGAATCTTCCTTTTGTTCAAGACAATATCTTTCATTTATTTTGAATAAAGAGGCAATTTAATAGCATCAGTTAAAGGAATCTGCAAAAACAAAGGGAAGTGAAACGGAAATTTATTGATTCAACACAAAGGGAGACAAAGAATATTTATAAGTCTTAACAGATGAATTGTCAGTTCAACTGCACCTAAAAATAGACTTGCTCGCAATAGTTTATCAGTAGCAACAGTTTTATAGCAGTAGCAGTAGTGAAATAATAGCAGGAATGAAATAAAGACAGCAGCAGTACTTGTAGTAGATAGCGGGATTAAAATATTGTAGGCATAGGGATGGATGAACGGGCGTTGCATGGATAAGATAATTCATATAATAATCAAGACATGGGCGATTGCAGGTAAATAATTATAATGCATCCAAGTACTAAGTGACCATATGTAGGTGTTCCGTATTTAGTCCTACGTTCTCGCAATGAGAAACTTGCACAACATCTATTGTCCTACCATCTCGTTTGCAGCGATGCCTCAAGTGAAACTACTGGTAATTAAGGTGCTCCTTTTAATAAAACACCGGAGCAAAGAATTAACACTCCGTGAACACACGTGATCCTCACGTCACAGGCATCCTCTCCGGTTATCCCAATTTATTTCACTTTGGGGCCTCGGGTTCCGGACAACGATATGTGTATGCATCTTGCACGTAAGATCAAAAACAATAATTATCCTCATGAATCAATAACATGTTCAAATCCGAGATCTGGCACTTGGGCCCTAGTGATAAGCATTAAGCACAACAAGTTGCAACAACGATAGATATCACTAACAATGGATACTAGGCGTCATGCCCTAACAATCTGCCAAATATTACATGAACGATCTCATCCAATCCCTACCATCTCTCTCAGCCTATAGCGGGGACTACTCACACATGGATGGGGGAATCATGGATGGTTGATGGAGAGGTGATGTCGATGACGATGGCGATGACCTCCTCCGAATCCCCGTCCCGGCATGGTGCCAGAACAAGAACTTCTGGTCCCCGAATTAAGTTTTGAGGCAGCTGTGGCGCTCTGTGTTTTTCTCTGGAATATGACGAACTCCGTGATGTTTATTGGTTAAGGGGCTTAAGTAGTCCAAAGGGGCACGAGGGGGTGGTCGGGGCAGCCATACCATGCCACGGCACAACCTAGGGGGGACACGCTCCGCCACGTGGTGTGGGCCCCTCGTGGCCCCTCTTCGTCTCGTATTCTGCCTCCGTGAGTCTTCGGGTAGAATAGGAACTTTGCGATATTTTCCGGGCATTTTCCTGAAAGTTGAACTGAAAACAACGTCAGTCCATGTTAATTGTATTCAGAACTCACAAGTTTAGAGGAAAAATAACACCAAAAGTGTTCGGGAAAGTAGATACGTTTTGGACGTATCAATCAACGGCCGCCTTCTTTTTCCCTCGAAGCCTTAATCGGCTTGATATTCTAGTTATCAATTCAGCCTTATATACTACTAGTACTAAAAAATAACGGCATCTTCAATAGTTGGAAGATAGGTCTTGGTAAACTTTGCCACCTAGATCATATGATGATGTGGCAACAAATAAATGAGGAGAGAGAGGAAAGTTGTATGTCGATTAACCAACACCTCTTGCACAAGCTCCAAGGCGAAATAGAAAGCAATCGCATTTACTCTCTCTACCGAAATAGGCCAAGGTCGCGCTATATTAATGTAGCAACCACTTGAAATAACAGAGCTGAACCAACACACCGGCTGAGGCAGCAGCCCACACACAGAAAGAAAAACAAAAGAAAAAATAAAAGAAATAAAAGGGGACATAAGCAGATCGACTAGACGACGATGACCCGCCACCGCTGCGCCCTCCTACAAAGTACCATCACGCTTCTAGCTACGAATCGATGAGTACCGAGCAACACCTTCAAGAAGGTAGCCACGTTGTTGCCCGGACCAGCAAACTGGTCCTAGGGTTTCCCCGGCACACAGGGGACAACGGACGGAGGGTAGCCACAGCGCCCTTCAGGAAGCAAGGATGCCATTCGGAGGCGGCACCGCACCGGCGTCAGATGAGCCGACAACGATTTCTCCTGAAACCATATCCACAACCCCGGACGATCAGAGCACAGTAGCCCCTCAAGGCTGATCGTTGACACCAACGGACCAGCCGCCCACCAACACGCGCCACCATGGTCACGAAGCCATCATCGTCGTTTCTTCGAGGTCGACACAACGAGATCTGACAAGCGGAGGCGAGGAAAGGGTTACACCGGGAACAACACAACCACGGCCGAGCGGGAGGGTACTGCCTCCAACGCCGAGGACGGTAGTCGACCAGACGCGGCCATAGAGCACACTAGTCCCCGTTCGGTCTGGCCGGTCCCAACGGGCCCATAAAGCCCCCCCCCCCCCCCACACACACACACACAACACACAGGGGCATTACATTCCTAATGGGTTCCGGCCGGGCCTGGAACGGGCTAGTAAAGCTCGCTGTTGCGCTGCAACAGGCCGGCCGCCGTCGTTGTCTGCGTCCCCCTCACCATCACCTCCATCTCCAGAACGTGTCGCGGGTCAACAGGCCAGTCCCAACCAGAATGGGGCCGTGTGCCCAAATCTGGGCCGCCTGGACCCGTCGGCCGCAACACATCCGCGTCCAGCACTGCCGCCCCGCACCTGTAGACTCGTCGTTGTCGCGCCATCTCACGGTCGGAACTGGGCTGCCTCCACGTGAGACGCACCGCCGCCGCCCGAGGGAGCCCCGCCTCCACTCACTCGACTCTGGTAAGGACAATCCTCCACCGCCGGCGCCACCAGGGCAAGGCCCGACATCCTCTCCGGCGGCGGGGCGGCGGCGGCGGGAGGGAGTGCACGGAGGGCGGCTGAGGTAAGAAGGGAGGAGAGTGTGCGCTGCCGCTGCGGGGGGCGACGGACATGCGAGGGAGAGAGGGTAGGGGGCTGTTGCCACCCAATGTGGTGGGCGGCGCGCGGCCGCACCGTCAAGCTCTTTCCAGAAAGATTTGTAACCATATTTACTCTCTCTCTCTCTTCCTATTGGACAATTTAGAAGAAACCATTGGAGTAGTTGTATGATAACTTTTTAGTTGATGACATGGAAAATTCTACCAACAAGACTATATACAAACTATAGGAGATGCGCTAAGTAGTACTCCCACCGTCCCAAAATCTTTTTTTTAAATGGGAGCATAGCCTCAGCCTCTGCATCGTGATGATGCACACAGCTGATGATTTTATATTAAAAAAAAGAGTAGCAATCCACAGAGTTACAACTCACGTCTTCTCCAACATGGATACAAGAAACAACCAAAGAAACAGCAACAAGAGACTAAGACTACACATATTGAAGTCTTCTAGCATGCTGCCAGCCACCCTGGCTATAGATAGCCCGAACGACCGCCATCAAGCGAGAACATCCAGACTCCATAAGTTCCCGCTGCTCCAATGGCAGAAGGTAAGACCACATTTGGATCTAGTATGTGGCACGGTGAACAACCTGCAAAAAATGAACACATTTCGATCTTTTAAACACTACATCATTCCTACAATTCCAAATAGCCCACACAAAAGCACAAGTTCCAATTTGAATGCGGGTTTTAGATTTCTTGTCTATCCCTTGTAGCCAATTACCAAACATATGGTTTACACTACTAGGTTGGGCTACACTAAACGTAAAATGGAGCAGTCTCCAAATATATCTAGCAAAGTGACATGAAATAAACAGATGATCAACCGTCACGCCAAAACCACAGGATTGAGAGGATTTTCATCTGATGTTCGGTAAGACCCCAAACAAAATTATCTACTTCACTAGTAAGATTAATCCTCATAAGAGCACGGACTAAGTGTAGCCAAGCATCCCACCGTTCCCCTGTCAAATTTCTTCTAAACTGAATATTTAGAGGATTATGTGCCAGCACATCTGACACTAACACATTTTTACGAGCGACAATATTAAATAAAGAAGGGTACTAAAATACTTGCATTCCATTTTTTCAAATATAGATATATGTATGTACTAAAATATGTCTAAATACATCAATATTGTCAATATTTAGTACTCCCTCCGATCCATATTAATAGGTGCTGAAGTGGATGTATTTAGACATATTTTATTGCTAGATATATCCACTTCAGCACCTATTAATATGGATCGGAGGGAGTAGTTAAAAAATATTTCAGTACCGAGGCAGTATTAAAGTGGTGGTACACGTAGGCACGGCAAGGCTGAGCTGCACCCGCACGAGCGGGCCAGGGGGCTGCACCCGTGCGAACGCGACGTGCCCACGCTTTGTCGTCCTCTCAGCGGGGCGGGCCACCCTCTGCCTAGACGGCACGCAAGGCCTACACCGAGACCGAGTACTACTAGCTAGCCCGCTGCAGCAGCTACGCCCCCATTTCGTGGTCACCTGTCTACGACCGTGCCCCTCTACACTACACCTGGTCTAGCTAGCCCCGGACAGTAGCGCTCTATTCCCGGTAGCTCCCTACTCCGCCAGTGTGCTACAAGTGGTAGCACTGCACTGCACTGGTCACTATTTTCTGCGTTGATTCTCCCGTACCTTCGCACCTTTGGTCTTTGCTTCCGTCACACGGTCGTGGATCCGAGCGGTAAAGGTGAAAGTTGCAGGCGGCGCAGGTGGCCGCCGTGCGGCGCCGCTAGCCGCTGGTCAGAGCTGCTGCGGCGGTACGGCCGGGATAGTTACACGGCAACGACTGCCTTTCTTCGGGAGACGCGTGTAGGACGGGTGGAGAGTCGTAGGCTGATGTCAAGGTCATCATCCCGTGAGGTCGTATCGCGCGTTTCGTTTACAGGAGCTTTTCCTTGTTCATGATGAGCGCTGGGCTGCGTCCTGTACGTTGTATCCTACGGCGAATCTCCTCCTCATCAAGGCCCGCCACGGCGCCGGTTGCTGTGCAAGGTGGTGCGAGATACTACTGCTCGAGATTACGGTACGGTAGATGCACCAGGAAATTATGATCTGAAACGAAATGTACAGCGTGTACCCACCGGGACGCGTTGATGGAGACCGCCCATTCGTGCACGTACTACCAACGACGAACCACACGGAAACCCACCGGGTGTAGGAGTACAAGATACAACGTTTCGAGGGACCGGAGGAAGAAGGTTTAATTCTTTTAAAAATTCTTCGTCTCCAGCTGACCACCACGGACAGCCACAAGCATATTTTATGGTTTTACATATTCCTATCTATCTATGAATCTACATATAGTTCAGCGTTATTAAGAGTACAAAATCTTGAGATTTTATATTTAAAATCAAATACAAACAAATAACTTAATGCATCGCATAACACAAAGTTTAACACACAAGCCACGGAAATATTTATTTTATTATTTTAGCCATGCTACTTCCACAAAACTCCTTAGGGTTCATTTCATTCATAGTATATAGGAAAAGTATAGGAATAGAAAACTTATATGATTTGTATGGATGGTCATGATGGACATTATGGCCTCGTCATCGTTATCACCAATCATGTCGTCCTCGCTAGAGTTGTCGAAGAACTCCTTGGCCATGAACACATCTACTTCCAAGTAACTAAACTCATCGTCAGACGAATCCATGCCTACAAAATAACCAATCAAAATCCGGCTCCATAAAACACAGAAACACTTTGGGGTCAAAGTGGTTTTCGGGCCATGTAAATCGTACTGGAGTTGGAGCGTACAACCGATGTGTACGTCGGGCGGATGAACGAAAAACGCAGAGTGCTTGGCTCCTTTCGGTGCAAGTTAGGGGCGGTGGCGTGTACTCGATGCACATGACAACATAGTAGGAGGTGCGGTGGGGGAGATCAGAATGGGAGGAGGAGGTAGTAGCAAGGGTTTCCAGCCGATAGAGAGTAAAATGGGATGGGTCCTTGTTGACAGTTCCTACGTGGTGGGGGACTCATCCGGGCGCGTATGGGCCGTCCCAAACCCTACCCACATATGCGATGTGCTTGGGGTTTGCCAGACAGCCCGGACAATAAGGCTCAGTTTGGGAAAATGTTGGGTGACCTTTTTTTGCCTGGGCAGCGCCCGGGATGTCTGCCCGGACGTTTGGGAGAGGTTTCAGGTGGCCGGCTGGAGATTCTCTTAGCGGCCGAATAAACCCCCACCCCGTGCCGGACTCCTCTTCCTCTCTATTTCATTGTTGCATCTTGTTGGAGATATGACCTAGTCACAATAATATTTAGTTATTATTGTATAACCAAGTTCAGAATTAAGTTTATGTCATCATGCTACAACTGCTATAGCACTTGAAAAGTGACCTTTCAAAGGAAAATCTTTGTGGAGGTGTGAAGATCTAAATAAACAAGAGTTCCTAATTTTTTCTCTAAGATTAGTTTATGGTTTGCGCGATGATCACGTTTCCCTGATCATGGACTTAGTTGAAGTCTATCAAAACATAAGAGTTTATTGTTAGAGTAATAATAGTACCGAACCGACCCAAGTATATGATCTTGCTAAAAGAGACTAATGCATATGAAGTTTTCATTGACTATAATTCTTATACTATAATAATATTTAGTGATCCCACAATCAAAAGTTATACATTGGATGTCTTCAACCATCCACCTTAACATGGGATCATAACATTGACATTCGGGTATAACCTAGAGCGTGTAAAGGAACTGAGATCGTTCAAGACTAGTAATTAACTCATCTAACCAACAGAGAGATACATGATCTAGGCTCTCTCGGTATCACCAATGTAAACCAATCGTCTGGCCAGAAACACTGTGATTTATCACAAGGACATCGGAGACATGGATGAGAAAACAGGACGATACCATTATGCGTTTTATGTGTTATGATCAAAGAGTTTGATCAGATCAGATCACATAGTCTCAACTCGTGGTATCGTTGGTATCTTTAAGTTGAGGGAATAACTGCAATAAGTAACTTGTAAGGTTTTATCGATCTTCGTGAACACACAGGAGCCATCATGGCCGTCCATGGCTCAGATGTTCATTATTGTTCGGTAAGTTGCCGAATATGTCTGTGTGTTATCGAGCCTTTAAGGGTCACACGGTTACGCCATGGCAACCTTTAATTCAAGAGAGACTCAGAGCTCACGCTTTTTCTCAAGAGTGTTAGTGAGGTGCAATTTCAAGAGCATCCTACCTCTCACCTTCACCTTTCTTCTCAAGAATCTCTTGAGCCTCTCCCAATTTGGTCATGAGGAGTTCAAAGTGCTTTTTGGTCTCACCTCGCAAGTTAGTTATAAAGAGATCCAAAGAGGCAATTTCATCTTCTACACTAAGACTTGCAAGGTCGTTCTTTACATTTTGAGTCTTAAAGATGGAAGAAGATGATACCTCGGTGGCCTTGGCCATGAAGCACTTTGCGGATTGGTGGGGAAGATTCTCATTGGGGAATTCAAAGACAGATGGATATGATGAAGATGTAATAGCAATAGCGGCCACTTCACTTGTGGTTTCTTGTTCTTCATCATCATCATCACCGGATGCATACTCTTCTTGAGTCACCAACACCATCCTTGAAGTTGGCTTCTTCATGGAGGAGTTCTTCTTGAAGAAGGGCTTCTTGCGAGTGAACTTTGGCTTATCCTTGAGAACAAGTCTCCCTCCTTGAGTTTATCTATTCTTGAAAGGGCAGTCGACAACGAAGTGATACTTTTCTAGACAATTGAAACATGACTTCAATTTTTGGGCCCATTTCTTGGTATAACTTGACTTGGTTTTTTCCTCAACATAGGCCTTGGCCTTGGAAGGGTTCCTCCAAAACTTTTGAGCGGCAAGAGCAATATAATCTTTGAGCACCGGATCACACTCCTTGGACTTTAGAGGAGCCAATTCTCCTTTTGATTCAACCTCTCCTTCATTCTCCACCACCTTGGCCTTCAAAGCAACGGAGGCCCCTTTGTGTGTTCTAATAGCACGATCACGAGAGTCTTGAGTAAAATTTGTTTGAACTTGAAAGGATGTCATCTCTTGCATAACCTCATTTGAAGTCATGAGATGGTAGTTGTGTCTTTCTTGAAGGCTCTTCAAGTCAACGGGCTCAAATGGTATGAGGGCATACACATACTGCCTTTTAATCCAAACATCATCAACATAAGTGACATCAATACCACTAAAGGCGGTAGCAAAGGTCTTGAGTCTTTGGTACATGTCCTCATGTCTTTCACCATCATGCATATAGAACCCTTCGGCCAAATTGTTCAAGGCATCAAACATATTCCTCTTCATTCTTTCATTGCCCTCAAACATGGATACACGTGCATCCCATGTTTATTTGTCGGTGGAGAATTGTTTAATGTGTGGCATGATCTTTTCCCCAACGTCTTGTTGGATCATATGAAAAGCCACGAAGTTGAATTGACAATCGACCACTTCTCTTCTTGTCAAGTTCTTTGGATCAACGGGCTTCTATCCATCTTCAATTATTCTCCATAGCTCAATTGTAACACCCGGGGTTTTTTCCAATCAGAATTTCTTGTTGTTTTTCTTTTGCATCACATGGCATCATGCATCCTATGCATTGCACCTCTGTTTCCTGTTGTTTTCAAACCCATTTAAAACTTTAAACCAATTTTAAAATTCAAACAATGCACCTTGTTTTCAAATCAAATTGTTTCAATAAAAAAATTGTATTGGAATTAACAATTGGCTTGGTTAATAAAATTTCTTTTAAAAACCCCAATTTGAATTTCAAATTCAAATTCAAACAACAAACAAATAATTCAAATTTTGAAAAACAAAAGTTGGTGCACCTGGGCATTTTAAGTGTCAAGTGCAGAGAATTTGAGTTCATAATTTTCTGAGTTTTCAAAACCCCTAAAATTCCTTCTCTCTTCTCTTTTCTCTTACAAAAAAAAAGAAGAAGAAAAATCAATAACACCTGCAGGGGGAGACAGGACAACCGGCCCACCTACCACCCCAGCGTTGCAGCCCACCATCGAGCCCACCCATCTTCCCCTCGAGCCCACCTCCCTCTTTCTTCTTTCTCCGTACAGGCACGAGGAGGACATGTCGCTGTCCACCTCCATGGACCCCTCCACCCACCTGCTCCCTTTCCCCTCCTTTATCTACCCCTCTCCTCCTCCCAAACCCTAACCCTAGCCCTTCTCCCCTCCTTTCTTCCTCCCTGCCGCCACCCCTTCCCTCCTCTACTCCATGTTCACCTCTGAACCTTTCTGAACCCAAACCACCACTGCCATGGCTGCCCGATGGAGGAGATGGTGCGGTTGCGGTGGTCGACGTCGGGATGTGTTTGCACCGGGAATGGAACCCCGGTGCCTCCCTCCTTCTTTTCTCTGAAGAAACCGAGGCCGGAGGGCGACTGCATCGACCACGCTGTCGTCGTCTTCCTCCTCCGTTTGACAGCAGCCGCCATCAGCGCCATCCGCACGCGCGCGTCGCCCCCAAGCCTCCCTCGGTGAGCACCCCTCTGGACCTTCTCCCTTCCTTACCCCTGCTCTGTTTTGCTTTCCATCGAGCAACACGGTCGCGCCGCCCCGCGGTGGTGATCGCCGGTTGTTTCCGTCTGTCGCAGGCGACCAGTAGCGTGCATCTTACGTTCTTCAGTTTCGTCTGAAGAACCTCGCGGTTTTACCCCTTATGTTACTCCGGATCTGTAACCTATCACCAGTCGTAGCATAGCCTAGTGGCAGCGCAACCGATCCGCACTCCTGGAGCCCCGAGTTCGAATCCCACCCGTGGCAAAGCCACCCCTTTTTCCTCCATTTTCTTTTATTCTCGAAAATCCAGAAAGATAGAACTAAATCTTTATTTGTAAAATCAATAAAAAAAATTGAAAAATGCTCCAATTTCAATGATTCAAATTTCTATGGATTCAGAATCTTGTGCTCTTTCTGTTAGTAACAAAGTTGCAACATGTTTCTGTAATAAATTTTGCACTAAATAATTAAATACAGAAATGGCTATTAAAATTTGAAACTTTGGAAATTCATAACTTGAGTTCTGTTCACCCAAATTGAGCAAACTTGGGCTCTAAAATTTTGTCTTAACAAGCTCTACACAGTGGTATTTTATTTGGTCACAATTGAATTAAATTTGAACATGTTTCCTTCTGTTTACTAAAAGGGGCAGAATAAAAATGCTTATGGAAAAATGCATAATAAATTCAATAATGATCCAAAAATTATGTTTAATAGCTCAAACTGTTCATTGAAATATTTTATACATGTTTTAAACCTTTTTAATACAATTTGTTTACTGTTTTTCCTAATTAAAAGTGGTGCAATAATTCAATGCTTTAATTAAACCTTTTAAATTGCAAAATTCATAACTTGGGCAATTCAAATCCAATTCCAACATGTAAAATATGTTTTCCAACCAGAAAAATGCAAGGAATATTAATATGCCGTCCATGCCTTTGTTTGCATCTTCCATATTGCATTTTACTAGGGTTATGCATGTTCACCTAAATAACAAACATGGAATGTGTTGGGGTGCTCAATTAAATTGGTCCCTATTCCATTTAATTTGGTTTAGCTCATCTATTATTTGTTTTCCATGCTAAACAACCTTTAACATTGATGGTTAAATAAACAACTTGAACCAATAATTATTTTGTCCGGACTCCGGTTCCGATTAAATTGTCTAAATTGCATTTTGCGTTGCATCTCGCATGTCATGCATATAAAATAGGATCATGCTGGATCTTTTGCCGTAGTAGTAATTGTTGCATCCGGTGTTTGTTCTAGTTCGTTGCTTCTTCGCGGATAGGACGCTGAGATGATGTGAGCGACGACAAGTTCTGTGGATGTACCTCTACTTGCTGGATTCCAGGCAAGTATACTCACTTGCTACCTATGTTGCCTTTCCTCACTTGTTACCGATTCTTTCCGTTGTCTTTATGCTAGCCTAGTATTTTTGATGCATGTGTCTCGATCCTATCATATGTTTACCTTGCAGCCATGATATAGCCTTCCTTCCACTTCCTATCAACTGTTGCTTGTTTACCTTGTTGGCCCTCGTGTCGTAGTTGCATGCTTAGTGTTGTTTGCGCTCGAGTCTTGTTGTCCTTTTTCATATCACCTGTTTAGTTGATAGTTGGGTTTCAATTTAATCAACAACATGTTAATGTTTGGGGTAATAATAATTTGATGATAAGGCACCGGCAGGAGGCCCGGCGTGGTTTTGGAGCCTGCTAGTGTCGAAACTAGGAAAAGGGTCTTGTACATTGATCCATGATGAGCGCGCTAACCGCATCCGGGAGGTAGTATGGGACCCCCCTCGACTTAGACATGATTTGCAGCTTGTCCGAAGAGCCACACTTAGTTCGGGTGTTCCATTTGCTCATACGCATGAATGGGTTGGCCCCCCATGGTTACTGTTGATGATGATGATGATGATGCATATAGGGCGAGGCCTGTATTACCGGGGTGTTGCGTCCTGCGGGAGTTTTGCACACTTGCGCTGAGTATTCGGCTGCGTGGCTGGGACCTTATAGCTCTGTGGCTCCTAGGACAGGTTGTAGAGACGGTTTGGGTCGTGTCGAGCCAACCTGAGTTTTAGTTGGTGGCTTGAGTGTGTACGGGTACTGTAGCGCACCCTGCAGGGATAAATCTTCTCGAGAAGCCGTGTTGTCCGCGGTTATGTGACGACTTGGTGAAAGTGCTGGCTAACAAGTACTCAGACAACTTACACCTAATGATAATAACTTGACTAGTAATATAGTATTACCTTCAACATAAAAATGAATGTCACCTTAATCAACAGCGTGAGTTTCCTTGGGTTGCTTCCTTAGTAGGGGGTAACCCTGGATGGGTATTGTTTGGTGAGTAGTTATAGTTGGTTTTGTCGCGCTATCTTATCCCTTTCTTTTAGCCGAAAGTTGTAGCGCGTCTCTTTAGTTTGTTAGTGCTGCCCGCTGCCGCTTCTTTGCAATAATCCCTTCCTTCCGTTGTACCCAAAGTATTTGTATCTTGTGATGATTGGTTACGCTGGTATCTTGTGAGTATGGTTTATCCACTTGCCAGTACTTAATAGTACTGACCCCACGAATCCATTTCGTGGCTGCATATTCCACATTGCAGTCAACAGGTTTGAAGTCTGACGACGTTAGCTTGGGAATCCCTCCGGCTTGGCCTGGGCAGGGATTGGACGCCATCGGTTATCTTCAGGACTCTTAGTCCAATTTGTATCTTGTCCGTAGCCGGACACTATGTTGTTTCTTCCGCTGTTATTTGGATCTTTGTATTGTATCAGTTGTATTCCTGACTCGTTTGAGTCGTCTTGTATATATCTTTTCTGTTGTTGTTGTGGAATATTCGTGAACAGTTGTAATGTTATCACAAGTGGCAACCTGGAATCGGTTATTATGTGGATTTTGGCGGAAATGCTGAAATCTGCATAGTGCCCGATCTCGGGGCGTCAAAAATGTTATCAGAGCATGGTTTCCGATTCCCGATGTTGTTTCGATACGAATGGTTATCGAAGCAACGGGTCCGCAAAGTCTGTAGGATAACCTCGCTAACGGTCGTGTTTCTAGAGTGTCAAAAACTATTTCTGCTAAACTATTTTGGAAACATCTCACTAGGATTCTGTTTTTCTTCTCATCTCTATTCTATTTCTCCCCCTATCTTATTTGTTTTGGAGTCTCTCTTCCTCTCAATCTTTCAAAGTTTAGGATCCTACGTGGGTGGACGTTCTCTTACCCTTTAAACCTAATAGGTTCGGTCATCGGAAGATTCCTGGTGGAAGAACATCGTCATCAATCCGAGCAAGTTTCTCTTGTTAGTGGTGTCGAGAAGTCTTGTTGGTGGTGTCGAGGAGATCAACCGCAACACGAAGACTCCGTAGTTGACACCTCTCTTCCCCTTGCCTTGGGTTGATTGCGAAGGCGCAATCCCTTGTTAGTGGTGTCGGCTGTAACACCCGGGGTTTTTTCCAATTAGAATTTCTTGTTGTTTTTCTTTTGCATCACATGGCATCATGCATCCTATGCATTGCACCTCTGTTTCCTGTTGTTTTCAAAACCATTTAAAACTTTAAACCAATTTTAAAATTCAAACAATGCACCTTGTTTTCAAATCAAATTGTTTCAATAAAAAAATTGTATTGGAATTAACAATTGGCTTGGTTAATAAAATTTCTTTTAAAAACCCCAATTTGAATTTCAAATTCAAATTCAAACAACAAACAAATAATTCAAATTTTGAAAAAGAAAAGTTGGTGCACCTGGGCATTTTAAGTGTCAAGTGCAGAGAATTTGAGTTCATAATTTTCTGAGTTTTCAAAACCCCTAAAATTCCTTCTCTCTTCTCTTTTCTCTTACAAAAAAAAAAAGAAAAATCAATAACACCTGCAGGGGGAGGCAGGCTAACCGGCCCACCTACCACCCCAGCGTTGCAGCCCACCATCGAGCCCACCCATCTTCCCCTCGAGCCCACCTCCCTCTTTCTTCTTTCTCCGTACAGGCACGAGGAGGACATGTCGCTGTCCACCTCCATGGACCCCTCCACCCACCTGCTCCCTTTCTCCGTACAGGCACGAGGAGGACATGTCGCTGTCCACCTCCATGGACCCCTCCACCCACCTGCTCCAGGCACGAGGCAGGAGGTGTGGCGTGGGGGAGCATAGTGGGAGGAAGAGGAGGTAGTAGCAAGGGTTTTCGACCAAGAGAGGGTGAAATGGGGTGGGTCCTTCTTGACCGTTCGTATGCGTCGGACTCGCCCCACATATGGGTTGTGTTTGGAGTTAACCCGACAGCCCGGTCAATTAGGTTGAGTTTTGGGGGACGGTCGGGTGATCATTTTTCGCCTAGGCGGTGCCCGGGCTGTCCGCCTGGACATTTGGGGGAGGTTTGGGGTGGCCGGTTGGAGATGCTCTTAGCGACCAAATAAACCCCTTCCCCGACCCCTCATTTGTCTCTTGTGCCTGAATCCCCCCATCTCCATCGAACCGACCGTGCCCGCAACTTTGTTTCGTTGTTGCATCTTTCATCCCTTTTTCCCGCAATTTCGTTGGCCGGCCCGCTGTTGCTGCCGCCGACATTTTTGATGTCTTTCTACCGTGCTGATGTTGCGCGCTGATGCATCTAGGCACTTCATAGCGCACTGCCACAACCGTGAGGCCGAGTGAGCGGATTCCGTCTCTTGCTCTCATTTTTTCCGTCTCCAGCTTGTGATCACCGCCGATCACTACCTCGGTATCCCCGCATCAAGGTGTTCGGTCAGAGTTTTCAGGTACAATTTTCATGTTTTGCACATGTGGATCGTAACATGAAACCTTTTTTTTAAGGTAAAAAACCAATAGTTCTTAGGCTGGTGCCAATGCATCACAGCTTCTCACGGGCTATAGCCCCGCCACGTCACATTTTTTTCCTCACTCTCACGCCACTCTCACAGCACGGTGCCAGTGCATGGGCTATAGCCCACACTATCACATTCCTCTCCCCACTATCGCCCGGCCTATCGCCCCCATTGGCACTGCGTTGCCCCGCTATCGCCCGCCCTCTCGCCCCGCACCCCTCCTATCGCCCCGCCAACGCGGGCGGTAGCGCGCCCTCTCGCCGGGCGAGTCTGCTACCGCCCGGCCCGCTACTCTCGCCCCTCCTCTCGCCCGCTCTCGCCCCGCACCCTCCTATCGCCCCGCCAACGCGGGCGGTAGCGCGCCCTCTCGCCGGGCGAGTCTGCTACCGCCCGGCCCGCTACTCTCGCCCCTCCTCTCGCCCGCTCTCGCCCCGCGCGGGGCGATGAGGGCCGCTATCGCCCCCGCTCTAGCCCGCGTTGGCACCAGCCTTATATTCATGTGTTGCAGTGGACAGCTCCTATCTACTCCCTCCGTCCACTTCTATAAAAGTGGATGAATTGAGTATTTTTATAGATCCTTCAGAACATTAATTTTAATTGTAATTGTTCGTAAGAACTTATACCATTTCAATATGAGACGGATAAAATTGACAAGGTCTGGTCTAGTTGGGATTTGTCTTTGGACGTACTAGTAATTCTTAGACGTCCCATATTCTATTCGCGACACCTTTGCAAATGCCCGCGCATCTTTCGCCGTCAAAAATATCGAACCAAGCTCCAAATTTCCCGATCCACGCGTGTGCGCCGGCCCCGACCGTGCCCCCATCACGGCGACACCACACCTCGATCCGCCCCCCCACGTGCGGCTCCTTGTCTCTCTCCCCGATAGACCATCGTCGTCGTCTCCCCCACGACGGGTCCATAGACCATAGTCCTACGCGCCCTCACCTCTGACCTCTGCCTACTCGACACGTCACACGTGCGAGCTCGCCTAGCATAGCCATGCCGCCACCCGGCGGAGCGTCCGTTCGGACCCCATTAATGGTCCGCGTATGCGTCGCTGATATGGTAGTACCGCTCGTCTCGTGGGCGTGGGCGTGGGCAAGCCTTTTCATCTCTCCGCTTTATACGTGGTGGTACTTGGGCATGGCCCCTGCCCTGATTCCACGATTCCGCCCGTGCGCGCGCCTTGATGCCGTCGACGGACGCCAACGAAAGTTTGCACGGCGTCCGATCGGCGCCGAATGCGGCAAAGCTGCTGCACTGACGACCTTCAAGGCGAAGGAACAAGCCGTTGTACTGGCCAGCGGGCGCGCTGGCTATGAGGTAAATGGCATCAGGAGGGTGATCGCCGGTGGCAGGCGGGCTCACGTGAGTGGGTGAGCGAGGGACGGATGCAGCGGCGATGGATCGCGGGCCGGGGCCACGCCACCGCGCGCACGGACCCTGGCCAGGCAGCCAGCGGCGCCGAGGGCGTCAGAGACGGCAGCGGAAGCCCCATACGGCAGAAGGAAATTATTGTTGCGGGACTGTGGCGGGGCCATCGCACGGGATCGCGCCGCGCAGCGCAGCTCAGAGCAGAGCGTGCACACGGCGCGAGCGGCAGGCACAGCGTACGTATCGCTCTCTCTCGTACGTGTGCTGGGCGTCACCCGGATAAGACCGGTCAGGGGCTCCGCCTGGGGTATGTAGGCACTGACGGACAGACGGCGCGTAGACCGTAGAGTTCCCCACGTACGGAGCATTTCTAGCCGTAACGCGCGGTTGCGTGCGGTGCGAAGCAGGTCATTGTGCGTTTGTACGCGCGCGAGATAATTAGGTCGACAGTGGAGTCGACGTGCTGGTACCCGTAATCTGGTGAGCGCATATAATGATCCCCGTGCACATGATTAGCAACAGTACTTAGTACTATTTTTTTTTTGACAACTCAAATCACTTCATTTATTCATATATTTATTCATATAGCCGGAGCTTCTCTACATGCACAAGCGCACGTAGATGACCAGGGATTACATCAAAATTCAAACTAGAAATTGAAGAAAGGGCTTCTTTAGCCATACAGTGAGCTAATTTATTTGCAGTACGGCTAACCGAAAGAAGCGTGAATCCCTAAAAATTACTGACTAACATCCTCATATCACCAATAATATGCACATTAGTTGTGCGTTCACCCTCCTTTGACTCCCATAACCTTTGGATGTTGGAGCAATCCGTTTCCACCACCAGGTTGTGTACTCCTCTATCCATGGCAACCTGCATCGTATCTCGACAAGCGATCAGTTCCATCGTCTCCGGGTCCGTGATGCCCTCATAACACCGGCCCCTAGCAAACAAGAAATCACCATTGTGATCATGTCCTACAACTCCGATGCTCCCCCTCCTGTTGCACACATCAACAGCAGCATCCGAGTTCAGTTTTGTCCACCCCTCCTCCGACGGCTTCCACTTCACCTCTGCCTGTACAACTCGGGACTCATTCGCCCTAGGTCTCTCTAGCGACCTAACAATGTCGTCAATAATCTGCATCGATTTCTGAAACTGAAACTTCTCCTCTCCATGGGTAAATTTGTTGCGGCTGTGCCATATAGCCCACATAACAGTTATACCAATTTCAGCATCCTTCCGAGGCACCACCTCCGGGACCAACATGTCCTCCATCCACGTAATGGGATGTAACCTCGGCAGTTTAATGGAAAAAGAGCACTCCGCCGCTCTCCAAAAGCATCTAGCATGATCACACACCAACAAGCTATGGTACAGATCTTCTTCTCCATGACCACACATCGGACAAATCGAATCTTTCCGAATATGTCTCCTCTGTAACTCTGAGTAGCATGGCAACATATTTTTCATCGCACGCCACCAGAAAACTCGTATCTTCGGTAGAATATTCAGCTTCCACAGAATTTTCCACTTGTGATCCGAGTTGGACGAGCTGGCGCCCACCTGCATCTCCACGAAACTAGCATGAGCCAACGCTCTGTATGCCGACCTGGCCGAATACAGGCCCGGTCGTTCCCATGCCCACGCTCTCCAAAAGCATCTAGCATGATCACACACCAACAAGCTATGGTACATATCTTCTTCTCCATGACCACACATCGGACAAATCGAATCTTTCCGAATATGTCTCCTCTGTAACTCTGAGTAGCATGGCAACATATTTTTCATCGCACGCCACCAGAAAACTCGTATCTTCGGTAGAATATTCAGCTTCCACAGAATTTTCCACTTGTGATCCGAGTTGGACGAGCTGGCGCCCACCTGCATCTCCACGAAACTAGCATGAGCCAACGCTCTGTATGCCGACCTGACCGAATACTGACCGAATACAGGCCCGATCGTTCCCATGCCCACGCTCTCCAAAAGCATCTAGCATGATCACACACCAACAAGCTATGGTACATATCTTCTTCTCCATGACCACACATCGGACAAATCGAATCTTTCCGAATATGTCTCCTCTGTAACCCTGAGTAGCATGGCAACATATTTTTCATCGCACGCCACCAGAAAACTCGTATCTTCGGTAGAATATTCAGCTTCCACAGAATTTTCCACTTGTGATCCGAGTTGGACGAGCTGGCGCCCACCTGCATCTCCACGAAACTAGCATGAGCCAACGCTCTGTATGCCGACCTGACCGAATACAGGCCCGATCGTTCCCATGCCCACGCTCTCCAAAAGCATCTAGCATGATCACACACCAACAAGCTATGGTACATATCTTCTTCTCCATGAACACACATCGGACAAATCGAATCTTTCCGAACATGTCTCCTCTGTAACTCTGAGTAGCATGGCAACATATTTTTCATCGCACGCCACCAGAAAACTCGTATCTTCGGTAGAATATTCAGCTTCCACAGAATTTTCCACTTGTGATCCGAGTTGGACGAGCTGGCGCCCACCTGCATCTCCACGAAACTAGCATGAGCCAACGCTCTGTATGTCGACCTGACCGAATACAGGCCCGATCGTTCCCATGCCCACGCTCTCCAAAAGCATCTAGCATGATCACACACCAACAAGCTATGGTACAGATCTTCTTCTCCATGACCACACATCGGACAAATCGAATCTTTCCCAATATGTCTCCTCTGTAACTCTGAGTAGCATGGCAACATATTTTTCATCGCACGCCACCAGAAAACTCGTATCTTCGGTAGAATATTCAGCTTCCACGGAATTTTCCACTTGTGATCCGAGTTGGACGAGCTGGCGCCCACCTGCATCTCCACGAAACTAGCATGAGCCAACGCTCTGTATGCCGACCTGACCGAATACAGGCCCGATCGTTCCCATGCCCACGCTCTCCAAAAGCATCTAGCATGATCACACACCAACAAGCTATGGTACAGATCTTCTTCTCCATGACCACACATCGGACAAATCGAATCTTTCCGAATATGTCTCCTCTGTAACTCTGAGTAGCATGGCAACATACTTTTCATCGCACGCCACCAGAAAACTCGTATCTTCGGTAGAATATTAGATAGGAAGTGGGTCGGTCTCAAAATAAATGAGCTTTAGGAAAGAAAAATAGACACGATGTCGCTTTATTTTATCGCATTGGAAAAGACTATCCAAATCCTATGTACCTAACCCTTCTAGGGGATTCTGTGTCAGAAATCGTGAATATTTATTTCATTCCATTAAAAATAAGAAGCCCATTATGTTCATAAAAAGAAAGAGAAGCAGATCTATTCTATACTCGATAAGTGCCAATATGCAATGGGTAACTTGTCCAATTTGGAAAAAACGAAGAATAGATCCCTACCCCTCTTTGTTTATCATTCGAATCAGGTACAGATCTTCTTCTCCATGACTACACATCGGACTAATCGAATCTTTCCCAATATGTCTCCTCTGTAACTCTGAGTAGCATGGCAACATATTTTTCATCGCACGCCACCAGAAAACTCGTATCTTCGGTAGAATATTCAGCTTCCACAGAATTTTCCACTTGTGATCCGAGTTGGACGAGCTGGCGCCCACCTGCATCTCCACGAAACTAGCATGAGCCAACGCTCTGTATGCCGACCTGACCGAATACAGACCCGATCGTTCCCATGCCCACGCTCTCCAAAAGCATCTAGCATGATCACACACCAACAAGCTATGGTACAGATCTTCTTCTCCATGACCACACATCGGACAAATCGAATCTTTCCGAATATGTCTCCTCTGTAACTCTGAGTAGCATGGCAACATATTTTTCATCGCACGCCACCAGAAAACTCGTATCTTCGGTAGAATATTCAGCTTCCACAGAATTTTCTACTTGTGATCCGAGTTGGACGAGCTGGCGCCCACCTGCATCTCCACGAAACTAGCATGAGCCAACGCTCTGTATGCCGACCTGACCGAATACAGGCCCGATCGTTCCCATGCCCACGCCCAAATATCATCATAGCTTCTATTCGTCCTAGGCATGCTTAGTATCGCTGCTGCGTCCGTAGGTAGAAAAACCTTCCGAACCAGCTCCTCCTTCCAATTACCAGTGTCTGGATCAATTAAATCCG
Organism: Alopecurus myosuroides; assembly: GCA_028641055.1. Taxonomy (NCBI): domain Eukaryota; kingdom Viridiplantae; phylum Streptophyta; class Magnoliopsida; order Poales; family Poaceae; genus Alopecurus; species Alopecurus myosuroides. The sequence goes on from CM054061.1 coordinate 100,178,527, forward strand.
CTACCAGTTGAACTGGGTCCTCCGATAGCCTTCCTGTAACTTTCATCGTCACTGTGTCATTGATCCAATTGTCGTGCCATATCTCGGTTGTCTTGCCGTCACCCACCCGGCGGATAAGACCCCTCTTGAGCACTTCTCTCCCTTTCATCACCGCTCTCCAGATGGGTGATGCATTAGAAGGGCAACCTGCGGAGAGAACATCACAATCATGATAATACCTCCCTTTGAGTACCCTGGCGCATAAGCTATCTGGTTTAATCAACAGCCTCCACGCTTGTTTGGCCAGCATCGCATCATTAAAGGTCTCAAGGTCTCGGAACCCTAGTCCTCCATGATTCTTCGATATCGCCATTTTTTCCCAACTCTGCCAGTGCATTCCTTTCCGATCTAGAGATCCAGCCCACCAGTACTGTGACATCACTGCCGTTATCTTTTTACATAGACCTTTTGTGAGTTTAAACAACTCATAGTATAGGTTGGTAACGCTTGGACCACCGATTTCAGAAGGACTACCCTTGCTTCACACGACAATTTCTTCTCACACCACCCCTGCACTTTGGACCTAGCTCTCTCATAAATATGTATAAGCTGTCCTTCGGTCACTCTACCATTAGCAGTAGGTAAGCCTAAATAATTCTTTGATAGGGCCTCCCGGAAAATCTGAGTGGTATTCCTGACCCCCCTCCTCACCGAGGTTCCACAATTGGGGCTAAAGAAAATAGAGCTTTTTTGCTTGTTCGCACACTGTCCGGAGCCAATACTGTAATCATACAGAATATTATTCAGCCGTGCGCACTCCTCATGTCTGCTTTCATAAAGATCAAACAATCATCTGCAAACAATAAATGGGAGACCCATGGTGCTCGAGTGCTCACTCTGATACCCTTGTCAATCCAACCTCCGTCATAATTTTTTAACATCGAAGAGACCCCTTCTCCGCACAATAAGAAGAGGTACGGGGATATAGGGTCTCCATGTCTAATCCCCCTAGAGGGTAGAAAACTTGGAAGCAACTCTCCATTCACCTTGATTTGAAAACTAACCGTGGAAACACATCTCATAACAAGAGAAATCCATCCCTCCTCAAAACCAAGTTGTCACATAATTCCTTGAAGATAAGCCCACTCCACGCGATCATACGCTTTCATCATATCTATTTTAACCACGCACCAGCCTTGTTTACCTCTTTTCCTCCTCATTGAGTGGATGCACTCGTAAGCCGTAATCACATTATCCGTGATCAATCTGCCCGGGACAAAAGCACTCTGATCTTCTGCTATTATCTCATCTAGCATCTCCCTCATCCTATTGGCAAGGATCTTCAAGCAGATTTTATAGATAACATTACAAAGAGAGATAGGTCTATACTGTGTGATATTCTGAGGATTTTTTACCTTGGGTATAAGAACAATTACAGTTTTGTTGATCGCACTAGGCAGCAGCCCTCCGTTCAAAAAACCCAGAACCGTCGTGGTAACATCCTTTCCGATAATACTCCAGTGCCGCTGGTAAAACCCGACGTTAAAACCATCCGCTCCCGGAGCCTTGGAAGGGCCCATCGAAAAGAGAGCTGATTGCACCTCCTCCACCTTAAACTGCCGTCGTCACCTTACTCGGTACATGGTGGAGGACGGCGTGAACATCCGTGAATTCCTGGGCTGTATATAAGTTGGAATAAAACTGCTGCACCTCGGCATGTACCTCCTCCTTTCTTGCGCATAAGGTACCATCCGCCGATTGCAAAACTGAGATTCGGTTTTGGCTTTTGCGCGCAGACGCACGTGCATGAAAAAATTTAGTGTTGCGATCTCCAGCCTTCAACCAATCAACTCGAGACCTCTGTCTCGCCATGATCTCCTCCTTGTTAAGAAGATCCGCTAGTTGTCTAGCTATCTCCCTGTCCCGTCTAGACGGGCCACGGAATAACGAGTTCGATTTCTCCCGCTCGTACTCCACACGTAACTTCTTAACCTTCCTTCTCACGTCACCAAATATCTTCCTTTTCTAGTCTGACAGCTCAGATTGCATGCGCATTAGGGCATCATTAATCCCCAATAAACCTTGAACACCCGATCCTTTTGTCCAGGCATCGATGACTGCCTGCTTGTGTGACTCCTCTTCATTCCATGCATCTTCGTACATGAATGGTTTGGTAGAATTTCCACCCGCCGCATCCTCTAGTCTTCTCACTTTTGCAACCAAAAAGCAGTGATCGGACCGTGGCGTTGGACTGTGCTTCACAAAACTCCCATTATACATCTCCATAAATCCCGGATCGGCAAGGAATCTGTCGAGTCTCACCTTGACATTCGAGTCACCATCCTGCATATTATCCCATGTATAGGGTATACCTTGGAATCCCAAATCGGCGAGTCCACAGAAGTCTACTGCCTCCCGAAAACCTTCCATTTGCCATTCATGACGATCATTCATACCAAAATACTCCGATCCGTTCAAGACTTCATTAAAATCGCCCCCACATAGCCAAGGCATATCACTCTGCGATCGTAACCATTTCAATAACGTCCAGCTTTCAGACCGAGCACTCCTCCTTGCCTTGCCAAAAAAAACTGTGAACCGCCATTCCAAATTATCACTCCCCACATTTTTTACCATGACGTCAATGTGCTGATCCGAGAAAGTGTTGAGTGTAACCTCCACCTCCCTTGACCAAAACAGGGCCAAGCCCCCACTCAATCCAACACTGTTAACAGTAAGGCACCCTTCAAAGCCAAGCTTCGATTTTAGGGCCCTCACTCTGTCCCCATGTATTTTAGTCTCACACAGGAACACAATCGCGGGCGCTTCCAACCTGATTAGGTCGTGTAGTTCTTGAACTGTCGCAGGGTTCCCAAGCCCTCGACAGTTCCAACATATGCAACTCATTGCTCCGGGCGGGGCTGCGCCGCAGCCTCCGCCAAATCACCACCTGTATCCGTGGATTTTGGTTTCTTGGAGCCCCTACTCCCATCGTTTGACCGCACTGACGATGTCTCTTCATTCAGCCTTTTTTGTTCAACGTCTCTTGTTCAAGTATCATCAGTACCTCCTTATCCCGTCCCTTCCTCATGTCTCCCCGATCGCCTCCATCGAGATCGACCCGCCGGTAGACAACATTGTCATTGCCCCTGTTAACATTATTCTTCCTCCCTCCAAAACCCCCACCCCGAGCCTTGAATTCATAGGTGGGCTCCTTGAATTTATGCTGGTTTTTCGCCGGAGAGGTGACCTCCGCACCCCTCTCTACGTCATCCTCTTCTCCAGCATAATTCTTACTCATGAACGTCGTCGCACCATCACCCCCGCTCCAATTATTAACCTTCTGTTGTGTAAACCTGAGAGTTTCGGGGTATGGGGGCCTACCAAATTCATCTCTCCCGGCAGAGATTGGACACATAAGCTCAGCGTGTCCCAATCGCCCGCAAGAAAAGCAGAAATACGGGAGACTCTCGTACTGCACATCAAAGAATTCCTTCGCCTTAGTTTTTGCTGATTCCAGTTGAACCCACCTTAGAAGTGGTTCCTGCACCTTGATCCACACTCGGACGCGCAAACAGTCCCCCCAGGCATATACTTTCCCATCAGCATCTAGTTGGATCACCTCCCCAACCTTACTAGCAATTTGATCCGGCCATGGCGGACATAACAGGTTAAACGGGAGGTTTAACACTCTTGCCCAAACCCTCAGACAATCAAACTGCAATTCCGATGGCCGCGAGCGAATATTAAAGATCTCCAAAACCACACAGTGCTTGCCCACAGACCACGGACCTCCCTCCCAGATTCGATCCCTATCATGTTTGTGTCCGAAGCTTGCCACAAACATGTTGACCCCTGCCGGCCTGAACATCAGCCCCCTCGGGTTGCCCCACGCCCGTCTCAGCGCCTCCGATATGGTGTTAACATGAAACGGTCTTCGGTACAGCACCTTCCCAATCAGGGCACACAGTCCCTCTTCCTCCGCGACAATCTCATCGTCCACTACCAGCGGTTCCTTCTCCTTCTCAGTTAGGTCTAGCTTCCCCATCATCTCTTCCATGGTTTCCCTTCTCCTCTCGCTCCCCGAGTTCTTCGAGCTTGATCCCGCCATGGCGCTTGCGGCCCTCCCCTCCCGTCTCCCAAGATGCGCCAAGGGTGGGCAAGGACGCAAAGGTCCCCCTGTAGTCACCCAGAGCACAGATTGGCGAAGAACCGCGGAGTGGAGAAGCCCCGATGATCCACGATCAACCCTAAGCAAAGCGCCGAGGAAGATGGAGATCGCCCTCGCGCCGCCTTGCTACTCGAACCCTAGAAAAACGGTTCGGAGCAGCCACCAGCCTAACCCTAACCACGCCGCCAGCTCTTCCCCCACCCGCGCCGCCGCAGGAGGAAACCGCCGGGCAAAGCCCGTGCGGCGGACGGTGGCGGCGGATCTCTCGCGCTCGCGCGCGCGAGCGGTCTGGCTCCGCGTGGCGCCGCCGATGGGATCTGGGGCGGCCCGGCCACGGTGCCGCCGGCGCGGAGACCTCGAAGGCCGGTATCCCTCTCGCCTCCCTCTCCCTCAAGCCTGCAATGCCCCTCGAGCGGCTCCGTCGACGGCCTTGAGCGGGGCGATAACGCACGATGGTGGGCGCGGGGCTGGTGGCGGTTGGCGGCGGGGTGTCCGCGTGCTAGGCTCCGGTGGCGGCACGACCTGCTCCTAGGCGGCGGGGTGTCCGCGTGCTAGGCTCCGGTGGCGGCATGACCTGCTCCTAGGCGGCGAGGCTCGTCACTTGAGCTCGGAGGCGGCCTACGCAGGCGGCTCGGCGTCTAGGCGGCGGCGGCGCTTTCGGCTTGGCTCCCGGGCGACGCGGACTCCTCTGTCCTTGGCGGCGGGAGGCGTTGGTGCTAGGGGCTGTCGGCGGCAGGGCTCCCGGTGGCGGCGGATGCGGACCAGGAGATCTTTCCCCTCCCGCAAACGTCCCTGTTGGGAGTCGTTTTGCAGTGTCGGGGCTGCGAGACATCAGAATAAAGGAGGTGGTCCTAGGGTTTCTCATCGCGCGAGGACGAAGATCTGCGTGATGTAGGTCCTCTTTGATCAAGCCGGGGTGTCGACCCGGAAGGCTCCGCCAGCGAACTCCCTTGGGCGATGCCTGAAGATTGCTGGACCAGTGGAATTCGGGCGCAATGCATAGTCATCGAAGGTGAGATTGGAGGAGTAGCAATGGTGTTCGGAGTCTTTGCATCGATGGGGAACTGGCTTGCAGTTACAAGAATCGTGGCAGCGATATGTAAGAGGGGACGATAGCATGCGTGGAGTCCAAAGTTCTACCTTTCAGGGTGAAAACTCAAGGTCTGCCCTTAATTGGTTGTGCGTGACACTGGTCTTGTTGGAGACATTGTTTTGAGAGCGAGGATTATCTTCCGGGTGAAAACCCAAGGTCTGGTCTTAATTGGTTGTGCCTGACATCGTTCTTCTTTGAAGACGTTGTTTTTGAAGAGCTGGACATCAGGTGTTGTTTAGGTGGTGGTTGTGCGGCTGCTACAAGGACTGTAACTGTATAGCGAAACTTTTCTTTTTAGTTCTTCTTTTTATTGTCTTTCGGCTGTGTGTATCCGTAATGGCTATGACTATTGCGTTGTTGCAGAGGCTTGGTGTAATTTGTATTTTCGCAATATTAATATACTTCCCTTTATCAAAAAAAAATCAGAACATGTAAAATATATGTTTGTTCTTTTTTTTCCTGCTGGGATACGGCTGATACTGTTCAACCCGTGGCTTAGCCAGCTCCTTACAAAAAACGTTAGTATACGTCAGGTTCGCTCGACACATCCACGATTAACCGGGATGCGCTGTTAATAACAATAGGGTCAAATATGGCGCCTTGTGGTGGTAGAGCGTAGAGGGCTAGAGGGGGCATCCGAGGTGACGCAAAATCAGAATTGGTATACTGTTCGAAGCGCGCAATATCACGCAGGCAGAAAAACTCGTACTACGACGACGACTCGTCAAGTCAGCAATTGAAGGCGGTCGAATCACATTGAAAACTACTATAGGCGCCGGTCGAATTATTACTGAGCACAGGAGCCACGCTATACATCCATCGGTGGTCAGTGTCAGCAGTGAAAATTTAACTCCAAGGCGGAGGCTCAGGCCGGAAGAAGAAGAAGAAAGAGAGGGAATCAAGCTACACAGAGAGACTAGGTGTATGCACCCACGTCCTGACGCGCCCGGTGCGTGCACCAAACCAACAAGAACAGTGTACCGAACGATTCCATTGAATGTGCGCCTCTTTCCAACGCATGCATCGCGACAGGGTGCGGCACTGTCCCGCCGGGCATGCACACAGCGACCAGAAGGAAAAGAAGCAAAGCAGGATGGCAGTCAAGGGCGAAGGGCTCTCGCGCGTTCCCGATGCAGCGTCCATCCCACCAGCTCCCTCCTGCTGCCGCGGCAGCAGCAGCGCCGTGCCCGTTCCCGAAGACGTCTCGCCAGAAATTCGAAATGAATGCCTGCCCCCACCCCCACCGCCGGCCCGGACCCGAGAAACGAATCGGGCAACAGCCCACGCCGGCCGGTGGAGCGAGGCTGGCTCCTCCCCGGGCCCCACTGCGCCGCACGCACGCGCCCGACCCTATCCGATATTCCGATCCGATCCCCCACACCGGAAGAACCGTGCTGCCTCCCGACCCACGACACCACCCCCACGGCCCAATCGCTTCCCGCCACGTCGCGGCCACCCACGGGAACCTCCGCCTTCTCTTTCCATTGGGCCGCACTGGCATCCTGCACCGTAAACCGTACTACGTGACACAACAGTTCAAACAGAAACCCGTACGTGACGCAACGGGACAGGACAGGCCGGGTTCAGGTCTATTTGCCCGGCCACGCACGGCACCGCGCAGCGCCGCGCCAGGGTCAATGAGTGCGCGGCTACGACTAGCCGGTAGCCGCGCGGGCGGTACGGGCGGACGACGCGACGAGACGAGACGAGCCGCCTGGTAGACGGATGGATGGTGTAGGGCTTGCGTCACGGCGCCAGGAGGCTGCAGGGCCCCGCGCGGCGTCAAATCTCGCGGCGCCAGAGGCCCGGGCTGGGGCGCCGCACGAGCTAAACTAAACTAGACCCGGTCAGCGACACACAGCCTCCCTCAAGCCCCTCCACGCCTACCCACGCTCTGCCCCCAGAAACCTATACCCGCCTGTGATCCCCACTTCACGAGGCGCCATAGACTACCAAGGCTGGGAGCTACAGTGAGTGACCGAGCAAGCAACCTGCCCATCCTCGCGCCTCCGTATAAGAGCCACCCCACTCTCGCCTCGGTTCTTCCACACTTTTCACACTTGCATCAGTGTAGTGCTAGCTAGGGCGGTGCTCTTGAGCGTCAAACCAAACAGCGAAGCGGGAGCAGATCGCTCTTGAGCTGCCGAGTGAGGCGTCACCATGCAGATGCAGCATCTGAGAGGAGATCGCCGTAGCAGCAGCAGCAGCAGCTGCGGCGGTGGAGGTAGCGCCGTGGCGGGAGGGCGAGCGGAGGCGGAGGCGCAGGCGCACTACCGCGGCGTGAGGAAGCGGCCGTGGGGCCGGTACGCGGCGGAGATCCGGGACCCGTGGAAGAAGACGCGGGTCTGGCTCGGCACCTACGACACCCCCGTCGACGCCGCGCTCGCCTACGACCGCGCCGCCCTCGCGCTCCGCGGGCCCAAGGCCAGGACCAACTTCGGCAGCGCCACCGGCCAGCACCCGTTCCCGCACCTGCACCACCACCACCAGCCGGGCCTGCCTCCGCGACCGCCGGCGCCGGGCCTCTTCTTCGGCGGGCGCCACGTCGACGTCGACGTCGCGTACCCGTCCCCCTGGCACTGCGTCTACGTCCCGTCCAGGATGTCGTCCACGGTGCTCGACTTCCTCGCGCAGCCGCTCCCGGTCGCCGCTCCGTCGCTGCCGTCCACGGTGCTCGAGCTCCGCACCGGCCCGACCGCCCCTGCGTTCGACCTCAACGAGCCGCCGCCGTCGCTGCTGTCCGGGTCATGATCCGGGCGCACGACTGAATGTAGAGCTCTAGTGGTTAGAGGATCATGAGCGTACGGGTAGTGGCTAAGTAAGTAGACAAGGTCATTTAGGGAGATCACTGCTCCGTGTGTACATATGCTGCCTGATTAACAAAGTTTGGCCTTCTTCTTCTTCTCTCTCTCGTCTTCGTTGCTGCTTTTCGTGTGATCCTTCGATTTGCTGGTACAGATATCTGCCAGATGTCCTTACCGGTGACTGTCAAATGCCGCAAAACGCGATGGGTTTTGTTACCACTGCGTCAGTGCCAGTGCCAGTGCCAGTGCATACGCAAGCCACAAATTAGCATACAAGGCAGGCCTGTGCATGCTGTGTGGTTCGAGTTATCTTGCTCATTTTTTGTTTGACATCTTGTTGCTTTTCAACGTCACTGGCTATATGCACAAGTTTTGGTGAAGATATGGGAGTACACGGAAATCTTTTTACCTTAAAATGGACAATTTAATCACATTTCATGCACACTCTCATACATACAAAAAGAAGTTAATTGGCTTTCTGAAGGAATTAGCAGCACCGAGTTTTTGAACGAAGAAATAGAACAAATAGCACATCTAGACACTATTCAATCGCTACATTTCCAATAAATCCTGGACTACAATACACTACTCCCTCCGTTCCAAAATAGATGACTTCCATTTTGTCTATATATACATGTATCTAGACAACATGTTCACATACATCATGTTTGGATATCAGTATTTAGCGCGAAAGAATCAGCTTTCCTAGCTCATGTCTATCGTTAAGCACCTGTATCAAAGAAATCTAACGAAGTTGTGGATGAGGCTGGCTAATGGGACGATCATCTTTTGAACCAAAGTAAAAGGCACTTAAATTTCATCAGATTCAGACTTACGGCCAGTGCTGAAACCAATGGCCAAACATCCCACTTAACATAAGAGCCCAACACACTTCCTTTTTTAGGACTCTGTTTTGCAAATGAGGCAACAAAATCTTTAGCAGATCTTACTTCTGCTTGATCCATTTTCTACAGGTCAGAGCGTCATCAAACTAAGGACTAGTGTATTTGACATGAAAAAGGTTTATTCTTTGCATAAACCTTTAAGCAAACAAGTTACATCAGTAACCCACGTTCAGTTAGGACGTACATGCAAATCCCACAACGACAGTGAGCAAATGTACTACTAGCATTATTATATCAATTGTATCTTTACATGGCATATAACCATCCTAGCATTACAATAACTCCTGATCGTATCTTTACATGGCATAAAACCAATCATAGCAGTACAACATATCCTGATGGCCAAAGGAACCTCGGTTCCAGGAGGGCACCACGTAAGATAACATCCAGATGAAACCCTATGGTACAGACTAGATTTCAACCTTGGTGCTCTCGGCGAAGCTTCCGGGGTTGATGGTTATACTCTTGGTGCAATTATCTGTCTTGTAGATGCCAACCAGCCTATCAGCTAGTTCAAACATGTTGTTCCTCAAACTGCAGATAGGGTGACAAGAGAGAGTTATATAAGCGATCGAACATGCAATGATATTTTCACTTCGCTTCCATGCCATCAATATTATTCCAGCTTTGCCTTTATACACTTTGCAGATCAAATTTCGGCATGTTTTGCAGAGGTAAATCTGTATCCATAATAATTATTGTACACACAGTTGGAAAACTTGTGTATATCTCAAATGTTTTCCATAGACTTGCTTGCATAGGTAGGGATTTTAGATCAATTTCCGAGCTTATCTAAAGGGGCTAAGCCGAACAATACCAAGCATTCAAACAGCTCAAAGGATTTCCAGTTTGAATCTAAGATATAGAAGTAAAGAGAAGAAGCAAAATGTGAGGAAAGTGGGCTGAAATGAACATACCTAATAATAATGAACTGGGCATCTTTGGTACGATCTTTCACATAATGTCCGACGATGGATACATTCTTAAAGTCTATAAACAGCAGTTTGATAAGTCTAATGAAATGCCAGATGGTATTAGGTAAAGAGAATGTTTACAAGACTTACCCAACGCTGCATCTATCTCATCCATAACATACAGTGGAGTCGGTTTATAATGATGAAGAGCAAACACGAGAGCCAGGGAGCTAAGCGTCTGTAGAACAACATATGTTTAAATTAGCATATACCAAGCAGAGCAATATGAGAGATATTTAGCGATCCATGTAGACTGCATCCTAAAGAGTCTAAGGGATTTATATATTTCATAGTATAACATCAAAAGCTCTTAATCAAGTTGCACACTTGAATTATGTGCAAAAAGAACGAAGGTTTACTGCATAGAAAACAAGCCTCGGATGCTTATTTCAGATTCTGAAGAGTTGTATCTGACTATAGTCATTTATTTTAATGCACTGTGATATCTTAAAGAGTATGAACAGCCGTTTTCATCAGATGTTTTTATTTTGCCAATAGAAAATCTCAGTGTGCATCTTCAAAGGTTGGTGATTTGAAGGAGGCTAACTCTCGAGCACCTGGAATCAAGATAAATATTCATTTCCTTCTGTTTCTAGCCTCCTAAATGAGGCATGCAACTTTTCTTAAACATGTATATGATTTCATATGAAATGTGTGAATAGACACTTTTCTGATTCTTATGGTGTCCTCAGTTTCTCACATGCAATGAATGGTAAAACCCATTGTTATGTATTAGAAAACTAAAATACAAAGTGGACATAGATTTTATGCTCTTAGGATTATATGCCATGTAGATTAAAAGTAAAATTGTAAAATTCCATGTAGATGGGAAGCTCTGGGATTGACTTTATGAGTACCATCTGTTTGCATAAATAACATTAGCAAATTAGCATTCTGCCACTTCTGTAAATATGGATAAACAAATACCTTCTCGCCACCAGATAGATTAGCAATGTTCTTCCAGCTTTTCTTGGGAGGCCTTACACTGAAAACAACACCTTCTGAAAATGGGTCCAGCGAATCAACAAGTTCGAGCTCCGCATCACCTCCAAGAGTAATCATCTAAAATCGATCCACGATAGATGTGTCAAGGAAAGAATGAATACAGTAATTACATTTTTACCCCACCCCTATAAGCCCATGAAAGCTATGAAAAGGTTGAGTGGTCAACCCATAAAGTTAATATGGGTAAGTACACTGTAATTAAATTAGCTCTACATTATGTGCAGGGTTTGTCCCATGGTGACTAAGTGGTTCGACAATTTGTGAAAGGAGGAGTGTCAAATTACATGCTTGATAGACATATTCTGATAATCATACCTGGTACATTTCTTTCAGTTTCAGAGAAATTATGTTGAACCCTGCCATGAACTCATCTAACCTGCAATAATATATATAGCATGTAAGGAGGTAAATCGACGTCACAATTATTAAAACTGAAAGAAAGTGATACCTCCTCTTCCTCAGGCCATCATATAGCTTTTTAAGATCATCACGCTCCTGAGTGGTAGCATTTAGCTCATCGACACGTTCGCCATATAAACGAGCCTTTGTGCGATACCTGGTTCAACCAAGATAAGTGATGAAGATGTGACGGAAAAAGTTTTGTCAATTGGTTTATGGCATTAACCCATACTCTGCTATTGAATCCAGATTTGGACTCAAATCTTTAATTTGTGCTTCCAACAATGCCACCATCTCCATTGCTCTTTTCAGGTCACACGTTTCATTGAGATGCTCATCACCAAGTGTTTCTTTAAGTTTCTCAGGATCAATAGCATCCTTCTGAAGTCTGTGAGGAAAACACGTACCATTAAGAAAGCACAGAAAACATGCATGAATCAAAAAGTAACTGAAAAATAACATTCGAACATACTGATCCATGTGTTTAGCAAGATTCGCCTGAATGTCAACAAGCCTTTTCTTAAATGCCTTCACCTTCATTTCCCACTCCTTGGCAAGCTTTTTTGTATCTTGCAGTTTGTACTCTGCATCAACCTGTTTTTACCCAAACAGTATATGTTATTATGCTTCCAGAAAAGTTCAGGTCACTAAAAGAAACATCTTGGCAAAGTTAATTAAGATACTAGTAGAATTAATGAAAGAAACCTCGGCGGCTCTCAGTTCATCCACCACTTTCTTAGTGTTATTGTATTCTTCCTTTGTTTTGTCAAGCTCCTCTTTGTGGCTGTCAATCATCTACAAGTACAACGGACTAACATTAACCTTCCAAACACGCAAAAAGCCAGTCAGGGTCCAGATCATAGAGCAACCTAACTAAACTACCTCTTGGTTTTTCTTATAGTCTTCTTGAACGAGAATAGCCTTCTTCTCGATATCTTTGAAGACAGACATTAACTTCTCCTTTTGAGCACCCAGATTCTCTATTTCCTTTTTGGCTTCCTCGACACCCTTGGCTAACTTTTTCATCAACTTTTCGCATGTAGTTATCTTAACTTTGTGGCGGTTGATGTCTGAGCTTGTTTTGTCAAGTTCCTGATATTCAAAGTACAAATTCATAAACTTCAGGGTAAGAGAAACACAATACACATACACACCAGAAAAAGGAAATAAACACACAACGGATGTACTCACAGATTGGATATTTCCAACTTTTGCCTTCTGATCCTTGAGCACCTGTCCCCCAGCATTTTCAATTTTCTCCTGAAGTTCTGAAGCCTGGTGTACATTTAATGAATGAAGTTACGATTATGAAGTAGAAACCGTATTTGGTAACTATAATGCTACTTCCTCCGATCCAAAATAAGTGACGTGTCTAATGAACTAAATATGTATAAATTTTTTTGCAACTTCCGACACTTAATTGGGATCGGAGGGGGCACAACAAATTGATAGAGGTCTGATTGTTAAGGAGTGTTAACATATTTCTGTAAAATTGGATTTACTGCTAACAAAAGCACATTGACCTAGCTTTTGGTTGAAATGAGACTTCAAGGTTTGCATAGGCACTTGCCTTATCTTTGAGCTTGCTGGAACACTTTGCAAGTTTTTTGAGTTCAGCTTGTTCAGCAGATACGATGCCATCCAGCTCTTTCATTCTACCGACCTCATCATCTTTGGGATGTGCTGCAGCTTTCAGTGAATCTAGCCGCTTTTCATTGTAACTGTATTGGGCATTCATACTCTCCACCTATTACAGGAGAAAATAAAAGATAAGGTGGTCTCAATGTAATGTAACAAACTTAAGGACAAGAAGAAGTTTTGTAGTTTAGATACCTCCTTTTTAGCTTTGGCCAGTTCCATCTCAAGACGAGATTTAGCTTCTTCCAGGGACCGGTAGCGTTTTTTAGCATCATTAATACTTTCACGCAATCTCTTGAGTTGATCAACAAGTTTGTTAAGATCATTTTCAGCATTTATAACAGTCTCTTCTGAGACGCTTTCTCGGATGGATGTGCTCATCTTGCCACCTCGTGGTTTACCACCACCACCACTCATGGTCCCAGACTTCTCAAAAAGTGCACCATCAAGGGTAACTACTCGGCGGAATTCACTTTCTGCAGTATATGCAATTCGAGTAGCCTGAAAAAATATACGTGTTTCATGTTAGTGCATTGAACGTAAACAGAAGAAGGGGTGGTTTTGTTTGGTAACAGAATATGATATGTCCCCTAAATAAAGTAGTTTTCCGAATTATGACAATTCCATGAAAATGCTAGAGGAAACCGATTTAGAAACTATTGAGAACCAAATGGATAAGGCACATAATAACTGCAAGCAGCTAAGATAGACAGTTAAACAAAGTAACTTGATGATTCACCTGATCAAGATCATTTGCAACAACAGTATTGCCCAAGGTAGCAAAGAAAGCCAACTTCAGCTTCTCATCTTTAACCTTTACCAGATCGAAGAGTCGTGGAACTCCTTCAGGTGTTTTTACTTTCTCTTTGAGCTTACGAAGATGATGTGATTGCTTTTCCTGTAACGGTTAAACACCAAAGTCAAGCATAAAGCAATAAAACCAACAAGGAAAATGTTTGTATAGAAATAAACATGGCAGCAAAGGAAAATAGACTAGAGCATTACCAGTATCATAAAAGTAGCAATCCCAAGATTTCTTCTGCGTAACAGTTCAACACAAGCTTGGGCTGAATTTGTTGTTTCAACAACAATATAATCAAGCCCACCGCACGCTGTTGATATTGCGACATCATATTTTGCTGCAGGGCACAATAGCTAACAAATTAAGGCATATTTAGCTAAATACATGTTTCCACAAACGTACTGTGTTGTACAGATCCAAAAACCCTTTCAGTGTACTTTCGATTCACAACAATATACAACACATTTTGTCCAAGTAAAAAGCATTCCATTATAAAGCTTGGGTGGGAGGAGTTTGGTCCAGCCCAACTATCTGCTCTAAAAAGGATCTTAGAACTTATGCACAATTTCAGTAGAATTAAGTACAGAATTTATCAAAAGCAAATTTCACTTCTGATAAAGATAATACAATCTTCATTGTGGACGGTACCTAACACTGGGTTTTATATTTCAATAAAAGTACACTACTACAATACATTTGAAAAAAGGTGCAAGTGCAGTAGAAATAAGTCTGATGTCAAATGTGCTCATCTCATTCACGGGTTCTATCAGATACAGTTGGTTCGAGTGGGAAATTGTGGGGGCAGCATCCCCATTAAACCCTGTGACCTGGTTCAAGCCCAAGCCAGTAAGAATTTGTTTCCTGGGCAAAAAATTCAAATGTGTTCCAAGCACCAGATAAAGGTGGTAAAACTCTTCAGCAGCCACAGGTGTGGAAAATCAATGCAGTCCAGAAAGGGTCGGAATAGTTTAGCTTCATGCATTTGAAAGTCATTCTTTTGTGCATAAGGATTAGATCTTACCATCAATTGCGCCAAGATCACCTAGCCTACCATAAATGCCATCTATCTCCTTTGATTCCTTAGCTTGTAAAATTGCCTTCAGAACGGTTCCATGATTCTTCTCATTATCCCTTGTGGATTTAATCTCCACAACTTTCTGTCTAGCTGCTTGTTCAAGGGGAATTAGTGTTTCCTCTTCTTTTAGGCATTCCTGTTACAAATCCCAAGTTAGGATCCAGGAAATCCAGGAACCTCACAAAGTTGAAAGAACTTAATGGTCCCAGGGAGAAGAAATTACTCAAATTGATATGGAAGTGATTTACCTGTTCAACTTTACGAGCTTCAGATGCTTCACTCTGGTGTTTCTCTATTTTTCCTTCGAGCTCCATAATATATGTATCCTTTGTTTTGACTTTTTCCTTGATGATTTCCATCTGGTTCTGGGCATCAGTTAATTCTGCCCGAGCTCCATCATGCTGAAAACGTGCAGTAAAGTTCATGTAATTTTTTTTTTTGCCTAAAGTCTGACTCCTGTAATGTGATTCTGAATACTTCTTGTGCCCCACAAGGTAGGTCCAAGATGTGATGGCAAAACAGTGGCTTAATGGTGAGGATTTCTAGTGCTCTCGATGAAACAAATGTCCAAGACTGGCAGTCAAGTGTCTCGTCATGGGGGAAAGCATAATGAAGAAAATTGACAATGGTAGCATATATTGTTCACTGTATAAATAAGTGAAAGGCAAGGATGAAACCTTCTGTTTCATTAATTCTTTCTCCGCAGAAGCAACATCCAGCCTTCCTTTATGCTCAATAATTTGTTTTTCCCATGGTTCAAGCTCAGCCCTTACTTGTGTTAGTTCAGCACGTAGTCTCTCAGTTTCCTCTGTAATTACAAAAGCAAGGCTATCAAACAGAGCAGTTTGATGAAATTGGGAGAAAAAGGAAAAAGTTGAAGGGAAAAAGTATCAACCTCGAGAGCTTTCTTTAATTCTCTCCAGCACTTTCTCTTCTTGGTTAAATCGTTCTTGCAATTTTGGTATCTCTTCCTCAAGCTGTGGAATGAGATTGGATGATTCTTCAATCTCTTTTGTTGACCCTTCAATTTTTGCAACATCCTGGAACAATATGAAACTTTAAAGACTTTATTGCTTGAACTACACCTGAAATCATGTTAACATACCTTTTCAGATTTTTCCTCCAGCTTCTTGATCTTTTGCTTCAGATGCTTTAAATCTTCCCTGTGCTTTACGTCTTTTCTCTCAAACTCCTTAAATTGATCCTTGCAAGTTTTCATGTTATTCTCAAGGTCCTGCATGCATAAAGAAAGAAATATAATAGTGGAACATTTAATATAGTAAAATAGAGTAAAACTAGCAAAACAGTCGCTGCATATGTAAGAATAATGCAACTTCAAATTCACAGCAACATAGGTTTTAGAAAATGTAATTTATGACCATACCTCTTGCCTTTTGACATGTTTGTTGTAAGCAGACTCCATTTCCTTCAGATCTTTAGTATTCTGTTTAATTTTTCCCCTGGATTATAAAGAAAACAATTAGTTTTAAAATCATAACTGTAAATACAACAGTGGCAGTAAATCACCTTTCAGAGGCAAGGTTCTTCTCAAGGTCTGTAACATTATCTTGGAGCTGGGTAACATGTGAGGTAGCATCATCCGAAGCCATTGAGGTTGCCTTTTCTTGATATTTCAAAAGCAACAGTTCCTTCAGCATGTATGTTTCAGCTTCATTTTTCGCAGTCTACACGAAGATAACTCCATCAATAGTGTTAATCAACAAAAAGAAGAATCAATTTGTGACATCCGATCAGCACCTCTAAACTGTCCCTTTCCTTCTCAGCCAATTTCAGCATCTGAACTGATGCGGTTCTTTTTTCATTGAGCACTTCCAATCTAAAAGTATCGGAACAGGAGAATGATTACATAGCATCAAATGGACATAAAGCACTCATCATGACAACAGAATTGAATTTTTTGTTAAGAAACTCACTGTTTGTTGGCTTCTTCGATTTTCTCAACATATTGGTTTGTCCAATGATGTCTTCTAGATATTCTAGAAAGCCCTCGTCATGCGGACCTTGAGATTTTGGTTTCATCAGGGAGATTTGCTCAACCTCGCCCTGCGCAGTGTCAAGCTCAGAAGTTACGCATATGTAATACTGGCATAACACAGTTGGGAAAGCACCTATGGCTGCCTACCTATTCCATGTAGACTTAAATCAAGAAATATGCAACAGGTGAAATTTCTATGAAGGTAATTACACCTACGAGATATCTTGAAGTATAGGTATAATTCACATGTAGAAGTGCACAGAACCTGTAGGATCAGAAAGCGATTATTATCAAGGTCCACTCCTTTGCCTTTCAACACTTTAGTTACTTCGGTAAAATTGCTTCCACGGTTATTTATGTAATACTTGGAAGTATTGTCACGGAAGGCAACTCTTGTTATGCTAAAGTCGCTGCCTTCAACAACCTTGTAGTTTCCATCATCCTGCATGTGGCCAGGAAAAACAAGCAAGAAAGAATTATGGCACTGCTAAAACAATCAGAAACTATAGGTAGATAGCTTAGGAAATACCATATCGATGATTTCTTGAAAATGGACAGAAACCCCGGCACTGTCTAGGTTCTGGTGGTTGGATGAGTTGTGTATGAGCTCTGAGACTTTGTTTAGGCGCATCTGTGGTTAAGGAAGAATTAATCAGAAACAATATATGTAATGCAAAACAACCAGATAAATATATTGTTCTAAGTTAGTATAACATCTAGTGAATGCAAAATATCATCTTTCATGAGCTTGACATACTTAAGAACTTTAAATTGTTAATCAAAACATCCAAAGGAAACCTTTGCAGGAAATGGCCAACATAAAAAAAAAACAGGAGGACAATACTACATACTACCTCCATTCCGAAAAATAAGGCGTATTTCGCTTCGTTTGACCAAGGCTTTGACCAAGCATTACCCATATTAAATGCGACATATGTGATAGAACTCATAATCATAGTGAAATACTTTTGAATAGGAATACAATGGTATTAATTATATGTCAAAAAAATATATATATATATATAGACTAATTATTGGTCAAAGCAAACAAAATACGCCTTCTTTTGCGGAACGGAGGTAGTAAAGAACAGTCACACCATGTCCAACAATTAAATATATCCCACTTAGCCACCAAAAAGTTAGTACCATCAAAGTACCAATATGCTAGATTATAAAATACCTTGGCAAATAATTGGGTGCTTACTTTGTCTGTTGTACAAGTATCTCACAGGAACGGTACGTTGTTACACTCAACCTTTGAAATCATTGGGTAAATTAGACTGGCATGACATTGCTGGCTTTTAAACATTACATAGGCCAAACAGATGAGATGATACATTGACACGTAATAGGTATGATACTACCTATAGTAAACAAACAAATATTCCAATGAACTAAAAAAAATTACGATATGGAGCAATAATGTCCACCTGCTTTGCACGCTTCCCAAACACAAAGAGCATTGCATCAATGACATTGCTCTTTCCACTGCCATTTGGCCCAACAACAGCTGAGAAGCTCTGCAACCAAGAAAAAAATATTATAATTTGTTTTGTCACTTAACAAGCACCGTTCTCTGTTAGACAAAAAAAAATGCAATAAGAGTTCCTATTGTGCATTAGTCCTATCTGTAGTGTGCAAGTTCTGTATCCCGAAAAGATAAGAGGCTATAACTCTAGTTTACGTTTTGATGGTACATCAGCTCATCAGATTATAACTGACTACCATTGTGGCTGTATGACTTATGATACAAGTGTTCTGAGTCCTGAGAGTATTTCTGTATTTTGAGGATTAAATGATGTTCATGTTATTATTTCAGTCAATTCCACTTGGTATCCTTCCTGTCTTAGTAAATTACAGCTTCTGCGCGAGAATATTCACAATGGCAACAAACACTGAATTTAACTAAAAGACAGTTTTATCAACAGAAAAAAGCATCCAAAGCAAATCATATAGTTTAAGAACCACCTGTGTGTAAGTCATACTCCCTCCGTTCAACAATAGATGACTTCCACATATCTATATATGGATGTATCTAGACATATTTTAGTGTCTAGATACATCCATATATAGATATGTGAAAGTCATCTATTGTTGAACGGAGGGAGTACTTAAGAAGAAAAAATGGGATTCCACTTACAGGACAAGGATCACCAAATACAACTGAAAGTTTGACAGAGTGACACAGTTTGGTGTTTAGCTTCTACGTGATTTAGTTTAGCATCTTTAGAATTTAGGATGGTGCTTCTATAAAATGAAAATTTGAATAGAAATACATAAATGCTCGTTCGGTCATTTGTATGTGCTCAATATATCACAACCGAAACAGGTGTTTATGCCTCATCGTGCAGATTGTGCTTGTGCAACTGAAGAAACATTGAACAAAAAACGTACTGACAAGTGTGTTAGTGCCACCCTAAGGTGAACCACCAGGCGCAAGTAGTTGGCTACAAATATGCCAGTTCATATAATCCGTGATCGAAACCAAATGAGCCGGAACAGAACTCAGAAGCTGAAGGGATAACAAATAGTGCAAGTAATTTAAAATTTTGTAGGCATGGACGCATGGGGAGACCAGATATGCAAATCTCGATCGAAACCATACAAAACGCCTCTTGAGACGTCAAAACCTAAGTAAAGCTGTTATCCAATTGGAATTTCTAGGGCTTAAGGATTTACAGATCAGGTGAAAAATGTAACTCTAGCACGCATAATTATGCTACTAGGGCCTCGAATCAGCTGCCAAAACAAGCGGAAAGTCTGAGAGCGAAAGAGGGGAAACACCGTGCGCGCGACCCCGGGCCGCCCTAACCCCCTTCCCGTGGGTCGAGAAGACGAGCACGTCAAAGTAGAAACTAGCTAGGGCTCGCGCCTGTGGGAGAGAGAAAGAGACCTTGTGGAAGGGACCGATGCGCTGCTCCCCGGCGTAGGACTTGAAGTTGCGGAGAACCATCTCCTGTATGAACAGCCGCGGCTTCGCCGGCCTACCCGGCGACCTAGCCGGCGAAGGCGACTGCGGCGTCGAGGTCTCCATGGGAGAGCGGCACGGTGATGTCCCGGTATTTCAAAATGCAGCCGCGGGACAGAGGAGCGCGAGCGCGGCCGCAGCGATATCACCCTACCCAGCCGACGGTAACCAACTGGCGCGAGATCTACTCCGCCGCCGCCGCCCCTCTCCCTGGGCGAGACCGTAGGCTAGGTATACCTGGCGACGCGGCCAGGAGTGAGTCGGCGGTGGGAGATTTGGGGAAAGTGGAAGTGGCTGCGAGGGGAGTGTGGATTTGGGAATTTTGGGGAGATTTGGGAGGGAAAACTGAAAGGTTGGGGAGGGTTTCCGCCTTCTCGAGCGAGGATGTCAGACCAAAAATCTTCGGAGATGGGTTGGACAGTTGAGCTGCATTGCTGAGTGTGGGCCTGGAGTTGCGCTCCTGCGTTTGTTTTGGGCCATATGACTTTAGTTAGTTTCCCTAAAAAACGACTTCACTTCATCACTTGCATATCCCTTAAAAAAAAGTTTCTCGAAAGCGTTGTTTGGCGCGAGGCGTGGATTTTTCAGGCGCGAGCACGCGGTGACAGCAACTGCAGAAGCGCTAAAAACAAATATTGGACGCTAGAAAATTTTCATTTAGCAGACGCGCAATACAAGCGCGCCGCAAACAGACGTTTTTTACAGAAATTTAAAAAAACTACTCCTCGTCGTCGTCGGCGGTGGCGGCGAACTCGTCGGTGACCTCCACATCGTCGTCGGAGGTGCACGATATCTCGTCGGAGATAGTCGTCCACCTCGGATCGTCAGAGGCCCAGCGGTCGCAGCGTGGTCGGCCTGGCGGGGCTCATGCAGCGCCTTCAGCCGCGCCTCCCGGGCGGCCTCTAACTCGAGGTGGCGCTCGAGGCGGCGCTCCGCCCACTCTGCCGCTTTGGTATGCCAAAGCTCTTCGTCGGCGCTCGACTCCTCCGGATTGTCCCGGTAGTACTCGCGGACGGCGCGGTCTTCAGTGTCGTCGACGAGGCCCTGAAATGCGCGGTGGCGGAGGTGGCGGCGGGCGGCGGCGGTGACGATCTGCGGCGTCGCACCCATAGTTGTCAGAATCATGATTCTACCATGCGATTCTACGACTTTACGACCCAACTTGGCTAAAACGATTCAACGATTCTACTAGGTAGAATCTAAGATTTTACGATTCTGAAAGTTGTGCTTCTACTATTTGCGACCCCACCATAAAGGTTCCGATCCGATTCAGAATCACGATTCTGACAACTTTGCTGGCCTCCGCTTCCGATAGGGTGTGGCAATCGCTGAAGTTCATCAGCGACCGCGGGCGGTTGAGGCGCCAGGCCGCCGCTAAGGAGTAACTTCAGAAGGTGGAGCAGCTGAGATGGCAGGGCGCACTACCGGTTCAGAAGCACGTGGAACCTGCACAACACAATCAAATCACTTTGCCCAACGAAGAAGTGAGGTTTTCAATCCCGCCGGTTTTGCTGAACACAAAGAGGTTAAACGTATGATGTGGAAAACAGTAGGAACAGTATGAGAGCAGTATGAAAGTAGTAGGTGTTTATCAGTATGAGGAAAAAGAACCGAGGTCACAATTCACTAGTGGTGTCTCTCCGTGAAAGATAAATAACATGTGTGGTCAACAAACTAGTCAATTGACGGAAATGAAGACTGCACCGTAGTGCATATGCAAGACATCAAGATTACTATGTGATTCATGCGGGCATTACAACAAGATATGTATACCGTTATCCAACTTCATCTATGACTAATAATCCACCTACGAATATCATCCGAACAAACATTAGGTATTAAGTTGTAAGCAACATATAATCGCAGTAAGCAAAGTGTGTAATGTAAACAATAACATCATTCTTAGACAAAGCATTGTTGTTTTCTCCCTAATGGAAACAACACATCCTCCATTTGTCACGTTTCTGTCACTCGAGCACAGATGCAAAGGAGGCACGAACCCACTATCGAGCATAAATACTTTTTCTTGGAGTTACTAGCATCTACTTGGCTAGAGCATCTACTAATAACGAAGAGAATGCAAGATCATAAATAATATAAGCATGAAGATAACATGATAGATTGGTAATCAAAACACATAGCATTCAATATTCATCAGATCCCAGCAAACACAACATGTAGCATTACATAAAGATGATCTTGGTCATGTTAGGCAGCTCACAAAATCTAAATATGAGGCACAAAGTGGAGAGAACAATCATCTAGCTACTGCTATGGACCCGTAGCCCAGGGATGAACTACTCACGCATCACTTTGGAGGAGGGCATGCTGGTGTAGACCCCTCCGGTGATGATTTCCCCCCTCCGGCATGGTGCCGAGGAGAGCTCCAGAACCCTCTCGATCTCGGGATGACGGTGATGGCGGCCTCGGGTGTTTCTCGGGTAAAAGTGATATAATTCTAGGGTTTTTGCCTCGGGGGGAATAAATAGGCGAAAGGGAAGAGGTGGTGGAGGCCTGGGGGGCCACACCACCCCCGGGCGCGGCCAAGGGGGGCTCGCCGCCCTATGGTGTGCCCCCCTGAGGCCCCCCGCTGGGTCTGTTTGGGACTCCGTGGAACCTCTGGGATTTCTAAGACTTCCGGGTTTCGAATTTTCTAATTCCGAGAATATTTTCAAAACAACTTTTTTGAAATTAAAAACAGCAGAAAATAGTGAACTGGCTCTGTGGCATCTTATCAATGGGTTAGTCCGGAGAATCGATATAAATGACATAAAGTGTATACAAACATGTGGGAAATAACATGAATTCAACATGGAACATCAGAAATTAGGGATACGTTTATACCGTATCAACATCCCCAATCTTAGTTCCTACTCGTCCTCGAGTAGGTAAACGAGGAAAACAAATAATTTCCGAGGTGACATGCTACTAACATAAACTTGATCATCAAAATGTAATGTAAAAGCATATGTAAGCTGAGATCATAGAACTTAAAACATAAGCATCATAAATAGAACTTTAATAATAAAGCGTAGCAATCATCTTGCATCATGAGAAGTAACTCAAATAAAATATCATGGATAACAATGCAAAGAAAGATATACGTTTGTTTCAAGTATAGAGAAAACCTGGCAAAATGGTATTTTGCTGGGCCTTAAGAGTGGGACAAAACATAAATGTCAGGACACCTTCAAAGTTCACGAGAAAGACTAGAACAAATAATTAGAGAACTAGCAATAACACATCATGAATCAATTAATAATGTTTCTGGGACAAATGCACATAAAACTCAGAATGGCAAAAATGCTCTCTCAACTGTGCATAAAGTTAGAAGGTGGAGACTCAACATAAAAGTAAAAGAAAGGCCCTTCGCAGAGGAAATCATGGATCACTCATGTGCTACAGCTTTTATTTTATCAAACAAAGGTATTAAAGGTTTGACACTCCTCCCATCCATCTTTCATAAACGATGGCTAACCGAATCCTCGGGCCAACAATCATATACCATGGAGGAGTGTATATATTTTTAGAGAGGTGTATGCTAGTGTCAACGAATGATAGGCAGAAAATACAGTACGTCACAAGCCAACTAGACTTCACAAGAGCGGCTCCCATGTGAGGGACGCATCTGCGTAGAAGGTCATCCCTCTTTCTCTTTTGTTTACATAATTATGCTTTGATTGATAAATCAGGGGCAAAAAATAGTGAAGAGAATTTGTTTGTACTATTTTGTGGCTAGGCACCCCGCTGTCAGCTCTTCTATTAATTTGATAAGCGGATGAAGCCACTAGTCCAGGGTGTGAAAGTCCAATCAACAAGTGAGATCAAGATTCTCAATTTACGTCCTCATGAGCAAAAACAAGAACACAAAACATGAGTAATTTTGAAGGTTTTAAAGATAGCACATGAGCAATTTACTTGGAGTGGTACTTAAATACCACATGTAGCTAGGTATGGTGGACACAATGGGAAAACTTTGGTTTTAGGGGGGTGGATGCACGAGTAGAGCTCATACTTAGTACAGATGGAGGCTAGCAAAAGACTAGGAGCGACAAATCAAGAGAGCATAAGAGCTATAATCATGCATAGCGACATAAACATCATTAATCAAAACATAAGTCGCACCACAAGTTCTAACACTAAATGATCATAGAGGCTATTAGTGACTGGTTCATAGTTATAAACATGGTGTGAGCATGTGCCAAGTCAACCAAATAAAACATTCAAAAGAGAATACCACAAATTTATGCTTCAATATGACAAGAACAACTCATGATTCTTTCAACGGCACATTAAACACTCTCAACTATTTGAGTTTAATCATGCTACTCAATAACCACAAGGATTTAAAACTAAAATAACATCTATCATGACATGAAAGAGTTCTAGCCAGAGTCTATACAAGCTTCTAATTGCACCGTTAAAAAATCTACTTCAAGCAGCAGTTTCTTTTCCCAACAAGCACCATACAAAATATGTTTTAACAAAAATGCTCTACATGCTACAACAAGCAAACATGAGAGTACTCACATAACAATATTAAAACTAACAACTCTGAATAAGAGATGCAATGAAAACAAGAGTTGGACAGGAATTTATGCAGTAACTAGAAGAAAAACTAAGAATACTAGCATAGCAGGTATTCAAATGAAAAGGCAGAGTGTGTCTCTCTCCCAAACAAGGATGATAGGTCCAATTATATTATTGCAGTAAGGAAAACAAAAAAAAACCAAATAAAACAAAATAAAAACAAACAGACGCTCCAAGAAAACTTCATATGATGTGACCAAATAAAATATATCCTCACGAGGAGTGACCTGATAGATAGTTGATGAAAAAGGGGATGTCTTGGGCATCCCCAAGCTTAGATGCTTGAGTCTTCTAAAAATATGCTTGGATTAACCACAGGAGCATCCCCAAGGTTTGACCTTGCACTCTTCTTGATCAAATATATCACCTCTTCTCTTGAACCTTGAAAACTTCCTTCACACCATACTCATACAGTAATTCACATTAGAAGGGTTAGTGCAACAAATAAAAATCCATGGGTTCTGTATGGCACAAATGTTATTGATACTTTTAAACATTAGCTACAGCCTCTGATGTTTCGTGAAGCAAAGAAATCCACTTGACATCGCAAAAGAACCAATGCAAGAAAAATGGCAGAATCTATCAAAACCAGAACAGTCTGTAAAGACGAATTTTTTTGAGGCACTTAAGTTGCTCAAATCGAAAAACCCAGAGAACAAAAAAGTTGCTAAATTAAACCAGTAATAAGAACAAACAATTTCAGGTCATTCTGATTTTTCTGTGAATTATACAATTTTTTACTGTGGACAGGAGAAATCTGTTTTCTGCGCAGAAATCCGAAAACCAACTCCAACTCTCGTCAGAAACTTTACTTGGCACTACTAAAACATGAAAATAAAGATACAAATGAGTTACTATGGAAGTATATAACCCCTTGACTCAAAGAAAACATATAAAAACAAAGCAAAAATAAAAACATGGGTTATCTTCCAAGAAGTGTTTTTCTTTAACGCCTTTTAACTAGGCCCGGAAAAATGGAATCAAGTATTTTCGAGTGAAGAAGCATCCAAATTGTAACTTGTTCGAATAACAGAATCAAAAGGCAACTTCGTTCTCTTTCTACGAAAGCGTTCCAAACCTTTCTTGAGTGAGAACAAAAATTTAATATTCCCCTCTTTCATATCAATAACAGAACCAACAGTTCTAAGAAAAGATCTTCCCAAAAAAATTGGACAAGAAGTATTGCATTCAATATTCAGTATGATGAAATCAACAGGGACACGATTATTATTAACCATGATAAGAAAATAATCAACTCTCCCAAAAGGTTTCTTTCTGATAGTATCAATAAGACGAATATCCAAATAACAAGGTTCCAATTGTGGTAAATCAAGAATACCATAAAGTTTCTTGGACATAACAGAGATACTAGAACCAAGATCACATAGAGCATTACAATCAAAATCAGTTACTTTAATTTTAATAATAGGTTTCCAACCATCATCTAGCTTCCTAGGTATAGAGGCTTCACATCTTAATTCATTCTCTCTAATTTTCATGAGAGCATTTGTAGTATGTTTTGTGAAAGCCATATTCATAGCACTAGCATTAGGACAACCAGCAAGCTTTTGTAAGAACTTAATCACTTCAGTTATGTTGCAATCATCAAAGTTAATATGATTTTTAGCAAAGGTAATGGGACTATTATCTCCCATGTTTCTAAAAAAAATAGCACTTTCATCAGGAGCATTTTTAGCAGTTTCAGGCAATTTTGCATTTTTAATAGCATAAGTGGGAGTGTTTCCAACACCAGTTACTTTACTATTGATAGTATAAGGTTTTTTAACATGAGAGACTTCAGTTTTACTAGTGGTGGTAATGGTGCAAACATTAGCTATATTATTCTTTCTAGCTATTTCATCTTCCTTTTCCCATCTAGCATGCAATTCAGCTGACATTTTAACATCGCCATTAATTCGAATTAGGATGGCGTTCGCATTAACAAAAGATTCTCGTCTATGGTTTCAGTTTTAGCACTCATTCTATTAAACAAAGAAGATTGTGCTTCAGACATGGATGAAATAGAAGTTTCAGCATGAGCAGTTTTAGTTTGCAAACCAGATATTTTTGTATTTAAACTCTCAAGTTGATAACTAATATTCTTAAGCATGATAGATTGTTCTTCCATGGTCTTAGTAAACAATTTATTTTGCTCATATTGCTTTTGCATAAAGTTTTTAGTGGCTCTTTCAACTTCTGAAATTATTTCATTAGTCATTCCAGTTCTATCATGATTACCACTATTAAGAGGATTTGGCCTATAATTGTTGCTACCAAAATTATTTCTATAAGAATTATCGTTGAAATTATTATTTTTAATGAAGTTCACATCAACATGCTCTTCTTGAGCAACCAAAGAGGCTAAGGGAACATTGTCTGGATCAATAGGAGCATGACCATTAACGAGCATAGACATAATAGCATCAAGTCTATCACTCAAAGAGGAGGCTTCTTCAACAGAATTTACCTTCTTACCAGTTGTAGCTCTCTTAGTGTGCCACTCAGAATAATTTACCATCATATTATCAAAAAGCTTTGTTGTTGCCCCCAAGGTCATGGACGTAAAGATTCCTCCAGCAGCTGAATTCAGAAGGTTTCTTGAAGAAAAATTCAGTCCTGCATAAAAGGTTTGGATGATCATCCAAGTATTTAGTCCATGAGTAGGACAATTCTTCACTAAAGATTTCATTCTTTTCCAAGCTTTAGCAACATGCTCATTATCAAGTTGCTTAAAATTCATAATGCTACTTCTTAAAGAAATAATCTTAGCATGAGGATACCATTTTCCAATGAAAGCATCTTTACACTTAGTCCAAGAATCAATACTATTTCTAGGCAAATATAGCAACCATTCTTTAGCTCTTCCTCTCAAAGAGAAAGGAAACAATTTCAGTTTAATAATATCTGCATCTACATCTTTTATATTTTTTGCATCTCACATAATTCAACAAAATTATTAAGATGGGCGGCAACATCATCAGTACTAACACCAGAAAATTGCTCTCTCATAACAAGATTTAACAAAACAAGCCTAATCTCATAAAAATCAGCACTAGGAGCAGGTGGAGCAATAGGTGTGCTAACAAAATCATTGTTGTTGGTGCTAGTAAAGTCACACAACTTAGTTTTCTCAAGAGTAGTCATTTTAACAAGAGTAAAACAGGAATAAAACTACAGCTAGAATAACAACTAATTTTTTTATGTTTTTGATAAAGAGAAGCAAACAAGACAAAATAAAATAAAACAAGCAAAACTAAAACAAATTAAAGAAATTGGAAGTGAGAGACTCACCTTGCAGAAATTCTCTTCCTCCCCGGCAACGGCGCCAGAAAAGTGCTTGATGCGTGTGAACACACGTTCGTTGGGAGACCCCAAGAGGAAGGTATGAATAGTGCAGCAGCAAGTTTTCACTCAGAAAGAACCCAAGGTTTAATCGACCAGTAGGAGTAAGAAGTAACTTCAGAAGGTGAAGCAGCTGAGATGGCAGGGCGCACTACCGGTTCAGAAGCAACGTAGAACCTGCACAACACAATCAAATCACTTTGCCCAACGAAGCAGTGAGGTTTTCAATCCCACCGGTTTTGCTGAACACAAAGAGGTTAAACGTATGGTGTGAAAAAAAGTAGGAACAATATGATAGCAGTATGAAAGTAGTAGGTGTTTATCAGTATGAGGAAAAAGAACCGAGGTCACAATTCACTAGTG
Source organism: Alopecurus myosuroides (assembly GCA_028641055.1). Taxonomy (NCBI): domain Eukaryota; kingdom Viridiplantae; phylum Streptophyta; class Magnoliopsida; order Poales; family Poaceae; genus Alopecurus; species Alopecurus myosuroides. The sequence goes on from CM054061.1 coordinate 100,206,631, forward strand.
GTGTCTCTCCGTGAAAGATAAATAACATGTGTGGTCAACAAATTACAACTAGGCAATTGACAGGAATGAAGGCTGCACCGTAGTGCATATGCAAGACATAAAGATTACTATGTGATTCATGCGGGCATTACAACAAGATACGTAGACCGTTATCCAACTTCATCTATGACTAATAATCCACCCTCCGAATATCATCCGAACAAACTTTGGGTTTAAGTTGCAAGCAACAGATAATCGCAGTAAGCAAAGTGTGTAATGTAAACAATAACATCATCCTTAGACAAAGCATTGTTGTTTTCTCCATAATGGAAACAGCGCATCCTCCATCCGTCACGTTTCTGTCACTCGAGCACAAATGCAAAGGAGGCATGAACCCACTATCGAGCATAAATACTTTTTCTTGGAGTTACTAGCATCTACTTGGCTAGAGCATCTACTAATAACGGAGAGAATGCAAGATCATAAATAATATAAGCATGAAGATAACATGATAGATTGGTAATCAAAACACATAGCATTCAGTATTCATCAGATCCCAGCAAACACAACATGTAGCATTACATAAAGATGATCTTGATCATGTTAGGCAGCTCACAAGATCTAAATATGAGGCACAAAGTGGAGAGAACAATCATCTAGCTATTGCTATGGACCCGTAGTCCAGGGATGAACTACTCACGCATCACTTCGGAGGAGGGCATTGTGGTGTAGACCCCTCCGGTGATGATTTCCCCCTCCGGCAGGGTGTCGGGGAGAGCTCCAGAACCCTCCCGATCTCGGGATGACGGTGACGACGACCTTGGGTGTTTCTCGGGTAAAAGTGATATATTTCTAGGGTTTTTTCCTCGGGGGGAATAAATAGGCGAAAGGGAAGATGCGGTGGAGGCCTGGGGGCCCCACACCACCCCCGGAACGGCCAAGGGGGGGCGCGCCACCCTATGGTGTGGCCCCCTGAGGTCCCCCTCCGAGTCTCTTCGGGACTCCATGGAACCTCCGGGATTTCTAACACTTCCGGGGTTCGAATTATTCAACTCCGAGAATATTTCCAGAACAACTTTTCTGAAACTAAAAACAGCAGAAAACAGGGAACTGGTTCTGACATGTGCATCGCAAACATGTGGGAAATAACATGAAAACAACATGGAACATCAGAAATTATGGATACGTTTATGACGTATCAGCGGCGCGGCGATGCATGGAGACGAGAGGGTGCGGGAGAGGAGAAAACGCGAGAGACGAAAGGGAGAGGAGTGGAGAAGACGTGGACAACGCGACATTTTATACCGCGTGCTCGCAGCCACGCGGCACAACTCCCACGCGAACGCCCGCGCGTGCGAAATTGCCGCTTTTTCGCGCGCCCGCGCGGGATCGCGCCGCGCTCAAAACCGCTGTTTGGCTCGCGGTGTGGAGTTTTCGGGCGCGAACGCGGTGTGACAGCAAATGCAGAAGCGCTAAAAAAAATTGGGCGCTAGGAACTTTTTCATTTAGCGGGCGCGCCAAACTAGTGCGGTAAGTCAGTATGTGCGTATTTGCGAATAGAGGAAAAGACGTAGTAAGTAGGCTTGCTTTATCGTAGGGATAGGTAGCTTGACATCTGCAGGCATGTGATGTTTGGAGATAGAATCGAGTCCTTGTGAATGGGCAAAGCCAGGTGCTCTTATTTTACAACGGTAGGGTTAAAACTAAAACGGAAATATATAAAAACTATGACTAAACGGCCGCCGCCGTTCAGTCGGAGAAGGCGCCACCGTCGGAGTCCGAGGTCGAGACGTCGGAGGCCCTCCAGATGTGGTCCCACCGGGAGTCGTCGGACGGCCGGTCCTCGCCTGGCGCTTCGAGCTCCGCATGGCGGCATCGTGCCTGGCGCGCTTCTCCTCCCGTCCGGCACTGCTCGTAGAAGTTCCGCTCGGCTGCGACGTCTTTCGGGAAGCGCTCGCGCTAAAGCGCCATGGCCCGCTCGTCTTGCTCCGCGATGGCGAGACGGCGCTGAGTGCGGCGGTTGTCCTCCTGCGTGACGACGCGCGGTGGCGGCGCTAGGTCTTCCGCTTGCTGCCGCGTCCAGACGTCGTGGAAGTTCATCCCGGCGCGCGGCCGACCGAGACTCCACGCCGCCGCGTCCCACGCGCGGGCGACCTCGTGTGCGGTCTCAAACGTGCCGATGCCGATGCGCGACTTGCCGCTCCTTATCTCGGCGTAGTAGGTCCCGTTGGGCCGCACCCGGACGCCGCGATATCCGCTCTGGTTCCGGCGGCGGCGATATTGCGGCGGCGGCGGCGCGTGGAAGAGAGAGGAAGAGGAAAGGAGCAGGCGCTGGCCCGTGGAAGAGAGAATGAGAGGAGAGGAGTAGGCGTGCAAGTTGCGCGAGGCGATGCGCATCATTTTGTACCGCGCGCTCGTGGCCACGTGCCACAATTCCCGCGTGTGACTACTTTTCCCGCGCTGGCCCGCGCGCGGGAAATCGGTCTTTTTCGCGCGCCCGGACGGGATGACGTGGCTGCTGGAGATGCTCTTACATAAATTACCTACAAAATCACCTTATCATGTTTAGGTAATTTATACCTGCAAAAAAAAAAACATTTTGGTAACGTCTAACAGATCACCTTTCCCTAAAAAACTGCAAAATTATCATGATACACATAAACTAGCAGCCCCGCGCCCCCGCCCGTTAATAATAAGTGGCCACAGACTATCATAGACGATCCAAGGAACGCTTCCGAAAACAGAACAGATCAACCAACTAATTAGCACGTAGTTTATGCGTAGTCCATATCCAAACACACAGCTTGATGACACGATACCCGAACCATTTAATTGCAGATTGTGGTCAAAGCTCCGTTAAACAAGACGATCGAGACACTAAAATGCATTTCTCTCTCTCACTCTCTCCCTCTATCGCTGTCACTAGAGATGGCACTATATGTTAAGCAGATCACGCCAGCCTCATGTCACCAAAACTAATCAGCTTAGCTGCAGGACAATGCAGCAATCCAGCTCAAGGAAGGAGTGTGTCCCCAGTAACCACCACTTATGTTCTCGATTAAGCTCCTTCATCCAGGCCAAGCGCCAGCGTGCTTAGCTTAAAATAACTCGTCTGAGGGCGTCGCGCACGTACACAACGACTGATAAGCAACTGGCGCAATGAAGAGTGACCTGTTGAATAATGCAATGCTGCTTAAACAATAATGCAGTGCAGTTGTTTAGACAAATGTCTGCGCTTGTCGTTATGTGTTGGGTGGGTCAGGAGAACGCGGCACTAGCCCATTGGGTAGGGCTGCAGTTGGTGTAGAATATATAAGCAATTTAGCATATGATTTAATTCGAAATAACATGAAGTAAATCATGACAGTAGCAATTATACTAAGCATGCAAATATCGAAATCTAGTGCAGTAGTAAAACTGATCCAATCTACAGCAAGAAGTAGACAAAAGAATTGCAGTTCTATCACATAAAGATGAAAGAGAGATACTTACGATGCAGCGGCAGCGGCACCTCCGTTGTTTTTGTCCATGTCGTCAATGAAGAGGTTGCCGAGCTCGGGGAAGAAATCATAGTTGGAGAAGTAGTCGCCGTCAGCAGGCGCGCGAGTGCGCTCCCCAAAAACTGATCGCCCATCTCCTGTACAGGATCACAAGAGGCGAGGTTCCGGAGGCCTGTTGTCCCTTCTTGCGGTGCACGCCGGAAGGAGGGATGTAGAAGACTTGATTGGCGACGCAGTGCTTTGAAACGGTGCGAAACCATATGACGAAGTGGCGGCTAGGGTTTACGTATGCGCGTATTTATACTGCGGCCTGGGAAAGACGTGGACGTGACTCCACGTTTAAGTCGGTTCGGTTCCACGATCCAAAAGGAAGCGGAAACAGTTTAGAAATTAACGCGTCCGTTAATTACCAAATTAATGACTCATTAAAATTTTCTCAGCCGACAAAATAAACGCTCTCGGCTCGGCTCATTCCCGCAACCCAAGACGCGTCGTGACGAGGCGAGGCAGACGGCGGAGGAGGAGCGCGTGTGTGGTACACCTCTCCTCTTGCCTTGCCAGCTCATACATGAGCTAGAATGGCTCACCTTATAAGGTGGTTCTATTCTCTCCAAACTAGCAATGTGGGACTAAACTCTAGTCCCACTTCCCACTTGTATTATTCATGAATGGGCCATGACAATTTTAGAATTTGATTGGGCTTAGTTGGGCTAGGCGTGTCAAGCCCATATAAATTCCAACAATCCTCCACAAAGTGTCATTAGCACATCTCATAATCTCAGTTCCAAAATATTGTTTTATATACCGGTGTTTAGTGGAGACTGTATGCTACACTAGTTCACAACTTGAATAGTGGACTACGCCTTGAACTACAAGTTTTCTGTGATACCAGTTTCACACAACGTCTGAACCGATACTAGGCTGCCGCAAGGCTTCCCTGCGGGTGGAGCGTTTGCGTCATACTCCGAAGGCCTTTCATGAGTTTATTAGAGAGCACCCGGTTCTCATAGACTGTGACGTTTAACAATCAAACTCATGTAGGTGAGTTCCTCAGGAGATGTTCTGCAGGATACATCTCTTTTTATATAAATAAGCCACTTGGAACACATTAAGACAAATGTCATCCTACCATACAGATCAGGAGAGTATTGCATCTTCATGGAGTGAGATAAAATATAAGGATACTCTCCTCTCAGCCGACCAACAACTTGTCTCCCACATCTAATTCACGGGACCTCCAATCACATAGAGTGGGTTACCACTGTGGACAACTCATAACGTGGGTCTCAAGCCCATCTCCCTCGATGCATTATCTATCACATTCCGTGATAAACCCTTTGTGAAGAGATCTGCCAAGTTCATAGATGTTTGGATATAATCCAACGCAATAACTCTGGAGTTCTTCAATTTCCTCACATATTTCAATCTCCTCTTCATATGTCTTGATGATTTCACATTATCTTTAGAACTGTTCACTTTGATGATCACAGTTTGATTATCACAGTTCATTAGGATTGCGGGTATTGGTTTTTCAACCACAGGCAAGTCCATCAAGATCTCACGAAGCCACTCTGCTTCAACAGTGGATGTGTCTAATGTTGCGAGTTCTGCTTCCATAGTTGACCTCGTCAAGATGGTCTGCTTGCAAGACTTTCAGGAAACAATGCCACCACCAAGTGTAAAAACATAACCACTAGTGGCCTTAAGCTCATCATCGTCAGATATCCAATTAGAATCACTATATCCTTCCAGAACCCTCGGGTTTCCGGTATAGTGAATTCCATAGCTCGCAGTGCCTTTTAAATAGCGCATAACTCTCTCAAGCGTACGCCAATGATCATCTCTCGGATTGAAAACAAACCGACTCAATTTGTTCACAGCAAAGGAGATGTCAGGCCTCGTGGCACTCGCCAAATACATATGTGAGCCTATAATCTGAGAATATCTCAGTTGATCTCTAGTAATCCGTTGATTCTTTCGAAGCAACACACTAGCATCATATGGAGTTGAAGAAGGCTTGCAGTCACTATAGCCAAACCGCCAAAGCGACTCAAAACCTTTTCCACACAGTGAGATTGAAGCAGTGTGATCCCACCATTATCATCTCTGAGCAGCTTGATATTCAAGATAACATCAGCTACTCCTAAATCCTTCATCTCAAAACAGCGAGATAAGAAATCCATAACTGTTAAATCAAGATTGGTTCCAAAGATCAATATGTCGTCGACATATAAACATAGAATAACTCCCTCGCCCCCACCATGGCGATAGTACACACACTTGTCAGCTTCGTTTACAACAAAGCTTTCAGCAGTAAAAGTCCTTTTAAACTTCTCATGCCATTACTTAGGTGCTTGCTTGAGGCCGTATAATGGTTTCAATAACTTGCACACATTGCCTTCCTGGCCGGGTACTACAAAACCATCCGGTTGCTCCATATAAATTTCCTCGTCCAACTCTCTATTAAGGAAGGCCGTCTTAACGTCCATTTGGTGAACGAGAAGACCGTGCGAGGCAGCCAGTGAAAGTAGCACACGAATAGCGGTCAATCTAGCCACATGTGAGTAAGTATCAAAGAAGTCTTCACCTTCTTTCTGGGTATAACCCTTGGCCACAAGCCTTGCCTTGTACTTTTAAATTGTACCATCAGGCCTAAGCTTTTTCTTGAACACCCACTTACATCCTACAGGTTTACACCCATAGGGACGATTAGTGATTTCACAGGTTCCGTTAGCCAATATGGAATCCATCTCGCAACGCACAACCTCCTTCCAGTGGTCAGCATCAAGAGACGCGTAACGTTCTGAAATAGCCCTGGGTGTGTCATCCACGGGGTACACAATGAAATCATTACCAAAGGACTGTGCACTCCTCTGTCTCTTGCTCCTTACAGGAACTTCATTTTCATCTTCCCCGGGATTCTCAACGTGTTCTATCGGAATGGTGGGTTCAGGAATCTCAGCTAATTCCTGACTAGATGAATCATGTTTCTCCTGATTTAATGAGCTATGCATATCCTTCATAGGAAATATGTTCTCAAGAAAGTCGCATCATTCGACTCAATAATCGTACCAACATGCATGTCGGATACCTCAGATTTTATTATCAAAAATTTATAACCAATGCTATTAAAAGCGTAGCCCAGAAAAACACAATCAACGGTTTTTGGTCCAAGCTTGCGCTTCTTGGGAATTGATATATTGACTTTCGCCAAACAGCCCCAAGTACGTAGGTAGGAGAGTTTCAACCTTTTTCTTTCCCATTCCTCGAATGGAGTAATGGTTTTATTCTTTGTGGGAACTCGGTTTAGGACATGACACACCGTCATTAGCGCCTCCCCCACCATGCCTTGGAGAGACCCGAAGTATCTAACATGGCGTTAACCAAATCAGACAACGTCCGGTTCTTTCTTTCAGCCACCCCATTTGACTGAGGTGAGTAGAGAGACTTTCTCTCGTGAATAATACCGTGTTCAGCACAAAAAGAATTAAACTCGTTGGAAAAATACGCTCCACCACGATCAGACCTAAGCCGTTTAATTTTACGATCAAGTTGGTTCTCAGCTTCGGCCTTATAGTTCTTGAAATAAGTTAAAGCTTCATATTTTGATTTCAGAAGATACACATAACAATATCTAGTGGAGTCATCAGTAAGTGTCATGAAATATTTCTTTCCATCTTTTGTCAACACGCCATTCATCTCACAATGATCAGAATGTATAAGTTGTAGTGGTGCCAAGTCTCTCGCCTCCGCAGTCTTATGAGATTTGAGAGGTTGCTTAACTTGAACACACACTTGACATTTGGAACCTTTAATAGTACTGAATTTAGGAATTAAACTCATATTTTCTAATCGCGCCATGCAACCAAAATTAATATGACAAAGTCGTGAATGACAAACATCACAATAATTATCGTGGAAAACATTATTAATAACTTTGGTGCAAATATTTGACAAGCATAAGCGAAACAAGCCTCCGCACTCATAGCCTTTACCAATAAATTATCCATACTTGGAAATTACAACTTTATTAGACTCGAAAACTAACTTAAAACCATCTCGACATAAACGTGAGCCGCTGATGAGATTTTTATTGATGGAAGGCACATGATGAACGTTCTTCAGTCGCACGACCTTCCCTGAAGTAAACTTCAGATCGACCGTACCAACACCACAAACAGTAGCATGTGACCCGTTTACCATCAGCACAGGGGAAGTCCCTGTGACATGATAAGAAGAGAACATGGAAGCATCACCACAAACATGTACATTGGCACTTATGTCAACTAACCATTCAAGTGAATGACAAACTGAAAGATTAGTAGGAACTATACTGTACCCAGAATCCTTCATCTTAGTGTCAGCCATGACAACATTAGCGGTCTTGACGCTGTTCTCCTGCTGCTGCTGCTCATATCATTTAGGGCATTTTGGATCCCAATGAGTCAGTTCACCACAAACGTGACATGACCCGTTCCTCTTCTTGAAGTTGGTAGAGTGCGACGGCTTAAACTTGCCATCGGGTTTGCCTTTACCCTCAGTTTTCTTCTTGTTATATTTAGGCTTGTTGGGCGGGTAGTGTTTCTTCTGTACCACATGGACAGCAGAACCTATCTCAGCAACCCGAGCACGTGTATCCTTTGCTCTTGCCTTCTCTTTCACATCAAGAGATCCGTTGAGGTCCGAAACGGAAAACTCATGTCCCTTGTGTTTCAGAGAAGTAGCAAAGGTGCTCCATGAAGATGGAAACTTGGCAATAATGCCTCCGGCCAAAAATTTGTCCGGTAACATACACTTAAAGTGCTCAACTTCTTTAGCGAGTGACTGTATCTCATGAGTCTGTTGAACAACAGAGCGCTCATCAGTCATCCTGTAGTCATAGAATTGCTCCATGACATACAGCTCGCTGCCAGCATCCGAGGCCCCAAATTTGGCCTCGAGTGCAGCCCACATATCCTTGTCGTTATCAAACGACATATACGGATCCACAATGGAATCATCAATAATACCGAGGAGGGCACGTTTAAACATACTGTCCATATTTTCAAAAGCCTCCAGCTGTGCTGGATTGAGACCACCCTAAGGCTTTCCCTTGGTGGCCGCATAGCAGCGCAAGGTTTGAAACCATAGCACTGCTCTCGTGTGCCACCTCTTATAGTCCACACCCTTGAAAGGGTTTGGCCTTGTCGCCGCAATAATAGACAATGCAGCTGCAACAAATTGCCTATAATAAGGTTTTTGGATTGTTGAATATATAAGCAATTTAGCATATGATTTATTCCGAAATAACATGAAGTAAATCATGACAGTAGCAATTATACTAAGCATGCAAATATCGAAATCTAGTGAAGTAGTGAAACCGATCCAATCTACATCAAGAAGTAGACAAAAGAACTGTAGTTGTATCTCGTACAGATGAGAGAGAGATATGTAATCCTTCATCTCAGTGTCAGCCATGACAACATTAGCGGTCTTGCCGCCGTTCTCCTGATGCTGCAACTCATAACGTTTAGGGAATCTTGGAGCCCAATGAGTCAGTTCATCGCAAACATGACATGATCCCTTCCTATTCTTGAAGTTGGTAGAGTGCGACGGCTTAAACTTGCCATCGGGTTTGCCTTTACCCTCGGTTTTCTTCTTGTTATATTTAGGCTTGTTGGGCGGGTAGTGTTTCTTCTGTACCACATGGGCAGCAGAACCTACCTCAGCAACCCGAGCACGTGTATCCTTTGCTCTCGCCTTCTCTTCCACATCAAGAGATCCGATGAGGTCCAAAACGGAAAATCCTGTCTCTTGTGTTTCAGAGAAGTATAGCTTGGCAATCATGCCTCCGGCCACAAATTTGTCCGGTAAGATACACTTAAAGTGCTCAAGTTCTTTAGCGAGCGACTGTATCTCATGAGCCTGTTGAACAACAGAGTGCTCATCAGTCATTCTGTAGTCATAGAATTGCTCCATGACATACAACTCGTTGCTAGCATCCGAGGCCCCAAATTTGGCCTCAAGTGCAGCCCACATATCCTTGCCGTTATCAAACGACATATACGGATTCACAATGGAATCATCAATAATACCGAGGAGGGCAAGCCTCCAGCTGTGCTGGACTGAGACCGCCCTTAGTCTTGCCCTTGGTGACCGCATAGCAGCGCAATGTTTGAAGCCATAGCACTGCTCTCGTGCACCACCTCTTATAGTCCACACCCTTGAAAGGGTTTGGCCTTGTCGCCGCAATAATAGACGGTGCAGGTGCAACAAATTGCCTATGATCAGGTTTTTGGATTGTTGAATATATAAGCAATTTAGCATATGATTTACTGAATAACATGAAGTAAATCATGACAGTAGCAATTATACTAAGCATGCAAATATCGAAATCTAGTGCAGTAGTGAAAAAAAATCCAATCTACAACAAGAAGTAGACAAAAGAATTGTAGTTGTATCTCATACAGATGAGAGAGAGATACGCACGATGCAGCGGCAACGACACCGCCGTTGTTGTTGTCCATGTTGTCGGCCATGTCGTCGATGAAGAGGTTGACGAGGTCGGGGAAGAAATCATCGTTGGGGAAGTAGTCGCGCGAGTGCGCTCCCAAAAAACCTGATAGCCTCTCTCCCGTACAGGACCAGAAGAGGCGGGGTTCCGGAGGCCTGCTGTCCCTTCTCGCGGTGCACACCGGAAGGAGGGATGGAGAAGGCTTGATTGGCGGCGCAGTGCTTTGGAACAATGCAGAACCATATGACGAGTGGCGGCTAGGGTTTACCGTATGTGCATATTTATACTGCGGGTTGGAAGAGACGTGAGCGTGACTCCACGTCCGAGTCGGTTTGGTTCCACGATCCAAAAGGAAGCGGACACAGTTTAATAATTAACGCGTCCGTTGATTACCAAATTAATGACTCATTAAGTTTTTCCCAACCGACAAAATAAACGCTCTCGGCTCGGCTCATTCCCGCAACCCGCGGCGCGTCGTGAAGAGGTGAGGCATGGCGAGGCGGGCGGTGGAGGAGGAGCACGCGTGTGGCACACCTCCCCTCTTGCCTTGCCAACTCATACATGAGTTAGAATGACTCACCTTATAAGGTGGTTTTATTCTCTCCAAACTAGCAATGTGGGACTAAACTCTAGTCCCGCTCTCCACTTGTATTATTCATGAATGTACCATATAAATTCCAACAGTTGGCACGCTTGGCGACCCGAGTTCGACCCCCCGCCGGGGGCAGAATATTGGGAATTCTCACAAGGGTGGATCTTTCTATGAAAAAATGCCACCAAGAGTTAGTCCTGGTAGGTCTTGTGTTTTTTTTTGTTCGGTGAGTCAGACCTGGTCATAGGTCGGGCCAAAATATACATTGGGCTGAAAATCTAGGCCTGACCTGATCGCCAGGCTAAAATATCAGGCCCAATAGCCCAAACAGAGGAAAAGTGAGGCCATCGGGCCTCGCGACGGGTATCTAGGCCCGAGCCTAGTGGCTTGGCCCGGCCTGGCCCAGGATCTTTCGGCTGTCCGGGCTGAGCTGCTCATGGCCATGTCACGCCGGGAGCGCTCAACTCTAACATAGTCGCTAAAATGGTAGCCTCCAAAATCTTTTAAATCATTCGGAGTCAATATGCAGACTTAGAACTCCTTTGGTTCATATGATTTACCTAAGATTAAATTTGTATGAAAATTTTCCTTTGAAAGCCCTTTGATTCGTAAAATAATATTCAATACAAAATAATATCATAAAAATTTATAGTGTAAACTTCATAGAAAGATAAAATGAGATCTAAACTCATAAAAAAATTCTTCAATGCAATCAAAGAGAATTCCTCCTTCTATAAGATTCAACTAGAAATGTCATCTTAATCCTATAGGTTTCGTTCCTACACTTTTGCTATCTTATAAATAAAAAAAATCTCTAACTAGAGTTGGAAAAACTTAACTTGCATAAAGGAATTTGGCGGGCAGCCCCACTAGTCATTGACTACTTCTTTACTTCGCAACTCCCCACCTGCCTTAGTTGTACATGCAAGTGAGTTGAAATTTACTTTCTGCCACCCATTTTTGTGGATGGGGTCACCTTGCATTGCTAAGACTCCATGCACATGATATCCCCCTCGGTGCATAAGCCCCTAAACATAGGGTAGCCACAGCTAGAGAAGATGAAAGAGATGCCATTCGAGTTGTAATCAGACAAGAATTAGATCAAATAACAATTATCATATAGATCCTAGTTTAAAAACAGAATTGGGCAGACCCGGGGGTGCATTATTTTAGTCCAATAAGTACAAGCGCAAGTAGATCAACAAACCATACAATAAATAGTAATTGATAAAACGGGTTCAAAGTATTGTGTGAAAAATAATCGTACGCGATATAACATATAAGTATAACATTACCATATGAACAAATAAGTCCATATAGGTGCAATAGCACAAATACATGGGATATCCACACATGATTTAATTTCCACATAGCTTAACAAAGTTATACTAGTTTTCTTGTAAAAAATCAAACCTATTTGATTCAAAACCATTGTATAATCATATTCAATTTTATTATGATCCATATCCACCTATTATTTGACATAACATATCTCATGTATTATGTCTGGGTGTCAGTTCAGAATTAGAGATTGTTACGAACCTGATTCCTTCAAATCGGATATAGATTCTTCAAAAAGTTTTTGAAAGCAGATTTAGAATGGGAATCATCCTACCCACTTTCATACCTAGATGAAATTGAGCATTCCGACAAAGATCGTGGCTAATATCAAGGGTTGGGATTAGAGTTAGAGTCTATGGACTTCCGTAAAGAGGTTAATTGCGTCTTAGCTTTCATAGGTCTCATAGGGGAGGGCATGTGGAGGTTGATCATTTTCTAGTCGGAAAGCTGACATTACAACCCCAATAGACCGTGGCATATTGGTAGCGTCGTCTGTTGAAGGATGGAAGGGATTTCTATAGAAGGATGGTAAAAGAGACATGACTAGTAAATAAGAAAGAACATGCCATAGTGAGAAGTAGGCGTATGAGTACATGCTAAACAACGATCAGAACGTATTTTCTTGGAACAATCACAAGGAGAGAGGGTCACGACGTGAATATATAAACTCGAAATAGTGTTGAAGTACAAATTACAAATAGTTGAAGTGAGATGAGCACGCTATATATTGTTTTTTCGGTTTTCCAAGCCGGCGAAAACAAAGTGTGAAAGGACATTATGTTGGACATGATAATAGTTACAGATTAACCGGTGCTTCTCAAGATTTTATCTTTGTGAGCATCATGAGGCCCATATCTCCCATAAGAGACCATGATGGTGGTTCGCAACATGGATTCCCACCCGACGAAGTAGAAAACCTTTCCGAAATCTAGTTTGACGACGATCTAAGGGGAGCGCAACATAGCCAATTCCACAAAACCTGACATAGTTTAACATTCTCATGGAAAACACCGTGCTGCCTAATACTTTTTTTAGTGGATTTTCGGCATCAACATTTTACCATCTGACATTCACTCTAGACATCTTTTTGTAGGACTGAAGTATTGGTTTTCTAGGGATGGAAATACTAGTTTTCGAATACTATGGGTTTAGAAACACTTGGCTGCCAAACCGAGCCAGAATATTGGATCTGTCAAGGAAAGAAGACATGACATTCTCATCTTCTTCTTTTTTGTTGTTGTTGTTGTTGTTGTTGTTGTTGTTGTTGTTGTTGTTGTTGTTGTTGTTGTTGTTGTTGTTGTTGTTGTTGTTGTTGACAGGAGGAACATAGCATTCCCATCTTAGCGGAACTTGGCAAAGGAATCCAATTTTCTAGATCGTTTCCACCTGGTGATGCCGGCCACTCTCTAGTTGAGCAGTTGACGCGAGCAAAAAAAAAAAAAAAAAAAGCAAAGCCACACGTAGTTCCGGACCTCTGTTCCGTTATAAACCGCCCATGGCTGAACCACGTCCAGTTGTGCAATCCCTCGCTTCCATTCCTTCTAGCTCACCGAGCAACACACAACACAACCCATGGCTTCTCCCCAGGATCAAGAGGCGGCCGTGTCGACCCAGCCATCGTCCCGGGAGACCAGCAGCAGCCCGCCGCGGGCTCGGGCGCCGCGGCGGCCGGACATGGGCACCGGGTGCGCGTCCCTGTGCTTCCACCTGCCTCGCCGCTCGAAGAAGAAGCAAACCCCGCTCGCGAAACTGAATTCTAGCAAGAGCGTGGACGAGCAGGCCGCCGTGGTGGACGTATCGGCGTCCCCGCGCGTCACCTTCCTGGCGTCGGCGTCGCTCTCCACGTGGTGGCCGTCTTCGCCCGGCGCTTCCGGCGGCGGCGGCGACGTCGCGTGGAGGAGGTCGTCGTCGATGGCGCGGGGCGCGCCGGGCGGTGGGCGGAGGGCGCTTTCGTCGTCCTTCTCGTACTGGCGCCGGTCGCAGCAGTCTTCGTCCCGCGTGATGCCGCACGGCGGCGCCGCGTCCGCGCGCATGTCCTTCTCCTTCCCGTCGTCGCCGATGTCCGTGTCCTCCTGCATGAGCACGCCCAAGGTAGCGCACGGGTGCGAGCAGCAGTAGGTGGTACGCACATACACTCGACGATCCATCAATCGATCGATCGAGGCATTGGAGATTGAGACGCATGAGGTTCCGTTCTGTATCATTTCGATCTTGTACGCCGGGGTACGCAAATTGCCGATCTCTTGGATGGTTTCTTCCTTTGATGTGCACCGCCGTGCATGATCGTGAGTGAGCTTGTAATTTCGTAGACGCGGCTGTCATTCTCTGAAACTTGCATTATTTTGTTCTGCATTTGTCTACCGGTTGCGAGGAACAGTCCGAATTATTCGTAGTTGGCGTCAGGGATAATCGATCGTGGGTTTCACGTACGTAAGGTGTTGATTAATAAATTTCGTGCACGTACGCTCCTTTCTTTTATGCGTCGCATTGACCTTGGGCGCAGGTACGATGGTGGAATCCATCGACGAGATCTAACGTGATGACCTGCACTAGTAATCTATGCTGTTGGGCAGGGTCCAAGATGAGCTGTATAATCATGCAGACGTAGTCGCTGGCTCGTCGATCGCGCTAACAAGAATTTCCGATCCTTTTCTTTTGTGTACTAAGAAATGCCATGAAAAAGACGTTCCGCAGGTTTAACTGGAGGATTGCGGTCAACCAGTTGGAAAATGATCGGCGAACACGTCGCCCTGCTTGTCAGACCGAAGAGGCCTTCTCGGCAATGCACAAGAGCTTTTTAGACGGCATTTTTGAGATGTTTACTTATTTTGGTTGACAAGATTGGGTGTGTAAATAGTAGTATTTCAAGCGCTAACCAATATGGCCGTGTAGTCCCGTCCTGCAGGAGTGTTCTCTGAGCAGCCGCGACAATGAATGACTCCGCACTCTGTATTCCGCGTTTGTTCCTGCCGTGTCCTCGCTTCCGTTCCGCCGCGGCCCACAACGATGAAGGCAAAAAGGAGATGTGCGGCTGCGAATCTTGACCACCGTATTTTGATACGAAGCGTGCGGGGAGCTGCTGCGAATAGCCTGGAAGTGATGGTGCTGTCGGAAGCGAATGCTGCTCAGGAAGCGACGTGCAAGAGGGTCCTGGCCAAGTTCTGGGCCAAGTCGTTGCCTTAGCATTGCGTGCGTTGTTTCCGTTTTCCTTGTTCCTGGTGGGAGGTGTGCTGCCTGTTTGAAACCTTTGTCCCCTTCCTGTTGAGGTTTTGCTCTCTAGACTACCAGCTCGCCGTGTGGGCGATTGCTCGTGTGCTGTAATGAACTTCGTAAACACAGCCGTTGGCTGCGTTTTTGGTTTCAATGAAGCCGGGGGATACCCTTTTAGTCTAAAAAAAAAAAAAAAAAAGCGTGCGGGCTCTGGTCACTAGTAGAAAAATGGCGTTCTGTCTCGATCTTTAGTTTCGGTCGTGTTTGGTCCTCAAACTTAATACGTGCATTAGTGCCGGTTCCAAACTTCCAACGACTGGGAGCGGCACGGGGGCATAGCACGGTTGCGGCCGCCGTGGGCCCCTTTAGTTCCGGGCGTTAAGATCGACATTTAGTGTCGGTTGGTATATCCAACATGGACTAAAGTCTTTCCTATATAAAGTTTCGTCCTTTCCGAGCTCTCCAAACTTCCTCCTCTTTGTTTCCTTCCCAAACTCGAGTTCATCCTCATATTTCCCACAATTTGTCAAGATTGACGGCACCCCATCTATCTAATGGTTCTAAAAGGTTAGGAACTTCATCCTTACATCTGTCATCGCTAGTTTAGCTTATTTCATACTCTAAAAGTATAGTAATTTGTGGGTTTTAGTTTGGGAGTAATTATGTGGGAGTTTATTTGATTTATATGCAATTTGAGTTCAAATTAACTTCTTAGTTTGCATATATATAAATATATATGTGTGGCTTACTTAGTGTCGTCCCGTTCCCGTCCTCACCGCCATCGATCGCCCGCGCCGTCCCGTCGTCAGCACCAGCCTCTTGTTAATATTTTTTCTAAGAAAAAATGTTGTATGATTGTATAATTGTTTGTTATATAATGTCATGGTTTTGATATCCGTCCCCGTCGGTCCTCGTCCGCTCTATGATTCAAGATATGGTACATTATGTTTTATAACTATTTTTTTTTATTTCGTGTTTATGACAATTATGCCGATAGTTGACATAGATATTTTTATCTAGGAGGTATGTGAATCGGAAATTCCGACCGACCCTCTTGCAAGAAGTTAAAGTTATTTGAAAAAAATGATGATTTGAATGAAAAAATTGAAAAGAATTGAAGAAGAGAAGATGAAATTGGAGTTGTATGTTGTCGATGTCGTCGATGATCACACGATCAAGATGGATGCAATGTGCTTGAAGATTAGAAGGATTATAAAATATGCCATTAATAAAGAGTCTTGGTATCATTACTATGTTGGATCAATTGTTAGCTTAGTTGCGATTTTGATCGCATTTTTAGAAACCTTTTCTACTGCAGAGGAGTCCCCCACAGCCCTTTATTACCAACCAGAAATAGTTACAAATATGTACAATTAAATACAGAAGGGATAGACTAAGACAGTCTAAAGCAAACTAAAAAAGAGAACTAAGTCATGATGACAACTGATCAGCCAGTGAGGGTTTCAACCTATGCTTAAGCAAGGTGATATACAACACAAACCCAGTCTTCCAACCTCTAAAAGAATGCCTCTCAGATTTAAAAACAACTTCATTTCTCTGCTTCCAAATGTTCCAGCAGACTAAGATCACAATCTCTGTAAAGTATGGTCCAATGAAGATCTTCTTGGCCTTTTTTAAGTTAGACATAACTGTGTCATCACTCCATTGGATATGCAAGTAATTCCAAATTCTGGAGCTGAAACAACATTGAAAGAAGAGATGAATCCAGTCCTCATAACTATGCCGAGGACAGAGAACACAATAATCATTTCCTTGAATCTTCTACTTTCTCCTCTTAATCATATCTTTGGTATTAAATCTATCATTTAAAAGAAACCAAGCAAATAACTTGTGCTTAGGCCTGCACTGGGATTGCCAAATCCATTTGGCTGGCTGATGATCAGCCAACATAGCAAACTGTTGCTGATAGAATTTGCTTGAAGTAAAAACTCCTTTATTGAAATTACATAACCAGACATCAAAAGAATCATCCAGCCGAATCTCCTCCAAAAACCCTTGCAGGATAGCAAATTCCTAGAATGATTCAATAGAGAGTGGAAGATGAAAACATCAGAGAGAT
Source organism: Alopecurus myosuroides (assembly GCA_028641055.1). Lineage (NCBI taxonomy): Eukaryota > Viridiplantae > Streptophyta > Magnoliopsida > Poales > Poaceae > Alopecurus > Alopecurus myosuroides. The sequence goes on from CM054061.1 coordinate 100,223,826, forward strand.
AAATCAACTCATTCATATCTCTAACAGAAGCAAACTTGTCTTCAACAAAAGAGAACAACCTCGGGAATTTGAGCGATAGAACAGCTCCACACCACAAATCCTGCCAGAAAAGGACAGAAAAACCATTGCCAACTTTACAGGAAGGAAAGGAGCACCAGGTATCTGCCAATTGCATAATTCCTTTCCACCAAAAAGAACCACAAGAAGTTACCGCATGTGGAACAGGTTCAAAATGATAAGCATTCTTGACCAGATGTACCCAAGGGATATCAGCAGAATTATAGAATTTGGCCAAGAATTTCAACAACAGAGCGCTGTTTTGGATTTGCAAATTGATCACTCCCAGACCATCCTTTCTCTTTGGTTTACAAATCATATCCCAAGCAGACAGAGAATTGACTCTTTCTTTATTCTTGTCTTTCCTCCAAATACATCTCCTTCTGGCCTTATCAATAACTTCAATGCCACCTTTAGGGAGCACTAAAGTACACATGTAATATGTAGGCAAGGAAGATAGCACAAAATTGACAAGAACCAAACTATCACCATAAGATAAGAATGAAACAGTAGCTGGTAATCTCCTCTCAATCCTATCAATGAGTGGAGCAAAATCCTTGATTGAGGGCTTAGTAGTACCCATAGGCAAACCCAATTAAATAAAGGGCATAGAAGCCACATTACATTCTAGAACAAGTGCCAAGTCCTCAGCCTCCTACTGAGAAATATTTATGGGAACCATAGAGGACGTGTGATAATTTACTTTAAGACCAGTATTCTCAGCATACGGATTTAACAATTCCTTGAAAACATGCAATTGATCATGATCAGCAGGCAGCACCACCAAGGTATCATCAACATATTGCACTATTGGGTAATCAGTAATCACCACCAATGGGAATGGGTAAACGGAGCCTTCCATCCCTTAAAGACAAGTTAACAATACTTTGCAGCAGACACCCCCCCCAGCACATAAAGAATTGGAGACAAAGGACCACTTTGTTTGACTCCTCTTCTGCAAATAAAAGGCTTTCCAAGGACTCCATTCAAAAAACAGAGGATGAAACAGAAGAGAGGATTTCCTTGACCCAATCAATGACTAAAGGAGGAAAACCCTTAAGTCTCAAATTTTAAGGATGTCACTATGCTCAATAGTGTCAAAGGCCTTCTCAAAATCAATCTTGAAAACCACAACTTTCTGCTTTGATTGCTTACATTGGAAAATGTATTAAAAGCACCAAGCCAGACAATCTTGGATAGTTCTGGACTTAATAAAACCATATTGATTTTCATGAATACAACCAAAAATCTTCTCTTGGAATCTGTTGGCCAAAATCTTTGTAATAAATTTGAGGCATGAGTTGGTAATAGAAATTGGCCTAAAATCATTCACAGTTTCAGGGGACTAAGGTTTAGGAACCATAGTAATAAAGGACCTATTTATGCTTTCCAAAGAAACATTTGCACTATGAAAATCATTGCAAGGTCTTAGCAAATCCTCCTTCACAATACTCCAACAATGCTTGATAAAGAGCCCAGTTAAGCCATTTGGCCCAGGAGCTCTATCGGGCTTCATATGCTTGATCACACCCTCCACTTCTTCCACGGAAAAAAGGGTTTGCAAGATCATCCAAACCATCCACCACAGGCAGGAAAGGTCTTAATCAATATCAATCACAGGAGGGCTTGAAATGCCCATCCTATTTTTGAAACAACTCCAAAAAGCAGTGGCTTTTTCCTGATGATCCACCAAAGCATTTCTGAAGCATCAGAAATTGAAGGAATAGCATTATGCCTGAATCTCTCAGTGGCCCTAGCATGAAAATATTTGGTATTTTCTCTGGATAGTTTAGCCCATCTTACAGTGCACCTTTGCTTCCAATAGTACGACTATATACTCAATAAACTCTTAATATGGGCCTTAACAATCACTCTGAAACTAAACTCAGGAATACTCAAAGGTCTCTCCTCTTCCAATTGATCAAAGAAAAACACCCCTTTACTTCTCATCTCAATAAGCAACTTCAGTTGCGAAAGATGTCTACCCCAATCCTTGAGAGCATATCTTAAATTCTTTAATTTAGCGGTAATTTTGGAAGCTATTGATTTGGCCATAACTGGTGTATTCCAAACTTTACTAACTAAGCCAAGAAACCTAGGCTGCTTAACCCAATGATTCTCAAATCTGAAAATATTTGCCTTAGTAATTTTAGTCTTAATTTTGGTAGTACAGGGCAAATGGTCAGAAGTAATTTTTGACATAGGCATAACCATAGTATTGGGGAAGTCTAAGGTCCATTGACAGGAAGTAAAAAACCAATCCAGTTGGACCAGAAGAGGATCACTTTGCATATTTGCCCAGGTATATTTTCTTCCTTTAACAGACAATTCCAGCAGCCCAAGGTGACTAATAATATCATTTAAAAATGAAGACATCATTTAAATCTGCACCAGTTTTATTCCTATTATCCAGGGAACGAAAGAAATTGAAATCTCCCAAAACTAACCAATTCTGGTGTAATGGGATAGAGAGATTAATTATCCCTTTCAACACCTCTCCAAGGGCCATAAACATTCACGAGAAACCAAGTAAAAAAATTATGCACAAAGGTGAATTTTATATGAATAGCAGATCGATGAATTTCCAACAAATATCCCTTGAAGATAGAGCTATTCCATAACACAATAAGACCACCAGAGGGCCCAATTTAAGGAGAAAAAACAAACTCATCAAACCTCTTAGGATAGAAAGACCTAATAAAATAATAATCAAAGTCTTGACACTTAGTCTCTTGAAGATAAACCACAACCGCATGGCTCTCCTCAATTTTACTATAAACAACATCTCTCTTAACTTTATCATTTAGGCACCTCACATTCCAATAAAATACCAATAAATCCATTAGCATAGAGGTTGTACTATCCATTAATATTGAACTGAAATAATAGGGCAGACTGACCATCATAAATAGCCAGCAAAATAAAATCCAAGTAGCAGATCACGTCATCATAAGGATTTACAATAAAGTATTTCCATAAGTAAACAAAAATAATATCCATGAAATCCAGAAAACACACCACTGGCCAGCAAGGCCCAAAAGGAAAAGAAGGCCTTCTAATTAACAGAACTTGTTGGGCTTGTGGGCTTCTTTGGAGCAGCCTCAAGCTTCTCCACAGTGAGTTCTGAATCTTCAATTTGAAGTATCATTCCCGCCTTCCTCAGGACAACAACTGGAGTGATAGGAGGAACTCCATCTAAAGAAGCTGATGGACGGGAAGACTTAGCCTTCTTCCTAGGCTTCGGCTTGTCAGATCCAGGTAGCACCCTAAAACCTGCATTCTTGGCCAGGCTTCAATTCACACGTCTGTCCTCCAGGACTCGAGGAGTAGCCACCTTAGGAGACCTCTTCTTGGAAACTAGAGAGAACAACAGAGTTGGGGGCTCGACATCCTCCATGATCAAAGGTGAGTCCATCATAGGAAATTCATGCGGGAGGACTCCTGCAAGAAACTCAAACCTGAGGTCAAACAAAATTCTTGCCTCGTGTATCTCAAAATACTTGGACCAAGCAACAACAGGGCCAGGTAGGATCACACGTAGAACTTGCACATTATTTTGTTGTTCATCATTTGTCTCTTGGACAGGTGGCAGAAAGGGAACCAAAACCAGCTAATTTTTCTCAATCTGCTGCTGCAACTCAACGAACCATTCTGGTCCTTGATGTCTACGCACGCTTCTATTCTTGTATAAAGTGTTGGGCCTCCAAGTGCAGAGGTTTGTAGAACAACAACAAGTTTCTCTTAAGTGGATCACCCAAGGTTTGTCGAACTCAGGGAGGTAGAGGTCAAAGATATCCCTCTCAAGCAACCCTGAAATTAAGATACAAGAAGTCTCTTGTGTCTCCAACACACCCAATATACTTGTCAGGTATATAGGTGCACTAGTTCGGCAAAGAGATAATGAAATGCGAGTAATATGGATGGTTATAAGTAATAATAACAATCTGAAATACATATGGCAACAAACGAACATGTAGCAGAACAAGCGGAAAACGGTGTTTCAATGCTTGGAAACAAGGCCTAGGGATCCTACTTTCACTAGTGGACACTCTCAACAATGATCACATAATTGAATAACTAAATATCTTCTCTTCACTATGCTAATCTTAACCCTCTCCGGTTGGATAATGAACACTAATCATTGCATAGGGCTGCAAAAAGCATTCCTCAAAGTAAGCATTCCCATGTCTAGTTAACCACACGCTGTCACTATGAGCGCCCTAGAAGGTACTAGACAAACACCACAATTCATAGAGGAGACACACACGATGTGCACACTGTCACCTTCACAACACGGGACAAGGTGACTCCAAAGTTCATATTAATAAAACACTTGAGTAGCAAAAGATGAAGAGTAACATCTACTTATTCAAACAGATTACAAAGCTCACGATCACACATAGATCACACCATGGGATAGAGAGATGAACCGCATATCCACCGTAGAGCCCTCAGCCTCTGGAGAGAACTACTCCCTCCTCATCATATGAGACAACAATGGCGAAGGAGACGTCGGTGGAGTCGATGGAGATGGCTTCTGAAGGCACTTCCCTGTCCCGGCAGGGTGCCAGAACAGAGATCTGTCCCCCGAAACTTGGGTTGACGATGACGGCGGCTGCGGAAGGTTTCGTGGAATTTCGTCGATTCTTTTAGGGTTTTTGCATCGGGGGGATTATGTAGGCAAAAGGGGGACATCGGTGGGCGGCCGAGGGGCCCACACCACCCCCCGGCGCGGCTAGGGGCTAGCCTGCGCAGAGGCATGGTGTAGGGGCTCCAGGGCCCCCCTCCAGGTATTCTTTGGACTTCCGGGATGTTTCACGAATTCTGAGAATTCTGACTTTTGAATCATCCAATTCCGAGAATATTTCCAGAACAAAATTTCTGAAACTAAAAACAGCAGAAAACAAGGAACTGGCTCTTGGCATCTTGTTAATAGGTTAGTCCCGGAAAACGTGTAAAAATTCTATAAAGAAGGGAGAAAACATGTAGCAATTGGCATAATATCAACATGGAACATCAGAAATTATAGATACGTTGGAGACGTATCAAGCATCCCAAGCTTAGTTCCTACTCGTCCTCGAGTAGGTAAACGGTAAAACAAAATAATTTCTGAGGTGACATGCTACCACACAATCTTGATCATAATATGTAAAGTAGAGCATGTAAACTAGGATCAAATGAACTAAAGTTGTGATCTATATTTGATATCAACAAGTAATGCATAAACAAATAAGAAGAAAGAAGCAAAACTTTAAATGAATCAATACTAAAAGACTATCAATCATGCAAAGTTTATTAGAGATGATTTAAGCTTTCAAGAACAACAATATCATGCACGTCAAACGATCTTCAAAACCCTATTAGGATCAAGTCAAGCTTTCCACACGATGCAATGCTTGAATCTTAAACTATTTGCGCACTAAAAACAAGCAAGTGTTCTGCGTTGGTCCCTGGCACCGGGATGTTATGGCTAAGAGAAAATTATGGGGGGTTTGGAAGGTCAATGGAAGAAAGTCTCACAAAGCTGAAAGTGGTAATTAGACAAGAGAAAGTATTACAACCGAAGCTATGCTAGGAGTAGGGATTGCCACAAAACGAATGCACATAGAGCTATAAGTGTATGAAATCTCTTCAATGGAACTAGTGGGGGTGCATCCAACTTGCTTGCTCACGAAGACCTAGAGCTCATTTGAGGAAGCTCATCATTGGAATATACAAGCCAAGTTCTATAATGTAAAGTTCCCCACATAGTTATGAATGAATGATAATATGAAAACTTTCTCCAAACTGAAGTATTGGTGCTAAACATGAAGCACAAGCGTGGTATATAAAGGATAGTGATGCCCCCTCTCTCTTTGGCCCTTTTTTTCTTTTTCTTTATGGGATTTTTCATTTTTTTATTTTAATTTTTTATAAATCCTCACCGGTAGGGGTAACATCCTATATTACAATGAATCGTCACACTTTTAGTACTCATAACTCACAATATATCTCTGATGTATCCAACTGCATGCTCCTGCCAGTGTAGCAGTATGCATAAATAACCATGAAGCTCATCATCAAGTAACATAATGGAGGTGGATGTTGTACAACAATATATCTTGAAATGGCTATGGAAATGCCATGATAGGTAGGTATGGTGGCTGTTTTGAGGAAGAATATATGGGCTTATGTGTAGGAGAACAGAGTCCTCCCACGGGATTTGGATGCACTGGCGGAGTTTGCACCAACTCTCAATGTGAGAAAGGGCAGTGCACAGTACCGAAGAGGCTATCAAATATGGATGGTGGAAGTGCCCGGAACCTCAACATAGACTCACGACTTAAAAGGTTGCAGCAAGCAAATCATCTTTACAAGGCACAATTGAAATCACTCCAAGAGGATCCGTGGCAGTGACAAGTCACTGTTAGCTACCCCGACCGTAGCGCGTAACAAAAGGCCGATCAGAAATGTATCACTCGTAGCAATCATATACCATTGTTTCTATCAGCTGGTAATTTAAGTGTGGCACAACTTCAAGTTTCTTAGACCAACCATTAAAAGTTTATACTTTCTAGTCCTTCCCGTTTATCCATTACGCAAATTAATATCTCAAAACAACAGTAGTGATTCAAGTGAAGCAGTTTAGTGATCTACAAGACCATGCAATCTTTTCCACTATACCAACTATCACAATAGCATTCCTATTTCCAAGAAAACACACATATGAGAACCACCTAACTACAAAAGCTAACAGCTCTGAACAAAGGATGCATGCAAAACAAGAGCTGGAAGCACTAAAATATCTAAGCATGGATACTCAACAAATATAAGTGAAGCATAAGAGTATTCTAACGAAAAAGCGGAGCGTGTCTCTCTCCCAAAAAAATATGATAAGATCCAACCATAAACTACAGCAAAGAAAACTAAACAAACTGAAAGCAAAAATAAAATACGCTCCAAGTAAAGCACATAAGATGTGACCGAATAAAAATATGGTTTCACTAGAAGTGACCTGATAATTTGTCGATGAAGAAGGGGATACCTTGGGCATCCCCAAGCTTAGACGCTTGAGTCTTCTTGGAATTTGCTGGGATGTACCTCCAGGGCATCCCCAAGCTTAGGATCTTCACTCTTCTTGATCATGTCATATCATCCTCTTCTCTTGACCCTTGAAAACTTCCTTCACACCAAACTTCTCACAATCTTCATTAGCAACGTTAGTGCAAATCGAAATAATAAATTCACATGGTTCAGTTTCAACACAAGCCTAACACTCATGAACACATTAGCTACTGTCACAACTTCTTTTAGAACTCTTTTTCTCAAAATAACACCAAAAGAAAGAGATTAAGATGCAAATGCAATTATTGGCAGAAATCTGTCAAAACAGGACAGCAGGTAAAGATGATTTTTTTTCGAAAATCTTCTGTTGATCAAATCAAAAAGTGTTCAACTAAGAAAAGTTGTGTATATAGCCTAGGATTACGCACAAAAAACTCAGATCATTTTGAATTTTCTGTGATTTTATACGAATTTAACACTGGACAGCAGAAATCTGTTTCCTGCACAGAAATCCGAAATATAGTCTCAACTTTCCACTAGAGGATTTACTTGGCTCAACAAAGACACAAAACAAAAGATATAGAGGGGTTGCTAAGGAAATATACAAAACCTAGGTGCAAAGAAAACAAAAATAAACGACGGAAAACTGGTTGAAAATGGAGAAATAAAACGAGTTGTCTCCCGGAAGCGCTTTTCTTTTAATGCCTTTCAGCTAAGCACAATGATTTTTTAAAAAAAAATGCTCACATAAGAATAAGAGTTGAAGCACAATAAGAGAGCATCAAGAAGAAAATATAAAATACATTTAAGTCTTACCCACTTCCTATGAAAAAGAATCTTGTAGAAAAACAAGTCAACGAAGCACAAAGTGACTAGCATAGGAAGACAAAATAAGTGCAACTTCGAAAATTTCAACATCAAGAAGGGAAACTTAATATTGTTGAGATGCATAAAACCATGTTTCCCCCTCTCATAATAACTTTCAGTAGCATCATGAATAAAATTAACAATATAACTATCATAAGAAAGATTCTTATCATGATCCACATGCATAAAAGAATTAATACTCTCCACATAAGCATAGTCATTCTCATTAATAGTAGTGGTAGAAAATTCAACAAAATAGCTATCATTATTACTATCATCACCATAATCATCAAATATAGGAGGCATAGTATCATCAAAATAAATTTTCTCCTCAATAGTAGGTGGACTGAAAATATCATATTCATCATTGTAATCATCATATATAGGAAGAATAATATCATCATAAGCAATAGAATAGTTATCCTCCAAAATGTGTTCATTTGTAAACATATCATCATTTTTACTAGGACGAGATGTATCAAGCATATAATCATCAGTAGGAAAAGGATTTTGAAACACATCATCCACAAGTTTAGAGATTTCTATATCATCATTTTCAATATCAAAAGTAGTGTGCTTTTCCCAATCATGATCACTACTATATGTAACAGGCATAGGCTCATCATCAAAGCAAATTTTATCCTCCGTTCTTAGGGAACTAAAAAGATCATTTTCATATAAACTAGATTCCCCAAGCTTAGACTTTTCCATAGCTTTAGCAATAATGGTGTTCAAAGAATTCATACTAATAACATTGCTATTAGCATGCAAATAAAGCTCCACGGGTTTTTTTAATTTTCTCTTGAAACACTTCATGTCCTAACTCAAGATAAATATTATAAAGCTCTCTCATTTTGTTGTTGTTTTCCATTAAGCCTAACTAGTGAAAATAAAAACAAGAAACAAAAAGATATAATTGCAGAATCTAAAGGAAATAACTTCGAGCACTCACATCTGAGGATGTGAGTACCTTTTACCTTAACTCCCCGACAACGGCGCCAGAAAAGAGCTTGATGTCTACGCACGCTTCTATTCCTGTAAACAGTGTTGGGCCTCCAAGTGCAGAGGTTTGTAGAACAGCAGCAAGTTTCCCTTAAGTGGGTCACCCAAGGTTTATCGAACTCGGGGAGGTAGAGGTCAAACATATCCCTCTCAAGAAACCCTGCAATTAAGATACAAGAAGTCTCTTGTGTCCCCAACACACCCAATATACTTGTCAGGTATATAGGTGCACTAGTTTGGCGAAGAGATAGTGAAATGCGAGTAATATGGATGGTTATAAGTAATAATAACAATCTGAAATAAATATGGCAGCAAGCAAAAATGTAGTAGAACAGGCGGAAAACGGTGTTTCAATGCTTGGAAACAAGGCCTAGGGATCCTACTTTCACTAGTGCACATTCTCAACAATGATCACATAATTGAATAACTAAATATCTTCTCTTCACTATGCTACTCTTAACCCTCTCCGGTTGGATAACGAACACTAATCTTTGCGTAGGGCTGCAAAAAGCATTCCTCAAAGTAAGCATTCCCAAGTCTAGTTAACCCCGCGCTGTCACTATGAGCGCCCTAGAAGGTACTAGACAAACACCACAATTCATAGAGGAGACACACACATGATGTGACACTGTCACCTTCACACCGCGGGACAAGGTGACTCCAAAGTTCATATTAATAAAACACTTGAGTATCACAAGATGAAGAGTAACATCTACTTATTCAACCAAATTACAAATCTCACGATCACATATAGATCACACCATGGGAGAGAGAGATGAACCACATAGCTACCGTAGATCCCTTAGCCTCGAGGGAGAACGACTCCCTCCTCATCATAGGAGACAACAACGGCGATGGAGACGGCGGTGGAGTCGATGGAGATGCCTTCCGGGGGCACTTCCCCGTCCCGGCAGGGTGCCAGAACAGAGATTTGTCCCCCAAAACTTGGTTTGACGATGACGGCGGCTGTAGAAGGTTTCGTGGAATTTCGCCAATTCTTGTAGGGGTTTTGCATCGGGGGGATTATATAGGCGAAAGGGCAACGTCGGTGGGCGCCCGAGGGTCCGACACCACCCCCTGGCGCGGCCAGGGGATAGCCCGCACGGAGGCATGGTGTGGGGGCTTCAGGGCCCCCTCCAGGTTTTCTTTGGACTTCCGGGACATTTCGGGAATTCTAAGACTTCTGGCTTTTGAATCATCCAATTCCGAGAATATTTCTAGAACAAGTTCTCTGAAACTAAAAACAGCTGAAAACAGGGAACTGGCTCTTGGCATCTTGTTAATATGTTAGTCCCGGAAAACGTGTAAAAATGTTATAAAGAAGGGAGAAAACATGTAGCAATTGGCATAATATCAACATGGAACATCATAAATTATAGATACGTTGGAGACATACCAGTCCTTCATCCCGGACAGTGTTGATGGAGTCCACTATCACATAGAGAACTGGACCGTGACAGAAGATTGTTCTAGCCCTGGGTCAGGCTGCTGGTCAGCAGGTTCCCCTTGTCCAGCATTCTCACATTGGGCTTCGATATTCCACGGTCCCCAACCAACATCGTCTTCCTGATGAGCCGGAGGAACAAAATATGGCACCCAATCATCATTGACAGGGATGTCAGGGGCCCCAACCATAGGATGGGGATTGCCATTCTCCGGGACAGGATCTTCATCACCGGGCAACACATCAGCAATGTTGCTATCCAGGATATTGACTGGGCAAGACTAGGAAACAACATGGCCTCCATACCTCTACACCTCTCCAATAACCACAGAGCATGGTATGTCACCAGCACCGCCATAGGAAAGTCTGATAAGAGTGCGATAAGGGGATGCATCTTCCCGCCACCAAGACCTCATCTTTCCGAACTTGGAAACTAGCTCACGGAGGAAATCATCACTGCGATAGTCCATATGCAGATTCAGAATCATAATCCAATTGGTTCTAGTATAGACTATCGCTCTAAGATTTACCCCCTCATCGTGTCTAGAAAAAGAAAGGATTCTTCCCCCAGCAAACGGAACCGCCAAGGAATTGACAAGGATATCTCTAGAAACCTGATCCGCCGATCGAAATAGACCAACACCAATTGCACTCTCGGAGAACGAGATTACCTGCAGGTGATGCTCCTCAAAGATGTGATCAACGATCTACTGCAAGGTATCATCGATCTCTTCGACATGTGATCTTGGGTTGAGCTGAGCAATGGCCCAAGATTCATGACACCGAGGAGGAGCCATCGAGGAGGTGATGTAGACACGAGCATGTCGCTCCTCTCCTGCCCAAGGCTCCAAAACATGCATCCCGGTGACACGTCCATTTTGCATCACTATTTTATATCATAATTTTCTGTTATTCGTCGATATATTTCATGTTATGATGCATCTCTTATGTCATTTTATCTTATTTTGCATGTTTTATAATTTTTGGATAATAAACACCGGGACCAGAAATCTGATGGAAAAAAGCACCGTCGAGATACCATATTTCAGAAGATCAGAAGAGGAAGGGGGACATTCGGGGGTTCCTAAAAGTCCTGAGGAGGAACACAGCCAGAAGAGGAGCCAGAGGGGGCCACCAGGGGCCCACACCTAGGGGTGGCGCGCCCTCCCCCTGACCGCGCCGCCTAGGGGTGTGGCCACCCTGGCCCACCTCCCGGGGTCATCTTTGGCCCCTAACCCCGAGGGAACCCTAAGCCTCATTCCGTCCTCGAAGAATTATTCCGCCGCCGCTGCAGGGCGGAAAACACCCGAGAGAGAAAAGCTCTCTGGCAGGGAGAATTCTGCCAGGGAAATTTCTCTCCGGAGAGGGGAAATCACCGCCATCGTCACCGTCATTGCTACGGGCATCATCAAGATCGCCATCATCATCGTCATCACCACCATCACCATCACTCTCATCATCCACCTTCATCCCGTTGTAACAATTAGGGCCTCTATTGTTGTTTTGCATTAGATCTCTCTCTCGGTGTGGATTACTTGTTAGTAGTTGATGCTTGTGAGATTTATCGGTGTTTGCACTTTATGACCAGATTGTTATCATCCATTATATCATCTCTGATTATGATCCATATGATGTGTTGTGAGTAGTTCGTGTTTTTCTTGAGGACATGGGAGAAGTCAAGTTGTTAGTAGTGAAGTAATGTTGAATAATATTAATGTTTGATATTTAAGTTGTGGTGTTATTCTTCTAGTGGTGTCATGTGAACGTCGACTACATGATACTTCACCATTTATGGGACTAAGGGAATGCATCGTGTATTTGGCTACTAATTGTGGGGTTTCCGGAGTGACAGAAACCTAAACCCCCGTTAGGAAACCTTTACACGAGGGAGCGTAGGATCCCGGAGTTTAAAGCTGTGGTTAGATTTATTTCTTAATTACTTTCTTGTAGTTGCGGATGCAAGGGGTATAATCACAAGTATGTATTAGTATTGGATAGGACGGTACATTAGCATAGATTCACCCACACAACACTTATCAAAACACCAAAGTTATTCAGCTGCATGGAACAAAAGCACTTGACAGAAACCTCCCGTGTGTCCTCGAGAATGTTTGTTAATCATAAGTAAACTCACCGGCTTGTCCTTTGCTGAAGAAAGGATTGGGCCACTCGCTGCAATTATTAATACTGCATTTTAGTTGCTCGCACTTTATTTATCTGCAATATCAAAAACCCCTACAAATCTGTTTTCCAGTATTTACAATTATTCCTTCATCGAAACTGCTTGTCAACACCTTCTGCTCCTTGTTGGGTTCGACACTCTTATTTATCGAAAGTACTACAATACACCCCCTATACTTGTGGGTCATCGAGACTATTTTCTAGCGCCGTTGCCGGGGAGTGAAGCGCTGTTGGGAAGTGGAATTGATAAAGGAAGCTTCTGCTGTAAGTGTTGTTTTTATTTCTGTTTACTGCTTTATTACACTATGTTTGGAACTCCTTTTGAGTCCCTATTTGCGGGCACTACTGCCACTACTAGGGTAGTAAGTGACCCACTGCATGATTATATGGATCCTTACAAAATACCTATAAAGATTGTTAAACATGTTATGGATAACTGCTATTCAGGTGATGGAAATGTCCATCCTGGTAATCATTTGCTCTTTTTACATGAATTATGCGAGTTGTTCAAGTGTGCAGGTATTAAAATGAGCCAACTGAAGAGTAAATTATTCTCTATGTCATTGACAGGTCGAGCCTCTGAATGGTTCAAGCTGCTGAAAAATAGCCAGACTATTGAATGGGAGGAAATTGTACCTCTCTTTTATTCTAAATTCTATCCTCCAAGTGAAATCCATAGAGATCGAAATTATATATATAATTTTTGGCCTCATGATGGAGAGATTATTGCCCAAGCATGGGGGAGATTGAAGTTACTAATGCTCAAATGCCCCATTCATGAGCTCCCCAGTAATATCGTTATTAATAATTTCTATGCAAGGCTTCCTCTTCATGATAAGGATTTATTGGATGCTTCTTGTTCTCGATCATTTACACGTATGAAGGATGAAGCTAAATGGGATCTTCTTGACCGTATTCAAGAAAACACTGAAGCATGGGAGAATGAAAAAGGTAGAAAGTCAGGTATAAATTATGATTATGAATGCATTAAAACCTTTATGTCATCTGAAGATTTTCATAATGTTAGTACTGCTTATGGTCTTGATTCTCAAGTTGTTGCAAACTTATATAAGGCTTTTGCTTATTATTTTGAGATTCCTAAAAAGGAATGGGACAAGTACCATGCTCCTTATAAATATATTGTTAATTGTGTTGATGCTAGAGATATAGAAGCTCATACTGCTGATTCTATTGTGCCTGAACCTTATATTGAGAAAATGCCTTTCCCTGCTAAGGTAAAAGAACATTCTATGTTAACTAGTGTGGTTAATAAAAGTGCAAGGAAACATGTAGAACCTACAGTAGAAATAGTAAAGGACCTTGTTTCTGAAAATGTAGAAGAGGGACAAATTATATTTTGTGAAGATGCTTCTAATGTTGTCTCTCACCCTAGTAAATCTAGGAAACCCAGTGTTCCTGTGCTATCTGTTAGGATAGGTGATCATTGTTATTATGGTTTATGTGATATTGGTGCTAGTTCTAGTGCTATTCCTTATGAGATTTATAAAGAAATCATGCATGAAATTGGTTCTTGTGAACTTGAAGACATTGATGTGATTATTCAACTTGCTAATAGGGAAACTATTTCTCCAATTGGTATTGTTAGATATGTGGAGGTCTTGTGTGGTAAAACTAAGTATCCTGCTGATTTTCTAGTTCTAGGCACTTCTTCTAGTGATACTTGTCCTATTATATTTGGTAGACCTTTCTTAAACACTTGTGGTGCTGTTATTGATTGTAAAAAGGAGAAAATTCTTACAAAGTTTGATGGAGAGTCTTATGAATTTAATTTCTCCAAATTTGCTAAAGCACCTTATGAAGCTGAATTGCCTAATGAAAATTATAAAGTTGAACAGTTGGCTGATATTGATCTTGCTCCTAATAATCCTTTGCAGCAATACATGGAAGACCACGAAAGTGATGTCTTTAGGGAAGAAAGGAATGAAATTGATGAGATTTTCCTACATTAGCTAGCAATGCTGAAACATAATTTACTTGTGGAAGACTTGGGTACAACATTACCACCCAAGGAAGATCCTGTTTTTAATTTAAAGCCTTTGCCAGATAATCTTAAATATGCTCATATTGACGATAAGAAATTATATCCTGTTATTATTAGTTCTCAACTTTCTGATAAAGAAGAGGAGAGATTATTGGGGATATTGAAAAAACATAGAGGTGCTATTGGTTATACTCTTGATGATTTGAAAGGGATTTCTCCTACTATTTGTCAGCATGCTATTAATATTAAACCTGATGCAAAGCCAGTTGTTGAGTATCAACGCCGTTTAAATCCTAAGATGAAGGATGTGGTAAGAAATGAGGTATTGAAACTCCTTGATGCTGGCATTATTTATCCTATTGCTGATAGTAGATGGGTTAGTAATGTGCATTGTATCCCTAAGAAAGGAGGGATGACTGTTGTGCCAAATGAAAATAATGAACTTATTCCTCAAAGAGTAGTAGTTGGTTATAGGATGTGCATTGATTTTAGGAAGGTTAACAAAGTCACTAAGAAAGATCACTATCATTTGCCTTTTATTGATCAAATGTTAGAAAGGTTGTCTAAGAAAACTCATTTCTGCTTTCTTGATGGTTATTCTGGATTTTCTCAAATTTCTGTTAAAAAGCTTGATCAAGAGAAAACAACTTTCACTTGTCCTTATGGAACCTATGCTTATAGACGTATGCCTTTTGGTTTACGTAATGCTCCTGCTACTTTTCAAAGATGCATGTCTGCTATCTTTCATGGTTTTTGTGAAGAAATTGTGGAAGTTTTTATGGATGATTTTTCTGTCTATGGAACTTCTTTTGATAATTGTTTGCAGAATCTTGGTAAATTTTTGCAGAGATGTGAGGAGACTAATCTTGTTCTTAACTGGGAGAAATTCCATTTTATGGTTAATGAAGGAATTGTTCTTGGACATAAAATATCTAGAAGAGGCATTGAAGTTGATAGAGCTAAAGTTGAAGCTATTGAGAAAATGCCCTATCCCAGGGATGTTAAAGGTATTCATAGTATTCTTGGTCATGATGGTTTCTATAGAAGGTTTATTAAAGATTTCTCTAAAATATCAAAACCTCTTACTAATCTCCTTCAAAAAGATGTACCATTTGTTTTTGATGAAGATTGTAAAGAAGCTTTTGAAATTTTAAAGAAGGCTTTAATATCTACTCCTATTGTTCAACCACCTGATTGGAATTTACCATTTGAGATTATGTGTGATGCTAGTGATTATGTTGTAGGTGTTGTTCTTGCACAACGGGTAGATAAGAAGTTAAATGTTATTCATTATGCTAGTAAAACTCTTGATGCTGCTCAAAAGAATTATGCTACCACTGAGAAAGAGTTCCTAGCCGTAGTTTTTGCTTGTGATAAATTTAAGCAGTATATTGTTGATTCTAAAGTTACTATTCATACTAATCATGCTGCTATTAAGTACCTTATGGAAAAGAAAGATGCTAAGCCTAGGCTTATTGGATGGGTGCTTCTCCTAGAAGAGTTTGATTTACATATTGTGGATAGGAAGGGTGCTGAAAACCCTGTTGCTAATAATTTGTCTAGATTAGAAAATATCCCTGATGACCCTATTCCTGTTAATGATAATTTTCCTAATGAACAGTTTGCTGCAATAAAAGTGAGCTCTCAAGAGAGTCCATGGTATTATGATTATGCTAACTTTATTGTTTCGAAGTATTTGCCTCCTACCTTTACAGCTCATCAAAGAAGAAAATTCTTGTATGATTTGAGGCATTATTTTTGGGATGACCCACACTTATATAAAGAAGGTGTTGATGGTATTATGAGAAGATGTGTTCCTGAAAATGAACAACATGAGATATTCAGAAAATGTCATAGTAGTGCTAATGGAGGACATCACGTTGGAGATAGAACATCACGTAAAGTTCTACAGTCAGGTTTTTATTGGCCTACTCTCTTTAAAGATGCTAGAAAATTTGTTTTATCTTGTGATCAATGTCAAAGGGTTGGAAATATTTCTAGACGTAATGAAATGCCTATGAATTATTCTCTTGTTATTAAACCGTTTGATTGTTGGGGTTTTGACTTTATGGGTCATTTCCCTCCTTCAAAAGGCTATACTCATATTCTTGTTGCTGTTGATTATGTTACTAAATGGGTAGAAGCTATACCTACTAAAAGTGCTGATGGTGAAACCTCTTTAAAAATGCTTAAAGACATTATTTTCGCTAGGTTTGGTGTGCCTAGATATCTTATGACTGATGGAGGTTCCCATTTTATTCATGGTGGTTTTAGAAAAAATCTTTCTAAATATGATGTTAATCATAGAATTGCTTCACCCTATCATCCTCAAACTAGTGGGCAAGTAGAATTATCAAATAGAGAAATCAAATCTATCTTGCAAAAGACTGTTAATAAATCTAGAAAAAATTGGGCTAAGAAATTAAATGATGCTATGTGGGCTTATAGAACTTCTTACAAAAATCCCATGGGCATGTCTCCTTATAAAATGGTTTATGGAAAATCTTTTCACTTGCCCCTAGAATTAGAACACAAAGCTTATTCGGCATTGAAAGACCTAAATAGAGATTTTAAACTTGCTGGTGAGAAAAGGCTGCTTGACTTAAGTTCTTTAGATGAATGGAGGAGTGAAGCATATGAAAATGCTAAGCTATTTAAAGAAAAAGTTAAAAGGTGGCATGATAAGAGAATTATTAAAAGATAATTTCATGTTGGTGAGAAAGTGCTATTGTATAGGTATCGTCTCATATTTTTTGCAGGAAAATTACTCTCGAGATGGGAAGGACCTTTTGTTATCGAAGAGGTATATCGTTCTGGGGAAATTAAAATTGTTTCCCTTGAAGACAACTGTTCACAAGGAGTGAATGGCCAAAGACTCAAGCATTATATTTCTGGAGATCCTTATAATGAAAATGTTGATTGTATTCAAGCCATGATCCCGGAGGAGTTTATTAGGAAGCATATTTCAGAAACTGCAGAGTCAGTTTTCGAATAGGTAACAGTTTTGGTAAGAAAATGTTCACGAAACATCTTCCAACTTATACTTTTGTCATTTTTGGAAAATATGAAAAATTATGAGCCGGAAACGAGAGGGAGACGGAGCCCGGAGGCTCCATACCATAGGGTGGCGCGGGCCCACCTTTGGCCGCGCCAGCCCTAGGTGTGGGCGCCCCAGAGCCCCTCTCCGACTCGTTTTCGACCTAGACTTTCCTTTCGTTATGAAACTTTTTGCTATATAATCCCCCGGACCCCCCGAGGTCCATATATCGTTTTCTCGTCGTGTTTCTGTTGCGAGCTGTTTCTGCCAAGTTACATCTTCAGATCTAGAGCATCAATGGCTTCTCCTGGATCTCCCAAAGACAGTTACTTTGAGAATGTTGTCAACCCATACTTGAACGAGTTGAAGATGCATCCCAAGGAATTGCTGCTCAAGGACGGGAAGGTGAAGATTGAAGATGTTCGGGGCCCTAGAGGAGAAGGCAGTCTGGAAGCTAGGATGGAAGAACCGGAGCAAGAAGTTTTCAGGTACAAGAAGATGGCAGAGCGTGAAGCTGAGATCATCGACAGGATAAAGACAGAACAGATCGCTGAATACAAGAGGGAGAATTTGAAGCTTTGGGAGGAAATTCTCTCACTCACCAAGATCACCAATGATCTGCAAGCACAACTCTATGATGTGCAGAACCAGAACTGTGAGTATGAGAACAGGTTTAAACGTATAAGCGTTGCTGCTAGTTTCAGGATGATGGAGACCAGGACGTCATTTGTGTATGGAGAGCCTTTACCTTGGAAGACATAGGATGAGAAGGAACCACCACCACCGAAGAATTGATTCGTCATTGGTTTTGGCATCCCCTCGGCTTGTTCCAAGCTTGGGGGGAGTGTCGCGGTATTACATCACTATGTTTCATCTTTTCCTTTTTCAGTAGAGTCATATCATGAGTAGAGAGTTTATCATATAGAATGGTTTGCTGTATGGAAGTGTCTCTCCCTAGTTGGTTATCGTTGTATCCGTTGGTGTGAGTTGCCGGTTTGAAATATTAATGAGAAGTTTCATCATTTACTTTTTATGCACATTATTTCAGTTTTCAATTTCTGTCATATGGTTTAGCTTGTTATTAGTGCTTGGTATCACTCTAGAGATCATCAAGTTAATCTAGTTGGTTTTGGCAAAGTTAGCTTAGGCCAGCAGAAATAATAATTTGAGTTGCTAGTATAAGAAAGAGTAATTTGCCTTTTAGCTCACAAAATTAGTATTCACAAGTTAAGATCGTTTGTGCTTTCAATGAAGATTGCATGATTGGTTTCATCATATGTATATTTGTTTGTTTTCCTTCAACTCTTATGCTTGCTACCCAGCCTTGCTAGCCAAAAACCCTGTACTGAGAGGGAATGCTTCTCGTGCATCCAAACCTGAAACCCAAAACCTTACCATTCGTGTCCACCATACTTACCTACATGTGGTATTTCACCGCCACTCCAAGTAAATTGCTCATGTGCTACCTTTAAAACTTTCAAATTACTCCTGTTTTGTGTTCCTGTTTTAGCTCATGAGGACACAAATAGAGAATCTTTATCTCACTTGTTGATTGGACTCACACACCTGGACTAGTGGTTTCATCCGCTTATCCAAATGCTAGAAGAGCTGGTAGCGGGGTGCCCAGCCCCAAATAATAATACATATTCTCTTCACTCTTTTTGCCCCTGATTTATCAGTCAAAGCATAATTATGTAAACAAAAGAGAAAGAAGGATGACCGTCTACACCAGTTGCGTCCTTCACCATGGGAGCCTCTCTTGTGAGTCTAGTTGGCTTGTGACGTACTATATTTTCTGTTTGCCATTCTTGACATAAATATACACCTCTCAAAATTTAGACACTCCTCCACGGTTTGTGATTGTTGGCAGGCACCCGAGGATTCGGTTAGCCATGGTTTGTGTAAGATGGATGGGAGGAGTGTCATGCATTTTATACCTATGTTTATTAAAATAAAAGCTCTAGCACATGAGTGGTCAATGCTTTCCTCTGCGAAGGGCCTATCTTTTACTTTTATGTTGAGTCAGTAAACCCATTCCTTCCTGTCTTCAGAAAGCATTTGAGTTGTTGTGTTCTCATCATTTATATGTTGATCTATTAAATCTTGTTTTCTATCCTTCTTTGTTTAGCTCGTACTTTATTATCTGAATGAATATTACTTTGTAAGCTATGAATCACTGTAAAAGAGTTGTTACAATTAAACATGTTAAGCTCTACAATATAAACCTTTTTATAAAGACTTCACCTAAGATAAGTACAATTTTATTAAATGTTCTCTGACCAAGAACAAAGTTTGACATTACCAATTTTGATTCTCTCTTTTATATCTTTGTTTGTAACTCCTTTTACTTGTTTCAAGTTAAGTTATATGAGAGGAAGTTGTTGTTTGTAATGATTGGTGCATAGGTAAATGTGATGCTTCTTGTCCATAAACCTGTGGTCATGTTTTCTGAGTTCAGTTTCGCTTGGGGGACAAGCGAGGTCTAAGCTTGGGGGGAGTTGATACGTCCATTTTGCATCACTATTTGTATCATGATTTTCTGTTATTCATCGATATATTTCATGTTATGATGCATCTCTTATGTTATTTTATCTTATTTTGCATGTTTTATAATTTTTGGAGAATAAACACCGGGACAAAAAATCTGATGGAAAAAGCACCGTCGAGATACCATATTTCAGAAGATCAGAAGAAGAAGGGGGACATCCAGGGGTTCCTAAAAGTATCGAGGAGGAACACATCCAGAAGAGGATCCAGAGGGGGGCCACCAGGGGCCCACACCTAGGGGTGGTGCGCCCTCCCCCTGGTCGCGCCACCTAGGGGTGTGGCCACCCTGGCCCACCTCCGGGGGCCATCTTTGCCCCTGAACCCGAGGGAACCCTAAGCCTCATTCCATCCTTGAAGAATTATTCCGCTGCCGCTGCGGGGCGGAAAACACCCAAGAGAGAAAAGCTCTCTGGCAGGGAGAAATCTGCCGGGGAAATTCCTCTCCGGAGAGGGAAAATCGCCGCCATCGTCACCGTCATCGCTCCGGGCATCATCAAGATCGTCATCATCATTGTCATCACCACCAGAACCATCACCCTCATCATCCACCTTCATCCCGCTATAACAATTAGGGGCCTCTATCGTTGTTTTGCATTAGATCTCTCTCTCGGTGTGGATTACTTGTTAGTAGTTGATGCTTGTGATATTTATCGGTGTTTGTACTTTATGACCAGATTGTTATCATCCATTATATAACCTCTGATTATGATCCATATGATGTGTTGTGAGTAGTTCGTGTTGTTCTTGAGGACATGGGAGAAGTCAATTTGTTAGTAGTGAAGTAATGTTGAATAATATTAATGTTTGATATTTAAGTTGTGGTGTTATTCTTCTAGTGGTGTCATGTGAACGTCGACTACATGATACTTCACCATTTATGGGCCTAGGGGAATGCATCGTGTAGTTGTCTACTAATTGTGGGGTTGCCGGAATGACAGAAACCTAAACCCCGTTAGGAAACCTTTACACGAGGGAGCGTAGGATCCCGGAGTTTAAAGCCGTGGTTAGATTTATTTCTTAATTACTTTCTTGTAGTTGCGGATGCTTGCAAGGGGTATAATAACAAGTATGTATTAGTCTTGGATGGGATGGTACATTAGCATAGATTCACCCACACAACACTTATCAAAACACCAAAGTTATTCAGCTGCATGGAACAAAAGCACTTGACAGAAACCCCCCGTGTGTCCTCGAGAACGTTTGTTAATCATAAGTAAAGTCACCGGCCTGTCCTTTGCTGAAGAAAGGATTGGGCCACTCGCTGCAATTATTACTACTGCATTTTATTTACTCGCACTTTATTTATCTGCAATATCAAAAAACCCTACAAATCTATTTTCCAGTATTTACAGTTATTCCTTCATCGAAACTGCTTATCAACACCTTCTGCTCCTCGTTGAGTTCGACACTCTTATTTATCGAAATTACTACGATACACCCCCTATACTTGTGGGTCATCACCCAACAGGGAGGAACCTCGAGGGATCGACGGGAAAGTTCGCCATTGGCAATGGTGGTTGATATTTGGGCGAAAGCTCCGACGAGGGTTTTCTCAAAACATCTAGGGAAGAAATAGAGTCTAGGACAGAGGAGGGGGACTCCTCGGTTTCTCCTACTGCCGGTTTAACTACCCATCGTAGAGTTCCATTAAGACCCGGGTAATTTTTTCGAATATGGCCTGAACGCGAACAAGACCAACACGTCACCCGGCCCGTGCAAGATTCAGTAGTATGTTTAGCCGACAGACACCGATAACAAGGCCAAACTTGGGCCGCCACCTTATCAATAAGCTATGCAAAATCCATCATCAATGGGAGAGGAGACATGATGGATGTCCCTAGAGGCAGAAACATCCAAGGGCCTTGAAAGAAGAGAAGACCCTCGCTCAAAAGAGCCAAATTTAATAATAGGAGAATCCAGACTAGGAGCAATATCCATCTCCATTTTATCAGAACTACTAACCACATGAGCATAGTCAACCGAAGACTATGGTTTAGCTGGTAAGATCCTAGCAATTTTAGCCCTGAATTTATTATGCTTAACCTTTTGCTTTTTTTCTGGAAACCATCGTCCATTCACTCTGCTGATCAAATTCCCTTTTCTTTAATTTCATTACCAATTAGGACCACCATAACTCCAGAGGTGGAAATAACACTTGAAGTGAAAACATTTAAGCCATTTAATTTTCATAATATGAAGACCAACCACGTTGGAAGAGACCTCAAAATAGAAAACCCGATCATGAAGACATTTAACTTTCCACAGAAACCTCCAATGGCCGCTGATGAACCACAAGTATAGGGGGTGTATCGTAGTACTTTAGATAAATAAGAGTGTCGAACCCAACAAGTAGCAGAAGGTGTTGACAAGCAGTTTAGATAGAGGACTCACTGTAAACACTAGCAAATAGGTTTTTGGTGGTTTTGGATATAGCAGATAAATAAAGTGCGAGTAAATAAATAACACTAATAATAATTGTAGCGAATGGCTCAATCCTTTTGAGATCAAAGGACAAGCCGGTTGTTTTAATTATGGTGACTACACGTTCTCGAGGACACATGGGAATCTTGACAAGTGCTTTCACTTCATACAGTTGATTGATATTTATTGTTTCGATAGGTGTTATGTGGGTGAACCTATGATAATGCACCGTCCAACTAGGACTAATACATACTTGTGATTAAACCCCCTGCTAGCTGATGTGTGTGAACACACGTTCGTTGAGAGACCCCAAGAGGAAGGTATGAAGAGTGCAGCAGGAAGTTTCCCTCGGAAAGAAACCAAGGTTGAATCGACCAGTAGGAGGAAGGAGTAACTTCAGAAGGTTGATGCAACGGAGATGGTAGGGCGCACTAACGGTTCAGCAGCAACGTGGAACCTACACAACACAATCAAATCACTTTGCCCCAATGAAGCAGTGATGTTGTCAATCTCACCGGTTTTGCTGAACACAAAGAGGTTAAACGTATGGTGTGGAAAACATTATAAAGAGTATGAAATCTGTAGGTGTTTTATCAGTATGAGGACTATGGACCGGGGTCCACAGTTCACTAGTGGTGTCTCTCCGTGAAACATAAATAACATGTGTGGTGAACAAATTACAGTTGGGCAATTGACAGAAATGAAGGCTGCACCGTAGTGCATATGCAAGACATAAAGATTACAATGTGATTCATGCGGGCATTACAACAAAATACATAGACCATCATCCAACTACATCTATGTCTAATAATCCACCCTCCGAATATCATCCAAACAAACGTTGGGTATTAAGTTGCTAGCAACATATTATCGCCGTAAGCAAAGTGTGTAATGTAAACAATGTAAACTAGGTAAACACCGGTGTTTTCTCCCTAATGGCAATAGCACATCCTCCATCCGTCACGTTTGTCACTCGAGCACAGATGCAAAGGAGACATGAACCCACTATCGAGCATAAATACTCCCTGTTGGAGTTACTAGCATCTACTTGGCCAGAGCATCTACTAATAACGGAGAGCATGCAAGATTAACATATGAATGAAGATAACATGGTAGATTGATAATAAGAAGACATAGCATTCAATATTCATCAGATCCTAGCAAACACAACATGTAGCATTACATCAAGATGATCTCGATCATGTGAGGCAGCTCACGAGATCTAAACATGAGGTACAAATTGGAGAGAACAACCATCTAGCTACTGCTATGGACCCGTGGTCTAGGTATGAACTACTCACGCATAACTTCGGAGGAGGGCATGGTTGTGTAGACCCCTCCGGTGATGAATTCCCCTCTAGGCAGGGTGCCCGGGAGAGCTCCAGAACCCTCCCGATCTTGGGATGACGATCACGGCGCCCTCGGGTGTTTCTCGGAAAAAAGTGGCATATCTCTAGGGTTTATGTCTCGGGGGGGGGGGGTATAAATAGATGAAAGGGCAAAGGCGGTGGAGGTAGGGGGGCCCACACCACCCCATGGCGCGTCCAGGGGCGCCGCCCTATGGTGTTGGCCCCCTATGGCCCACCTCCGGGTCTCTTCGGGACTCTGTGGAACCTTCGGGAATTCTAAGACATCCGGGCTTCAAATTTTCCAATTCCGAGAATATTTCCAGAACAACTTTTCTGAAACTAAAAACAACAGAAAAAAGGGAACTGGCTCTATGGCATCTTGTCAATAGGTTAATTCGAAAAATCGATAAAAATAGCATAAAGTGTATAGCAAACATGTGGGAAACAATAAGAAAACAACATGGAACATCAGAAATTAAGGATACGTTTATGACGTATCAACATACCCAAGCTTAGTTCCTACTCGTCCTCAAGTAGGTAAACGATAAAAACACGTAATTTCCGAGGTGGCATGCTACAAGCATAAACTTGATCATCAATAATGTAAAAGCATAAGTAAGCTGAGATCATAAGACTTAAACACATGCATGATAAATAGAATTTTAATAATAAAGCATAGCAATCACCTTGCATCATGAGAAGTAACACAAATAAAAGATCATGAATAACAATGCAACGAAAGATATACGTTTATTTCAAGTATAGAGAAAACATGTCAAAGTGATGTTTCGCTAGTCCTTAAGAGTGGGGAAAAACATAAATGCCAGGACACCTTCAAAGATCATGAGGAAGACTAGGAAAAATAATTAGAGAACAAGCAATAACACATCATGAATAAATTAATAATGTTTCTGGGACAAATGCACATAAAACTCAGAATGGCAACTATGCTCTCTCAACCATGCATAAAGTTAGAAGATGGAGACTCACATAAAAGTAAACGAAAGGCCCTTCGCAGAGGGAAGCATGGGTCACTCATGTGCTAGAGATTTTATTTTATTAAACAGAGGTATAGAAAGCTTGACACTCCTCCCAACCATCTTACACAAACCATGGCTACCCGAATCCTCAGGTGCCTGTCAACAATCACATACCGTGGAGGAGTGTCTATATTTTAAGAGAGGTGTATGCTTATGTCAACAAATGGTAAACAAAAAATACAGTACGTCACAAGCCAACTAGACTTCACAAGAGTGGCTCCCATAGAAGGACGCATCTGGGTAGAAGGTCATCACTCTTTCTCTTTTGTTTACACAATTATGCTTTGACTGATAAATTAGGGGCAAGAATAGTGAAGAGAATTTGTGTTATTAATTTAGGGCTGGGCACCCTGCTGCCGGCTCTTCTATCACTCGATGAGCGGATAAAGCCACTAGTCCAGGGTGTGAAAGTCCAATCAAAAAGTGAGATAAAGATTCTCTATTTACGTCCTCATGAGCTAAAACAGGAGCACACAACAGGAGTAATTTTGAAAGTTTTGAAGGTAACACATGAGCAATTTACTTTGGAGTGGCGGTTAAATACCACATGTAGGTAGGTATGGTGGACACAATGAGAAAACTTTGGTTTTTAGGAGTTGGATGCACGAGTAGAGCTCATACTCAGTACATGTGGAGGCTAGCAGAAGACTGGGAGCGACTAATCAAGAGAGCATAAGAGCCATAATCATGCATAGAGACATAAACATCATTAATCAAAGCATAAGTGGTACCACAAGTTCAAAAACTAAATGATCATGGAGGCTATTAGTGACTGGTTCATATTCATAAACATGGTGTGAGCATGCGCCAAGTCAACCAAATAAAACATTCAAAGGAGAACACCACAAATTTATGCTTCAATATGACGAGAACAACTCATGATTCTTTCAATGGCACATTAAAAACTCTCAGCTATTTGAGGCTAATCATGCTACTAAATAACCACAAGGCTTTAGAACTATAATAACATCTAGCATGATATGAAAAAGTCTATCCACAATCTATACAATCTTCTACTTGCACCGTTAAAAATTCTACCTCAAGCAGCAGTTTCTTTTCCCAGCAAGCACCATACAAACATGCTTTAACAAAGACTCTCTAAATGCTACAGCAAGCAAACACGAGAGTACTCACATAAAACTTCTAAAACTAATTGCTCTGAATAAGAGATGCAATGAAAACAAGAGCTAAACAGGAATTTTTGCCGCAACTAGAAGAAAAACTAAAAATACTAGCATAGCAAGTATTCAAACAAAAAAAACGGAGCGTGTCTCTCTCCCAAAAAAAGAATGCTAGGGTACAAATATATTATTGCAGCAAGGAAAAAAGAAAACAAAGGAAAACAGAAGAAAACAAAAGAAAAACAAACAGATGCTCCAAGTAAATTTCATATGATGTGACCGAATAAAAATATAGTTTCACTAGAAGTGACCTGATAGATAGTTCATGAAGAATGGGATGCCTTGGGCATCCCCAAGCTTAGATGCTTGAGTCTACTAAAAATATGCTTGGATGAACCACGGGGGCATCCCCAAGCTTTTACCTTGCACTCTTCTTGATCACATATATCACCCTCTTCTCTTGACCCTTGAAAACTTCCTTCACACAACACTCAAACAGTAATTTGCATTAGAGGGTTAGTGCAACAATTAAAAATCCATTGTTTTTGTATGAAGAAAGTGCTATTGATAGTTTTGAACATAATCTACAATCACTAATGTTTGTTGAAGCAAAGAAATCCACTTGACATCGCAAAAGAGCAAATACAAGAAAAATGGCAGAATCTGTCAAAACCAGAACAGTCTGTAAAGACAAAAAATTTCGAGGCACTTACGTTGGTGAGATAGAAAAGCTTAAAGAATGAAAAGGTTGCATAATTAGCCGAGGAGTGAGCACAAGAAATTTCAGGCATTCTGATTTTTCTACGATTTGTATGATTTTTTACGGTGGACAACAGAAATCTGTTTCCTGCGCAGAAATCCGAAAACCAACTCCAACTCTTGTCAGAAACCTTACTTGGCACTACTAAAACATGAAAAGAAATATACAAAGGAGTTGCTACAGAAGTATACAACCCTTAACTCAAAGAAACAGAGAAAAACAAACAAAAAATAAAACCATGAGTTATCTCCCAAGAAGTGCTTTTCTTTAACGCCTTTTAGTTAGGCCCAGAAAAGTGGAATCAAATATTTTCAAGTGAAGAAGCATTTAAATCAATATTTGGCAATTCCTTAATGATACATTTTATTTTTATCTAAGTGAATTTCAGAGGCTCCTATCTTAGACATTTTAGGCTTACTATTCTCATCAAATAAATTCTCAGAAATAATCCAATCAAAATTCTTCTCTTGGGCTTCATGCAGTGCTAATAATTTAAAGGGGATTGGTATTTTACCCTCGTTTTCATTATTAGATTCAGTTTTTTATAGAGCACCAACAATATCTACACATGAGCCAAGCATATTGGAACGATCAAAGACTTTTCTAGTTTCTATAATAACATCTCCAAATTCTTTAAGCATGGTTTC
Organism: Alopecurus myosuroides; assembly: GCA_028641055.1. Taxonomy (NCBI): domain Eukaryota; kingdom Viridiplantae; phylum Streptophyta; class Magnoliopsida; order Poales; family Poaceae; genus Alopecurus; species Alopecurus myosuroides. The sequence continues at coordinate 100,251,345 of CM054061.1, forward strand.
TAAGATAAAGTTCCTTTTCTCAACATCTTCAATGTTATTCAAGTTGAGGAACATATGTTGTAATATGGGATGGAGGTTAACAAACCTAGCTTCTAACATGTGAACTAAATAAGTTGCAGCAGTCTCATAATTTTGGGCAAGTTCTTTAATCATATCCTTTCCAAGTATAGAACCACTTCCTACCGGCAAATCTTTCAGGGTAAACTTAGGGAACAACATTGTCGAATCCCAGACTCAACAAATCCCTTCGGTGAACCTATCGGGTTTCGATTAGGAGAACCCATGAGCGCTGGTGGAATCGTCGGCTAGACAGGGGGCGAGATTTACCCAGGTTTTGTCGCACCCTGACTTCTAAGGGATACTCACCGCACGAACTGGATAGCAGATGCTTGGATTATGGGGCATACCTGCTCCCACGTCCCAGCTTCCTGGTAGGCCTGCGCTTATGCGCGACAACACAAGCTCCGCTATTCCATCGTCGATGTAAACTATCCACTAGAAATCACAGGCACTACCATTGACGTACTTCATAACAATCACGCACTGTACGTCAACGGCTTTGAACGAATGATAATCACAACATATCTCTAAGACACAAAAGATTGAAATAAAGTTGCAACTGGCCCTCATTAAGGCAGAAATAGCAAATTCAATCATCCAGAGGACACATGTCCCAACATAGCATTCATTACATCAGCGGAAGCAAACAAAGGTGTCTGAGTACAGACAAAACTGAAGGCTTAAGAAGCCGGGGGAAAATAAAGCAAACGAGGCCCATCCACGAAGGTTCTGGATCCTGCCCTGGTCCAGCTATCTACTCGTCTGCAGCGTCGTCAAACTCCACGAAGTAGCCGTCCTGGGAAGCATCGTAGCCGTAGTCGTACTCTGCGTAAACCACAGCCCCAACGGGGTCAGTACATCCAAGTACTGGCAAGCAAGACTCACAGTTCATCAAAGAGTTACCCGTCAACACAAGCATTGATGCTTGGGATCAACGGAAGGAAGGGGTGATATAAAAGTTGCTGCTGGCTGCGCTAACCAACTACAGAAGATATCTACAAGTTCCGGCTAACAGGATAGGATGAGATCGAGGATTGTAACCAACTGAAAGATAACTTCAACCAAACCCATCCTGGATCTCGCCCCTTATCCCAAGAAGCAATCCGAGGATAACTCACACAGTTATGATAAGGTGAATCAAGTTATTGTGTGAATAACCTATTACTAGTCAGGTTATGAAACATTGGGTGAATCATGATTGATCATTAAGTTGAAGTTGTCCTGAGTACTTGTTAGCCAGTACTTTCACCAAGTAATCCATAACCGCGGAAAACACGGCTTCTCGAGAAGATTATCCCTGCAGGGTTGCACCAAATTGGCCGTACACTCATGAATAACCCGCCAGATGGGATGCCTCCCACCAAGCGGGGTACTCAACACAACCAACCATTCCTCGCATCAAGCCCAAAGCACCTTGGGCGCACGGCTAATCGAGCCCAGAAGAAAATGGACCCTCATAGCACTCTAAGAACGTGTCCCCCTATATGCCGACTACAAAAGTTCCACCCTGCGCTGGGCTCGCAAAAACATGCATGCGGCAAATAGAAAGCACGAACTAAATGAGATGATTTGGACGAGATGCGTATCAGGTCAAGTTGAGGGGGGCGCCCATACTCGCTTCCCAAATGCGGGTAGTGCGCTCATCATGGATCAGTAGACAAGACCCTTTTCCTATTAGGGTCGACACTAGCAGGCTTCAAAACCTCTCATGGGCCTCCTGCCGGTGCCTTATCATCAGATTATTATTTACCATTAGCAATTAACAGGATTGATTGATTAACATCGAGCCCCGATACAAATAATAAGATAATAAAGTAATAACCGACAACAGACTCGAGTAACCGCAACCCTAAGCATGCTAGGTAGAACAGGCACAAGCAAAGGCTGTAGGTATGGAGGTGAGGCAGTATCATTGGTTCAGGGAATCATGTGATAGGTTCGGAGAACAAGCAACGATACATATGGCTAGCAATAATAGACAAAAGGATAGTATCGACAACAAGTGTGGAAAGGAAACTCGATGATTCATGTGAGTGATAACTTGCCTGGCAGCTCAGTATCGTACTGGGCTAGGTCCTGAGAAGTGGCGTCGTAAGGATCGTCGGTCTCAACGTAGTCGTCGTCTAACCGGGAAGAAGCAAACAAACAAAACAGGTATGTAAACAAACATTGACATGGCATTGTGCACAATCAAATATGATGCATGACAATTTAATAGATGCAATAAAATAGACTATTGGATATGATAACACAATTTAAATGGACTGATATGCAACTGGGAGTTGCATATGAAAAGCCCATGGAATTTGGTTAGATTATTTGTTTTCCAACTAATCAACAGGTGATAATGGATTAGCATGATGCATGCAAAAGGAAAACAGCAAAATAACAACATTAGAACCAAATTAGAAAAGGTGGTAGCAATTTAGAAGTTTGTTATTAATTTTGGAAGAATTTGGGTGCATTAGAGGTATCACACATGTAGTTGTTGTTTTCAACCATGTAAAATGTTCAAAGCAAATAACAAAGTTGATATTTGAAAAGAACATCAAATTCTGGTTGGATTACATGTTTCACAATTTGAAATTGGACTTTGGATTATTTAGTTATGAATTAAACAAAATTAAACAATTTTTAATTGAATTAAACATGGTTTAAATAGTTTAGTCAATTTAAATTGTTCAAACCAGAAAACAAAATTTATATTTGAATAGAGTATTCAAAAAGGTGTGAAAAACATATTTTATTTGAATTATTTGAAAACAGTATGAATTAGTTATGAATTATTTCAAATTGCATTTGAATTATTTGAATTTGAATTTAGATTGCATTTTGAAATTTCAAAACAGAACACAAATTGCATATTTGGAAAGGTTATGAAATTTAGATCAAGTTTCATATAAAGTTTGTATTTGTTGGGTTTATAAAACAAAAGATATTGAATTTCCAAGTTTCTATTCAAATCTGTTTATTTAAAAGGAATTTAGAAATTAACAGATTTTATTTTTAAACTTTTGTTACGCACTGGAGGTGTACACCAGCCACTGCCCTGTGGCCCCTGTGGACAGCGTGGCGTGTGCGCGTACGCGTGGCACCGAGGGAGGCTGACTGGTGGGCCGCGCGCGCGAGGAGAAATTCCAAAAAGTTTTGCGGCCGCGGGGCTCGAACCCGCGAGCTCGCTGTGCGCGCAAAAGGCTCGCGCCACTGCGCTGCTGTCGTGTTTGTTGACAGCAGTAGCTACGCAGCAAGGTTAATGTTCAGCTAAAACTCTGAACTTTTCTGACGAACAAGCGCATGCTCGCCGTCAGACAGAGCTCGCCGGAGTGGATTCACGGCCGTGCTCAACGTGGTTGGGGTGTGCGCATGCTGCAGGGACGTGCGCGGACCTGATGCAAAGTGGAAGGGAAGCGATCGGTGCTCACCACCGTTGGTAGAGGGGCAGAGGCTCGACGTTGGCTGACGGCGGCGTCGAGGACGGCGTGGACGGCGGCGAGCTCCTGGTGCTCCTCTGCGGCTGCTACGGTGTTCAAAACGACGAGGAGATCATGGCGACTCGATGCCAGTGATCAGATGGCGGCGTGGGGCTCTGCTACGACGAGGAGGAACTCGGGTTCAGAAACAACGCGGCACGGTGGCCGGAGAGGACAGAGACAGCGGCGTCAAATTGAGGCTCACCTGCGCTGATGCTGGTGTCCACGAGGAAGAAGGAGGAGCGGCGACTCGATTGCAACTGGCTGGTAGCTAGGTGGGAGTGAGACACGGTGGCGCCATGGAAAACTTCAGAGGCTCGCCGGCGGGAAAGAGATGCAGAGGGGTGGAGCTCGAGGAAGGAGACGAATTGGCGGCGCTGGCGAGGAACCCTAGAGCTTAGGGCACACCTAGGGGGGCTAGGGCTCCTTTTATAGGCTGGAGGCGCTGCGGTGGCCGCCGTGGTCGCGCGCGGTCGCCGTGGATGCCTCCGATGGGCGCCGTACGGGAGGAAGACGAAGGAGGGCGCGCGCACGAATCTCCGCGCAGGAGCGAAACGGTAAGTTGGCGCTGCGCGGGCTGGGCTGCTGCGCGCTAGGGCTAGGTGGGCTGGGCCAGGCGGTAGATTAGGTGATGCTGCTCGTTTCTCCTTTTATTCTTTTCTGTTTTATATTTTTTTTTTGTAATTGCTTTTGGAACAAATTTGTTAAGGTTTTGTTTGAGGAAAAATTTAGAAAAATTAGGTTAAGCTTTTTAGTTAAAAAGAAACCACATTACCAACTTGGATTTCAAAAATGAACTTTTAAAAACATAGTTAGTGTTTGAAATCAAATTTGGGGTATTTTCATATTAAGTTTTATTTATTGAAAATAACCATTTGAATAGGGTTATCCCTAGGTTAAAACAAATGATTTTAGGAATTCAAAGTGTGGTGAAAAGGATGGATTCAAAACAAGTACTGATTTGAAACTTGGTTGAAATGGAAAATGATTTAGGAGTTAATGATTTAATTAAATGATTTGATAAATGGTTTGATTAAAGCATCAATTTGAGAAGTGGAAAACAAGGAATAAAAGGGTTGTTTTTATTTGTTATTTTGGTTCCCATAGTTGTAACAGAGCAAGTATGAAACCATGTTTGAAAAAAAAGGTTTGAATTTGAATTGTGAAAACAGAATAAAACAGATGCAAGCAAATAGCAACAATAATTAAACATGATGACATGATGCATTGCTTGGAATTAAACAAGGAATCAAACATTCTAAGGATTGTTTTCATACTTGGATGTTACAAAACGCCCCCCCTTGAAGGAATCGCGCCCCGAGATTCCCTACTGAGAAGTGAAAAGGTCCGGATACTTCTTGCGAAGATCCTCTTCGGTCTCCCACGTTGCCTCTTTATCGGAATGATGCGACCATTGGACTTTCAAGAACTTGGTGCTCTTGTTGCGAGTCTTACGCTCGGTCTCATCGAGAATACGAATAGGGTGCTCCTCATAAGACAGATCATCTTGCAGCTCAATGGAATCATGATCAACTGCACGATCTGGGTCTTTGAAACACTTCTTGAGTTGTGACACGTGGAAAACATCGTGCACCTTGGATAGTTTTTCTGGAAGTTCAAGACGATAAGCATTCTCTGCACGCCTTGAGAGGATGTTGAAAGGACCAATGTATCTTGGTGCAAGCTTTCCTTTCACACCAAAACGATGAGTGCCTCTGAGGGGAGTTACACGGAGATATGCCTTATCACCAGGTGCATAGACCATATCCCTGTGCTTGCTATCATAATAGCTCTTCTGACGAGACTGAGCAATCCTGAGATTGTCACGAATGATACGAACTTTCTCCTCGGCTTCCTTAACCATGTCAGGGCCTAAGAGTGAACGTTCACCAGCTCCAGACCAATTGATTGGACTCCTGCATCTGCGACCATACAGTGCCTCAAAAGGTGCCATGCCTAGGCTTGCCTGGTAGCTGTTGTTGTAGGAGAATTCAGCATATGGAAGGCAATCCTCCCATTTCATGCCAAATGAGATACCACATGCTCTGAGCATATCCTCGAGAATCTGATTGACTCTTTCGACTTGCCCCTGAGACTGAGGGTGATAAGCTGTGCTGAACAGAAGTTTAGTGCCCAATGCTTCTTGAAAGCTTTTCCAGAAATGAGAAGTGAAGATGCTTCCACGATCTGAGCTTATTTCCAATGGTACACCATGAAGAGGAACAATCCTTGCTGTGTAGAGCTCTGCTAACTGGCTAGCTGAGATAGTTTCCTTGACAGCAAAGAAGTGAGCAACCTTAGTGAGACGATCAATAACAACGAAGATTGCATCGTTGCCTTTCCTGGACTTTGGAAACCCAGTAACGAAGTCCATTTCAATCATGTCCCACTTCCAGTCAGGAATTTTCAGAGGTTGGAGTAGACCTGCTGTCTTTTGATGGACTGCCTTAACACGTTGACAAACGTCGCATTCAGAAACGTATTGAGCAATTTCACGTTTCATGCCAGACCACCAATACAGAGTCTTAAGATCCTGGTACATCTTTGTACTTCCAGGGTGAATGGATAGAGGAGTTTCATGAGCCTCCTTGAGAATGATATCCTTGAGACTTTGAATCTGAGGAACTGCAATGCGTCCTTCGAAGAACACAGTTCCTTTGTCATCAATTGAGAAGGACTTGAATTTATCATTGCCCTCCTTGATTTGCTCTACCATCTTCTTGATTTCATTATCACGAAGCTGTTCAGAACGAATCTTGTCCTCGAGAGTTGGGCTGGCTGTCAAGCTAGCAAGGTATCCTTCAGGAACAAGACCAAGGTTTAGCTTCTGGAATTCCTCATGAAGTGGAGGTTGGCTTTCCATGATCATGAGATTATTGCAATAAGATTTGCGACTGAGAGCATCGGCCATAACATTAGCCTTGCCTGGAGTGTAAGAAATGGTGAGATCAAAGTCTTTAATCTTCTCAATCCATCTCCTTTGCCTGAGGTTCAGATCTGGCTGAGTGAAGATGTATTTCAGACTCTTATGATCGGAAAAGATTTCAGTTTTGTTACCCAACAAGTATTGTCTCCATTTCTTGAGGGCAAACACAACTGCTGCAAGTTCAAGATCATGAGTGGGATAGTTTTGCTCATGTGGGTTCAACTGACGTGAAGCATAAGCCACAACTTGACGTTCTTGCATAAGAACTGCTCCTAGGCCTTGGAGAGATGCATCACAGAATATCTGGAAAGGTTTGGTAGTATCTGGACCAACTAGAACAGGTGTGGAAGTGAGTTTAGTCTTCAGGAGGTTGAAACTCTCATCACATTGTGGAGTCCAAACGAACTTTTTCTCCTTCTTTGTGAGATCAGTGAGAGGTTTGGCAATCTTGGAAAAGTTTTGGACGAAACGACGGCAATAGCTAGCCAAGCCAAGAAAGCTTCTGACCTGCTTCACCGTCTTAGGGGGTTTCCAGTCAACAATTGCCTTAACCTTTTCAGGATCAATGGCAATGCCTTTGGCAGAGATGATATGACCAAGATATGCAACTTCTGGAATCCAGAACTCACATTTGGAATACTTGGCATACAGACGATGCTCGCGAAGTTTCATGAGAGTGAGACGAAGGTGTTCTCCATGCTCTTCCTCGGATTTTGAGTAGACTAGAATATCATCAAGATATACCACAACGAACTTGTCGAGGTATTCATGGAAGACAGAATTCATGAGTCTTGAGAACGTTGCCGGTGCATTGGTGAGACCAAAGGACATGACGGTGAATTCATATAGACCGTAACGAGTGGTGAAGGCTGTTTTTGGAATATCTTCCTTTCTGATCTTTATCTGATGGTAACCCATCCTCAAGTCCAACTTTGAGAATATTGAGGCTCCAGCAAGTTGATCAAAAAGATCATCGATACGAGGAAGTGGATACTTGTTCTTGATGGTTTTCTCGTTGAGAGGACGATAGTCAACCACGAGTCTTTTTGTTTGATCCTTCTTGGCAACAAACAGAGTTGGGCAACCCCAAGCGGAAGAACTAGGCTGAATGTAACCTTTTTCCATGTACATATCGATTTGCTCCTTCAACAATTTCAGTTCAGGAGGAGCTATCTTGTATGGATGCTTAGAGATTGGAGCAGTACCTGGCTCAAGCTCGATCACGAACTCAACTGCTCTGTCCGGAGGCATCCCTGGCAACTCTTCTGGAAAGACGTCAGGGAATTCACAAACCACCGGAACATTTTCAATTTCAGGAAGGGGTTTGGCATCGAGGTTGAACAGCTGAACAGAACTTGATCCATATGGAGAATAGACTATCTGGCCTGAAGTGTGAGAGAGAGTTATTGACTTTTGAGCACAGTCAATTTTAGCTTTGTGGGTCTTCAACCAATCCATACCCAGAATGACATCAATGTCAGAATTTCCCAGCAACATGAGTGAAGCAAGGAATATGCGTCCTCCAATTAGGATTTCATTGTCCATGCTTATCTTGGAAGTCAACATTTGCGGTCCCGGAGAGTGAACAGTCATTTGATTGCTTAGCGGAACCAGAACTAGGTTGTATGCTTTTGCAAAAATCTTTGACACGAAAGAATGCGATGCTCCAGTATCAAACAACACTTTAGCTGGAATAGAGTTTACGGGTAATATACCGAGAACGACGTCAGCGGCTTCCTCAGCTTTGTCGGCCTTGATATGGTTCACCCTCGCGTTCCTCCCGACAGGCCTGTTGTTGGAGTTGAAGGCTTTAGCCGGGGGAGCACGAACCATAGCCTGGTTGGTGTTGGGGCGAGGAGGTGGAGGTAGCTGCCTCTGAGTGCACTTATCAGCGTAGTGCCCAGTCTCCTTGCACTTGTAGCAAGTGATGACACGAGGAGGACCTGGCCTTGGCTGCCCCATTGGAATCCTCTGACCCTGCATCTGAGATGGGTTGGGCGGGCGGGGACCAAAGCCTGGAGCAGCTTGGGCATTTGGAGCCCGAGTGACAGCACCATTTGGCACCCAGATGCGGCGCTTCTGCGGAGGGGTGGTCATGTTGGAGGAGGAACCACCCTCGCGCGAGTGCTTGCGGGACTCTTCGAACGCCTTGCGCCCATTCTCCTCATTGAGCGCGGTGTTCACGAGCTCAACGAAGTCCTTGCACTTGATGTTTGTGAGAGCGTACTTCAGTTCCGGGTTAAAGCCTCGACGGAACCTTGCCATCTTCTTGGTCTCGGTGGACACTTCGTCACCAGCATACCGAGCGAGACGATTGAACTCGTTCTGGTAGCCGAGGACGTCCAGCTTGCCCTGTCTGAGAGAGCAGAATTCCTCACGCATCCTTTCCATGAGACCATCCGGGATGTGGTGCTTCAGGAAGGCATCCTTGAAACATCCCCAGGTGATAGGATAGCCAGCTCTCATTGTCTGGTAGTTCTCCCACCAAGTAGCTGCCTGACCCTTCAGTAGGTAGGTGGCATACTTGACCTTATCTTCCTCAGCAACATGAGCAATCTCCAGAGCCCTGTTGATCTCCCTGATCCAGTCATCAGCATCCAGAGGCTCACGTGTTGCCACGAAAGCCCTCGGACCCACGCTCAGAAACTCCTTGATACTGACTCGCGGAGCATTCTGGTTGTTGTGCTGGTTAGCCTGGATCTGGGCCATCTGAGTCACCACTTGGGTCATCTGAGCCAACAGTTCCCCCATTGGTGGTGGTGGAGGCGGGGTGTTCCTGGTTGGAGGCATCCTGAACAGAAATGCATTTTAGCACAACAATACAACAGGATAGACTTGGTAACCGAAAGATAGATTATTCCGACGCATGAATAGATAACCAACAGGTACATCATCACATGTTCAAATACATCAGAATATCCAACAGACCAACACATGGTTCGAAAGACAAGGATAACTAAACATAGCTAGAAGCGGATACATCGGTACTCCCATGCTCATCACGCAGGACGGCGGTGAGTAGTACGACGAGAGATACGGTGAGGAGGAACCCCACGGAAGTAGGTATCACGACGATCCCTGTAGATAGGAAAAGCTCTGAGAGCAACTCTCGGAGTGGTGAAGTAGAAGGCATCCTCTTCCTGTGCTCCATATCGAGGAATCCCCGTGTAACCTGCACCGAGGTGGAGAAGTGGACCTCTGACCGGCTCATAACCTCCAGCATCTGGTAACGGGAGACCAGCTGACTGAACGCAACGTGCAAAGCGCTCATCTCCAACAAAGTCTGTGGTGTACGTCGCCAGACGGGTGAGAGCAAGGTGGAGCTGCTCCCTGACTGAGGCTAACTCCTGAGAAAGTGTGGAAGCAACTGCGTCACTGTGCCTCACGAACTGGGCAGTAGTGTGCAGCCTGGAGCTATCAGACTCGTAGGTATCCAGGTCGCGGTGGTCAGTGAAGTGAACTCCCGCTGCCGTGATGTACCCACGGGGGATGTGACGATAACTGGAATCATCAAACCCCCAGTAGTCAGCACGTAGAACGGTGAGACTCACGTACGCTGCCTGCTGCACGGCCATATCCACTGTGGAACCTACTGCCTCGTACTGGTGAACAAAGCTCCTGCCATCATCCGACAGAATGTAGACGATGGCCCGGTAGAAAGTCTGCTCGAACTCGCGCTGGTGCTCGTAGACCTGGTACTCTGGTGCCCAACGGAACCCCAGATAGGTAACCATATCCCTCAGCATCTCCGGATAACCGGCGGTGTCCTCACAGCGAGTCATCCTAACCACCTGCGGGTAGAACCTGAGATCCATCTGCAGATGATCAGGAAAGGTTTTGATTAGGCTCCGGTAGATGAAAAAGGATGTGGAACTCAACAAGGTTCAATGGACGATAAGGATGTTGAAAAGAACATGATATTGAAGCAACACTGGGAAAACTTTGACCAAAAGTCCTGAGGTACTAAGGAAAACCCATCCGGGCTTCTAAAGGATCAATATCTACTGCTTAAGGAATAGAGGATCTGCTTCCGGGGCCTATTTGCCACCGTTCTCAATCGTGAGTAGGCAACATGATAAATCATGTCACAACCACCTCCATTCCTATGGACTAGTAGATATAACTATCCCAGAGAAACCAGAATTCGTGAAATCCTAACTTGAAAGTTTAGATGAGAAGGGAGAAATCAACGTTGCACTTCCTTACCAGAAAAAGGGAGGGAGGGTGGGGAAAAGAAGAAAAAGAACAGAATTCCTACTCTCACGTTTCATTTTTCCTATATAGCTACAAAATAGTTTCTAGACTCAACTGCGACCAGTAAAAAGGGATCCTATAGGCAGACAGGCTCTGATACCATTTGTCGCACCCTGACTTCTAAGGGATACTCACCGCACGAACTGGATAGCAGATGCTTGGATTATGGGGCATACCTGCTCCCACGTCCCAGCTTCCTGGTAGGCCTGCGCTTATGCGCGACAACACAAGCTCCGCTATTCCATCGTCGATGTAAACTATCCACTAGAAATCACAGGCACTACCATTGACGTACTTCATAACAATCACGCACTGTACGTCAACGGCTTTGAACGAATGATAATCACAACATATCTCTAAGACACAAAAGATTGAAATAAAGTTGCAACTGGCCCTCATTAAGGCAGAAATAGCAAATTCAATCATCCAGAGGACACATGTCCCAACATAGCATTCATTACATCAGCGGAAGCAAACAAAGGTGTCTGAGTACAGACAAAACTGAAGGCTTAAGAAGCCGGGGGAAAATAAAGCAAACGAGGCCCATCCACGAAGGTTCTGGATCCTGCCCTGGTCCAGCTATCTACTCGTCTGCAGCGTCGTCAAACTCCACGAAGTAGCCGTCCTGGGAAGCATCGTAGCCGTAGTCGTACTCTGCGTAAACCACAGCCCCAACGGGGTCAGTACATCCAAGTACTGGCAAGCAAGACTCACAGTTCATCAAAGAGTTACCCGTCAACACAAGCATTGATGCTTGGGATCAACGGAAGGAAGGGGTGATATAAAAGTTGCTGCTGGCTGCGCTAACCAACTACAGAAGATATCTACAAGTTCCGGCTAACAGGATAGGATGAGATCGAGGATTGTAACCAACTGAAAGATAACTTCAACCAAACCCATCCTGGATCTCGCCCCTTATCCCAAGAAGCAATCCGAGGATAACTCACACAGTTATGATAAGGTGAATCAAGTTATTGTGTGAATAACCTATTACTAGTCAGGTTATGAAACATTGGGTGAATCATGATTGATCATTAAGTTGAAGTTGTCCTGAGTACTTGTTAGCCAGTACTTTCACCAAGTAATCCATAACCGCGGAAAACACGGCTTCTCGAGAAGATTATCCCTGCAGGGTTGCACCAAATTGGCCGTACACTCATGAATAACCCGCCAGATGGGATGCCTCCCACCAAGCGGGGTACTCAACACAACCAACCATTCCTCGCATCAAGCCCAAAGCACCTTGGGCGCACGGCTAATCGAGCCCAGAAGAAAATGGACCCTCATAGCACTCTAAGAACGTGTCCCCCTATATGCCGACTACAAAAGTTCCACCCTGCGCTGGGCTCGCAAAAACATGCATGCGGCAAATAGAAAGCACGAACTAAATGAGATGATTTGGACGAGATGCGTATCAGGTCAAGTTGAGGGGGGCGCCCATACTCGCTTCCCAAATGCGGGTAGTGCGCTCATCATGGATCAGTAGACAAGACCCTTTTCCTATTAGGGTCGACACTAGCAGGCTTCAAAACCTCTCATGGGCCTCCTGCCGGTGCCTTATCATCAGATTATTATTTACCATTAGCAATTAACAGGATTGATTGATTAACATCGAGCCCCGATACAAATAATAAGATAATAAAGTAATAACCGACAACAGACTCGAGTAACCGCAACCCTAAGCATGCTAGGTAGAACAGGCACAAGCAAAGGCTGTAGGTATGGAGGTGAGGCAGTATCATTGGTTCAGGGAATCATGTGATAGGTTCGGAGAACAAGCAACGATACATATGGCTAGCAATAATAGACAAAAGGATAGTATCGACAACAAGTGTGGAAAGGAAACTCGATGATTCATGTGAGTGATAACTTGCCTGGCAGCTCAGTATCGTACTGGGCTAGGTCCTGAGAAGTGGCGTCGTAAGGATCGTCGGTCTCAACGTAGTCGTCGTCTAACCGGGAAGAAGCAAACAAACAAAACAGGTATGTAAACAAACATTGACATGGCATTGTGCACAATCAAATATGATGCATGACAATTTAATAGATGCAATAAAATAGACTATTGGATATGATAACACAATTTAAATGGACTGATATGCAACTGGGAGTTGCATATGAAAAGCCCATGGAATTTGGTTAGATTATTTGTTTTCCAACTAATCAACAGGTGATAATGGATTAGCATGATGCATGCAAAAGGAAAACAGCAAAATAACAACATTAGAACCAAATTAGAAAAGGTGGTAGCAATTTAGAAGTTTGTTATTAATTTTGGAAGAATTTGGGTGCATTAGAGGTATCACACATGTAGTTGTTGTTTTCAACCATGTAAAATGTTCAAAGCAAATAACAAAGTTGATATTTGAAAAGAACATCAAATTCTGGTTGGATTACATGTTTCACAATTTGAAATTGGACTTTGGATTATTTAGTTATGAATTAAACAATTTTTAATTGAATTAAACATGGTTTAAATAGTTTAGTCAATTTAAATTGTTCAAACCAGAAAACAAAATTTATATTTGAATAGAGTATTCAAAAAGGTGTGAAAAACATATTTTATTTGAATTATTTGAAAATAGTATGAATTAGTTATGAATTATTTCAAATTGCATTTGAATTATTTGAATTTGAATTTAGATTGCATTTTGAAATTTCAAAACAGAACACAAATTGCATATTTGGAAAGGTTATGAAATTTAGATCAAGTTTCATATAAAGTTTGTATTTGTTGGGTTTATAAAACAAAAGATATTGAATTTCCAAGTTTCTATTCAAATCTGTTTATTTAAAAGGAATTTAGAAATTAACAGATTTTATTTTTAAACTTTTGTTACGCACTGGAGGTGTACACCAGCCACTGCCCTGTGGCCCCTGTGGACAGCGTGGCGTGTGCGCGTACGCGTGGCACCGAGGGAGGCTGACTGGTGGGCCGCGCGCGCGAGGAGAAATTCCAAAAAGTTTTGCGGCCGCGGGGCTCGAACCCGCGAGCTCGCTGTGCGCGCAAAAGGCTCGCGCCACTGCGCTGCTGTCGTGTTTGTTGACAGCAGTAGCTACGCAGCAAGGTTAATGTTCAGCTAAAACTCTGAACTTTTCTGACGAACAAGCGCATGCTCGCCGTCAGACAGAGCTCGCCGGAGTGGATTCACGGCCGTGCTCAACGTGGTTGGGGTGTGCGCATGCTGCAGGGACGTGCGCGGACCTGATGCAAAGTGGAAGGGAAGCGATCGGTGCTCACCACCGTTGGTAGAGGGGCAGAGGCTCGACGTTGGCTGACGGCGGCGTCGAGGACGGCGTGGACGGCGGCGAGCTCCTGGTGCTCCTCTGCGGCTGCTACGGTGTTCAAAACGACGAGGAGATCATGGCGACTCGATGCCAGTGATCAGATGGCGGCGTGGGGCTCTGCTACGACGAGGAGGAACTCGGGTTCAGAAACAACGCGGCACGGTGGCCGGAGAGGACAGAGACAGCGGCGTCAAATTGAGGCTCACCTGCGCTGATGCTGGTGTCCACGAGGAAGAAGGAGGAGCGGCGACTCGATTGCAACTGGCTGGTAGCTAGGTGGGAGTGAGACACGGTGGCGCCATGGAAAACTTCAGAGGCTCGCCGGCGGGAAAGAGATGCAGAGGGGTGGAGCTCGAGGAAGGAGACGAATTGGCGGCGCTGGCGAGGAACCCTAGAGCTTAGGGCACACCTAGGGGGGCTAGGGCTCCTTTTATAGGCTGGAGGCGCTGCGGTGGCCGCCGTGGTCGCGCGCGGTCGCCGTGGATGCCTCCGATGGGCGCCGTACGGGAGGAAGACGAAGGAGGGCGCGCGCACGAATCTCCGCGCAGGAGCGAAACGGTAAGTTGGCGCTGCGCGGGCTGGGCTGCTGCGCGCTAGGGCTAGGTGGGCTGGGCCAGGCGGTAGATTAGGTGATGCTGCTCGTTTCTCCTTTTATTCTTTTCTGTTTTATATTTTTTTTTTTGTAATTGCTTTTGGAACAAATTTGTTAAGGTTTTGTTTGAGGAAAAATTTAGAAAAATTAGGTTAAGCTTTTTAGTTAAAAAGAAACCACATTACCAACTTGGATTTCAAAAATGAACTTTTAAAAACATAGTTAGTGTTTGAAATCAAATTTGGGGTATTTTCATATTAAGTTTTATTTATTGAAAATAACCATTTGAATAGGGTTATCCCTAGGTTAAAACAAATGATTTTAGGAATTCAAAGTGTGGTGAAAAGGATGGATTCAAAACAAGTACTGATTTGAAACTTGGTTGAAATGGAAAATGATTTAGGAGTTAATGATTTAATTAAATGATTTGATAATTGGTTTGATTAAAGCATCAATTTGAGAAGTGGAAAACAAGGAATAAAAGGGTTGTTTTTATTTGTTATTTTGGTTCCCATAGTTGTAACAGAGCAAGTATGAAACCATGTTTGAAAAAAAAGGTTTGAATTTGAATTGTGAAAACAGAATAAAACAGATGCAAGCAAATAGCAACAATAATTAAACATGATGACATGATGCATTGCTTGGAATTAAACAAGGAATCAAACATTCTAAGGATTGTTTTCATACTTGGATGTTACAGGTTTGGGGCCCTCGTAGAGGTAAAACCCTTACTCCTGCCTCTTGTCGATCTGTATTGATGATTAGATCGGTTACAAAGGTGGTGCTCGAATCGAGAGTAGGTCTCGAGTTCAAGGCTTTTGGTCGTGCGGTATTGCTTGGTCCTCTCTCGGGGGCTCTCCTGGCCTTATATAGGCGGCCAGGTCTCGAGTTCTACCCGGAGAGGATTCCAACCCTAGCTAGGTCGGTTACATGTTTCCTAACTTAACCCGCAAGTTTAGTGCGGGTGGGCTTCGCGTGGGCCTTCTGGAGTACTCCAAGGGCTCCTCTTCTTGGGCCTTCACCTTGGGCCTGAGAGGGGGTGTCCTTATCCGCAGGATCCAGAATCCATATCTTCGTCAGTAGCCCCCGAGCGTTTGCTCGAGTGGGAATTTTCCAGTCGAGTAGACGGTCAAACCTTTTTTTGTCTTGCTTTTTTCTTTTGAATAAACAGCTTGGCTGCTTACTGTTTTAAAGGGTGTGTTCCCTGTGCAATGAGTCCTTATACTCGAGTGTCGAGCGACTTAGGTGCCTGTTATTGCGGCTTTATTTACAGAAGGATGCGGCACAGTAGCTTGGCTCTCCCGAGAGATCAGGGCCAATTAAGTGCGACTAGGGCAAAAACATTCCTGGCCTACACAGATTCGAGACCTCCGACTCGAACCCGATGAGGTGATTGTTGCGACTGGGCCGTTGTGGACTTATCGAGTCGAACTTAACCTATGAGGGTACCCGGCGCGTCCGCTAGGATTTTTCTTCGTGTTGTTGACACGGAACTATACCGGAGGACGCAGCTTTCGAGTGCGATTCCGGGCCCTTAAGAAAGATCTTTTTGGGTCTTACCTTCATATTCGAAGAATATGGCATCCGGATGTGCCTAGTCGGCTAAACAATCCAGGTTTTTATGATGTAAAAATATCATGCGTGAATGGAGGTAGGTTCTTTCTACCCGAATGATTGTTTAAGACTCAATCGAAAGAGTTTTTGTACTGTAGATAGTCGTGCCCATATGAAAGAGTTTTCATGTTTGGACTGTTGCGCCTATACGAAAGAGTTTTCGTGTATAGGATAGTTCTCTTGTTTTAAAGAGGTCTTGCTCCATGATTTATTCGTAAAAGAATTGCCTTTAGTCGAAGGAATTTCATACGAAGCTATTTTCGTGTTTTGAATTGTCCATTCGAAAGTTCTTGAATTTGATGATGCATGCCATGACGTCATGGCGCACTTTTCTCCTCCCGATGGGACGTGACGGAGTGGTAGCAGATGGGCTGGCCCACCTAGTCAGCTTTTTGACCGGGAAACGAGACGCCGCTTCCATTTTTTACGCGAACTGCGCAGTAAATGCGCACGATCTTCTGTTAAGATCGTGGCACGGAACAGCGTTCACCGCCCCTTCGTTTCATCTTCACACGTGGTGGCTGCGATACGTGCCACGTAGCACATCGAGTGGCTGAGATTGACCTGCTCCGTGTATCAATACAGGACTTAGCGCTGCGGTAAAATTTTCCCAGCCTTCGCCTTCAACCATTTCTTTCTCGTGCTCATCTTCCTCCTTGCGCTCGAGCTCACACTGTTAGCCATGGCCGGAGGCAAAAGACGTGGTGCTGCCGCTTCCCCATCCGGAGAAGTTTCCGCGCAACCTGTGCCTCGGGCCGGCCACTGGCGCTCGCCCAATACCACCGCGAAGAGCATCAAGGAGATGCAGCGGGAGGGGCTGCTGCCGAATGAATCTGAGAAGCGGGTGCGCCTCGGGAAGAAGGAAGAGGTACCAAACCCGCAGTCGAACGAGCGCGTGGTCTTCGCGGACCACGTATCTCGGGGCCTTTCCTTCCCTCTCCATCCTTTTCTCCTCGGGTTGCTGTATGTCTATGGCATACAGCTTCACGATCTTCCTCCGAACGCGGTGCAGCATATTTCGTGCTTCATCGTGTTCTGCGAATGCTTCCTTGGCATTCGCCCTCATTGGGCGCTTTGGAAGGCCCTCTTCAAAGTTCGCATCTTCCGCGAGAAATCGCGGGTGGACTCCGAGCCTGGCGAGCCGCTGCGCACGGGCGGCTTCGGTATCCAGACGCGACTGGAGAGCAGCTACTTCAACATGCACTTCGTCGACTCCACCCAAGGCTGGCGGAAAAAGTGGTTTTACGTCATCGACAACAGCTCGGGTGGGCTCGTGGAATTCCACCCGTTCGCTGTTTTGAAGAGGCGGAAGTCCTGGGCGCCCAAGCTGTCAGCCGAAGAAACCCAGGTCGTCACCCCCCTACTCGCAAGAGTGTCCGCTCTCCGGGATCAAACCGCCGGAGTGGTACTCAACGGGCTGCACCTGGCGAGTATTTTTCTGAAGCACAGGATCCAACCGCTGCAGCAAAGGCCTTCCACCATGTGGGAATACCAAGGCGCTGAAGACCCTAGCCGAGTGAGCCGCGAGGAACTTTCGAACGTTGAGTTCGAGAAGAAAATCGCGGCTGTCACCAGCTTGAAGGTGGGGGAGAAGTTCACCGACTGCACAGTCGAAGCCTTCGACGCTTCGAAACCTCCACCAGCCGAGGTTAGTTTTATCCTTCCTGTCCGTCATTATTTTCTTCTTTGCTTTGAGTCTTTGGTCGACTGAAATTTTTATTGCCTCCCTCTGCCTTCTTTGTAGAGCTTAGCTGTGGCGAACTGCTACCCGCCAGTTGCGGGAGAGGACGCCTCGGAGTTATTGGCGAGTCACCTGGACGGCCCAGCCGATACCAGTGTAGCCGATGCTTCCTCGAGCTCCGAGGACGATTCTTCGGATGGTGCGGAGGGCTCGAATGGCGGCCTTCGTCATTGCAAGCGTCGTCGGGTAGAGGACGATAACGAGGCTACTTCCAAGGATAATTCCTTAGAGGAATCGCCCGGGAAGGCTCCTATCTCCGCGACTCCACTTCGCTCCCTCGCCCCTTCACCTTCATTCCCAGTAATCGCAACCGCTTGGAACGCGGATTTGCTGGATGAAGATGAAGATGACGAGTAAGTTATTTTCCTCGTTCTTAGTCGAACGTTCTTTCTTCTGCGCTTATGTTTGATTCCTTGTTCTTTTTTGCTGCAGTGTGCAGGCCATCAGCCCTCGCAGGTACGCTTCCTCTGTTCCTCCCGAAAAGAGGAACAAAGCAGGAACTGCGGGTGAAACTCCCAATGCTGGCATCGTCCAGAATTCTCCCAGCGCAGCCCCCAATGCGGCGACTGCGGAACGTGAAGCTCCTAGCTTTGCCGCCAGGACTTCAGCTTCGAAAGAAGCGACGGACAGCTCCGCAGATCCTCTCTCCCGCGCCACGGGCCAGGTAAATTTTGTAGTTTGTCTTCGAATTTTTATCGGGTGCACGACAGTGCTCCCGATGGGAGTAGCCCCCGAGGCTGTAGTCGATTGCTTGCGATCGGCTACAGGCTCAAAATCTTGTTCTATTTTCTTCGTCTTGATTTTTATCGGGTGCACGACAGTGCTCCCGATGGGAGTAGCCCCCGAGGCTGTAGTCGATTGAATTCAATCGGGTACATGCTCTATTTTATATCTTCTAATTCTTCTACTTCTGTACTTTTGCGGTCGCTTGTTGACTCGCTTGCGGCGATTGGTCGCCGTGTCGTTCTTGCCGAATCGGAATGCGAGAGGCTTCAGTCACACTGCAGCCGATTCCACACCGAGAATGAGCTCCTTAAGAGTAAATCTCATTGTCTTCTTTTGTTTCTGTTCTCGTGTCCATTCTTGATGTCTAACAAATGTTATTGCGCAGCTCAACTCGAACATTCGGAGTCCGAGAGAGTTAAGCTCTCTGAGCGGGCAACCACTCAGGAAGCTAATTTGGCGGCTGTTCGACAAGAGCTGGAGGCCTCCCGCATGCGGTCGGAGGATCTTGATAGGCAACTCGCGGATGCGAGAAAAGCTTTGAAGGATCAAGAGGAAGCTGGCAATAAGGCCGACTCTGACCTTGTCACGTTCCTCCGTCCCCTTGCTGAGCGTTTCGCGGGTAAGTGGCCTAGGCTCTCGCAATTGTATCTTTTGTCTTGGTGAACTTGCGAAATTTTGACATTCTTTTCCTTTGCAGGTCTTCTGGATGTCCCTTTGGAGATCCCTGGGATCCAGCGAGTAGATGTGCTAACCGACACACTTGCTCAACTCAAGAGGCACGCCGAAGGAGTGTGCTCCTTGATTGGCGATGCCACCCAAGTGTTGTCACAACTGCACAGTCGCTTCCTCGCCAACGCTGTACCTCCATCCGCGCTAGACGGCATGTTGAAGATCTTCTCGGAGGGCAATCTCCTGGATGCTTACGCAGTCGCCCAGTCGGAGTCTGGCGCGAAGACTGCGATCCAGTTCGCGCTGGCACACGGAGTCAACGGTTTGGAGGAGGCCTACTCGGCTCTTCCAGTCGACCCCTCGACGGGAAAAAAGGTACGACTCTCTCGTTTTGGCGAGCAGGCCACCATTCTTGCTCGGAAGCTGTCTGAGCTATTTGCTCGACTGAAAGGAGGGGCGACTGCCGCTAGTGGGAGCACCACTGTAGCTTCTTAGTTTTGTTCTTCTTTTTCCTTTCCTTCGTGAATGTAATGAACTTTGGGATGTATTCCCGTATTTTCATCGTCTTTAATCGAAGTGTTCATTCTGGAAATTGCTTCCCGTAGTTTGTGTATTTTCTCCCGATGGGAGTATCCCCCGAGCACTCTTGTCGGATGTGCGACTAGAAATACTTCGAATAGGGCTTCTTACTTATTTCCTTGTATTCTTCCAGGCTACCGGGGTAGTTGCAGAATCTTCAAGTGGACATGCTACTCCGATAAATCCCCTTGTTGCCGCCGTTGGCACCTATGCTGGTCTTCGTGATAAGGTCCGGGAGGGTGAGCGTCAGCTTAAAGCTCTGCGCGGTATAGCCGATGTGGCGAAGTCCAAGCAGAAACTGGCGGCTGAACATGAGCAGTTTCTGATGGATGAACTATCGTTGGTTGCGAGGGATTTGCTGTGTAAGTGATACAGCCCCATGTCTTCTTTTTGCTTTGTTTCCTTAGCTGATCAAGCATGCTTGCTCTTCAGTTGTCAGACCTGATGACAGGGAAGAAAAGCAGTGGGTGGAAAACCACATAGTTCAGGAGGCTGGTAGCTCAAATCCTCATGCGAGTAACTTTTGGTCTGATCGCAGTCGAGGATTTGTGATGGCCACCCTGAAGTTCCGTGTTCTGCAAGCGAGAATTCTCGTGAGTTCTTTTCACGAAGTCCTGATCGCGATGAATGCTGCTTTCTACCCACTCGAAAGGGGTCCCGAAAACTGGAGCTATCTTCTCAGGTTGTTTGGACGTGAGGGAGAGGTTCTCGCGTGTGTGCACAATCAAATGACATGCGGCGCGGTTGTAGCTCTATCCTTTGTCCGAATATGGTATCCTGAAGTAGATTTTAACTCCGTAGCCAGGCTCCCAGATGATCCAATCGATGATATTTCCCCCTTCTATGATGTTGTTCGTCCCGCAGCGGAGAAAATCATCCGATTGTCCTCTGAGGAGGTAGATAGAGTTTTGGCGACTGAGAATGCTCAGCGCTTTGATTGATTGTCGGATGTGCATATCCTGTAACCTTGTATAGTTTGTAAAAACTGTTGTAAGGTGTATAACCTTGTATGTATGCTTTTTTCCTGTAATGCTTAGTTGTAGGTGTATCCCCCGTGTGTTTATGGGGTGTGTTCCTGTAACTTTTGAGCGTGTAAAAATAGGAAGCCGCGAGTGAATATGATGGAGAAACCATGTTTTTATTGCGATGACTGAGAAGCCATGTATTCGAGCTACAAGAGTGGCCAGCATAGCCTTATTTGTTGTGAGAACAAGTAAACCTAGGGATAAAATTTGCGGAGGTGTGCAATATTCCAAGGATTGGACTAGATTCCTCCAGTCGATGGATTCTTCAACCTGTATGCTCCACCTGGGATGACTTCGTGTATAATGAAGGGTCCTTCCCAGGGTGGTTCGAGCTTATGTCCTTCCTTCTGCTTGAGTCGCAGCACTAGATCTCCAACCGCGAATGCTCTATGGCGTATGCGGCGACTATGATAGTTTCGCAGGGATTGCTGATATATTGCGGATCTGGCGAGTGCGATGTCCCGCATTTCGTCGAGTGCATCCATATCTTCCGCGAGTGCCCTATTAGAGGTTTCTTCGCTGTAGGCCACAACTCGTGGGGCGCTGAATCGAACGTCCTCGGGGAGGACTGCTTCTGCCCCGTATACCATGAAAAATGGCGTGTATTTTGTAGATCGGTTAGGAGTTGTGCGGAGGCTCCATAGTACGGAGGGTAGTTCATCTGCCCAATGTCCTGCGGCGGGGTGTAGACGATCGAGTAGGCGTTTCTTGATGCCAGCCGAAACTAAGCCGTTGGATCTCTCGACTTGTCCGTTCGTTTGCGGGTGGGCAACTGAAGCAAACTTGAAGTTGATGCCCTTTTCCTCGCAGAACTGTTGCGTTTCCTTTGCTGTGAAATTTGTACCATTGTCTGTAATGATGTCGTGTGGCACACCAAATCTGCATACAATGGAGTCGAGGAACTTGACGGCGCATTGGGCACTAGCCGAAGTTACTGGCGTGGCCTCGATCCATTTGGTGAATTTGTTGACTGCGACCAGCAAGTGTGTATATCCTCCAGGGGTGGACTTGCGTAGTGGTCCGACCATGTCTAGCCCCCATTGTGCGAAGGGCCAGGGAATGGGTATCATGTGCAATTCCGTAGCAGGTGCATGTGGTCTTGGTGCGAATCGCTGCCAGGCATCGCATCGTTCGACCAGGTTCTTTGCATCGGTGGCTGCTGTCAGCCAGTAGAATCCTGCTCGGAAGGCCTTCCCCATTATTGTTTTCCAGCTAGCATGATGTCCGCAGTCTCCTTGGTGGATGTCATGGAGCAATTCTTTGCCATCTTCGGGTGCGATGCAGCGCTGAAGTATTCCCGAGATGCTTTGCTTGTATAGTTCCCCATTGACTACCCGAAAGGATTTGCTGCGTCTGATTATTTGTCGAGCCTCGCGTGGGTCAGCCGAGAGCTGTCTGTTTGTCAGGTAGTCGAGATATTTCTGCGTCCAGACTGCCTCGACCAGAAAAACCTGTCGTGATATGTTATGAATGAGCTCGATAAGGGCGACTTGCGGGCTGACTTCTGTTTCTGGCACTGATATTGCTTCTGCAGTTTTCTTGATTTTGACCGATCGCTTGATCATCCGTTCGAAATATATTCCTGGTGGTATGGGTGTATTCGTGGAACCCATGTTTGCCAGTCGATCTGCTTCTTCGTTGCTGGATCTTGCGATGTGCTTTAGCTCGCATCCTTTGAAACTTCCTTCGAGTAGATTGTACATGTCGCTGTACGCGATCATGTTTTCGGCGATTGCGTCACACTCTTTCATCGTTTGTTGCACAATGAGATTGGAGTCACCGTAGATCATTAAGCGAGTAGCTCCACAGGCGATTGCCATCTTCATTCCGTGCGACAAGGCTTCGTATTCTGCGTCGTTGTTTGATGCCGGATCGTCTGGTGGAAAGTCCAATCGTATGACGTATTGCAACTTGTCTCCCTGAGGGGATATAAGAACAATTCCAGCTCCTGCTCCTTCGTTTCTCTTGGACCCGTCAAAGTACATTATCCAATTGCTCGTGTACTCGGGTGGTCCTGGCGTTTGCAGTTCTGTCCATTCGCTGAAGAATTCAACAAGTACCTGGGATTTGATTGTGCTGCGTCCTGCGTAAGTGATGTCCCAAGCGCCCAACTCGATGTTCCATTTTGCTATTCTTCCGGATGCCATAGGGTTGTTCATGATCGTCCCGAGTGACGCATCATTAACCACTGTAATGGCGTGTTCTTGGAAGTAATGTTTGAGCTTGCGGGCGGTAAGAACGACTCCGTATGCGAGCTTCTGGTAGTGAGGGTAGCGTTGCTTGCATGGTGAGAGCACTTCGCTGATGTAATATATTGGACGTTGAACTCCGTACGCTTTGCCTTCCTCAGGTCGTTCGACCACGATTGCTGTGCTGATGACCTGGTTTGTGGCGGCTAGGTACAAGAAAAGTGGCTCCCCTTCTCGTGGTGTTGCGAGGATGCGCCTACTTTGCAATGACCGCTTCAAATCTGCGAATGCTTGCTTAGCTTCGGGTGTCCACTCAAATTTGTCTGTCTTCTTCAACAATTTGTAGAAGGGTAATGCTTGCTCTCCCGATCGCGCGATGAATCTGCTTAGGGCGGCTAATCGCCCTGCGAGCTGTTGGACTCCGCGCAGGTTGGTTGGCTCCTTCATGGTCAAGATGGCTTGTATTTTCTCCGGGTTGGCTTCAATGCCACTGGAGGATACCAGGTACCCGAGAAGTTTTCCTGCCGGAACGCCAAAGACACATTTGGTCGGATTGAGCTTGATCCTGTACGCGTTGAGGGCGTCGAATGTTTCTCTAATATCTTCAAGGAGTGTGTCCTCAACTCGAGTCTTGATGACAATGCTGTCAACATACACTTGCACGTTCTTGCCAATGAGGTTGGCGAGGCATCTTTGCATGCAGCGCTGATATGTTGCGCCTGCGTTCTTCAGCCCGAAGGGCATTGTCGTGTAGCAGTAGACACCATGAGGTGTGATGAATGCTGTCTTTTCTTCATCCTCCCTTTTCATTCGGATCTGATTGTATCCCGAATAGGCGTCCAGGAAGGAGAGGCGTTGGCAGCCTGCTGTAGAATCCACGATCTGGTCGATTCGCGGGAGGGGAAAATTATCCTTGGGGCAATGATTATTTAACGACGTGTAGTCGATGCACACCCGAAGGATATCCGTGTTCTTTTTGGGGACCAACACCGGGTTTGCTAACCAAGTGGATATCTTGATCTCCCTGATGAATTTCGCGGCTAGCAATCTGTTTACTTCTTCTCCAAGCGCCTTTTGCTTGGGTTCTGAAAATCTTCGTGTGGTCTGTTTGATGGGTTTAGCGTCTGGAAAGACTTCGAGTGAGTGCTCGGCAAACTCCCTGGGTATTCCTGGCATATCTGAGGGCTGCCAGGCGAAAATTTCCCAGTACACACGGAGGAGTTTGACGAGCGCGCTTTCCTATGCTTGCGAGAGGGTTGTTGAAACCATCGCTGTCTTCGCAGAGTCTGTCGGGTGCACTTGATGCTTTCGGGTGTCGCTGTTGGCGCTAAACTCTAGCTCAGGCGCATTTTTCTTCGTTAGGGGCATCACGGAGTGATCCGTGGTTTTTGCCAGCTCTTGAAGTTCTTCGTGCATCACGAAAGATTTTGCGATCTCGTTGAACTCAATGTCGCATTTGTTGGATTTCTGAAAGTCTCCGTCAATGGTGATTATGCCATGTTCGCCAGGTAATTTGAGCTTCAGGTAGGCGTAGTGAGGTACTGCCATGAATCTAGCGAACGCTGTTCGGCCCAAGATGGCGTGGTACTGTGAAGGTCAGTCGACAACTTCGAAGTCGAGGAACTCTCTCCTGTAGTTGCTCTGCGTGCCTAGCACAACTTCTAGGTTGATTGTTCCGAGTGGACGGACTGCCTTGCCTGGAACTATCCCGTGGAAGGATGTTTCTGATTCCGGGAGGCCGTCCAAGTTCTTGTTCATCCGACGGAGTGTATCCGCGTAGATAATGTTGAGGCCGCTGCCCCCATCCATGAATACGCGGGCTAAGTCGTAATTGCCAATTTGCGCCTGGATGACGAGGGTGGCGTGTCCTGGTCGATAGACTCGTGGTGGGTGATCTTTCATCGAGAACGTGATTGGCTGGTCCGCCATTTTCAGGTACTCGGTCTTCGTTGGCGGTGTCTGCACTGCCATGCATAATTGCCTTGTGTTAGTCTTTTGAGCTCTACGAGAGGGGCATACCTTCTGGATCATTGCGAGTTGTCCTGCCGGGTTCGGATACGCGTTTGCGCCGGCGTTCGGTGGTGCGGGTACTGCAGCTAGCGCCATGTTTGGATTTGCGGGTGGAGGTGGTGGTGGTGGCGGCTGGAATCCTTGGTGCCCTCCTCCTGGAAGCGGCGGGTAATTTTGAGTGGAGGCAGATCTTTTCCTCGCAAGCGCGTCCGAGATGTCATGGAACTTTCGGCAATCCTTAAGCAGGTGTGTTGCCTTAGTTTTGCCCGTGCGCTTATCTGTGAATAGATGTAGCGAGCAGTATGCATCCAGGTCTTCCTCGGGGGATTTTTCTTCGGCCTTTGTTCTCCACTCGCGATTTCAACGGCGACCGGAATCGCGGTTTCGCGTGAATTCCGCGGCAACCAACTCCTCTCTATCCTCATGATCGTAATATTTTCTTCTTTTTCTTCGACCGCGACGATCGTCATCGTGTGCGGGTGACGATGCTCTTTCGTTGCGCACCGCATCTTCTCCGTTAGCCCATTTTTCGGCTATGATCATTAGCTCTCCGATAGTCTTGGGTGCAGCTCTGCCTAGCTCCTCTCGAAAAGTAGTTCTTCTGGCGCCTTTTGCGAAGGCTTCGATCACTACTTCTTCTGAGATAGTTCCTGCGGTATTTCTGAGCGTGGTCCATCGCTGGATGTACTCGCGTGTGGATTCGTCACTCTTCTGCTTGCATGCTCGCAGTTCTTCGATTGTAGCTGGCCTCTTGTAAGTCGACTGGAAATTTTTGCAGAAATCGCGGTGCAAATCATCCCACGACGCGTAGCAAGATTTTGGTATTCTTTCCAGCCAACTGCGGGCCGCCCCGGTAAGATGCAAATTGAGGTATTGCATAGCCGTGTTCTTATTCCCACGTTGGCATTTTACTGCCGTGAGGTAGTCGCTTAGCCATTGAGAGGGCTCGAGTGAGCCGTCGTACTTCGTCACCTCCGTGCTGAGCTTGAACCTTTTGGGTAGAGGTGCTTCGCGGATGCTGCGAGCGAAACAGAGTGCTCCGCAGGTTTCGTAATCCGAGGAGCCGGACGAAGAGCGCTCGCGATATCGCGAAGCCCTTGCCTTATCCACCCTTTTTTGAGCGAGATCTGATCGCGCGTCGTATTCTGGCCGGTCGCGGTCGTCTCCTTGGTTCCTTGCTTCGTTTTCTCGAGCGCCGCTATGGTGCCGCGAGCTTCTATCTCTCGGGCTATCTTCACTGCTGCTTCGACTGTCGCCGCGGCGTCTAGCTTCTTTTCCTCGACCGCGGCGTGGTGACTTATCCCTCCTTGGTGAAGAGCTTATGTGCCTGCGGGGCGTTTCTTTATCTTTCTCTTTCTCCCGTTGCTCCTTCTCCTGCTGCTCCTCGGCCTTCTTGCGATCGTGAGAGGCGAGCCTTGCGGCCGCCAATCCGAGTCCTTTTCGTATTTGCTTGTATTGCTCTGCCCGAGGGTCGCTTTCCGTCGGTTGGTTCATCTGCATGTAGGTTGTCGCGGCTAGAACCGCAGCAGCGGGAGTTTGCGGGTACACGTTGCCGTCGTCGTCGACTTGCATGAGAGAAGGAGTGATTGATCTGTTTGTTTCGGGTATGGATTCATCGTTCCTGGATGTGGATGCCTGTCCTTTCCTCGCGGGTCGGGTTCCGACCGAGGGCGTTACGGACAGCCCAGCTCGTCTCTGGCTTGATTCGTCCGCCGCTCTTCTTCGGCGGGCCAGATCTACCCGAGCATCTTTGATAATCGTGGCTGCTCTCACTAGGTAATAGTGGTAGGCAACCATGTCTTCGTGTGAGGATCCGGCTGCGGGTGGCTTGCTTGTTCGCATAGCTTCCTTCGCCCGTTTCCAGGATTCCCGCGAAACGCCGATTATGTTGCGCTCAGTCGCGCTGTGTTCTGTTTCCGAGCCTTGTTCCGATCCTGCCATGCAGACTTGAGCTAGTCGAAGCTCGTGCATCCTAGGCGTAGGTCGAAGGTTTTCTTGGATTCTTGATGGTTCCTCTGTCGAGAGGGTGTGATAGTCGTTGGCGTTGAAGCGGATCGACTCGCCACTTTTCTCCAGGTGACGGCGTGAGTCGACATCTCCAGATTCAGTCTCCGATTCATCCGAGAAGTGGAGGATCCCGTCCCTGTTTGTCACGAATTTGAGGCTCCCGAACGTCAGGGTGACGCTCTCCTCCAGATCTTCGAATACCGGACGCGATTCCGGCGAGTGCGGTGTGACCACGACAGATCCGATCCGTAAAGGATTGCTCGGAGCCGTAGTCATTGGATTCCAACGAGAGTTTGATGTCGATGAAGCCGAAGATGCCGGTGATCCAGCGCCCGCCATTCCCACAGACGGCGCCAATTGTCGAATCCCAGACTCAACAAATCCCTTCGGTGAACCTATCGGGTTTCGATTAGGAGAACCCATGAGTGCTGGTGGAATCGTCGGCTAGACAGGGGGCGAGATTTACCCAGGTTTGGGGCCCTCGTAGAGGTAAAACCCTTACTCCTGCCTCTTGTCGATCTGTATTGATGATTAGATCGGTTACAAAGGTGGTGCTCGAATCGAGAGTAGGTCTCGAGTTCAAGGCTTTTGGTCGTGCGGTATTGCTTGGTCCTCTCTCGGGGGCTCTCCTGGCCTTATATAGGCGGCTAGGTCTCGAGTTCTACCCGGAGAGGATTCCAACCCTAGCTAGGTCGGTTACATGTTTCCTAACTTAACCCGCAAGTTTAGTGCGGGCGGGCTTCGCGTGGGCCTTCTGGAGTACTCCAAGGGCTCCTCTTCTTGGGCCTTCACCTTGGGCCTGAGAGGGGGTGTCCTTATCCGCAGGATCCAGAATCCATATCTTCGTCAAACATGATGAAAAATAACAACAAAGTAACAACTAGAATAAGAACTATTTTTTTGTGTTTTTGATAAAGAGAAGCAAACAAGACAAAATAAAATAAACTAAGCAAAACAAAAACAATGTAAAGAGATTGGAAGTGAGAGACTCCCCTTGCAGAAATTCTCTTCCTCCCCGGCAACGGCCCCAGAAAAGTGCTTGATGCGTGTGAACACACGTTCTTTGGGAGACCCCAAGAGGATGGTATGAAGACTGTAGCAGCAAGTTTCCCTCAGAAAGAAACCAAGGTTAAATCGGCCAGTAGGAGGAAGGAGTAACTTCAGAAGGTTGATGCAGCGGAGATGGCAGGGTGCACTACCGGTTCAGCAGCAACGTGGAACCTAGGAAACACAATCAAATCACTTTGCCCCAACGAAGCAGTGAGGTTGTCAATCTCACCGGTTTTGCTGAACACAAAGAGGTTAAACGTATGGTGTGGAAAACAGTAGGAACAATATGAAAGCAGTATGAAAGCAGTAGGTGTTTTATCGGTATGAGGACTATGGACCGGGGTCCACAGTTCACTAGTGGTGTCTCTCCGTGAAAGATAAATAACATGTGTGGTGAACAAATTACAACTGGGCAATTGACAGAAATGAAGGCTGCACCGTAGTGCATATGCAAGACATAAAGATTACTATGTGATTCATGCGGGCATTACAACAAAATACATAGACCGTCATCCAACTGCATCTCTATGTCTAATAATCCACCCTCAAAATATCATATGAACAAACGTTGGGTATTAAGTTGCTATCAACAGATTATCACCGTAAGCAAAGTGTGTAATGTAAACAATGTAATCTAGGTAAACACCGTTGTTTTCTCCCTAATGGCAACATCACATCCTCCACCCGTCACGTTTCAATCACTCGAGCACAGATGCAAAGGAGGCATGAAACCACTATCGAGCATAAATACTCCCTCTTGGAGTTACTAGAATCTACTTGGCCAGAGCATCTGCTAAGAATGGAGAGCATGCAAGATCATAAATAACATATGCATGAAGATAACATGATAGATTGATAATTAGAAGACATAACATTCAACATTCATCAGATCCCAGCAAACACAACATGTAGCATTACATAAAGATGATCTCGATCATGTGAGGAAGCTCACGAGATCTAAACATGAGGTACAAAGTGGAGAGAACAACCATCTAGCTACTGCTATGGACCCATAGTCCAGGGATGAACTACTCACGCATCACTTCGGAGGAGGGCATGGTGGTGTAGACCCCTCCGGTGATGAATTTCCTTCCCGGCAGGGTGCCCGGGAGAGCTCCAGAAGC
Source organism: Alopecurus myosuroides (assembly GCA_028641055.1). Classification (NCBI taxonomy): domain Eukaryota; kingdom Viridiplantae; phylum Streptophyta; class Magnoliopsida; order Poales; family Poaceae; genus Alopecurus; species Alopecurus myosuroides. The sequence continues at coordinate 100,280,669 of CM054061.1, forward strand.
CTCCCGATCTAGGGATGACGATGACGGCGGCCTCGGGTGTTTCTAGGGAAAAAGTGGCATATCTCTAGGGTTTACGTCTCAGGGGGTATAAATAGGCAAAAGGGCAAAGGCGGTGGAGGCCGGGGGGGCCACACCACCCCATGGCGTGGCCAGGGGGCGCGCCGCCCTATGGTGTGGCCCCCCTCCGGGTCTCTTTGGGACTCCGTGGAATCTTCGGAAATTCTAAGACTTCCGGGCTTCAAATTTTCCAATTCCGAGAATATTTCCAGAATAACTTTTCTGAAACTAAAAATAGCAGAAAACAGGGAACTAGCTCTGTGGCATCTTGTCAATAGGTTAGTTCGGAAAATCGATAAAAATGACATAAAGTGTATAGCAAACATGTGGGAAACAACAAAAAAAACAACATGGAACATCAGAAATTAAGGATATGTTTATGACGTATCACAAGATCCGCAAATACAAGAAATAATTAAGATAAATCTAACCACAACCTTAAACTCTGGGATTCTACACTCCCTCGTGCATCGGTTTCCTAACGGGGGTTTAGGTTTCTGTCACTCCGGCAACCCCACAATTAGTAGTTAAATACACAATGCATCCTCCTAGGCCCATAAAGGTGAAGTGTCATGTAGTCGACGTTCACATGACACCACTAGAAGAATAACACCACAACTTAAATATCAAACCATATAGATATTACTTCAACATAATTCCACTACTAACATCATGAATTCTCCCATGTCCGCAAGAACTAAACGAACTACTCACGAGAAATCATATGGATCATAATCAGAGGTGATGTAATGGTGAATAACAATCTGGTCATAAATTTCAAACACCAACAAATCTCACAAGCATCAACTACTAACAAATAATTCACACCGGGAGAGAGATCTGGTGGAGAACAACGAAAAAGACCCCTAATTGTTACAGCGGGATGAAGGTGGACGGTGAGGGTGATGGTCCTAGTGGTGAGGATGATGACGATGATGATCTTGATGAAGCCCAGAGTGATGACGGTGACGATGGCGACTATTTCCCCTCTTTCGGGAGGAATTTCCCTGGCAGATTTCTCCCTGCTGGAGAGCTTTTCTCTCTCTGTTGTTTTCCACCCCGAGGCAGCGGCGGAATATTTCCCCGATGATGTTCTGGGGCTTAGGGTTCCGAGAGGGTCAAGTACGCGAAAGGGGGCGACCAGAGATGGGCCAGGGTGGCCACACCACCTAGCGGTACGGCCAGGGCGAGGTGCCACCCCATGGTGTGGGCCCCTGGTGGTCCCCTCTGGCTTCCCTTCTGGCTGGCATCCTCCTCGGAACTTCTAAGATCTCTCCGGTATCCCCCATCTTCTTCTGATCTTCTGAAATAGGGTGTCGTGACGGTGATTTTTTTCCATCAGATTCCTGGTCCCGGTGTTTATTCTCCAATAATTATCAAACATGCAAAATAAGATAAAATAACATAAGTAATGCATCACAACATGAAATATATCGATGAATAACAGAAAATAACAATATAAAATAGTGATGCAAAATGGACGTATCGGCCGCTTCTAGAGCCAAGGCTACCGAATTTTCATCGAGTTTAAATGATGCTCTTCCGAAAGAAACCGCCAATTTAAACGCACCATAATCATTAGAGGTATGCACATATGATCCGAATAATTTCCAAGGCTAGACCACGAGAGAAATCCAGGCCTAAAACCTTAGCAGCATGAACCGCACCAGATGAATGATCAATAGGAGTCAGATCAAACAGAGAGACCAATGGTCTAATACCCGTCAATGAAATAACAACATTGGTACGATCCACAAGAGATCCACTACGGATGGACAAATTATCTTGAACTTTGGCGAGATGACATGCAAAGTAGATCTCTGATCCCGGATGAACATTTTCACGTACCTTGAGAAAACGTTGATCGATCACAAAAACCGCGAGATCGATGAGTTGAATCCTCCTATCTTTTGGATCCAAAAGAATAAACCCCTCATAGATGGGATCTAACTTTTGATCCAATAACATGGAGAAAATGGCCCTCCAACGCCAACACGTCGGAGAGAAGAGGGACTTGGCCTTGAACATGGGGAAAGGAGAGTAGACGACAACACCAGAGTGGGAATTACCGAGAGAAAATGTCTAAAACCCGAGATCGCCTCAGAGTCTCCATGGGCGCCGACGAAGGAGAGAGTCTCCATCATCCTTTACCCCTGCTAATGAATATTGTGGAGAATTTTTATGTGGAGGAAAATTTCCTGATCACATTTGTTGTTGCATTTAAATGCTTAGATAGTTGTATGTTAGTTTCAATGTATGTTTTAGATGATCCAGATAGTTGTATGTTTTTTATGAGAACTATGTATGAACTTTATGCATATATTTTTGCAATAATAACATTTGGTCACTACTCTACTTTGGTTTTAATGTGATGAACTTGTATTAATTTGGTCACTTCTGTATTCATGATGTTGTGTAATGGTTTTTGATATACTTCTCTATTATATATATATAATGAAGATGAGTCGGCAATGGATGTACGATGATCGACGCTCTCCCAAGTTCATTAATGACCTACATGATTTTATCGGTGTGGCTGAGACAAACAACGGAATGGTTTTATGTGGTTTCCATGATGTGTCTGTAAGAACAATAAGGATTACTCTTTCTCAAAAATCCTTCACAGCCACATGTTTCGGTTCAATTTTATGTCCGGCTATAATTGTTGGGCCAAGCACGGAGACAAATAGGTTATAATGGAAGACAATGAAGAAGAAGAGGGTGATGACAACTATCCTAGGTTCACTGAATATGGTGGTACTACAATGGGGGAAGCTGAAAAAAGGCATCAGATGAGCATGCTGATGATCTTGGTCGAGCCATTGTTGATGCACACAGAACTATGAAGGTGAAAAGGAGAGGTTGAAGTTGGAGCGCATGTTAAAGGATCACAAAAAATCGTTGTACCCAAAATGCGAAGATGGCAAGAAAAAGCTGGGCACCACACTGGAATTGCTGCCATGGAAGGCGAAAATGGTCTATCTGATTTGACAAGTTGCTGAAAATGATAAAGAAGATGGTTCCAAAGGATAACGATTTGCCCACCAGTATGTACGAATCAAACGAGGTTGTCTGCCCTCTAGGATTAGAGGTGCAGAAGATACATGCATGCCCAAACGACTGCATCCTCTACAGTGGTGAGGAGTACGGAAATTTGAATGCATGTTCGATATGCGGTGCATTGCGCTATAGCCGATATGACCCTGGTGATGTTTAGGGAGAGCGCCCTAGGAAGATGGTTCCTGCCAAGGTGATGTGGTATGCTCCTATATACCACTGTTGAAATTTTTGTTCCAAAACAAAGAGCATGACAAATTGTTGTGATGGCACAAAGAAGATCAGAAGAAAGACGCGATATTGAGACACCCCGCTGATGGGTTGCTGTGAGACCCCGCAGTTCAAAGAGTAGGGAAGGGATAGTTTACAAGTTTTGCTTATTTGCATAACATGCATGTGCAATTTAAGGTTTCTTTCGCACTTCTGTGCAAAGTGTGATCAGGAGACTACTTGTCAATCCATCAAAGGAGTGGGGCACCATTCGCAGACAAAAACCGAGAAGAGCGGGTAGACTTCTCTCTTATTATGAGTTGTTTGTTCTGAACCATAAAATGGATTTTTATCTTTCATTTTAGAGGTATACTTCTATGCTTATATTTTCTCAACTTCATTTGAGTGAATCCAGAAATAAGAATTTGAATTCAAATTTGAAATTTGGATTTGGAGTTCTTTAAAATTCATTCCTCACAAACTTATAAATAATTCAAGCAGAATTATAAAATGCACAAGGGACAAGTTTTATTGAAATCACATTTTATTCCATTCACATATTCTGATACAAAAGGATGTTACAATGGAATGAAATTACAAACTGAAGGAAAAACCTATCTAAAACCTAGCCTATGCTTCGATTCACATATTTGGTTGAAATCACGTTTTTTTCCATTCAGATATTCATAGTAAAGCATAAATTTATGGTATTCTCTTTCGAATGTTTTATTTGGCTGACTTGGCGCATGCTCACACCATGTTTGTGACTATGAACCAGTCACGAAGAGCCTCCATGAACACTTGGTTTTTGAACTTGTGATACCGCTTATGCTTTAATTAATGATGTTTATGTCGCTATGCATGATTATGTCTCTTATGCTCTCTTGATTTGTCGCTCCTAGTCTTTTGCTAGCCTCCACCTATACTGACTATGAGCTCGTGCATCCAACTCACTTAAACCAAAGTTTTTCCCATTGTTTCCACCATACCTACCTACATGTGGTATTTAACTGCCACTCCAAAGTAAATTGCTCATGTGGTACCTTTAAAACTTTCAAAAGTACTCCTGCTTTATGTTCCTGTTTTTGCTCATGAGGACGTGAATGTAGAATCTTTATCTCACTTGTTGATTGGATTTCACACCCTAGACTAGTGGATTCATCCGCTTATCCAAATGATAGAAGAGATGGCAGCGGGGTGCCCAGCCCCAAATTAATGCAAACAAATTCTCTTCACTATTTTTCCCCTGATTTATCAGTCAAAGCATAATTGTGTAAACAAAAGAGAAAGAGGGATGACCTTCTACCCAGATGCGTCCTTCACATGGGAGCCGCTCTTGTGAATCCAGTTGGCTTGTGACGCACTGTATTTTCTGTTTACCATTCGTTGACATTAGCATACATCTGTAAGGACCCCAGACCGGCAGTCTGAAACCCTCCGTATGCATACATTCACGATCCCAGAAAGATCAGTCGTGAACAACATACCAAGTTGGCACACAGAAATACATCATCCATTACACGAATACATAAAGGTATTACATAAAAGATCACATGATCAAGTTTAACGCAACTGCCACATAGGGCAGGCAACTTATCAAACACAGCGGAAGACAATTAAAACACAACGTAGTTGAGCCCAAGTCACGCCTTAACCTACAGGCTGCTGACCCGGAGACGATCCTAGTTCGCAAAGCCGTCAACTCCGTACTTCTCTTCATAGATCTCCTTTGGAGGCTCCTTCTCAAAGTCTGGCAAGTAGATACCAGGGGCGAAACCATAATGAGTACATTTGAATGTACTCAGCAAGACATCCATCATATCACTTACCAAACATGCAAATATGCTTATATGGTGGAATAGGTAGGCTATAAATAGGGTTCACTATCAATGGTGTTCATATATGATGACACCACAGTTGCAGTCAGGTTAATCTGTATCTTCGTTGAAGAAGATACTTCAGAAGAAAATAATATGGTTTTATTTCTCTTGTAGATATCACATGTACAAGAGGTTTTGTAAAGCTTTGTTAAAGAATATTTTCTCTTTGCAAAACTTCTTGGAATCAGTTTCCAGAATTCTTGCTTAGAGTAGAAAAGGTTTTCTTTGCAAAACATTTTGTTTTGTATAACACATCTGGCTTTTCATCATCGACGAGACCTCCACGGTATAAGTTTCCATTTCTTTCCGAACTTCACAAGTTCAACACTTCCTTTCATAAATTCCCTTTTCAAAAACTTCCTTTTTGAAAACATTGACACAATGCTAGCTACATGGCCATTCAACTGTCCATATCCGAGGACGCGGCTTCTTCAAAAAAGTTATACTCTGCAGAGGTGTACACATCCACCAGATCCAGTACACCTCCCGTGAACAATCACGGACTGTAACAACAGTATGTAAACATCAGGTATCTGATCATAACCATCCTCTATGTTCAAGATAGTATATGCCTATCTCTCGGTTGAGTTTTACCACATCCCCGGCACCGAGCTAATCCCCGCCAAGCCAGGATGCCTCAACTGATGCGACCGGAGGGAAAATTAATCCCACACTTTATATGTCTCCACTGACGACATTCGGTTCGAGGGTACGACGCCCCTTATAGCAAGTGAGATAGCACACACTAATAAGAACAAACTTCAAGTTAAGCCCCGTGCCCATGTTGGGGTAGGGTGGCAGTACGGTAAAGGTTGTCCGGCGAAGACTAGGTTATGTGTCATTTTTGAAAACACCACTTTCTCAAAAATGACCACTTCCACATTCCTCCGGAGAACAAGGATCCGCCTTTTCTCCGGGTTTTTCCGTAAAGCCTTTGTTTTGTAGAATCACAATTTTAGAGTGTCCACTTAGGGACTAGTATATTTGATGGTAATAAATACCATATGGTGGCTTATGGGCTTGGCATTACCAAGTTTAACTACTGGCATGATAGTAATCTATATAATAGTATAGTAGTAATAGCCACATCAAAAATAGTTTTGATAATCAAGTTTTTGTAAAACTTCAGAGGTAAAACATGCATGACAGATAATGATAAGTATTGTATCAGCAAGCATCAGGATGGCTTGCCTGGTATCTCCTTGTGTCCCTGGTTTTTGGAGTGACTGGAACTTGAAACAGAGCTTCACGACACTTCCTTCCTCTTCGTTTTCTAACGTCGTAAAAAAGGAATAAAGGACACACATTCAGAACCAATCAAGGCAAGCAACCATACATAACAATACATACAGCAAGGAAATCTAATAATAACAAATCACACAATTATTAATGGAGGCAAACAATCAAACCAACACATTTGACAGAAATGCCATTTAATAAGACAACTCAAGGTTGGAGGAACATAACTCACAACCTCAATATCATGGATTCAGTGGGTGTGCCACTCTCATACCAAGATATTAATAGACCCAAAATACACTTAGTTTTCACAAGGGTGAGACTACTAAGAGTACACAAAACATGCACAATAATAACCATGGCAATGGGTCTATCAACCACACCACAAAAGAACAAAGTAGCTATCCTACTAAGTCTAAATTCACACCAAGAATAAATAAGACACATGATTTGCAAAAGTTACTTTTACAAATCAGTGAGCCTACACAAGTGCAACAAGTTAATAGACTCATCACAAAACACACAATTTCTCATAGTGAGAACAATAGAAACAATGGCTAAAAGGAGGAATCCTATAGACATGCTTCTACTAAGGGTTTGCTATGCAAGCAAGCATAATAATTAAAGTACTAAAATGCAAACAGGGAACCATGTTATCATAATGGGAATGAAAACATGTCCTCATGCAAGGATACACAAATATCTACCAAACACAAGTTGGTAGGAAAAATAATTCAATACAAAAACTGCTAAGGAAAACTAGTACTACTCACACATGAAGAATCAATGGATGTATTTCAATCAAGTAGTTGAAATACAACCAGAGGGTCCATGTCATAAAAACAGGATTCAAAAACATCTATACTTGCTATAACAAAAATATCCCATTTAACAAAACAATGCATCAATTTGTAGGGCAACTCCTACATACTAGTAGTAATAAACAGGGCATTACTAGAGGAATCAAACAACACTCCAAGAATGGATTTTTACTAGCAAGCCACACATGATTACAACCACTTACAAACAGAATCATACACATTTTCATTTAGCACAAAAAAAATCCCAAGGCAAAAATACTAGGCACTCAATAGTTAGAGAACTATATAGAAGAAACACATCTAGTGTGGGGAAAAAATGTTTCCACCAAAAATGCAATGACACCAGTGGGTGTTCCACTAGCATAACAAAGCATTAAGAGGTCACAATGCCTCTGGTCATACTTGATAAAAATTAACAAAAGCCTAAACTAGCATCTAGGGCATTAACCATACTAGTAGAAAATATTAGGATGCAAAAATAAGCAAGGTAATGCTACTCATGCTATTGTTTTCACACAAGTGAAAAATCTAGGAGTCAAGTATTCATAAGAACCTCATCAAAAAGCTACTGTTCCTATGAATACAACACAAAAATATGTGTCTACACAACCACAAATGTTTATGCCAAAAATTCTACACATGAGAGAATTTTTCCAGCATTTGCATAGTGATGACTAAATTACCCATGCTTCTCTACCAACTCAAGTGCAAGCTAGCAGAGGTGATAACAACACAATATAAGTACCAACATGTTACTGGATCTAATATCTCAACACAACAATCCAAGTGCTTGCACCTAAATTAATCACTCAAAAATTCTATGCAAGTATTAACTAGGGATAGAACATATGCTATCAACCAAAATCATATTTCTTCTCCACTCAAGTCCACACAATCTAACATGCTAAAATTGCTAAGTAAACCTTAGAAAACAAGTTCACACAACTTTTACATGCTAGAAAACAATATTGCAACACAAAAATATAATCACACAAATTAATTTCCTAAAATGCCAAAATGGCAGAAACAAGCAATTTAAAGATATGTCCACCAAATTTTCTAGGATGCTATAAAAATTAAACCCATCTGGGTTTGGATATCCCTAAACATGTACAAGACCATCCAATTGGGTTTGCATCAAAATTCATTTTTAATAATTTTATAAAAATCACCAAAGTGCTCTCTGGTGTTTTACCAAATTGCATGCCATTTCAAAAATACTAGGAATTTGGAAGCAAGGTTAATTGCTCCTGTTAGGAAATTTCAAGGGATTTCCAATGCAATTGGATACACCTCATTCTGAGTTGTGAAATTAAAATGGTGCTCATTTTGGTGTTTCTGGTACCTGTTGCCAAAACATTTTTCATTTCAAAAATATCCATCCAAAAGTAGATCTACAAGTTGGAGGTGGTTTAGATTTTGTTTAGTTACAACTGTGAATTTTAGTTTGGTCAAATTCATCTTTTAGATAGGTTTTTATGGCCAAAAGTAAACATACAACAATCTGCAAAAAATTAAAAAGAAAAACAAACTTGACTGGGCTAGATTTAGAAACTGGGCCGGCCTGGGCATTTTCCACCGCGGAAGATCTAGCTGCAGCCGCTGACTCGCGGGCCAGCCGCCACGTGGCAGCCACGCGGGCACAGCGAGGGCCACCAGCCGGTTCAACTGCTCCCGCGCGGTCAAGGGAGGCTGGCGTCACCACGACGTCATCGTGACGTCACTTCGCCGGCGGGAGGGCTCCGGCGAGGTTCCAAACCGTGATTCCGTCTACCGTTCAACGATTCAAACACACCTACTTGTTGCCTACGATGTGGGCAAGCGACTGAGCGGGGGCTCGTTTCCAGGGAATCACCGGAGGGCAGTCGGCGACGGCGGCGCACGGTGGCCGGACAGCGAGGACGGCGCTGCGAGGTCCTAGGGGGAGAGGGAGAGGGGAAAAGGGCGGAGAGGCGCGCCTGCTCACCGTGAACGCAATGGGGAGCTTGGTGAGGTCGGAGAGGACGCGAGTCGGCGGCGATAGCTAGCCGGAGCTCCGTCGGGCTCGGGGAAGAAAATGGACGGCGCGGCCACCACGATGGCTCCCGCCTCGATTCCTTCCGCAGGGAGGGCCAACACGTCGAGGCGGAGGGAATGGGAACCACGTCTGCCGCCGGTGAGCTCACATTTGGCCTAATCGACGGCGAGCTCAAGCTAGGGTTTTCGGTTTGGGGATGAACTAGAGAGAGAGAGGAACTCGAGGGGGGGAGAGAGAGGGGGCAGGTAGCAACCACAGAGGGTGCACATGGGGGTTTATAACCACAAAGATTGCTTCCATTCGAAGCTATGGAGCATGGGCTTCCATGCCCTCTACTGGAGCTACAGGAAGAAGAAGGACACATGACTCAGCTTACACATTGGTCCCTGGTTAATTACAAAAAGGTCCTTTTCTCTCTTTTCACTCTCTGGAAAGTGTTGTTTTCACTAAGCCAACAAAGTCAAAAATTAAATTCCTTTTTCACAAAATTCTTATTAGTTGAGATGAACAACATATGTGAAAATTGGCTCAATTGGATAAACTTGATAATTCAAAGTTGTTCAAATTTGAATTCTTACATAAATGGACATTGAATTTATTAGGCTACTTAGGAGCTTCCAAAAATTATAATGTTTGGCACACATTCCTTATTTGGTGTGTTCCTTGTGTGGTAGAACATTCAAGTCATTTTGAGTTACTTTATAGAACAAACTTGTTCAAATTTCAAAAAGGTGCTGTCTAGAAAACAGGGATTTTTGGCAACTTAAATTATTCAAAAACTTGTTCCCTTTTGGTTTTCATCCTTATTTATGATGTCGAGCATGTGGTATTTATTTCATGGCATTTTGAAAAAGTTTGTAGAACAAACTTGTTCAAAATTCCAAATGTTGCTGTGGAGAAAAATCATGTTTTCAGGACTTTAATGGATTCAATTTTTGGTCTCCTCTTGTGTGTGTTCCTTATTTGATATAAGGAAGCAATGGTATTAATTTCAGACCATTTGAATAAAGTTTCCAATAGTAACTTGTTTTAGTTTTCTGTTTCTGGAATTATTGGAAATTCAATTTAATAAGGCACTTGGCTTTTCTTTAACAATGCTTTGCCAAAATATTTATGTGACTAGAGATAGCAAGTCAATGCTCTCTAATACTTTTGTTTTTAAGCTTGCAAGGTTGGAAAAACATTTGATAATATTTTGGTGAAGCATCAAAGAATGCCTCTTTTTCTGATAATCTTTTAGGGAAATTTATTAAGTGTTTCCTCTTTCTTAATTGAGCCCTTGGAATAATATTCAACAAGTATGGGTTTCATAAGATAGTTTTTGGAAAACTCTTTGATCAATATTTACTTTAGAAAATATTGCCAAGGTCATTGGAACAATATGTTGAATATTTTGTTTTCAAATTCTTAGCCATGTAAGTTTATATAATTAGTTTGTTTAGTTGCACTTAAACAAACACAACCAAAGTTTATTTGTCAAGCAGATTGCAAAACAACTGTGTTATCAGGTATTCCAAAATTGGGATGTGACAACATCTCCCAAAATATAGACACTCCTCCACGGTATGTGATTGTTGGCAGGCACCCGAGGATTCGGTTAGCCATGGTTTGTGAAAGATGGATGGGAGGAGTGTCAAACTTTTAATATCTCTGTTTAATAAAATAAAAAGCTCTGGCACATGAGTGATCTCTGCTTCCCTCCGCGAAGGGCCTTTCTTTTACTTTTATGTTGAGTCTCCATCTTCTAACTTTATGCACACTTGAGAGAGCATTTTTTCCATTCTGAGTTTTATGTGCATTTGTCCCATAAACATCAATAATTGATTCATGATGTGATATTGTTTGTTCTTAAATTATTTTCTCTAGTCTTCCTCATGAACTTTGAAAGTGTCCTGATATTTATGTTTTGTCCCACTCTTAAGGACTAGCGAAATACCACTTTGCCATGCTTTCTCTATACTTGAAACAAACGTTTATCTTTCTTTGCATTATTATTCATGACCTTTTATTTGAGATACTTCTCATGATGAAAAGTTATTGCTATGCTTTATTATTAAAGTTCTATTTATCATGTTTTTGTTTGAAGTTTTATGATCTCAGCTTACATATGCTTTTACATATTATGATCAAGATTGTGTGGTAGCATGTCACCTCAGAAATTATTTTGTTTTATCATTTACCTACTCGAGGACGAGTAGGAACTAAGCTTAGGGATGCTTGATACGCCATAAATGTATCCTTAATTTCTGATGTTCCATGTTGCATTCATGTTGTTTCCCACATGTTTTCCTTACACTTTATGTCATTTTTATAGATTTCCCGGGACTGACCTATTGACAAGATGCCACAAAGCTAGTTCCTGTTTTCTGTTGTTTTTAGTTTCAGAAAAGTTGTTCTGGAAATATTCTCGGAACTGGACGATTCGAAAGCCAGAAGTCTTAGAAGTCCCATAAGCATCCAGAAGTCACGAAGAGCCCCGGAGGGGGGCCACACCATAGGGTGGCGCCACCAACCCCTGGCCGTGCCACCAGGTGGTGTGGCCCCCCGGCCACCCCCCGGCATCGCCCTTTCGCGTATATATACTCCCCGATGCATAAACCTTAGGGGAATCGACCTTTTCCACAAAATACATCCGTACCTCCGCCGCCGCCGCCGACAAGTTTCGGGGGACAGATCTCTGTTCTAGCACCCTGCCGGGACGGGGAAGTGCCCCTGGAAGCCATCTCCATCGACTCCACCGCCATCTTCATCGCTGTTGATGTCTCCTATGATGAGGAGGGAGTAGTTCTCCCCCGAGGTTGAGGGCTCTACGGTAGCTATGTGGTTCATCTCTCTCTCCCATGGTGTGATCTATATGTGATCGTGAGCTTTGTAATCTAGTTGAATAAGTAGATGTTACTCTTCATCTTGTGCTACTCAAGTGTTTTATTAATATGAACTTTGGAGTCACCTTGTCTCGCCGTGTGAAGGTGACAGTGTGCACACCGTGCGTGTCTCCTATATGAATTGTGGTGTTTGTCTAGTACCTTCGAGGGCGCTCATACTGACAACGTGGGGTTAACTAGACATGGGAATGCTTACTTTAAGAAATGCTTTTTACAGCCCTACGCAATGATTAGTGTTCATTATCCAACCAGATAGGTTTAAGAGTAGCATAGTGAAGAGAAAATATTTAGTTATTCAATTATGTGATCATTGTTGAGAGTGTCCACTAGTGAAAGTAGGATCCCTAGGCCTTGTTTCCAAGCATTGAAACACCATTTTCCGCCTGTTCTACTATATGTTTTCTTGTTGCCGTATTTATTTCAGATTGCTATTATTACTTATAACCATCCATATTACTCACATTTCACTATCTCTTCGCCGAACTAGTGCACCTATATACCTGACAAGTATATTGGGTGTGTTGGGGACACAAGAGACTTCTTGTATCTTAATTGCAGGGTTGCTTGAGAGGGATATCTTTGACCTCTACTTCCCTGAGTTCGATAAACCTTGGGTGATCCACTTAAGGGAAACTTGTTGCTATGCTACAAACCTCTGCACTTGGAGTCCCAACACTGTCTACAAGAATAGAAGCGTGCGTAGACATCAGTGAGGCATTTGCTGTGGGTAGCTTGTTTGAGACATGGATCAACACTTGGTTGATCAGGCCATGGGTGAGTGGCAAATAAAGATCAATGCAAGCAAACCAGCCAGAACAAGAGTCAGAAGTGAAACCAGGAAACATTGGAATAATGCAATTGAGTCTTAGATCACAAAAACCACTAGAGATGAGAACACAAGTATCAGGAACCAATGACAATGAGTTATTGGCACTTAGGATAGCCAGAGAGATCACAATTGAGCAATGAGTTATAAGATATGATCATCAATAGTAACAAGTGCTAAAAAGGATACATAGAGTATGAGGAGAAGAATTACAAGCTTCAAGAAGAAACCACAATTGCTATACCTAGGAATACAAGTTCCAGGAAGGAACTGTAGCTGCAAAACAAGGAATACACAAGTACCAGGGCCTAGAGGCCAATGCCAGCAAGCACAACATTAGTAAAAGGATCAAATCAAATGCATCATATCCCATCCAGCTATCCTTGGGAAACAAAGAAACATATAATGAAAGACAATGAAAAAATGCAAAAATAAGCACTAGGGCCATCAGGGCCAAAACCTGCAAGTTACATATCAGTAACAAGGACCACAAGTGTATATGGCTTAAATTGGAAGCCCAAGTCCAATATGATCAAGTCCTAGTGCAGGAGGGTAGGGAACCATTCACCCGGACATCGAATTCATGGAGCGTTAAGAGCGAGGTCACCTTGTCGTGTATCACTTTTGCATGAGCTCCTGTCATGGGACCTATTGGAGTTCTTGGAGGTGTTGGGTTAAAGGGATTTCCTGCATCAATTGTTGACTTGTGTCATCCTTTGAATTCATATAGAAGGACATGCAAGTGCTTCTGGCTGGAGTTGATCCCCAAGATGATAACATCTATTTCTCCGATATTCGCAAGGAAGTCGAACCGGAAACCATTGAATCAGCGAAGGAGATAGAATCAAAGAAGGAGACAAAATCACGAACTAAAAAGTACACAAGCAACACCTCATTTATGGCAATCTTCCTAGACATAATCACCTTTACCACTGCTTTCACTCTACCTGGACGAATCAGCTATGCTGGATTTCTGGTAATGTCTATAAAGTTTGCATTTAAAGCATTTTTGGTCTACGACACCATTGTGATGTGCACTGCATTTGTGGAGGCTGTTATATGCCTCATGGGAAGGTGGGGTGGCGAGAAGTTCACGACTTATTACATCTCCATTACAAAGAAGCTTACTTGGTTTGCATACATGGCAACACTTTGCAGCTTTTGCAGCTGGCTTGTACACGGTACTAGACTCTCAGATCCATTGGTTGGCCATTAGTATTTATTCCCTGGTAGGTATTATGCCTATCCTGACTTTATTCATAAATAAATGTCCTATCTTGGAGCGCAATATCCGTCTGGGTAGAATTGGCTCGCCTTGATGTTCAATTATGGATCGGATCAACCTTCCAATTTCAATTACCATGATGACACAGATCTCCCTGAAGGTTACCGTGATGGTAGAGTCTGACAACATCAATTTGTCTTGTGGTATTTCTGATGGTGATTTTTAATTTGCCTTTATTTGTAACGAACAATGTGTGGCTACACTTATATTATTGTTAATCATCCCACAAAAATATTGTAATGTTAACTTCATATTCCATTCAAACTGTTTCGATCCGATTCTTACATTGCATGTCTCAGGAGATGGGTTACTGGAATTTAAAAGCTAAGAATTGCCACATGAAAACCAAACATATCACAAGAAGGCACGACAAAAGAAGTAACTTATCAACAACTCTTCTTTTTTATAGAAATATTATCAAGAAATCAATTTTGCTTAACATTACTAAAGCAACCTCTAGTTATAAACTTGGGCTCTTGGTTCATCTGGCAACAATAGGACAACACATAATCCGAAGAAACAGAACGAGCTAAGGATGCAGTCAACATGTGTAAACTTAGAAATTTCATAGAAATCTTACAACCAAATGGCACAAAGATGTTAGCAGATAGGATTAGTCGTGTACATGACTTGTGCCGTAATATAGAATCCAAGTTGTTGTGGACGTATCAATCTGAACCTCCTGATTGTATTGTTACCGACCTAGCCAAAGTCCTATATATGGATGAGCTTTCGGCTTGAGTTGAATCACGGCAGAACCGGTCTCTAATCTCATCTCGCGTTTTTTTTACATCACTATAGGACTGATGGTCTACGCCAGTGGCAATCACTGTTGGTGTGGGTCGGATTACCGTCGGCTTAGCCCTATGCTGACGACCACCGTCGA
This sequence comes from Alopecurus myosuroides, assembly GCA_028641055.1. NCBI lineage: Eukaryota > Viridiplantae > Streptophyta > Magnoliopsida > Poales > Poaceae > Alopecurus > Alopecurus myosuroides. The sequence continues at coordinate 100,295,832 of CM054061.1, forward strand.
CATCACCCCCTTGGCGTAGGTGCTTGTCGGCGCAGCCAAATCACAGTTGACACAACTCGACCGTCGACGTAGCTCACCTGGCCAACAGTATGGACACCTCGTCGGCATCATACGACCGTCGGGGTAGTTTCCACGTGGTGGTGGAAAATATATACCGAGGGCAATGTCGTCGGCGTAGTTTCCACGTGGTTGCTTGCAAACCCTCACTTGCTTGTGCGGGGCCCACATCGGGATAGACAACTAGTCAATGCAGCTACCAAAGTGATGATTGGCGACGATCGAAAAGCTTCTTTTTGGTCCTCCCCTTGGATTGATGGTTGATACGTCATAAACGTATCTATAATTTCTGATGTTCCATGTTGTTTTCATGCTATATGCTACATGATTGCTATACACTTTATGCCATTTTTATCGATTTTCTGGGACTAACCTATTGACAAGAGGCCACAAAGCCAGTTCCTATTTTCTGCTGATTTTAATTTCAGAAAAGTTGTTCTGAAAATATTCTCGGAATTGGACGATTCAAAGCCCGGAGGTCTTAGAAATCTGTCGCCCACACAGAGTCCAGAGGGGACCCGGAGTGGCCACAGGGGCCCCACACCACGAGGCGGCGCTCCCCCTGGCCACCCCCAGGGGTGGTGTGCCCCCTGGTCACCCACTGACGTTGCCCCCTCCGGAGTTTAACCCTAAATATCATAGCCTTTTCCACCAAAAACATCCGTAGCCACCGCCATCATCAACCCTAGTTCGGGAGGGTTCTGGAGCTCTCCCCGGCACCCTTCCGGGAGGAGGAATCATCACCGGAGAGCTCTACACCACCATGCCCGCCTCCGGAGTGATGCGTTAGTAGTTCATCCTTGGACTGCAGGTCCATAGCAGTAGCTAGATGGTTGTTCTCTCCTCTTTATGCCTCATGTTTAGATGATGTGAGCCGCCCTACATGATCAAGATCATCTTATTGTAATGCTACATGTTGTGTTTGCTGGAATCCAATAAATATTGAATGCTATGTTCAATGATTATCAATCTATCATGTTTTATTCATGTGTATGCTATTTATGATCTTGCATGCTCTCCATTGTTCGTAGATGCTATGGCCAAGTAGATGATAGTAACTCCAAGAGGGAGTATTTATGCTCGATAGTGGGTTCATGCCTCCTTTGCATCTGTGCTCGAGTGACAGAAACATGACAGATGGGGTATGTGATGTTTCCATTAGGGAGAAAACAATGATGTTTACATTACACACTTTGCTTAATGCGATTATCTGTTGCTTGCAACTTAATACCAAAGGTTTGCTCGTATGACATTCTGAGGGTGGATTGTTAGTCATAGATGCAGTTGGATAATGGTTTATGAATCTTGTTGTAATGCCCGCATGAATCACATAGTAATCATCATGTCATGCATATGAACTATCGTGCAACCTTTATACCTGTCAATTTCCCAGCTGTAATTTGTTTACCCAACATGCTATCTATCTGTTTTGGAGAGACACCACTAGTGAACTGTGGACCCCGGTCCATTTTCCTTACACTGATAATACAACCACTGCAATCACTGTTTTCATACCATTACTATTTTTTCCTAATGTTTTTCTACTGTTTTCCACACCATACATTTAACCTCTTTGTTTTCAGCAAAACCAGTGAGATTGACAACCTCACTGCTTCGTTGGGGCAAAGTGATTTGATTGTGTTGTGTAGGTTCCTGTCGGGGGGTTACCCCCGAGTAGGGGTAAGGCAAGTGCTAAAGGCAAGGTCAAGGTGCTGTTTGACAGGGTAGACAGCTACCCGGGTACCTGCTACCCGGTAGGTTTCTATCCGGCCGTATACACCAATGGCCAAGAGGAGAAATCAAGGAAGTTATGTTCGTCAGAGTAGAGAAGTTGGTCCGAGTAGGGGGATTGTGATCCTACTCGGGCCAGAAGTCAATGGAGCCGTTCTGACAAGGGATCCCGCGTATCCTGCATCCGTACCGGCGTGCGGTTCAACTTACGGAGCGCGTGATTATCCGTGCTACGGTATGGCTACAGTGTGGTAGGCGCCTGTCAAGTCCTGTCACTGACAGAGGGGACAGGACAGGTCTAGGGGCCTACCCTATCTCACTGACAAGGTGGACAGGTCCCATCCCCGAACGACGCGACGACTTCCCGCACCCGCGTCAGCGAGAAGCCGGAGGCGTGCTCTTTTCTGCAGTGTGCCTGTCCCATCAGTCGTACCTTATAATCTTTCTCTATTCAGCTGGGCACCAGTATATAAGGTTCCCTGCCTCCTCTTGCGTGAGGGACGTTACTTGACTTCGCACTTATTTGCTAGAGACAACACTAGAGCTAGAGTGGCTACCCGGTCAAGAAGCATACTTTGTACTGTGGCTACTCGGAAAATACACATATAGAGAGAGGCAGGAGTAGGGGTGTTACCTCCACACGAGGGCCCTGAACATGGGTAAGATCTTGTTGTTTGCAGTGCTAGAGACATCCTACACGCGGCTACTCGCCGTGTGATCCCTCCCCGGATACCTCCAGCGTCCATCGGCCCCAACCTTTATCCATCCTATGGCATCTGCCGTGATACCACCACGACAGTTGGCGCCCAACGTGGGGCTACCAGCAGCGCTGGCTGGAGTTCATGTTTGGACGGGACTCGTTTCTTCTACGGGGGAGCGCGTAGTCTGTGGCCTTGTCCACAAATTCGGCTCCTTCGACTTCGTCACCGACAACGCCGGAGATTTCGGTATCACGGCAGGCGGCTCGGTGCTCTCCTTCGGCACACATCTGGTCTACGTCGCCACCACCGTCATCCGCGAGTTCCCAGAGGTGGTGATCGTCGCGGAAGATCCTCCTGCTGTACTCGCTGCCCGCGGGAAGCCAACTGGCTGCTCTGCGGACAGCGTGGAGGTGATGATGACAGGCCCGGCTACCGATGCCGGGAAGGGCGCGGCCGCTACCGCGGGAGTCATCGAGGAACCTGCTGGCCCAAGTGTTGGCCCAAAAGTTCACAAGCCCTACGAAGCGCCCCACAACATTCCGGGTTACGTGCCTCCTTCCACGACTACGACGATACCGGCATCCGCCGTGCGGATGGGCATGCCGCCTCCCACCGAGCTTGAGCTCATGACCATGAGGGCGCAACTCGACCAGCAGCGTCAAGCGCTGCTCGCGGAGCACCTGGAGCTGGAGAAGGTTAGGCTTGAGCTTAACCTAGATCAAAATGAGTACAACAGGGACCACGGCTTTACTCCTGTGGTTAGGAAGCCTAGCAAGCTAGGCGCTACTCGTCACAACTTAGGCGCTGAGATGGCAGTAGTTGGTGGGGCTGCTTGCCAGTCTGCTAGTTTAAACACTGCTACGACGCCCAAGTATAGTACCCCCGCCAAAACTCTTAGGGCTGCAGAGGCTGTGGCTGCTGAGTTGCCGCATCTCGCCGGCGACGCGCGCGTGATGACTCCCAAGTGCAGGAGATCAATTGTAGTACCTTTCGATAAGTATTTGAGTGTCGAACCCACGAGGAGCTGAAGGTAAGCTATCGATTCTCTAAAGCCCTATAACCCTCTTATATGGCTGTTTATGCAAAGCAATAAGTTTGACTAAAAGGAACTAACTAATTAAAAGCAAGTGACGTGGAGTGTGGTTTGTCTAGTAACTAGTGAAGCAAGTTTAAAATGCAAGTAATCCTAGAGCAAGTTTCTAAAGCAAGTTTCTAAGCAAGTTTCACAAGTAGCAAGCAGCAAATATCTCAAGTATCTCAAGGGAGCAAGTGTTCTAGCAATAGGTGTTTCGTTCGTGTGGTTGTCACAATTAGTGAAGCACATGTTTTAGTCTTAGTTGTTTCTTCTAGGAAGGAGCCATGAATAGGTATAGTCAAGTAAATGATCTACAACCCCTTATGATGGATCATGTGGCCAAGTAAATGGCTGCACAAGATTGATTAAGACATAAAGTCCCACCATAGTCTTACGTTCTAAGGTGCCCTATATATATCCCAGAATAACTTAACTTTGTGGCTCGGTCTCAGGTTACTGTCACTCCCAAGTCACCACCACTCCATTATGCTACCGGTGATCACCTTACATGCATTCCCCAACATATGCGTGCACTCATATATTGTACATAAAGACAATCATAGAAGATAACAAACTTGTATGCAACCAATCAACGAACTATTTCACCATTGCCAAGAACAATCCACTACTCAAACATAGACGGGGAGACACAATACATCAAGGGAATATAGTATTGCATCATACATCGTGTTTGCCAAGAGATTACAGTGGAGATATGGAGCTGATCTTGCTGTAGATGTTGATGATGAACACACCGGAGGGGGGTGGAGCCCTCCGGGGGTGATCCCGGCGGTGTTTCCCCCCTCTGATCTTCTCCGGCGGCAGCCTTCTGTCTCTCGGTTTCGTGGTTTCGTCTCTCGGCGCCGCCTCTTCCTCAAAAAGGCCAGGGGACCCTTTATATAGTCGTTTTTAGGTCACGTTACACTCGGGAGAAGAAAGATCGACGGCATCGGAGCCACGGGGGCAAAAAGGGGGCCCCACACACGGCCAAGGAATCTGGCCGCGTGGAGGTTCCTCTTTTCCACCTGGTTGGCCTTTTGGTCCTCTACTTTGGCACATGGTCTTCGTCTCGAAAATTCTGAACCGTGCTCTTTGGCCTTGCCCTTTTTGGAGTCCCGAAGCTCCCGGAAAGTCTGAAACACTAAAAAGTACGTTTTCTGGAAAAATGGGGTTATAACCAAAAGAAGGGGGATTGTTCAGAAAATCCCCCAAATCATTAAAAAACATGAATATAAGTTGCTAATATGTAGGAAAAACAAGTAATAACATGCAAAGTTCATGTATGCATTTTACATGCATCAACATCCCCAAGCTTAACCCAGACTCGTCCTCGAGTATGAAGGTGATAAAACAAACATGGACTTTGCATTTTAAAACAATCATGGAATATCAAAGAAGATTATTCATGCTACATATAATCAAATGATTCATAATGTAGATGAGTAGCAACATACAATTCATGTTATAAGAAATATCAAATATGCAAGCAAAGATGCTTCATGAAAGTTCACAAAGTGTATAATGAAATAAAAGCACTATGGACCAAGTGCATACACAAAATGAAAAATAAAATCCTATATTGGTCAAAGAATAGCATAATGGAAAATAGAAAATATGGTGGAAACTTTGGAGAAAATTGAGTAGAGGTAAAACATGATCAAGTCTTATTTAGCCTCTAAATTATTCAACTAAAATTACTAATTGAAATGTGGTATCCATTGATCTAGGACTCTCATTTCCCTTTATCACTAGCATCTTAAATGGTGAATGTTGAAGTAATGTGAATGACAAGGTGGTTGAAAGCCTCATGCCCCGTGAGTGTGAAAACCTACTCCATGATTACTCAACTTAAGATTCCTAATAAAATTTGTACAATCATAATAAGTATTAATGACATCATAGAGAACCGCAAAGAGGTACCTCTTGCCCCATGACATGGAAACAATCCCATGTCACAATGACAAGACAAACAAACGGAGTAGACTCATCATCCTTTTTATTTTCATTCACTATTATGCATAGCTTGTTATTTTATTGTAGGATGTGTTGTAGAGTCACTCAAGCTGTAAGTAAATTTCCACCATGATAAAGCATGTCTTGGGTTAGCGGCCCAATGCGTTTCTCTAGTCATTTAGATACTTACTCATCAAAACTTACTATTCCTCTATTTCATTTCGGCATGGCAGGAGTCCAAAAACAAAAGTACATGATATCAACCAAATGTAAATTTTTGTGCAATGTTGAAAGCTTTCCGGTGATACATGTTTATAGCTAGCTCCCAACCACACACTTGTCAAACGCAAAACGTGTGGCTCCCATTATTGGGCCATGTTTATTAGATGCATAAAAAGTAAAGTGTGCCTTCAAAAGTTCGTGAGAGTCCTATCCCAAGTTCAACCCATGACAATTAATAAAGTGAATATCTTAATTTAGAACATAAATAACACAATAACATGGTGAACATACTCGGAATAGCAATGAAGCTAATGGGAAGATATGGTGGACTCACTGGAAATACTTGGCTAAGGAGTGTTGGAAACAAGTTTTTACTTGTTGGAATTTTTCAATTTTTGGCTAGCAAGAGGGAGATAGTTGACCAGCTACTATGCATGCATATGTCAATAGAACTACTCATTTCATGACAAACTAAATAAACCAGCAATTAACATCAAGGACATGAATAAGAGATAGCTCAAGACAACATTATTGCAAATTTCTACACATAAAAAGCCTATAAATCATGCAAACATATGTAGCTATTCAAATCAACCATGGCATCCCTATTCCAAGTCATAATACTAGCATCCAATACATTCCAACCCCAAACTCTAGTAACTCAATCTCATATAAAATGATGGGTGTGGTCTTATCAAAACAAAAATAAAAACAAAAACTAGACGCTTCAAGTCTCTATGATAAATGCTTTGCTTAGAAAAACAGAAAGTAGATGTGTGCTAACCAAAAGAGTGTAGCTCCAGTGGGGTGTTCATCACATCCCCAATCTTATGGATTTCACCATTCTTGGATGTCTTGAGGCGCAGCTCCTCTATTCCCTGTGAAAAAACTTCACAAAACATGTTTCTCCCATTCTTTTTCTGTGGGGTGAAATTAGCAAGGACAAACAAATCACATGCTTGCTGTGCAAAATTCCAAATAAAATGCTCCAGTAGATAGACAATAAGTTTCATTATGTTGTATGTTCACTCTCTTGCTTGAAATAATCATGGAAATTCGATTCCCAAGCCCAAAGAGTGCATAAAACAAAAGAAGGCAGAATCTGTCCAGAAAAGCAACAGCAGCAAAACGAACGTTTTTCCCTAAGCTAGACTCGTCAAAAAATTAATCCAATTTTTGTTCTTACAGAGGACGAAAAGTTTCAGAACATACTAAAAAATTAGCTCAATCCGTCATACCTATAAAAAAAGTAAAATCATACGGTGAGCAGACTCGTGCTGAAACAGAAATTTCATGCACTAGGATAGCAACTTATAAGTCCAAATGGGTTTGACTTGACTCTTTATTGAAAACTCCAGAATTAAAACAAAAAAAACTAATCTCTTGAGACATCAAGAGGACACTAGGAAAATCCAAACAAAAACAACCGGGTTGCCTCCCGTAAAGCGCTTTCTTTATAGCCATATAGCTAGGCTTTACTTACTTAACATCATGATGGTTGGAGTGAGGTGGCTCGGCATCCCCAAGCTTGGATTCTTGTACTTATTTGATACATGTAGGGTGAGCCCAGGGGTACATCCCCAAGCTTGATTGGTTGTCCCTCTTGATCTTTGTTCATCTCACTCAACTCTTCCTCCTGAAAAATTCTTCTTACACAAATCTCAACATAAAACTTGATTAGAGGGGTTAGTGCCTCCATAAATAAAATCCACATAGGTACATAAAAGACACATCATGAGTTGATTCTAAATATTAACTACTGTTACTACAGTTGTGCATTGCTCCTTGATCAAAAGAACCACACAAAACACAAGTAATGAGAGCAATGCAAAATAAAGACATAATCTGCCAAAAACTGAACAGCCCGTAAAGAGTGAATTTTTAGAGGCACTTAAGTTGCTCAAATCAGAAAACTTAAAACTAATGAAATATGTAGTGATAACTAAATATTTCTGTCGTAAATTACCAGGTCAAAATTCCACTTCTGTGATTTTAAACATTTTTCGCAGTGAAGTTCAGGAATCTGTTTTCTTGACAGCTAATTACTATTGTTTAATCCTATCTCTCATATAAGATTATTCTTGCCATTTAAGATGAGAAATAAGACAGAAATGTGATGTTACAGTAGTGAACTAATATTTTTATTTTTTTTAGCTTTGGAAAAAGTTTTAATGATAGAGACTTTGCAATGGTTTCATTGGCATGAACAACACATGTTCAAGGTCGACCCCAACTTCTCCATTACTCATCCTTCTCATTTACTTTCCCAAATTTTTTATAAAATGAAAATCTTAAACTAAATGATACATAACAGTAGGTAAAGGCATTTTACATGTTGTAAAGACATAAATGTGTGCTCAAACCGAATAGGAAATTAAAGCATAAGGAACACACCAAAAAATATTAAACAATTGATTTTTAAGTCTAACCCATTTCCTATGCATTGGCATTTTGTAATGAAACAAATAAAAGAAGCACATAATAGCAAGGATAGAAAGGTAGATCAAGTGCAACTTCAATACTTTCAGCATAAAGAGGGGAGACTTAATATTGTTGAAATATGTGTAACCATGTTTCCCTCTCTCATAATAATTTTCAGTAGCATCATGAATAGATTCAACAATATGAATATCACATAAAACATTCTTATCATGAGCCACATGCATAAAAGAATCACTACTCTCCGCATAAGTAAAATCCTCATTAGTGATAGTGGGAGTTAAACATTAATAATTTTCATTGCAATCATCATATATAGGAGGCATAATATCATCAAAGTGAGTTTTCTCCTCCAAGCTTGGGGAACTAGAAATATCATGCTCATCAAAACCAACTTCCCCAAGCTTAAAACTTTCCATAGAATCAGCAAGTATATCATTTTTATCCTCAATAGTAGGGGGACTAAAAATATCATATTCATCAAGACAAACTTCCCCAAGCTCAAGGTTTTCCTTAGCAATAAAGGTGTTCAAAGAATTAGTACTACCACAAATATGATAGTTGTGCAAATAATTTTTCAATTTCTCCTGAAACACTTCATGTCCTAATTCAAGGTAGATATTATACAGTTCTAAAATTGTTTGGTTATTTTCCATTTTATAAATTTTTTGTGTGTTTTAGGTTTATATGTTAGTATGAAATGCAAACAAGAATAAAATCTTAGCACAACGCTCCCCGGCAACGGCGCCAGAAAAGTGCTTGATGACTCCCAAGTGCAGGAGATCAATTGTAGTACCTTTCGATAAGTATTTGAGTGTCGAACCCACGAGGAGCTGGAGGTAAGCTATCTTTTCTCTAAAGCCCTATAACCCTCTTATATGGCTGTTTATGCAAAGCAATAAGTTTGACTAAAAGGAACTAACTAATTAAAAGCAAGTGACGTGGAGTGTGGTTTGTCTAGTAACTAGTGAAGCAAGTTTAAAATGCAAGTAATCCTAGAGCAAGTTTCTAAAGCAAGTTTCTAAGCAAGTTTCACAAGTAGCAAGCAGCAAATATCTCAAGTATCTCAAGGGAGCAAGTGTTCTAGCAATAGGTGTTTCGTTCGTGTGGTTGTCACAATTAGTGAAGCACATGTTTTAGTCTTAGTTGTTTCTTCTAGGAAGGAGCCATGAATAGGTATAGTCAAGTAAATGATCTACAACCCCTTATGATGGATCATGTGGCCAAGTAAATGACTGCACAAGATTGATTAAGACATAAAGTCCCACCATAGCCTTACGTTCTAAGGTCCCCTATATATATCCCCCAATAACTTAACTTTGTGGCTCGGTCTCAGGTTACTGTCACTCCCAAGTCACCACTCTTCCATTATGCTACCGGTGATCACCTTACATGCATTCCCCAACATATGCGTGCACTCATATATTGTACATAAAGACAATCATAGAAGATAACAAACTTTTATGCAACCAATCAATGAACTATTTCACCATTGCCAAGAACAATTCACTACTCAAACATAGACGGGGAGACACAATACATCAAGGGAATATAGTATTGCATCATACATCGTGTTTGCCAAGAGATTACAGTGGAGAGATGGAGCTGATCTTGCTGTAGATGTTGATGATGAACACGCCGGAGGGGGTGGAGCCCTCCGGGGGTGATCCCGGCGGCGTTTCCCCCCTCCGATCTTCTCCGGCGGCAGCCTTCTGTCTCTCTGTTTCGTGGTATCGTCTCTCGGCGCCGCCTATTCCTCGAAAAGGCCATGGGACCCTTTATATAGTCGTTTTTAGGTCACGAGACACTCGGGAGAAGAAAGATCGACGACATCGGAGCCACGGGGGCAAAAAGGGGGCCCCACACGCGGCCAAGGAATCTGGCCGCGTGGAGGGTCCTCTTTTCCACCTGGTTGGCCTTTTGGCCCTCTACTTTGGCCCATGGTCTTCGTCTCGAAAATTCTGAACCGTGCTCTTTGGCCTTGCCCTTTTTGGAGTCCCGAAGCTCCCGGAAAGTCTGAAACACTAAAAAGTACGTTTTTTGGAAAAACAGGGTTAGAACGAGAAGAAGGGGGATTGTTCACAAAATCCCCCAAATCATTATAAAACATGAATATAAGTTGCTAATATGTAGGAAAAACAAGTAATAACATGCAAAGTTCATGTATGCATTTTACATGCATCAGCGCGCTAGGCAGCAGGACAGGCTCAATGAGTTAGTGCTAGAAGCTGCTAGGCAGAACGAGGAGTTCCGAAAAGCCAATCCGGGTGCTGGCGCTTCTCAGATTGTGCACTCGCGTGCGGTCAGATCTACGGATCAGGCCTCATCGCCGCTTCCCGATGGGGATAGAGACCAGAGTGTGAACTCTGGGAAAAACAAACAGATGCAGGTGTACGACCCGGCTGTCGCCGAAAAACAGCACGCTGTGCCGCGGCAGCCCGGCCAGAAACACAACTCTGCAGGAGCGGGCTATCAAGCCCATAAAGCTCATAGTAAGAGGCAAGATGGAGACTATGCAGGCCCTTCTCGGCGTCCTGCTGCTCAGTCTACTCGGCAGAGGACGCAACAGCCAGTTGCAGCGCAGCCGCGCGCGGCTGCGCCAGCAGCCAACCCGGTGGTGCAGCCTGCAGTTGTGCAAGAGAACCGCTATGATGATGGTTACTCGACGATGGGGCTAGCCGGCTATGCTGACCCAAGAGATGTCACTGACCGTCTGGGTGACCGCATGTTGGAGCCCAGTGATGCAAGGTACAAGTTGGACCGTATCAATCGGTCTGCTCAGCTCGAGAACAGGGGGCCACCTGGCCCAGATTGTTTTGGTCGCCGCATCATGGAGGAGCCCTCCGTGAACCATTTCCAGCTTGCTAGGGGGACCAAGTGCTATGATGGCAGCACAAAGCCGGAAGACTGGCTGAGTGACTATGTTACCGCTGTGCATATCGCAAGCGGCAACCGGAGATGGGCTGTGCGGTATTGTTCCGCAGATGCTAGAGGGTCCAGCTCGGACTTGGCTCAACAACCTGCCCCAGGACAGTATCAACTGCTGGCTAGACTTCTCGGAAGCCTTCATCAGCAACTTCACCAGCACGTACAAGAGGCCGAATAGGCCGCAACAACTGTCCGCTTGCAAGCAGCGGGAAGAGGAGACTGACCGCGAGTATCTTACTCTGTGGAGTACTTTGAGGAACACCTGTGGAGGTGTGAATGAGGCCTAGGCCATCACTTGGTTTGCTCAGGGCTGCAAGCATGGCAGCATGTTATGGCAGAGGCTGCAGCGAGAGATGCCGAGTACGCTCGTCAAGACGATCAAGATTGCAGATATGTATGCACTCGGCGACCCAACTCAGCCTCTGCTCGATTCTCCTGAGCTGAGAAGGAAGCACTATGACAACAACAAGCGCAATGATTTCCGCAACAAGCGCAGAGGCGACCGCATTGATACTCGGTATGATCCCGAGGAGGTGAATGCTGTGACTACGGCTGCTGGGAGTAGCCAAAGGCAAAAAACTGCTGGAGCCCAGTATGGGCAAAACCAGAATCAGGGCCAAGGCATCAAGAAGCCATACAATGCTCCCCAGCAGGGTAGCGGCAACCCGGATCCAGCTCCGAGCTTCATCTTTGAGAACATGAAGGTTGGGCCGTGCAGCTTCCATACTCGGCATCCGAGTAGGCCAGCCAACCACACTACCCGGCAGTGCAGCTGGTGGGACCTAATCAAGAATGAAGACCTGCCCCCTCCTCCTCCTCTGCCGGCTGCGAATGCTAATGTGCAGCCTATTCAGGCAGCTGCTCCCAGGCCTACAGTGTTTCCGAGAAGGGAGAACGTGAACCAAGTGGCTCAGGGAGCCAACCGCAACTACAACAACGGCAACCGCAACTACAACAACAACAACAACGGCAACCGCAACTTCAACAACAACAACAACCGCAACTACAACAACAACAACAACGTGAACTACAACAACAACAACAACGGCAACAATGGTGGGGAAGACCGCAACCAGTACCAGGAACACCATGAGAGCTACATGATCTTCACCACTGAGCCCGCCGACAAGCAGTCACTGCACATGCGTGCGATGGAGGTCAATGTTGTGATCCCTGCTGTGCCTCACTACCTGCACTGGTGCAACCAAGAGATCACGTGGTCCAGAGCTGATCATCCTAGGGTGATGCCCAACCCGGGTAGCTATGCTTTGGTGGTGGATCCCACCTTCTTGGGAACTCAGAAGAATGTCAGGTTCAGCAAGGTCCTGATAGACAGCGGCAGCAGCATCAACATCATGTACCAGGACACACTACAGAAGCTCGGCCTTGCCGAGAACATGTTGCTACCCAGCAGGACCACATTCCATGTCATTGTGCCGGGAGTATCTTGTGCTCCAATCGGCCGCATCTGGGTGGATGTTCTATTCGGTACCAGGGAGAACTGCCGCACCGAGAGCCTGCAGTTTGAGGTAGTTGATCTTCAGAGCCCCTACCATGCTCTACTCGGTAGGCCTGCCCTCAGCAAGTTCATGGCCTCTACCCATGCTGCATACCTGAAGATGAAGATCCCTGGTCCCAATGGAGTCATCACCATCTCGGGTGATTACAAGAGGTCTTTGGAGTGTGCCTCTGCTAGTTCTCAGCTGGCGGAATCCATGGTCATTGATGCCGAGAAGAAGAAGATGTACGAGGTGGTGGCTATGGCGCAAGCAGCGCAAGTCGTTGCGCCTGGCATGCCGAGTTCCCAGTACGGGACTGCGTTCCAGGCGTCCCAGGAGACAAAGAAGGTCCAGGTTGACCCTGAGTTCCCAGACCGTGTTGCCATCATTGGCGCCGGGTTGGGAGAGAAATAGGAAAGCGAGCTCATCCACTTCCTCCGTGAGAATCGGGATGTCTTCGCATGGTCCAATGAGGACCTGCCGGGTTTCCTGAGGGAGTTGGTTGAGCACTCGCTACATGTGCGACATGATGCCAAGCCGGTTAAGCAGGCTATGCGCCGCTTTGGTGATGAGAGGAGGAAAGCTATCGGTGATCAGATCACCAAGTTGCTGGTAAGCAACTTTATCATGGAGGTATTGCATCCGGACTGGCTAGCCAACCCGGTTATGGTTGAGAAGAAGAAGGAGGACCCCAAGGCCGATACCGCATGGCGCATGTGCGTGGACTACACCGACCTGAACAAGGCCTGCCCCAAGGATCCATTTCCGCTACCCCACATAGATCAGGTGATCGATTCCACTGCTGGTTGTGAGCTTTTGTCTTTCATAGATGCCTACTCTGGTTTTCATCAGATAGCTCTCAACCCGAATGATCAAATAAAGACTGCCTTTATTACCCCGTACGGGGCTTATTGCTATCGTGTCATGTGCTTTGGGTTGCGGAATGCTGGGGCTACCTATCAGAGATGAATGCAGAAATGCTTACATGATCAGATTGGCAAGAATGTGCAGGTGTACGTAGATGAAAATGTCATCAAAACGAATAAAACACATACTCTGCTTAGTGACATTGAGGAAACTTTTGCCAACTTGCGCAAGTATAAGATGAAGTTGAACCCAACTAAATGCACCTTTGGCGTCCCGGCTGGCAAGCTACTCGGCTTCTTGGTATCCAGTCGGGGCATTGAGGCCAATCCTTTAAAGATAAAAGCTATAGAGAGCATGTCTTTGCCGAGATCCCTGAAGGATGTGCAGAAGTTTACTGGATGCCTGGCTTCTCTGAGCCGCTTCCTGGGCAGAATGGGCGAGAAGGCTTTGCCTCTGTATCAATTGATGAAGAAGAGTGACAAATTTGTCTGGACACCACAAGATGATGTAGCATTCAAGGAGTTGAAAGCCATGCTGGGTAGCGCTCCCATCCTGGCTAGTCCGCTACCCAAAGAGCCAATGTTGCTGTATATTGTTGCAACCAACCGAGTAGTCAGTGTGATGATTGTGGTGGAAAGAGAAGAAGAAGGAAAGACTGTGCAGCGGCCAATGTACTATCTCAGTGAGGTGCTATCCAGCTCCAAGCAGAACTACCCATTACCAGAAGATGACTTACGGCGTGTACCTGGGCGCCAAGAAGCTGAAGCACTATTTCCAAGAGCATCCTATCACAGTGGTGAGTTCTGCTCCCATCTCGGACATCATGGGCAACAAGGAAGCAAGTGGCAGAGTAGCCAAGTGGGTGATTGAGCTAGCCGCGTACGCTCCTCTGTACGCGAGAAGAGAAGCCATCAAGTCACAAATCTTAGCAGATTTTCTGGTGGATTGGGCTGAGGTGCAGTATGAGCCTCCTTCGCCAGTAGCCAACTACTGGAAGATGTATTTTGATGGCCCCAAAGTGAAGGAAGGCCTTGGTGCTGGCGTGGTGCTTATGTCACCCAAGCGAGATCAACTCAAATACGTGTTGCAGATTCATTTTAAGGCATCCAACAATGTGGCAGAGTATGAGGCCGTGGTACACGACTTGAAGGTAGCCAAGGAGGTTGGCGTGCAACGCATCATCTGCTATGGCGACTCGGATTTGGTGGTGCAGCAGGTATCCGGCACCTGGGATGCTCTGGATGCCAACATGGCATCATATCGGTTCCTGGTGCAAACCATGACTGGTTTCTTTGAAGGATGTGAGTTCCAACACATACACCAAGCAGAGAATGACGCAGCTGATGAGCTGTCCAAGTTGGGGTCTTCCCGGCAGTTCATCCCGGCTGGGATTGCTTTGGAGCATTTGAGAAAGCCGTCCATCAAGCCATCCCCCAACTCGGAGTCTATATTCGTTCCTTCTCTGCCAGGCGAGGAAGCTGTTCCCATGGAGATTGACTGGGAAGCTGCCAAAGAGAACCTGGGGACTGGCACCTGCAACCCGGGGACTGTCCCTTCTTACTCGGGGACTGCCCCTCCCAACTCGGGGACTGTCGCATTCATCGAGGGGGTCCTTGCCGAGTGCTCGAGGACTCGGGGACTCGTCTCCAACTCAGAAGAGGTATTGGTGGCTGATCCAATGGAAGTGGACGAACCAGTGTTTCCCACGCGGGAGACACCGAGTTGGGATATGCCCATATTATCCTTTCTAACGGATGGCACCTTGCCGAGTGACGAGGTCACAGCCAGACAGATACAGAGAAGATCCAAGGGCTACACTATTCTCAACAAGGTGCTGCATAGAAGAAGTCCTACTGGCGTGCTGCAACGCTGCGTTGAGCCAGAGGAAGGAGAAGAAATTCTGGTGGATATACACCAAGGAGAATGCGGGCATCACGCCTCTTCTCGGGCTCTAGTCAACAAGGCTTTTCGGCATGGTTTCTTTTGGCTCACTACCTTGAAGCAAGCTAAAGATATAGTGAGAAAGTGCAACGGCTGCCAGAGATTTGCAAGTAAGATTCATATGCCAGCTTCCGAGTTGAAGACCATTCCCATTACTTGGCCATTTGCTGTTTGGTGTCTGGATATGGTGGGTCCTTTCAAGCCAGCTAGAGGCAACATGACTCACATCTTGGTCATGGTTGACAAGTTCACCAAGTGGATTGAGGTCAAGCCTATTCGGAAGTGCGATGGAGCCACAACTGTGAGTTTTCTGAAGGATGTGATCCTGAGATATGGCTACCCGCACAGCATCATTACTGATAATGGCACAAACTTTGTTGAGGGTGCTTTTGCGAGATTCTGCAAGGAGAAGCGGATCCGGCTAGATGTTGCATCTGTTGCGCATCCCGCCTCCAATGGGCAAGTTGAGAGAGCAAATGGCATGGTGCTATCCGGCATAAAGCCAAGGCTGATTGAGCCACTGATGAAAACACCTGGGTGTTGGTTAGACGAGTTGCCAGCGGTGTTGTGGAGTCTAAGGACTACCCCTAACCGGTCAACCGGATACACACCATTCTTCCTGGTATATGGAGCTGAGGCCGTGTTGCCCACTCACCTAGAGCATGACTCGCCCCGAGTAACCCTCTACACTGAGGCGGAGGCGAGAGAAGCTCGAGAAAATGACGTTGACCTGCTAGAAGAAGCAAGAGAGCTAACTCTGTCACGTTCAGCTGTTTATCAGCAAAACTTGAGGCGTTATCACAGCCGGAAAGTGAACCCAAGGGTTTTCCGAGAAGGAGACATGGTCCTTAGGCTCGTGCAGCGCACAGCCGGGATGCACAAGCTATCCCCTCCGTGGGAAGGGCCTTTCATTGTGAGCAAGGCTCTGCACAATGATGTCTACTATCTAGTTGACGCACAGGCACCCCAGAAGAACAGGCCGGATAGAGCAGGAGAGGAATCTAAGCGCCCCTGGAATGTAGCTCTACTCTGCCGTTTTCAATCGTGAGCAGAAAGTTGTATGTATCTCCTTAACCGAGTTAAATTCTAGTAGGCACTCCGAATTCAAACTCGGGGACTGCCCTTGTCCAAATTTGTTCTGTTTGTTCTACTCTGTGTTACTTTGTCTACTCGGTTGCTCTACTTAGAATTTCATAAGTGTATCTAGTAATGTGTTTAAACCTAAGGGCCAACTCTTCGACTCTGCTGCTGTCCGCAATACGGCTTCATGGCAAGCAAGAGAACAAGCCAAAGGTCAATGAGCACACGAAAAATTGCTAAGGAGAAGAGAGGTGCAGCAACCGAGTAGGGTGTTCTTCTCTGTTTTTG
The DNA here is from genome assembly GCA_028641055.1 of Alopecurus myosuroides. Taxonomy (NCBI): domain Eukaryota; kingdom Viridiplantae; phylum Streptophyta; class Magnoliopsida; order Poales; family Poaceae; genus Alopecurus; species Alopecurus myosuroides. Next base: position 100,312,613 of record CM054061.1, read on the forward strand.
TTGTCTTTTTTCGGCTAAGTGGTGGGCAGCGTTACTATGAATGTTTCTAAGTGGCTAAGTATTTGAAACTCAAACTTTGAAATCTTGTGACTCGACTACCAAAAAAGGCACAAGTGGCAGGTAAGAGCTGAAACGAAAAGAGAGAGTGGATGAAAAACGCAACTCGGGGACTTGCATATTAACGCAACCCGGCATTGAGCCAGAGTTGCTAAAAATTACAACTAAATAAGGACTGAGTAGCAACGAACATAATTGTACGGTTACATCTGCACACGGCATCCCGGGGATCTAATCAAAGTTCGAAGTAAAAGTGTTGCAGGCATCACTCATTGGAAGTAGCGGTGTTGTCCGCGTTGGCGTTGGCAGCATCAAGGTTGGCGGAGGCAACTGGATCAGAGGTCGTGGTGGCAACCGAGATGGGATCCGTGGCAGAGGTGGACGCAGTAGACTGCGAGCTGGGCATCAGATAGGCACCAGTCACGCCCAACTCGGGCGCCGGCTGCTGGATCACCATCTCGATGGTGATGGTGTCCTCCTGAGCGCTGGTTTGCGGCTGCTCGGCTTCTGCGTCGACCTTGGCCTTCCCCTTCTCGGAGGCTCCCTTGGCGGCACTTTCCTCAAACTCGGTCAAGTCCTCGCTGACGATGTCGTCATCGTCTTCCTCGTCCTCGTCCTCGTCTTCAGGTTCAGTATCTGGCTCGGGGAGGCCGTCGATGTAGGTGGCGGTGTCAGCGTAGGAGGCGATCTCGTATGCCACCGCTTTCCGGCGAGTGACGCAGTCGGAGTTCGTGGTTCACTTGGAGTCTTCACGGATAGTGAGGATTCTGTTGAGATCCAAGTTTTCATACCAGTTGGTGATGAAGTGCAGCAGCTAATCAGCTCCTGCCCGAGCAGCAGACGCACGCCATTTCTTCAACTCGGCCTTCACTCCGTTCAGCTTCTCGGCAATCTCGCTGAAGTTATCTGGCGTATCTTGATCCGGCCAGAACAGCTTGTGCAAGTTGAATGCAGTGGACACCATGGAGGTGCCCAGGCCCTTGAGGGAACAGATCTGCGTCTTGATATTGAGAAGATGGTCGTTGATGGTGGACTTGGTGTCGATAGGCATACCAGAAGCAGCTCTGAGCTGTCTGGCTTTCTCCATAGCAGGCACACCAGCAGAGCGGACCTCAGGGAAGATATCTGCATAGGGATCTAATCGGGATCAGAAACAGAAGGCAAAGAAGAGATGAAACCAGGTAGAAAAAGGGCAGAGAAGAGAAAAACAAGTCAGGTGCAGAGAAAAGAGCACTCACGTTCTAGGTCCACCAGCAGCGCTCCCAGCTTGATCTTCCAGTCGTCCTCGTCCGAGATGTGCTTGTCTTCAATGCTACGCGCGTTGGCGATCTGGAGGACGAGTTGCTGGTTATGTTCCTTCAGCATCGAGATCTCCAACTCGAGCGCCTTCTCTTTGGCCTTGACAGTCTTCTTGATCTCTTCCTTCTCGGCAACCTGGTTTATGGCATCCTCGAGGGCAGATTTCAGCTTGACCTGCATCTTCTCAAACTCCGCCATCTCGGCGGTGCGCTCTTTCTTGATCTCAGCTTCCCGGGTTTCCAACCGTTGCTGTACCTCGGCAGGCGTGAGTCAGTCTTGGTGTTGCTCTCGGACTTTCTTGTACTCTTCTGTGAGAAGAACAACAGTGTCAGCAGAGTAACCAAGTAAGAAGAAACACAAGTACAGAAAAGGAAAGGCAACTCACCCTCTAGAGTAGCGATCTTGCTCTGGGCAGAGGCAGCAAAAACTTCGCAGTCGCGATGCTTTTCAATCAAGTCGTTGAGCTTGCCTGCAGAGAAAACAACAATGAAGCAAAAAGCAAACACGGGCGTAAACACAAAACGCACAAACCGAATTGCTGAAAGCTTACCTTCAACCTCAGAGATCTGGATAGTGCGATCCAGTGCCGCATGCTCCACCGCAGCAGTGTCCTTCTTCCTGGCTTCAAGAGCCTCAAGACGGTCCTTGGCGATGCGGTGGTTCCAGAGTAGCCGGCGGAACAGTCTTGTCCTCTTCTGGAGGCTATTCTGTAGAGAAGAAGAGAAAAACTTCAAGTTTTGTGAAGATTTGCCCCGAGTAGACAGCAACTCGGTTGAGTTTTCGCCTACTCGACCCGAATCTCGGGGACTGGGGGAATGGCTAAGAGGAAAAGAAGAAAAGAGAAGAGAAAGGAGAAACAACAACTCGGGAATTGCAAAAAGAAGATAGAAGACTTACAACATAGCTTTCCTCGACGTCTTCTGCAGCTTTGCGCATGACGAACAGCTTCCCAGCCAAGGTGCAGGTGGGGCTTGCGATTGTCATGGGGACATCGCTGACATCAGCCTTGTTCCAATCGACGCGGTAGTGGTCGATCTGACCCAATTCAAGACCATCCCATTTGGGGTTGCCAAACGCCTTGCTGTTCCAAGCTGGGTCAACAAACCCTACTCGGTCCAGGATCGCGGTAAGGCCTTTAGATTCAACCTCGTTGTCACCTTCCTCACGCGAGAAGAGCGTAGGAACTGCTGTTGTCTTGCCCTTGGACTTGGTGCTGGTCGCCACAGCTTGGCCCTCTTTCAGTACAGCCAGTCCTTTTTCTCCCTTTGCAAGTGAGATCTCATGGCGCTGGGAGATAGTCATCATGTATCCGGGTAGCTGGGCTTCGCGCGGCCGCCAGCACCTGCGCTTTGCTCCTCGACAGGGCTAGTAGACCCAGAAGCAGTCGGGTTGGTGCTGGAGGTGGGCGCGGAGAGCGCTAACTGTTTGCTCCTCGGCGGCTTCCCGGATGGCGTGTCTTGCGGCTTGGGGGGCGGCATCTGCTGTCCGGCTTGCGAAGCAGCGCGCTTTGGCTGCCGCCGGACGGCCTCGGTCTCAGACTTAATAATTTTCCTGGGGCTAGGAGCAGTGTCTGGCCGAGAAGCAGGTGGAGGCACTTTGCGAGAAGCAGTTGGTGGAGGTGACGGTGCGGTCTGGGTTGGAGGAGGGATCGGCGCGTTGGGTGGAGTCGCCTGCTGGGTAGGCAGCACAGGGGGCTGGCTACCCGGTGCAGCGTCGAGCTGCACTTGGTCCTGGCGGACGAGCTCCACCACGTTCTCTTCTACCCGCTGCTTTGCAGCGGGATCGGGTCTTGTGTCAATAACTTCTTCTACCCGCGGCCCGGCCGCGGGATCATCTTGGGCGGTAGCGGTGGTGTCTTGCTGCGCGGTGGTGTCTTGCTGCTCCAGGGTGGCGTATGGCCGCTTCATGGCGGCATCATCTTGCTGCTCGAGGTTTTCTTCAGCATTTTCCCCAGCTGATGCAGCTGGGGGAGATGGCGGCGTCTCGTCATGAGCAGCATCTTGCTGCTGTTGGGGGATGAGATCAACATCATCACCGGTGCCAGTGTTCTCGGCGCCGGTATCGTCATCTACATCGATAGGGGAGAACGCACGCGTCCTCTCCTGCTCGTCTTGCTCATCATCATCGTCCGAGAGATCTACGAGTTGATCTCGGGGCACAGTTGCTTTCCTCTTGGGGCGAGAAGGGGCTGCTGCAACATCAGCGTCGAGAGGGGCGCTGGAAGAAAGAGAAAAAGCTCAGAGAAACGGAAGGAGAAGAGTGCAACAGGAAACGGCAACCAAGTGGTACTCGGATGGAACGCTTACCCTTTGGTGGTGGGGGGTTGTCTCCTAGAGGCGACGACTTTCCTTCCGGTTTTCTTCTTGGCTTTCTTTGGGGGAGATTCTTAGGCACCACTGCCTACCCTCTTCCGAGTAGTGGGAGCAGCCACAGATAGAGGATTGACCTCCAGGGGCTCATCATCATCATCATCCAGCTCAGGCTCCTCTGCAGAGTAGAAGAAAAAAGGAATTCAGAAACAGAGAAGGGAGTCAAGGTGCGCTAACAGTGAGCAGAGAGGTGAACTTAGTCACCTTCGTCATCTTCGGACCAGTCCCGAATAGACGCATCAGCTCGGGACTTACCAGGCTGATTGGCGTGAGGGATGCAGAGGGTGTCTTGGGTGTCATAGGCGGTTGCATCGTCCTCTTCTCGGTCCTCGGACCAGTTGGCCTCTAAGATCTCGGTATCTTCCTCTCCCTGGCGATCGATGTGCTGTTGAGGCAAACATGAAGCACAATGAGTTGAGTTCTAAGCTAAGGAGTTCTACTCGGAACATCATGCAAACACAAAGCATATTCAGCTAAGGAGTTCTACTCGGAACAACATGCAAACACAAAGCATATTCAGCTAAGGATTTCTACTTTGAATAGCGTGCAAACACAAAGCATATTCAGCTAAGGATTTCTACTCGGAACGGCATGCAAACACAAAGCATATAGAGCCAAAAGAATACTTGTGATGTCCAACTCGGTGCAGCATGCAAAGATTAAGCATACAAAGCTGAGAAGCCACCTACTCGGTATCAAAGTGCAAAAACAAAGCACAAAAGGATAACCTGTCCAATGGGCTTGAGGCGGCTATACGGCGTGAAGCCGTACAACCAGGTGTCAGAGAGCGAGGTCTGCATGATGGATCTGGCCCAGATGGCCACCTCGGCTTTACTGAGCTCGAATGTCGTTGTCCTTGTGCAGTCTTGGGTTCCTCCCATGTAGCACATCTTGTGTGATCGACGCTGGAGCGGGAGTACTCGGCGTGATATCCAGCACGCGATGGGATCGTCCTGACGAAACCCTTCCGAGATCAACTCGGTCAGGCGTCGCTCAACCTGGAGGACATCCTCGATGGTCTTCTTGGGGTTGTAACCCCAGTTCTGCTGGGTGGGCAATGCATTCTTGAACTTTGGGAGCCCTATCCGGTCCTCGATAGGCTTCCCCTCTTCTGCAGCGACATTCTTCACGTACAGGAAACCGCGCTGCCACTTGCGCACGGTTTCCAATCCCTTAACCCTCGGGTGATGGCCAGTCGTGCGCTGCAGCATCATGGCGCATCCCGTCTGGGTCATCGCGCGAATGCTCTCGGTGTTCCCTGGATTTGGAACACTTTGTTTCCTGAAGAATAAGTACCTAGCCCATGTATGGATGGTCGGGTAGACGCCTAAGAAAGCCTCACACACGACGGCGTGGATGGATAGCATGCCAAGGGCATTGGGTGGAAGGTGATGCGGCTGGAGGCCAAAATGTTTGAGGAATTCGGAGAAGAAATCGGAGATGGGAAGGCCGAAGCCGCGCTGGAAATGAGAGAGGAAGACGACATACTCGTCTTTGTCAGGCTTGGGGATAATCTCAGTACCTGGAGGCCTGCAAACGACGCCGGGAGGGACGCGGCGCGTGTTGACGAGCCACTGGCAGTCCTCAGCGGTCACGTCAGATCCTTCCCAGCCGGCGCGGGCGTCCGCATCGTCATCTCCGCGAGGAGCCATGGAGGCGGAAGAGCTTGTGGGAGATTGGAGACGGAATCGAGCGAAGGCGCGTCTCTCTGTCTCTCTTGCGATGCGTGGAGCAGCGGCGGAGCGAGTGCTTGCGGTGGCGGTGTGCTTGACGGCGGCGGAGAGGCGAGGGGGCGCGAGATTGGAAAGAACAGGAGAGAAGAAGGGAGCGTCGCGGGGGTATTTATCACGCCCCCTCGAGTTGCCGTTACCGGTGGATTGATCGTGGCATTGATTGTGGGCAATGATCATGCGGTGTGGGTTAAGCGACCGTTAGAAACGCACACAACGCATAACGCGCGCGTAACGCGCACAGTTAATCCCACGTCGAGATCGTGGGCACTCGAGTACGGCGGACGTGACCTAACGGGCCAGTGGACCCAGGTTGCAGTTACTAGCGCACGGCCTGCCGTATCCCAGGCACCGAGGCGTCGGGGGCACAGGGGTGTGACACGTGCCCCGTAGCGACACGAAGAGATGGATTTGCTCCGTTTCAGCGGGATCGTGTTCGAAATTTCGCTAAGTTATTTTACTCGGCAGCTCAGGAGAGAAATTTCTCTACTCAGCTACCAGGAAGGTGGTCTCGTAAGCACAGTTGAAGGGATTCGAGAAGGAGTTACTGGTTCAAGTTGGAGTGCAACTCGGCGTTACTCATTCAAAAAGACAGTTTGGTTTAAAGCTGGCAGGGCCCAGTGAACAAGTTCGTAGGACTCTACCAGCTTCGGGGACTAATGTCGGGGGGTTACCCCCGAGTAGGGGTAAGGCAAGTGCTAAAGGAAAGGTCAAGGTGTTGTTTGACCGGGTAGACAGCTACCCGGGTACCTGCTACCCAGTAGGTTTCTATCCGGCCGTATACACCAATGGCCAATAGGAGAAATCAAGGAAGTTATGTTCGTCAGAGTACAGAAGTTGGTCCGAGTAGGGGGATTGTGATCCTACTCGGGCCAGAAGTCAATGGAGCCGTTTTGACAAGGGATCCCGCGTATCCTGCGTCCGTACCGGCGTGCGGTTCAACTTACGGAGCGCGTGATTATCCGCTCTACGGTGTGGCTACAGTGTGGTAGGCGCCTGTCAAGTCCTATCACTGACAGAGGGGACATGACAGGTCTAGGGGCCTAACCTATCTCACTGACAAGGTGGACAGGTCCCATCCCCGAACGGCGCGACGACTTCCCGCACCCACGTCAGCGAGAAGCCCGAGGCGTGCTCTGTTCTGTAGTGTGCCTGTCCCATCAGTCGTACCTTATAATCTTTCTCTATTCGGCTGGGCACCAGTATATAAGGTGCCCTGCCTACTCCTGCGCGAGGGACGTTACTTGACTTCGCACTTATTTGCTAGAGACAACACTAGAGCTAGAGTGGCTACCCGGTCAAGAAGCATACTTTGTACTGTGGCTACTCGGAAAATACACATATAGAGAGAGAGGCAGGAGTAGGCGTGTTACCTCCACACGAGGGCCCTGAACCTGGGTAAGATCTTGTTGTTTGAAGTGCTAGAGACATCCTACACGTGGCTACTCGCCGTGTGATCCCTCTCCGGATGCCTCCAGCGTCCATCGGCCCCAACCTTTAGCCATCCTATGGCATCTGCAGTGATACCACCACGACAGTTCCACATTGCTGCTGAACCGGTAGTGTGCCCTGCCAACATCAGCTGTATCAACCTTCGGAAGTGATTTCTTTCTCCTACTGGTCGATTCAACCTTGGTTTCTTTCTGAGGGAAAACTTGTTGTTGTGCTCTTCATACCTTCCTCTTGGGGTTTCCCAACGAGTGCCAGCCCTACACCATCAAGATTTTTCTGGCGCCGTTGCCGGGGAGAAAGAGGATTTCTGCAAGGGGAGTCTCTCACTTCCAATCTCTTTACTTTTTTAGTTTTGCTTAGTTTAGTTTATTTTGTCTTGTTTGCTTATCTATATCGAAAACACACAAAAAAATAGTTGTTATTCTAGTTGTTATTTTTGTTATCCTGTTTTAATCTTGCTTTATCATGTTTGCTATCAATGGTTGATTTCTTTGAGTTCACGGAAGAACAACAAAAATATTATAAGGAACACCGCTTGTCACAAAAAGGGATACACTTATGGGAGAAAATTAATATACTGCATAACTATGCTAAAAACTTGTGCTCTACTTATAATGTTACTTATTCCTTTGATAAATCATGTTTCCGTAGGAGGTATAAACACCTCCCTTTTCAGTGTGAGTATAATGATAATGTTACCATTTCTTCTTATGTTAAGGGAAATTATGACTTTGATGATGTGGAACAAATTGAGGAATTTATTGCTTGGAAGGGTGCATTCGAAATTGCCTATTTGCTTGAAAGTATTGATGATGCACCTTATAAATATGAGATTTATGATATACTAGAATATTGCTTTGATAATTACAAGGATTTTAATTACTACATAATTAAATATCTTAATGGATGCTCTCCCCCAAAGGAGCAATGCCTTGCAGGAGCCTATGGAAGAAGAAATTGCCGAATCTGGAAGCTCATTGGATGAAAAAGAGGAAGAGAGTGATGATCAAGAGGGGGAAGAATGGAGTAGCTACCCATGTCTACCTCCCAATGAGAGTAACTCTTTAACACATACCTTATTTGATTGCCCTACATTCTTACCAAAAGAGGATGAGTGTTATATTGATAGTTGTGATGACCCTATTGAATCTTTTGAAATATCCCTTTTTGATGAAATTGATACTTGCTATACTTGTGACCTTGATACTACTATGAATGAAACTTGTGAGAATGATATTGCTACTGTTTTTATGATAATCCATGCTAATTTGATAAATCCTATGATAATAGTCTATTTATTCCAACTATTGATATGCATGATAATGAGGAAGTTTGTTTAGAAAATTGATATGATAATGTTCTAGATGACGGTCCTATGTTACTTGATGTTATAAACTATAATGACACTGAAAATGGGATTGCTATAATGTGTCTCATACCTCTTAAGAGTGACTAATCATCCTGTTTTCCTATTGCTAAAAGTGAGAAAGAAGAGGTCTTTATTTTTAATTTTGATCCCACTATTTTTGAGCTTGATATGAATTGTGTGCTTTTAGACCCTGACAAACGTGCTTTATGTGATAATTATGTTGTTGAGTTTGTTCACAATGCTACTGAAAATTATTATGAGAGAGTAAAATATGGTTGTAGGAATTTTCATGTTATTAAAACACCTCTTTTTTTTAAAGTTTTCAAATTGCTCTTGTTCTACCTTCCCATGATTTCTAGTTTGAGTGTATTTAATTTATTTCTTTATAATATTCCTATGCATAGGAAGTGGGTTAGACTTAAATTTGTTTTATACTTGCTTCTTGATGCTCTTTTTTTTGCCTAGTTCATATTTCTTATGTGAGCATTTTCTCTCTTTCTATGCCTAGCTGAAAGGTGTTAAAGAAAAGCGCTTTTTGGGAGATAACCCATGTTTTTATTTTTGCTTTGTTTTTATCTGTTTTCTTTGAGTCAAGGTGTTGTATACTTCTGTAGAAACTCCCTTGTATCTTTATTTTTATGTATTATTTGTGCCAAGTAAAGTTTCTAGCGAAAGTTGGTGTTAGTTTTGGATTTCTACGCAGGAAATAGATTTATGCTGTCCACCGTATAAAATCGCATAATTTATAAAAATATCAAAATGACCTGCAATTATTTTGCTTATTTCCCAGCTAATTCTGAAACCTTTTCATTTTTTACGTTTTTCGATTTGAGCAACTTAAGTGCCCCGAAAAATTCGTCTTTACAGATTGTTCTGGTTTTGATAGATTCTGCCTTTTTACTTGCATTCTCTCTTTTACTATGTCGAGTGGATTTCTTTGCTTCACGAAACATCAGTGGCTGTAGCTAATGTTTAAAAGTATTAGTAACGCTTGTGTCTAGGCTGAACGTGTGATTTTTTTTATTGTACACTAACCCTCTAATGCGAATTACTTTGAGTGTGGTGTGAAGGATGTTTTCAAGGGTCAAGAGAAGAGGGTGATATAATGTGATCAAGAAGAGTGTAAAGCCAAATCTTGGGGATGCCCCCTTGGTTCATCCCAGAAAATTCTAAGAAGACTCAAGCGTCTAAGCTTGGGGATGCCCAAGGCATCCCCTTCTTGATCAACACTTTATCAGGTCACTTCTAGTGAAACTATATTTTTATTCTCTCACATCATATGAATTTTACTTGGAGCATCTGTTTGTTTTTGTTTTGTTTTCTTTTGTTTCCTTTGCTGAAATAAATATTGTTGGAACCTAGCATTCTTGTGTGGGAGAGAGACACGCTCCGCTTTTTCATATGAATACTCGTTATGCTCGTATTCTTAGTTTTTCTTCTAGCTGCTGCAGTCCCTTTTAGCTCATGTTTTTCATGCATCTCTTATTCAGAGATGTTAGTTCTAGTAGAGTAGTATTAGTACTCTCTTGTTTTATTGCTATATCATTTGGAGAGTTTGTGTTAAAATATATATTGATTGGTGCTTGATGGAAATAGAAAATGCTACATGTGGTAGATGGTATAACGAAAAAACTTTCATATTCTTGTAGACCACTAAACTGTTTCACTTGATTATTTGCTCTTGTTTTGAGATATTAATATGCTTAATGGTAAACTTGCTGGTTTAGTAGAGTAAAAAGAATGAATGATTGGTCTAAAATCTTGAAACTGTGCCACACTCAAATAACCAGTTGATAGGATAATGGTATATGACTTCCTTTGCTGATAGCAATCGTGATGGATTTTTGTTACGCGCTACGGTCGGAGTAGCTAACCGTGACTTGTCACTGCCACGGACCCTCCTGGAGTGATTTTCATTATGCCTTGTAAGATCATGATTTTAATTGTAATCTTTTAACTTGTGAATTCTATGTTACAGTTTTATGGCACTTCCACCATCCATATTTGCTAGCCTCTTCGGTACTGTGCATTGCTCATTCTCACATTGAGAGTTGGTGCAAACTTCGCTAGTGCATCTAAACCCTGATGGAGAACTTTGTTCTTCTACACATAAGCCAAAAATTATCTTCCTCAAAACAGCCACCATACCTACCTACCATGGCATTTCCATAGCCATTACGAGATATATTGCAATACAATATCCATCCTCATTATGTTACTTGATGTCATGCTTCATTGTTATTTTGCATACTGCTACACCGGCATGAGCATTTAGTTTTATATACATCAGAGATATTTCAGTTTGAGTTATGAGTACTAAAAGTTTGATGATTCATTGTAAAATAGAGTGTTGCCCCTACCAGTGAGGTTATAAATCAAAAAAATAAAAGAAAGAAAGAGAAAAAGACCCAAAAAATAAAAAAGGGCAAAAGAGAGATAATAAAGAGAGAGGGGGCAACATTACTATCATTTATTCCACACTCGTGCTATGTTAGCACCAATATTTCAGTTTGGAGAGAGTTTTCATATTATGACTTGCATAACTATGTGGGAAACTTAACATTATAGAACTTGGCTTGTATATTCCAATGACGAGCCTCCTCAAAAGTGCTCTAGGTCTTCGTGATCAAGCAAGTTGGATGCACCCCCACTAGTTCCATTGGAGAGCTTTCATACACTTATAGCTCTATGTGCATCCGTTGTGTGGCAATCACTACTCCTTGCATAACTTCAATTATAAGACTTACTCTTTTCTAATGATCACTTTCAATTGTGTGAGACTTTCTTCCATTGACCTTCCAAACCCCCCATAATGTTCTTTTAGCCATAACATCCTGGTGCCGGGAACCAATACATAACACTTGCTTGTTTTGAGTGCACAAATATCTTAATGATTGTCCTACGTGCATATTGTTATCGCTTGACTTGATCCTAACAGGAGTTGTTGTGAGAGTTTTGATGACTTGGATGATTATATTGTTGTTCTTGAAGCTTAAAACATCTTTAATAAACCATTGCACAGGTGATTATCTTTTAGTATTGATTCATTGAAAAGTTTTACTTTGTTATTCTGAATGGTTTATACATTATTCTATTTAATATCAACTATAAACCACAACCTTTATTCATTTGATCCTAGTTTACATGCTTTACATTACTATGATGATCAAGTTTATGTTGGTAGAATGTCACCTCAGAAATTATTTGTTTTTATCATTTACCTACTCGAGGAAGAGTAGGAACTAAGCTTGGGGATGTTGATACGTCATAAACGTATCCATAATTTCTGATGTTCTATGTTGTTTTCATGCTATATGCTACATGTTTGCTATACACTTTATGCCATTTTTATCGATTTTCTGGGACTAACCTGTTGACAAGATGCCACAGAGCCAGTTCCTATTTTCTGATGTTTTTAGTTTCAGAAAAGTTGTTATGGAAATATTCTCGGAATCGGACGATTCGAAGCCCGGAAGTCTTAGAAATCTGTCGCGCACACGGAGTCCGGAGGGGACCCGCAGGAGGGCTACATGGGCCCCACACCATGAGGCGGCGTGCCCCTGGCCGCGCCCAGGGGTGGTGTGGGCCCCCTGGTCACCCACCTACGTTGTCCTCTCGCCTATTTATACCTCTCGGGAGGTTAACCCTAAATATCATAGCCTTTTCCACCAAAAACATCCGTAGCCCCCGCCATCGTCAACCTTAGTTCAAGAGGGTTCTGGAGCTCTCCCCGGCACCCTGCCGGAAGGGGGAATCATCACCAGAGGGCTCTACACCACCATGCCCGCCTCCGGAGTGATGCGTGAGTAGTTCATCCTTGGACTACGGGTCCATAGCAGTAGCTAGATGATTGTTATCTCCCCTTTATGCCTCATGTTTAGATCTTGTGAGCTGCCCTACATGATCAAGATCATCTTATTGTAATTCTACATGTTGTGTTTGCTAGGATCCGATGAATATTGAATGCTCTGGCCAAGTAGGTGCTAGTAACTCCAAGAGGGAGTATTTATGCTCGATAGTGGGTTCATGCCTCCTTTGCATCTATGCTCGAGTGACAGATGGGGGATGTGTTGTTGCCATTAGGGAGAAAACAACGATGTTTACATTACACACTTTGCTTAATGCGATTATCTGTTGCTTGCAACTTAATACCCAAGGTTTGCTCAGATGATATTCTGAGGGTAGATTATTAGTCATAGATGCAGTTGGATAACGATCTATGAATCTTATTGTAATGCCCGCATGAATCACATATTAATCATCATGTCATGCATATGCACTACGGTGCAGTCTTTATATCTATCAATTGCCCAACTGTAATTTGTTTACCCAACATGTTATCTATCTGTTTTGGAGAGACACCACTAGTGAACTGTGGACCCCGGTCCATTTTCCTTACACTGATAGTAAAACCACTTCAATAACTGTTTTCATACTGTTACTTTTGTTTTCCTACCGTTTTCCACACCATACGTTTAATTTCTTTTTTTAAGCAAAACCGGTTAGATTGACAACCTCACCGGTTCGTTAGGGCAAAGTGATTTGATTGTGTTGTGTAGGTTCCATGTTGCTGCTGAACCGGTAGTGCGCCCTGCCAACATCAGCTGCATCAACCTTCATAAGTGATTTCTTTCTCCTACTGGTCGATTCAATCTTGGTATCTTTTCGAGGGAAAACTTGCTGATGTGCTCTTCATACCTTCCTCTTGGGGTTTCCCAACGAGTGCCAACCCTGCACCATCAATGGTCTCCCCCTGAAGGGGAACGTAGCATAGAAAACAAAAAATTTCCTACGCGAGAGATACCCGAAAGGCCAAGATCTAATCTAGGAGACGAAGTGCAACGGGCAACAAGAGGGTTAAGGAGAACACATACCCTCGAAGACTCAAAGTGGTACGAGATCAAATCTCGTTGTTGGCGTTGTCGTACTCACACCGATCCCGATAGCGAGAAGATGGCACCGCAATCCGGCGGTGCATCCGTGATCGGTCACACGTACGGTTGATGACGACCTCCGTTCCCTCGTTCCAGCGGGGCGCGGAAGTAGAGGATCCCTCGGAACTCCAGCAGCACGACGGCGTGGTGTGGTGGAGAAAAACATTGCTCAGGGCTTCGCCAAGCGCACGAACAAGTGGTGGAGCAGCGGCAGGAGGGAGGAAGAGATGACACAAGTGTGTGTGGGGGGGAGGGAGCTCTCACCCCTCCTTTTATAGGAGGGGATGGCAGCCACGAATTTTTGGCTGCCTCCACCTCTCCCTCATCATGTGAGTGGAGTCTCCACTCAACCCACTCATTCTTCCATGAATTCCCACTCAAAATCCCAAGGGTTTTCTTTAATAAATAAATAAAACAATTTTATTTCTTTATTTTAATATTTGTTAATTCCATTAACAAACATTAACATATAACCCCTTGAGTTAGTTGTTAAATCTATTAACAACCATTTGATAAGAATCCCCTTGAACTATTTCAAAATTACTCGAAACAATTTCGGTGACTATTTCAATATTCCCCGAAACAATTTCGGTGCTGTCCAAACTTTTCTCTGATATTCCGTATCCTCTCAAATGCGTCATCGAACCTTAAGTGTGTCACCCTACGGTTCGCGAATAAGATAGACATGATCGAGACTCCTCTCCGATCAATAATCAACAGCGGGATCTGGAGATCCGTGATGACTCCTATATATTCAACGATGACTCTCGTGATCGTGTGAACCAACAACGCCGTGAACTATTCCCTTTGTCTCGTGATATTTTACTTGTCCGAGATTCGATCATTGGTATCAACCATACCTTGTTCAATCTCGTTACCGACAAGTACTCTTTTCTCGTTCCCGTGATATAACATCCTTTGTGATCATATCACGTGCTTGCAAGCGGTTTCGATGTGATATCACCGAGAGGGCCCAGAGTATATCTCTCCGTCGTTTGGATGGACAAATCCCAATCTTGATCCATGATCCTCAACTAATACTTTCCGAATACTCAACGACACCTTTATAGTCACCCTGTTACGGTGTGACGTTTGATGCCATCAAAGCACTCTTATGGTATCAGTGATTGACATGATCTCATGGTATAAGGAATAAGTTACTTCGTGTGTTTGATATAACAATGTAAACTAAATGACTTGATCGCATTGCTATATTCTCTTTGGGTATATGTTCATCACATCATTCTTCTAATGACATGACCCCGTTATTAATAACATCCAATGTTCATGATCAGGAAACCTTGATCATCTATTAATCAACGAGCTAGTTAAAAGAGAGGCTTTACTAGGAACCATTGTTTGTTTATTAAGCACACATGTATCAACGTTTCCGGTTAATACAATTCTAGCATGAGAAATAAACATTCATCATAAACAAGGAATAAGATAATAACCATTTTATTATTGCCTCTCGGGCATATTCCCTTCAGTCTCCCACTTGCACTAGAGTCAATAATCTAGTCTGTAAGCACTTAACACATATGGCGTTCCAGTGTTATTACCATGCTTCGCATGTGGTAAACATTATCAAAAAGATCTGAACTGTTCAGGTCCTATTGTATTTGCATGTTCTTTGCGTCTACACGCATCACTCATTCTCTAATGAGATGGCTTTGTATATATATGGTCAATTTGTGAAAACTTAATTCCTCAGCTTAAACTGATGTCACTAACATTGTGAAAATGTAGCTTCATAGTGTTAGCATTCTTGGAAATTCACCAAGTTCCGGTGGTACCTTAATTCCTCAGCTTAAACTGATGTTACTAACATTGTGAAAATGTAGCTTCATAGTTTCAGCATTCTTGGAAATTCACCAAGTTCAATAAAGAACTACTTGACACAAAATACGCTTATAATCAGTTGTCAACACAACGATATACTTTAGCCTTTGTTGTAGTATCTGTCACAATATTTCAATTTTGAAACTCTTTCAAATCCAGCATGGAACTTTCTTCCATCCTATTGTGCTACCCTTCATCACACATTTTAATTGAGATAAAATTACTTGAATAAATGACAAGACTATTAGTGTAACACATTACAACTAATATTTTGTCATTACTATATAGGAAAACATATCCTTAGCATTTCTAAAATGACACAAGGATCTCTCCCACTATTGTCTAATCATCATATGAATTATCCTACTATAACATTTTATAGTATAGGACTCATCTGGTTGTGTACATAGCATGGAAACATGACTTAGAAATCTCAATTTCAGTGATGCTCATCATGTGTCAAAACACATGAATCTTGCTCAATTATTTTCCATGTGACAAGAACTCCTTCTTGTCATTTTCATATTGACTTACTTCAATATTTCATCTATGTAATTTGGCTTCAGACATATCAGGCGCTTTAATCCATCTTTTATAGATATTGATGCCCAATATCTTCTAAGCCTTTCATCAATATGAAAATCTTAACCGTGTTAATTTAAAATACATATTTTCCAATCAACCATATGTCATCTACATAAAGTATTGGAAATATGTCATAGAGCTCCCACTTAATTTCTTGTAACTTTACAAGCATCTTTATCGTTCATGATGGAATCAAACTCTTTTGATAACTTCATTAAGGTAAAGATTTCAACTTCGTTATGCTCACTTCAACCATTGAAGTGTGCATACCTTTCTAGCAACCTTTTTGAATTTTACAAAACTCTCAGACTGTGTCAAGTACACATCCTTGATAAAACTTCCTCGAGAGGAGAGTTGGTTTTGTTATTCAACTGCCATATCATAATATGTAACCTTTTGCTAGAACTATCTGCAAAGACTAAAGCATCACTACGGAAGATCGAAATCTTGTAGTAGTCAACTCTTTGAACTTCGTCGAAAACAAATTTTCGATAAGTATCCATGTCTTTGTCGCTATATAGACCCTTTTGCTATCGTTAGGCATCATGCCTATCGAAAGGACTACCAAGTCACATACTTGATATTCATACAAGGATACTATGGCGGATATGATGACTCATAGTCAATTTTACGAAGTCAGGGCCCATCATTTGCTTCCTTTATAAGGTTGAGGTCCTTTTGTTGTCAAAACAACACTTTACACTTAAACCACAAGTTGTTCTAAGTACAAAGTTTTTGGACTTTACTGGTACAGTTCGCAAACTCATTTGAAGTATCTACAACATTTGTAGTGTCTTCTACTTAGTCAAAATAGTAAACCCCGGAACAACTTCCAGTGCTGCGCTACTCTTGACATGATAACGAAGATTCTCTAACCTCGTTGAGTTTGTACTGTGCTCCCACTCACTTGTTTCGCAAGAACTACTTTCTCGAGAAATCAACCCTTTCTGACAATCAACATTTGTCTTTTGGTTCGGTGATAGGAGAAATACCCAATGTTTTATTTTGGGATAACCTTATAAACATACATTTATCCTATTTTGGTTGTAAACATTTTACACATGCTATGCATACCAAAACTTAAGAAAATGACAATTCGGGTCACTACCCAAACCATATCTTATATGTTGTCAATTTCAGCGGATCATGATGGTGCTCTTTTCAGTGGAAAAACGGTTTTCACTAATGTATAAACTACAAAATTATAATGGCAATTTTATTAATCTTACCATGTCAAACAAGGTTTGATTTTTGTCTCTCGAACACTCCAAACTAATGTGGGGTAATTCGAGTAATATAAGTTGTAGAACAATTCTGCAACTTCTCAGATGTTTTGCTAAACTTGTAACTCAAAATTTATTCTTTATGATCCAATCATAAATACTTGATTATCTTGTTACATTGATTTTAACTTCATATTAACAACCTTTTGAACCAATTCAAAATGTCAAACTCTGTTCCCTTTAAATAGATATACTCACATATCTACTTAAATCATCGACAGAATTTTATGAAGGAAAAATTAATCCACCATACATGACTACACATAATGGACTATATACATCAATATGTATAATCTCCACTAAATTAGTCGTCCATTCTACTTTGGCCTAAGAACGGAATTCTAGTAATCTTTTGGAAGAGGTCTCACAAGCGTCAATAAAATGACTCCGGAAGTCCATCAATATGGAGTTCCTTCATGTTTTCCTTTCCGATATGAACTAAAATGGTGGTGTCACAATTTAAGTGAAACTCTTCAACGTCTTGCAACGTTTAGCATTTAGTCTTATAGATGTTTACTTTACCAACATGATTTATATTAACATATCCATCAATTATGGATTATGATCATAGTTTGAACAATCTCATTTGTTCTCACAAAAGACTAGAACAAAATAACAAATTATTAAGTTCTTCAAATAAATCTTGACTGGTTGGTTCGATACGACAATGAACACAATAACACTTTATTTATGTTCTTGTCATAATCGATTCCACATCTATTACTAGTTCCTTTTAGGCCCTTGTATTTCTTGCATTGAGTTGCTTTGTATGACAACTCATACCAACCAATGTGGTATCAAAATACCCAAAAATACTTTGTTAACTAGTAATACATCTATAACTTGTATATCAAGCATATACTCCTGAGCTGGACTTTCCAGTTATCTTCTTTTTCTGCCATATATCTTTTTGTAATTCTATTTTCAATATTCCCTTTCCTTTATAGAAGAATCATTCAACATCAAACAATGCTAGTCTTACTAGCTCATTTTCTTTGGCGTGTTAGTCATATACTATCACCCATTGAGTCACACTTTGAGTTTGATTGTTCTACTAATATCACCATATTAATAGCATTCTTCTAAATTCCACTCTTAGCAATTTCCAAGTAAGGTAAGCTACTTTACCCATACTTCTAATCCATCCCATCATAACAATTTTATGATTAAGTTACTATAGCTCGAAGGAAGGGATTTAGAGGATAATTTTGAGCGCCCAACTTCTTGGAATATTCAAATGCCTAGCGTCTTCAATCATTGCATATATTCAAATAATATAAGCATACATTGTCACGCTAAATTATACTCAGCCATGTTGCCACAAATAAGTTTCTAGATATCAATATATCTTTCACTTGATTGTTTCTGAAAACAATTCTTTTCGGTTCCTAAATCACTTTGATCAACAAAACATTCTTTTGAAGATAAAGTAATACGGAAGCAACCATGACTTTGGATTCTAAGTAGGAATTGGTTGCTCTCTAGATCAATCAGTCATTAATCACATGGAGGTAGGTAGGAAATACCGGAAATCTACAATAGGATTCAATTTTAAATTTCACTAATACGGTACCAATCTTAAATGGTATTTACCAGATCATAACAGTTATATCTCAATTAACAATCTATGTGTAAGGTAATTATAGATGCCAATGAATACTACAATTTGTGCAAATTCACTTTGATTAGTTGTTCATGATAAATAAGTTCAAGTTAATTCAAAATTAAACCATGAACTCCCACTCAAAAACAACATCCCTCTTAGTCGTCTTTAGTGATTACACGAACCAAATTCACTACACCAGAACCGATCATCACGTGAGATGATGTAGCTTCAAAGGCGAACATCTACATGTTCATCATATCATCCATATGACTCATGCTTTACCTTTCGGTTACGTGTTCCGAGGCCATGTCTGTACATGCTAGGCTCGCCAAGTAGAACCGTAGTATTGCGTGTGTTTCAAGGCCATGTCTGTACATGCTAGGCTTGAAAACACCCGTTGTATGCGAACGTTGAGTCTATCACACCCGATCATCACGTGGTGTCTCGAAACGACGAACTTTCTTAACGGTGCATACTTAAGGAAGAACACATTATTATCTTGATATTAAGTGAGAGGGATCATCTTATAATGCTACCATCGTTATCTAAGCAACACAAGATGCATAAAAAGGATTAACATCACAGACATCACATGAAAGGATAACGTGATATGATATGGTCCTTCTTGCACTTGATCTCCATCATGTGCATTATGGTATGATCTCAATCATTCAACCGGCGTGGTACCAAGTACCACGGTACCCCAAACTTGATTGTCCATCAATAAGAAGACAACCATATGGATACCTTCCGGTATATATCAATAATTTACAAAATAGATCATCTCATAATCAAATTTGTAATATTGACCATATCAATTCACATGCCCAGCAAAAACTAGTTAGACGCTTCTAATTTATTTTTGCATATTTTACGTGGCTTAGGGCTTTCGAGGATAGAACCGTTCATACCTACGAACATCAACCACAACGTTGATAAACACATTTTTAACAACCCTTCATAGATTAGATCTTAACTATAGTAGGAGAAACAGACACCCGCAAGCCACTTATGCAATACAAGTTGCATGTCAGTTGTGGAACAAGTCTCATGTACGTGGACATGTAAGGTTAGTCCGGGCCGCTTCATCCCACTATGCCACTAAGATCATAAAATAATCAAGGAGGTAATAACATGATCATCAACGCCCACATACACCTATGTGTTCTACCCGTACAAAACATCTACGCATAGATCCGGCTCTGATACCACTGAAGGGGAACGTAGCATAGAAAACAAAAATTTTCCTACGCGAGAGATACCCGAAAGGCCAAGATCTAATCTAGGAGACGAAGTGCAACGGGCAACAAGAGGGTTAAGGAGAACACATACCCTCGAAGACTCAAAGTGGTACGAGATCAAATCTCGTTGTTGGCGTTGTCGTACTCACACCGATCCCGATAGCGAGAAGATGGCACCGCAATCCGGCGGTGCATCCGTGATCGGTCACACGTACGGTTGATGACGACCTCCGTTCCCTCGTTCCAGCGGGGCGCGGAAGTAGAGGATCCCTCGGAACTCCAGCAGCACGACGGCGTGGTGTGGTGGAGAAAAACATTGCTCAGGGCTTCGCCAAGCGCACGAACAAGTGGTGGAGCAGCGGCAGGAGGGAGGAAGAGATGACATAAGTGTGTGTGGGGGGGAGGGAGCTCTCACCCCTCCTTTTATAGGAGGGGATGGCAGCCACGAATTTTTGGCTGCCTCCACCTCTCCCTCATCATGTGAGTGGAGTCTCCACTCAACCCACTCATTCTTCCATGAATTCCCACTCAAAATCCCAAGGGTTTTCTTTAATAAATAAATAAAACAATTTTATTTCTTTATTTTAATATTTGTTAATTCCATTAACAAACATTAACATATAACCCCTTGAGTTAGTTGTTAAATCTATTAACAACCATTTGATAAGAATCCCCTTGAACTATTTCAAAATTACTCGAAACAATTTCGGTGACTATTTCAATATTCCCCGAAACAATTTCGGTGCTGTCCAAACTTTTCTCCGATATTCCGTATCCTCTCAAATGCTTCATCGAACCTTAAGTGTGTCACCCTACGGTTCGCGAATAAGATAGACATGATCGAGACTCCTCTCCGATCAATAATCAACAGCGGGATCTGGAGATCCGTGATGACTCCTATATATTCAACGATGACTCTCGTGATCGTGTGAACCAACAACGCCGTGAACTATTCCCTTTGTCTCGCGATATTTTACTTGTCCGAGATTCGATCATTGGTATCAACCATACCTTGTTCAATCTCGTTACCGACAAGTACTCTTTTCTCGTTCCCGTGATATAACATCCTTTGTGATCATATCACGTGCTTGCAAGCGGTTTCGATGTGATATCACCGAGAGGGCCCAGAGTATATCTCTCCGTCGTTTGGATGGACAAATCCCAATCTTGATCCATGATCCTCAACTAATACTTTCCGAATACTCAACGACACCTTTATAGTCACCCTGTTACGGTGTGACGTTTGATGCCATCAAAGCACTCTTCTGGTATCAGTGATTGACATGATCTCATGGTATAAGGAATAAGTTACTTCGTGTGTTTGATATAACAATGTAAACTAAATGACTTGATCGCATTGCTATATTCTCTTTGGGTATATGTTCATCACATCATTCTTCTAATGACATGACCCCGTTATTAATAACATCCAATGTTCATGATCAGGAAACCTTGATCATCTATTAATCAACGAGCTAGTTAAAAGAGAGGCTTTACTAGGAACCATTGTTTGTTTATTAAGCACACATGTATCAACGTTTCCGGTTAATACAATTCTAGCATGAGAAATAAACATTCATCATAAACAAGGAATAAGATAATAACCATTTTATTATTGCCTCTCGGGCATATTCCCTTCACCCCCCACCCCAACGCCTTTGCGCCTAATCTTTTTGAGGCTTCTAAACACAAGAACATGACGGTGCATGACGCGATCTCGGACCATACCTGCATATCTGACCTTTCAGTGGAGAACTTCACGGTTGATCACACTGCGCAATTTGTTCATCATTAAGGACTCATGGCTGAGGTTACCCTCACTTCGGGAACAAGCGATACTATCATTTGTTCCCTCACGAGCAATGGCATCCACACCGCGCACTTGGCTTAGAAAGCTCAGTTCTTGGGTTCTGCCTACTGCCCCTTGATGAGCATCGTCGGGAAGACTGGGCCCCTCCGAAGTGAAGTTTCTTCTCTTGGCTCGCCGTCCAAAATAGGATCTGGACCTCCGACCGTCTGGCCCGCCAGGGGCTGGCCTCATCAGCCAAACTACCAGCTATGCATATGCCAACATGAAACGACACGACACATCCCGTTCGAGATGGAGGCGGTGATTTGGATAAAGTGCCCAACACTTCTGACAAGCCTTCGGGCTGATAGGCCGACGGTCTGGGACTATTGGAAGGCCTTGGCGGCCACGACGTCTCCCTCTCGCAAGGGTCTAAAAACGCGATCATCCTAATCACCTGAGAAATATGGAAGGAGAGGAACGTGAGGTTATTCAACACCAAGTTCTTGACGCCAACCCCCCTTTTCCAGCGCATTAAAGATGGAGGCAAAAATTGGATCTGGCCGCCAGGGGCTGGCCTCATTAGCCAAACTACCAGCTATGCAGATGCCAACCTAAAACGACACGACACATCCTGTTCGAGATGGAGGCGGCGATTTGGCTAAAGTGCCCAACACTTCTGACAAGCCTTGGGGCTGATAGGACGACGGTCTGGGACTATTGGAAGACCCTGGCGGCACGACGTCTCCCTCTTGCAAGTGGCTAAAACCGCGATCACACTAATCACCTGAGAAATATGGAAGGAGAGGAACGTGAGGGTATTCAACACCAAGTTCTTGATGCCAACTCTCCTTTTCCAGCGCATTAAAGATAAAGGAAAAAATTGGATCTTGATAGGAGCTAGGAAGATGGCGGAAATTCTAGGCTAAGAAGTTGTGGTTGTGTCTGTTTTGCATTTCAACAAACAGGACAACTGCGTGAAAAAATATTCTAGAGGTGTTGCATTGGATTGGATTCGGCCCATGCGTGTGCCCCCATTCTTACATCTGTGGAGTATGCACTAGGCTGCATCATTCCCTTCCGTTGAGGAGAAGGGGATGCAAATTCAGAAAGGGTCCCCAGGAGGATGCCCTCAATTCATAGAAGGTGGAGAAAAAAATGCAACCACCATCGCGCCATCGGTAAGGAAGATGAGAGGAACTCACACAGTCCCCTGAGGCTCCCAAAAAAAGTTGGCCTCCCTAATTACACTGCACTCCAACAAATTCTATTGATATATACGTCTTATTATTTGCATCAAGTCGATGGATGGATGGATCTGGCCTCGATGCATGACTAAGAAGAGTCAACAAAGGCGCCGCCGATGTTCCGTCACCTACGCATGACAACATGTGCATCTCTCCCATCCGTGCGCTCCCGGCGTCAACACCAACTCTCACGCATTGCATTCGTCATCACACATAAAAAATACCAACGTTGAGAGTAGGTAACCATTTTCTATCGTGTACATAACATGCATGGTTGTCATAGACACATAGTTTTTTTTTTCCTGGAAGAGGTCTAATCTCTTGCTAGAAATTTTACGATATTGTAGTGTAGAAAATCAACCCTTAATAATTTTGGAGGATCTATTCATTTGAACAACATGGAACTTTGTCCAAGTTATTTTCGAGGATTTATTAAGAAAATCGTTTGGTTCAAAGAGGAGGAGGCCTAGAAAATGAAAGAGGGACGGGCCGAAACTGCACGCACTAGAAGTTCGGATGAGATTTTGGCCTGGTACGCGTAATGGGCCTATAATTACCGTAAGGACTAACGAAGCCCATCCGCTATAATTAATCTGGGTAGCTTAGCTTGCGACCCAATCTAATCTGCAAAGCTTTGGCTTTAAACCCTCCCCTTCTTCTTCCTCTCAATCCACTGCATCCCCTTCCCCGCGGCTCCTCCTCCCTCCCATCTTGGAGCAGTGGTGCGTTCTTGGCGGCGGGGAGAGGCACCGGCCATGGGCGGCGACGGCGGCGGAGAAGAAGAGAGGCCGTTCAATTTCCTCCAGGTCCTCTGTGGTACGTGCCGCGTCCATCCCCCGCCATGTAGCTCGTTTTCGCTCTCTGCAACCTTGGTACATGTACCTTCAGAGTCCAAGGGGACTGATTCGGTGCACGGTTGTCTCTGCTCGCAGAGGGCGTCATAGCCGGAGGAGCCGCCGGTGTCGTGGTGGAGACGGCGCTGTACCCTATCGACACCATCAAGACCAGACTCCAGGTGAAATCATTCTACACTGTGTGTGTATTTTGTCTGAAGATGTGCAGTTCAGTCTAACATTCATACTTCGCAGTTCCTCCTGGTTTCGATTTTTGCTTGCTTGTAATGAAACCCAAAACATACTCCCGAGCAAGATTTAACATATATATACTGAATGTGCCTGAGAGTTATCTGGTTACTTGGTTAGGGATGCCGGTGTGTAATAGTGCTACAAAGCCCTGTAGTATTTACCTGCATAGGAGGCCATGTCTGAACCTGACATAAATCCAAGTTCTCTATAGCATATGCTCTACTTCTCATTCGGAATGAAAATAAAATTATGCCCTGCGCTAGGTGCCATCTCTAAACCTGGCATAAAAATAACGTTCCATGTGGGCTATACACTATATGGAAAAACTGTATACCTACTTCTCATTTTAAATAAATCTGTACACATGTGCCCCCTTCATTTGTATAATAGCTTGAGGCCCCAGCTCTTATATGTTACTGCAAATTCAGACAATTGTTCTTCACTAGGGGGTAAAGACTTGTGTCCAATGCAACACATCAGGGTAAAGTGAATAAGAATCCTGTGTGTTCCTTGCAGTGTACTTATAAAGTGTGACTGCAATTTCCACCAATTTTTAAGAGTGACAGTATCATTTTTTCTTGCTTGTAATGACCACACAATTGCAACCCACAGCCTGCTGCCGAGCAAGCTTTAACTTATATTGAATGTGCCTAAGAGTTACCTGGTTACTTGGTTGTATGATGGTGCTACAAAGCCCTGTAGTATTTACCTGCATTGGAGGCCATGTCTGAACCTGACATAAATCCAACTTCTCTATAGCCTATGCTCTACTTCTCATTCGGAATGAAAATAAAATTATGCCCTGCACCTGGTGCCATCTCTAAACCTGGCATAAAACTAACGTTCCGTATGGGCTATATACTATATGGAAAAACTGTATACCTACTTCTTATTATGTTACTGCGAATTCAGACAATTTCTTGTCACTAGGGAGTAAAGACTTGTGTCCAATGCAATACATCAGGGTAAAGTGAATAATAATCCTGAGTGTGCTTGTGCTTGCAGTATACTTATAAAGTGTGACTCCAATATCCACCAATTTTTGAGAGTGGCAGTATTAAAATTTTGCTACCTATTCTTTTAAACGTCCATGGTTGAAAAGCAATGCAGAATTCCAGCATGCACATTTTGTCTGAATTGGTTTCTTAAATCTGCAGGCTGCTCGAGCTGGAAGTCAAATTCAATGGAAAGGCCTGTATTCTGGATTAGGTGGAAATCTTGTCGGTGTTCTCCCGTGAGTCTAGAACATGTTAAACAGTTATATTGCATCACTCTCTTCATATTTCATCTGTGTTTTGTCGTGACTTCTTTTTCATCAAATTCGCATATCCTTCATTCATCGCTTAATTTTGCTTGATACCATTAGATGAATTTGCTGCCAAAATTACCTCCAATATATGCTGTTGTGATTTACTTCAGCTAAATTTTAAATTATTGCAGGGCTTCTGCTCTGTTTGTGGGGATATATGAGCCAACTAAGCGGAAACTATTGGACATGTTACCTGAAAATTTGAGTGCTGTTGCTCATCTTGTAAGTCTGCACACACTTTATGTAGAACTAGCTGATTTCTTAAAGCGAGGCACATTGTCTTTTTAGTATTTACCTTTTCATACTTGCACGGTTGCACTGCAAGCTTGTCGATGGACCTTATAATGCTAAAGCGTAAATAATGCTATTTTGTGATGTCTATGGATCCTTACTCCCTTAAGCATGTTGGTTTATGTCAGCCTTGTTTTCTGAATGAGGATCGTACAGACTGCAGGTGCTGTTGGAGGGCTCGGTGCTTCTCTAATTCGTGTGCCCACCGAGGTTTGTGTTATTTTTATTTTCTGTTCATTAAATGTCGTTTTTTATGAAATTAGATTGAATTGCATTCAGGTGGTCAAACAAAGGATGCAAACTGGTCAATTCAGGACAGCGCCTGATGCTGTTCGTCTCATAGTTCGCAAGGAAGGATTTAAAGGTCTTTATGCTGTATGTATCTTCGGAGCTCTTATTTGGTGAACAATTTTTTAACTGATATAAGATTAAGTTTTCATATTTCAGAAAATACAGTGATATGAAATTCATTTATTATGCCTTAGAAATGGATATTTATCCAGTTCCTGTTAAAATTTTGCAGTCATATAATACACCTCATTTTCTCCATTCTGACACTGGTTTACTTTGGTTTGCAGGGCTATGGTTCATTTTTACTTCGAGATCTTCCGTTTGATGCCCTTCAATTCTGCATATACGAGCAACTTCGAATTGGTTACAAGATTGTGGTACATAAAGTCTACCATTGCTGAGATAATATATACATATATTAATCATTGTGTTGAGCTACTCCCATGCAGTACTCTCTTGTTTATGTGCCTCAACACTTTCAGTTTTGATATTGGATTGACTAGTTCACATTTTCCCAATTGTTGTACCTTGATGAGTGGTGCTCGGTTAAATAGTATGGTATAGATATTGGACATTATGGTTTCATCACTACATTGCATTACTGATCCATCGTGATGTCTGGAACTTGATTATGTAAGAATGGGTTTTTGCATGCTGTTTTCCTCAAATCCTATCCACATGCATTCTGATTTATCTTGATGTTCCTCACAGAGTATACAGTAGAAATAAGTCCCTCGCAGAGCATCACTTTCTGTTCACTTTTGTCCAACTCGTACTGTAACTGAACTTTTCAACAATCTGTCCAGGCAAAGAGAGAGCTGAATGATCCAGAGAATGCACTTATCGGTGCTTTTGCTGGTAATAAACCTATTTTCTTAATCTAATCTCCAACTTCCGTTTTTTTTTCGCCTGTAGTATTTGGCTTCCCCTGCTTTTATATCCCTTGTTTGAACCTAGACTATGCTATCTTACACTGTGTACCTCATTTCCGCTAGGTGCAATTACCGGCGCTATAACGACACCCCTCGATGTCCTGAAGACAAGGTTGATGGTTCAGGTCGATTCTTCATCCTTCTGATAGAACATTCCCACACTTAACCCTTGTTTTGCATAATTGACAGTATGTCTTGGTTCCAACTTCCCATTGCAGGGGCAAACAAAGCAATACTCTGGAATTGTAAGCTGTGCTAAAACAATCCTGAGAGAGGAAGGTCCCGGGGCATTCTTGAGGGTACAGTACCAAATATATAAGCAGTTTAAAACTTTTTCTTGTATATTGTTTTTGTGAGAAAAGTAGTTTACGCTCTTAAAAAAATTTATTGGATGCGCTGATGCTAATCAAAATACTTGAGTTAATCATCTGATAAGTTCCTAAACCTGAGTTGCAACCATATGATATGCTGATCAGGGTCTTTTTTGTTGTTGCATTGATCTGATTTTGACAATGTTGGCAGGGCATTGAGCCTCGAGTGCTGTGGATTGGCATCGGCGGGTCCATCTTCTTCGGCGTGCTGGAGAAGACAAAGTCATTGCTCGCGGAGAGGAGCAGCCGCAAGGCCGCAGAAGAAAAGGAAGAGTGAATTTACCAACCAATTGTTCATCCTATGCTAACTTGCTTGACCCCATTATTACCCGTTAATCTCATCTCAAGTTTTGCTCAGATTTTGTGTTTCAGAACCATAGGGGATACAATCAGTTTCAGTTTGTTTTTATATCTGGGAGGGACCTGCTGTGCCACACTTGTCAGTTCTGTTATTCTTTTATCAAACTTTAGTTTTTACTCTGCAACACTGGTTCATTATCACAGACCAATTAATCATCATACTTGCTTTTGCACAAACCACTGCTACTATA
Source organism: Alopecurus myosuroides (assembly GCA_028641055.1). Classification (NCBI taxonomy): domain Eukaryota; kingdom Viridiplantae; phylum Streptophyta; class Magnoliopsida; order Poales; family Poaceae; genus Alopecurus; species Alopecurus myosuroides. Next base: position 100,340,246 of record CM054061.1, read on the forward strand.
CAGCAACAACATATCAGAAGTCATCCTGATGAAATGTGAAAATCCAGACATAGGCTAACCACACCCCAAGGGCAGCATGAGTAGCTGGCCTAACCTACATGAAGGAACGGATGCGTGGGCGTACGATGGACTGCGCGCCGTCCACGTAGATGAGTCGTCGCTGACTTATGACCCACCGCCAAATCTTTTAGCTAGCCTGTTATGTTATCTCCTGCTGCTGCATCGCCCATTGAAACACCTCCCACCTTGCGACATGCAGTCAACTTTCCTATCAACTATAGGAGCCACGCCCTAGCACACAACAATATTGTAAAAGGTAGGTACTGCTATACGACCCACGCCATAACGATATCAGTCCCGTAAGCGACATGATAGCTGATTCACCGTTCTGATGGTTGACAATCCTTTTTGACACAAATTTCTAATGCATCTCATTCGCAACAATTTTCACCACTAAACCATAGATGCTGCTCATTACCATCGATCACCCCGTCCTTACTTGTTCCCTCCATAGCAAATAAAGGCGACATACATGGCTAGGTTGTTCCAGGTGTTGGTTTCATATATATATATATATATGGATGAGTTGTGTAGTGAAGCCAACAAGCACAAACGGTTGTGCTATTTCGTAAATAAATTTTGAATCTACTACATCGTTATAGGCTGCACAAGTCCAAGTGAAATATGGTTATTTATTCAGTGAGGCCAACTTTATACTCATCCATTGGTGAGTTAGATCGGGATCATGTACATAAAACCAAATCTCCGGTCATGATTTAACAAGATCCTTCGTACATGGGCGTAACTAATGTTCGTAGACAACTGTTCGTAGATGCAGATGGATTCAATAATTATGAACATTAAATAATGGAGGGTCACGCCCATTCTTCCCTAGGAACCTTACGTACCTTGCTCTATAACTATAAGTGCTTAATCTAAAACAACCAAGACTATAGAATTGCATGCTTTTTCTCAACTTTTGCATCATAGAATGCACACAACACACATCTTCTTTTCTTAGTTGATAATTTTTGTCAACTAGCAAAACATGATTCTTTCCTATAGCCAAAAGGTTGGTACTAAATACTGCTACACTTGCATGGTGGTTCATCTTTACATGTAACTAACCTTACGGTGGAGGGAAATGCTCAAGAATAAGCCAATAAACCGCTTCTCATCGAGGACAAGCCAGATTTCGAGACTTTCCAGCTCACTCTGCCCTTGCAAGTATGTTCGAATCACTAGCTGAGCTACAAATAAGAATGAACATATTGATACGTCTCAAACGTATCTATAATTTCTGATGTTCCATGTTGTTTTGATGCCAATTGCTACATGTTTTCTATACACTTTATAACATTTTTATAGATTTTCTAGGACTAACCTATTGACAAGATGCCACAACGTCAATTCCTGTTTTTAGCTGTTTTTGGTTCCAGAATAGTTGTTCTGGAAATATTCTCGGAACTGGACGAAACAAAATCACAGGGGTCCTATTTTTCTGTCACGTACACGGAGTCCGGAGGAGACCCGGAGGACCGGCACCGGGGTGCCACACCATAGGGTGACGCGGGTCCCCCTAGCCGTGGCACCACATGGTGTGGGACCCTCGGGCACCCACCGACGTTGACCTTTCGCCTATATATTGCCCCCGACGCAAAAACCTTAAATCAATCAGCCTCCATCCACGAAAAGTTCTGTAGCCGCGGCCGCCGTCAACCCTAGTTCGGGGGACATAAATCTCTGTTCTGGCACCCTGCCGGGACGGGGAAGTGCCCACGGGTCCATCTCCATCGACTCCACCGCCATCTCCCTCACCCTTGCTGACTCCCAATATGAGGATGGAGTAGTTCTCCCCCGCGGCTGAGGGATCTACCGGTAGCTATGTGGTTCATCTATCTCTCCCATGGTGTGATCTTTATGTGATCATGAGATTTATAATCTAGTTGAATAAGTAGATGTTACTCTTCATCTATTATGATACTAAAGTGGTTTTATTAATGTGACCTCCGTAGACACCTTGTCCCACGGTGTGAAGGTGATAGTGTGCACACCATGTGTGACTCTTCGGCTAAAGTTTATATAATTTGTGTTGGATATTTCTATGAAATTGTGGTGTTTGTATGGAACCATCTAGTGTGCTCAAGGCGACAGTGTGGGGTTTCCTAGATGAGGAATGCGACTTTAAGGTGTGCTTTTGTATCCTTACGCAATGAATTGATGTTCGTTATCCAACCGGAGATTGGTTCAGAGTAGCATAGTGAAGAGAGGATATTTATGTATTCAATGATGTTATTATTGTTGAGAGTGTCCACTAGTGAAAGTATGACCCCTAGGCCTTGTTTCTAAGCTTTGAAAGTTCTGCTACATGTTTGCTTGCTGCAATTTTTATTTCAGATTACAATTATCACTTATAATCATCTATATTACTTGTATTTCACTATCTCTTCGCCGAACTAGTGCACCTATACAACTGAGAATTGTATTAGGTGTGTTGGGGACACAAGAGACTTCCTGTATCTTAATTGCAAGGTTGATTGAGAAGCATATCTTTGACCTCTACCACACTAAGTTCGATAAACCTTGGGTGATCCACTTAAGGGAAACTTGCTGATGTTCGACAAACCTCTGCACTTGGAGACCCAACACTGTCTACAAGAATAGAAGCGTGCGTAAACATCAAGTTCTTTTCTGGCGCCGCTGCCGGGGAGATAAGGTAAAAGGTACTCACATCCTCTGTCTACTAAGCAATTTTTTTAGTACTGTTGCTAGTGTGTGAGTGCTCGAAGTTATTTCCTTTAGATTCTGCAATTATATCTTTTTTGTTTATTGTTTTTATTTTCACTAGTTGGGCTTAATGGAAAACAACAGAAATATGAGAGAACTTTATAATCTTTATATTGAATTAGGACATGATGGTTCTTGATGTTCTATATATGCTTCTTGATGTTCTCTTATTGTGCTTCAATTCTTAATATTATGTGAGCATCTTCAAAAATCATTTTGCCTAGCTAAAAGGATTTCAAGAAAAGCGCTTTTGGAAGACAACCCATTATATTTTTGCTTTCTGTTTATTTTTGTTTCTTTGAGTCTTGAAAGTTATTATTTCTGTAGCATCTCTCCTTATCCTTTTTATTTCGTTTTTTGTGTGCTGAGTAAAGTCTCTAGTGAAAAATTGATACTAGATTTGGATTTCTGCGTAGGAACAGATTTTTGCTTTCCACTGTTTAATTCGCCATAAATTCCCGAAAAATCGAAACATCCTGAATTTTTTTGTACATGATCCTTATATATTTACGGAACTTTTTAGAGTTCTGAGTTTTATGATTTGAGCAACGTAAGTGCCTCAAAAAATTCGTCTTTACAGACTCTTCTGGTTTTGACAGATTCTGTCTTTTACTTTGCATTCTCTCTTTTACTGTGTGGAATGGATTTCTTTGCTCCACAAAACATTAGTGTTTGTAGCTAATGTTTAGAAAGTATTGGTAATGCTTGTGTCCGTGCAGAACATGTGAGTTTTTGATTATGCACTAACTCTCTAATGAGATTTACTTTGAGTTTGATGTGAAGTACGTTTTCAAGGGTTAAGAGAAGAGGATGATATAATGTGACCAAGAAGAATGAAAAGCCTAAGCTTGGGAATGCGCCCATGGATTATCCCAGCAAACTTCAAGAAGACTCAAGCATCTAGGCATGGTGATGCCCAAGGCATCCCCTTCTTCATCAGCAACTTATCAGGTCACTTCTAGTGAAACTATATTTTTATTCGGTCACATCATATGTATTTTACTTTGATCGTCTGTTTTATTTTATTTTTCTTTTCTTTGATGTAATAAACTTGGTTGGATCCTAGCATTCTTGTGTGGGATAGAGACACACTCCGCTTTTTCATATGAATACTCGTATTCTTAATTTATTTTCTAGCTACTGCAACTCCTTTTAGCTCCTGTTTTTCATGCATATCTTATGGAGAGTTGTTAGTTCTTGTAGAGTAGTATTGTTTCATTGATAAATTATTTGGAGAGTTTTGTTGAAATAAAGTGCTGGTGTTGGAAATAAATAAAATATTGTATGCTTATAACAGTGCAAAGAGAAGCTTGTGTAGACTGTGGATTAGACTTTATCATGTCATGCTAGTTATTATTTTAATGATTAGTAATTATTGATGTAGCATAACTTGTCTCAAATATCCGAGAGTGTTTAATGTGCCATTTAAAGAAATCACGAGTTGTTTTTATCATATCGAAGCATAATATTGCAATATTCTCCTTCGAATGCTTTATTTGGTTGACTTGGCGCATGCTTACACCATGTTATGACTACAAACCAGTCACTTCTAGCATCTATTATCATTTAGTTTTTGACTTGTAATATCATTTATGCTTTGATTAATAAGGTTTTTTTCACTATGCATGATTATGGCCATTATTGCTCTCTTAATTTGTCGCTCCCAGTCTCTTGCTATCCTTCACATGTACTGAGTATGAGCTCTACTCGTGCATCCAACTCCCCAAAACCAATGTATGTCAAATGTGTCCATCATACCTATCTATATGTGGTATTTTACCGCCACTCCAAGTAAATTTCTCATGTGCAACCTTTAAAATATTCAAAATTATACCTGTTTTGTGCCTTGTTTTAGCTCATGAGGATGCAGGTAGATGATCTTTATCTCACTTGTTGATTAGACTTTACACACCTGGACTAGTGGCACATCCGCTTATCCAAATTGATAGAAGAGCTGGCAACGGGGTGCCCATCCCCAAACTTGCTTACTACAAATTCTCTTCACTCTTGTTGCCACTGATTTATCAGTTAAGCAAAGTACATAAGTGTGTAAACAAAAGAGAAGAGGGGTGATCTACTGACCCTAGTAGAAAGGACGTCCTTCAATGGGAGCCGCTCTTGTAAAGTCTAGTTAACTTGTGACGTAATGTATTGTCTGTTTGTTATTCGTTGACATAGACATACACCACTCTCAAAATTGTTTTCAATACCTCTGTTTATAAAATAAAAATCTCTAGCACATGAGTTAATCCCTGCTTCCCTCTGCGAAGGTAATTTCTTTTACTTTTATGCCGAGTCTTCATCTTCTAACTTTATGCACCAATTAAGAGAGCACAGTTGTCATTCTGAGTATAATGTGCATCACTCCCAAAATTTATTATTGATTGATTCATGATATGTTATTACTTGTTCTCAAATTAGTTGTTTCTAGTCATCACTTGAACTTTGAAGGTGTCCTGGCATTTATGTTTTGCTCTTCTTTAAAGGATAAGCGGAATACCACTTGCTATGTTTTCTTTATGCTCGAAACAAACGTATACCTTTCAGTGAATCATTATTCATGATATTTTGTTTGTGTTACTTTTCATGTTGCAACAAAGTTGCTAAGTTACATTGTTGAATTTATATCTTTCATGTCTATGTTTAGAGTACTTTCATCTCAGCTTACAATTCTTTTACAAATACGATGTTCAAGATTTTGTTGGTAGCATGTCACCTCATAAATTATTTTGTTTTTATCGTTTTACCTACTCAAGGACAAGTAGAACTAAGCTTGGGGATGCTTGATACGTCTCAAATGTATCTACAATTTCTGATGTTCCATGCTGTTTTCATGCCAATTGCTACATGTTTTCTATACACTTTATATCATTTTTATGTATTTTCTGGGACTAACCTATTAACAAGATGCCACAACGCTAATTCCTGTTTTCTGTTGTATTTGGTTTTAAAAAAGTTGTTCTGAAAATATTCTCGGAATTGGACGAAAAAAAAATCCCAGGGTTGTATTTTTTTTGTAACATACACTAAGTCTGGAGGAGACCCGGTGGAGGGCACTAGGGTGGCCACACATTTGGGTGGCGCGGGTCCCCCTGACCGCGCCACCACATGGTGTGGACCCCTCGGGTGCACACCGACATCGCTCTTTCGCCTATATATTGCCCCCGACGCAAAAACCCTAAATCAATCAGACTCCATCCACGAAAAGTTCCGTAGCCGCCGTCGTCGTCAACCCTAGTTCGGGGGACAGAAATATATGTTCCGGCACCTTGTCGGGACGGGGAAGTGCCCCCGGAGTCATCTCCATCGTCGTTGCTGACTCCCATGATGAGGAGGGAGTAGTTCTCCCCCGAGACCGAGGGCTCTACCGGTAGCTATGTGGTTCATCTCTCTCTCTCCCATGGTGTGATATTTAAGTGATCATGAGATTTTTAATCAAGTTTAATAGTAGATGTTACTCTTCATCTATTATGCTACTCAAGTGGTTTTTTTAATGTGACCTCCGGAGACACCTTGTCCAACGGTGGGAAGGTGACAGTGTGCGTACCGTGTGTGACTCTTAGGCTAAAGTTTATATAATTTGTGTTGGACATTTCTATGAAATTGTGGTGTTTGTCTGGAACCATCTAGTGTGCTCAAGGTGACAGTGCGAGGTTTCCTAGTTGAGGAATGCGACTTTAAGGTGTGCTTTTGTAGCCCTACGCAACGAATTGGTGTTCGTTATCTAATCGGAGAGTGGTTCAGAGTAGCATAGTGAAGGGAGGATATTTATGTATTCAATTATGTTATTATTGTTGAGAGTGTCCACTAGTGAAAGTATGATCCACATGTCTTGTTTCTAAGCATTGAAACACCCTTTACAACTAGTTCTGCTATATGTTTGCCTGCTGCCATTTTTATTTCAGATTGGAATTATCACTTCTAATCATCCGTATTACTTGTATTTCACTATCTCTTCGCCGAACTAGTGCACTTATACAACTGACAATTGTATTAGGTGTGTTGGGGACACAAGAGAGCTCTTGTATCTTAATTGTAGGGTTGATTGAGAGGGATGACCTCTACCACACTGAGTCGATAAATCTTGGGTGATCCACTTAAGTGAAACTTGCTGCTGTTCTACAAACCTCTGCACTTGGAGGCACAACACTGTCTACAAGAATAGAAGCGTGCGTAGACGTCACATATCATATATCCTCTTCGCATATTCGTAAAAAGCTAACCTAGCACTTATATATATGAATTAGAGATCCTTCTTGTGTCTTTGCAGATGGCGAGAGTGACTTATTTTGCTGAATAAGAATGCCTATTTACTAGCTTTGTCCAGATTTTCATGTATGATTACGATCATGTAGTTGTAGTATGTTCTAGCACTAGGTAGTGACCTGTCACAATGTTTTATCAATTCGGGCCGTTTTCAAGTACCTTGAAGTAACTTTTGGTTTTATTGGGTATCTTTATTGCTATGTTCTATACTTTCATCTGATTTACCTTGTTTGGTTAATGAGAACGCATACCTCTTCATCCATTGTCGTTGTCAATTTAGTATCCTACTCATTGTCATAGAATACACTGCACCACACCATGTAATACAACCAATAGTGTGGAGAAAGATGACCTAATAGCCCATGGGGCAGAGTGCTTCTCATAGGCATATCCATACAATCATCCATGAGTTATGTACCATCCGTAATAGTGTGATGTCAGTTGTCTATAAATATAGCACATTTGCTTTAAAAAAATAAATAGAGAGAAAACATGTGACCGTAGTTTTGCAGATCGTCTGTCTCATTCTTACATACATCTTATAGAAGGTATTTTTGCTATAGAAACACGTGCCAATATCATACACGTGCAAACAATAGAGTTGTACGTGTATGAACCATATCGGAGACAAGTAATCGTGGAGGACTCAAAGCCCTGATGGCGCTATCCACATGCCGATTGTGGGATGATTCTGGTGTCCCGTTTTGTCTTCTTCGCTCGCTGGTTTTGTCGGACCCTCGGGTATCCCCCATGTCTAGAGGTGCATTAGCAGCGGCCTACCGCGAACTGGAGGTCATCCCCATCTTCAGCGTCAGCGGCCAATCTCGACCTGGAGCTCCTCATCCTCATCTCTGCCTGCAGCGGCCTACTGCGATCTAGAGCTCCTCATCTCCGTCTCCGGCGGTAGAGGCAACGGAGCCTCGGACCCAAGAGATGACGACGGTCCACATCCCCTTCCCCGTCTCGCGCCGCCAGCATCGAGGAATATGAGTCGAATGCATCTGGGGGCCTCCTCGCCGCCAACGTCCACTGAACAGTCGCTCTACCGTCCTTGCGCTCGCGCCTCTGGCCTCAACAAGTCTTCGGCCCTGAACTTCACGAGATGAATTGAGGACCTACACGACCCCCCATGCCCTTGCTCTTTGTCGGCGAGACCGAGACCCCCTATGGAGACCTCGCCCGTGTCTGAATCTCTCTGGCGCACAGGTACGATACGGGTGTTTCTGTCGTCTCCTTTTTCTATTAGATCATCTCTAGTAAACTCCCCATCCAGCGCGGTCCTTTAAAAATAATCGTTGTTTTGCGATTTTGGGCAAAAAAAGTGGCTATAACAGGCGCATGAAAGCCCGACGGCCCGTAATTTTTTTTAAGGTGCATGAGAAATCCCACCGCGGAACCTTTATCAAAGAGGGGCGGGAGGTCGACCCGATCGCACCCTGTATCCCTATTTTTCTTTCACGGGAGGGAAAAATCAGCTCGTCGTTCTCTTTTCCCGTTTCCGCCGCCGCCGATGATCTCTCTTCCCCGACCCTGGCCGGCGCCCCCAGGTCGTGCGAATCCGGCATGGACGCCTCCGACCCCTCCCTGGTCACCGTCTCCGTCACGGTTGCGCCACCATCGCACCCAAACCGGACGGCCGCCGCGGCGGAGGCCGTCCCTCGGTGGTTTCCCGGAAGAGGCAAGGGAACATCGTCGTGTAGGGTGGTGGTCCAGGTGTCCATTCTGCAGCCGGAGCTGTGTCGATGCGGGCCGGGCTGCAACCACCGATTCCACTCGCGTCGATCTCGACGCGCCCGTACCGAAGAAACCACGGCAGACAGCGATTAAGCGAAAGAAGATCTCCCAATCGAAGGGGAATGGGGCCGTGACGACACCACCGACTTCAACGGCAACACAAGGGAAAACCGCGACGGCAGCAGCAACGGAAGTTCTCTCCCCTACCACCAGCGCCCCTCAGGTGTTCGACGAATCATGTGAAAGGTATGCCCATTTCTCCTAGTGCCCAATTTGTTGTTCTATAGTAGCACGGATAATTTAGTTGCAAATTCGTAGTTCGTACGAGAAGTCCCTCAGCGAGAATACCATTGATGTCGATATTGTCCGCTCGGCTCATACAGTGAGTTGGAGAGCGGTGTAGAATGTGGAGGCGAGGATGATGACTTGGAGGAATTTGACGCAGGGGCGTGCTACGCCCTGATGGTGCCATAAATTCTTGATGCTTGTGATGGCGTGTTGGGAATCCAAAGAGGAGGGTGTGATGAGTGCAGCGGTAAGAATTTCCCTCAGTTAAGAACCAAGGTTATCAATCTAGTAGGAGGAAGAGGATCTTGGGAAGGTTGATGCCACTGACGATGGTGATGGCGCCTCACCGGTGTGAGCAACCACGTGGAACCTGCACACAACACAACCAGAATACTTTGTCCCAACGGTACAGTGAGGTTGTCAATCTCACCGGTCTTGCTGAAAACAAAGATTAGACGTATTGTGTGGAAAATGGTGTATGCTTGCAGTAAGTAAGTAAAGCAGGAAATTGTTGCGGTTTGTTTAATAGTGTGGAAAATGGACCAGGGTTCATAGGTTCACCAGTGGTGTCTCTCCATAAAGATAACATGCTGGGTGAACAAATTACAGTTGGGCAATTGACAAATAGAGGTTGCACCGTAGTGCACATTATAACATGATGACTACTATGATATTTAGTGCGGGCATTACAACAAAATACATAGACCGAAATCCATATGCATCTATGACTAATAATCCACCCTCAGGTTATCATGCGAACCCCCTTAGGTATTAAGTTGCAAGCAACAGATAACTGAATTAAACAATGTGTGTAATGTAAGCAATGATTGTACACGCGGGCACTCACACCGCTGTTTCTCCCTAGTGGCAACAACACGTCCTCCCCCGTCACGTTTCTGTCACTCGAGCATAGGCGAAAAGGAGGCACGAACCCACTATCTAGCATAAATACTCCCTCTTAGAGTTACTAGCAACTACTTGGCCAGAGAAACCACTAGCAACGGAAAGCATGCAAGATCACAAATAACATATGAAATAAATACTATAATCAACTTTGCATAAGTTCAATATTCATCGGATCCCAGCAAACACAGCATATAGAATTACATAAGATCAATCTCGATCATGATAGACAGCTCATGAGATCTAAACATGGAGGCATATGAGGAGAAGACAACCATCTAGCTACTGCTATGGACCCGTAGTCCAGGGATGAACTACTCACGCATCACTCCGGAGGCAGGCATGGTGATGTAGAAGCCTCCGGTGATGATTTCTTCTCCGACAGGGTGCCGGGAGACAGCTCCAAAACCCCCTGATCTAGGGTTGAAGACGACGACGCCTACGGAACTTTTTGGGGATTTTTGATGAGGTGTCTAGGGTTTTCCATACGGGGGGATTAAATAGGCAAAAGGGCAAAGGCGATGGAGACCTAGGGGCTCCACACCCATAGCTGGCGCAACCAGGGGGAGGCCGTGCCACCCTATGGTGTGGCCCCCCTGGTGCCCGTCTTCTACTCTCCTTCGGTCTTCTGGATGCTTCCGGGGAAAATAGGCACTTCGGGCTTTGTGGGGTCCAATTCCGAGAATCTTTCCAGAACAACTTTTGTGAAACCAGAAACAACATAAAACAGGGAACTGGCACTTGGCATCTTGTTAATAGGTTAATCCCGGAAAACGTATAAAAATGCTATAAATAAGGGAGAAAACATGTAGCAATTGGCATAATATGGTCATGGAGCATCAGAAATTATAGATACGTTGGAGACGTATCAAGCATCCCCAATCTTAGTTCCTACTCGTCCTCGAGTAGGTAAACGATAAAACACAATAATTTCTGAGGTGACATGCTACTATCATAAACTTGATCATTATAATATAAAAGCATATGTATGCTGAGATCATAGAACTTCAAACACAAACATGATAAATAGAACTTTAATAATAAAGCATAGCAATCACTTTGCATCATGAAGAGTATCTTAAATAAAGGATCATGGATAATAATGCAAACAAAGATAAACGTTTGTTTCTGGTATAGAGAAAGCATGGCAAAGTGGTATTTCGCTAGTCCTTAAGAGTGGGACAAAACATAAATGCCAGGACACTTTCAAAGTTCATGAGGAAGACTAGAACAAATAATTTAAGAACAAATAATATCACATCACAAAGTAATTATTGATGTTTATGGGATAAATGCACATAGAACTCAAAATGGCAAAAATGCTCTCTCAAGTGTGCATAAAGTTAGAAGATGGAGACTCAACATATAAGTAAAAGAAAGGCCCTTCGCAGAGGGAAGCATGGATCACTCATGTGCTACAGATTTTTATTTTATTAAACAAAGCTATTAAAGGTTTGACACTCCTCCCATCCATCTTTCAGAAACCATGGCTAACTGAATCCTCGAATGCCTGCCAACAATCACATACCGTGGAGGAGTGTCTATATTTTAGGAGAGGTGTATGTTAATATCAACGAATGGTAAACATACAATATAGTATGTCATAAGCCGACTGGATTCACAAGAGCGGCTCCCATAGTGAAGTACGCAACTGGTGTAGAAGGTCACCCCTGTTTCTCTTTTGTTTACACAATTATGCTTTGACTGATAAATCGGGGGCAAAAATAGTGAAGAGAATTTGTTTGTATTAATTTGGGGCTGAGCACCCCGCTGCTAGCTCTTCTATCATTTCGATAAGAAGATGAAGCCACTAGTCCAGGGTGTGAAATCCAATCAACAAGTGAGATAAAGATTCTCTATTGACGTCCTCATGAGCAAAAACAGGAACACAAAACAGGAGTAAGTTTGAAGGTTTTAAAGGTAACACATGAGCAATTTACTTGGAGTGGAAGTCAAATACCACATGTAGGTAGGTATGGTGTACACAATGGGAAAACTTTGGTTTAAAGAGTTTAGATGGACGAGTAGAATTCCATACACAGTACAGGTGGAGGCTTAGCAAAAGACTGGGAGCGACAAATCAAGAGAGCATAAGAGCCATAATCATGCACATCGACATAAGCATAATTAATTAAAGCATAATAGGTATCACAAGTTCAAAAACTAAGTGGTCATGGAGGCTATTCATGACTGGTTTGTAGTCATAAACATGGTGTGAGCATGCGCCAAGTCACCCAAATAAAACATTCGAAAGAGAATACCATATATTGATGCTTTACTATGACAATAACAACTCATGAATCTTTAAAGACATATTAAACACTCTCAGCTATTTAAGGCTATTCATGCTACTAAATAACCACAAGGATTTAAAACTAAAATAACATTTAGCATGGCATGAAAGTTTCTAGCCACAGTCTATACAAGCTTCTACTAACACTGTTATAAATTCTACATCAAGCACCAGTTTTCTTTTCCCAACAAGCACCATACAAGATATTTTTTTAACAAAAATACTATTTATGATACAAGAAGCAAACATGAGAGTACTCATATAACACTAATAAAACTAATAGCTCTAATAAGAGATGCATGCAAAAGAGGAGCTAAATAAATGCAGCAGCCAGACAGAGATTAAGAATACAACGTATTCTCATGAAAAAGCGGAGCGTGTCACCCTCCAATAAAAGAATGCTGGGGTACAAACAAGATTATTGAAAAAATAAAATAAAACTTAAAGCAAAATAAAAGACGCTCCAAGTAAAGCACATAAGGTGTGACCGAATAAAAATATAGTTTCACTAGAAGTGACCTGTTAATTTGTTGATGAAGAAGGGGATGCCTTGGGCATGCCCAAGCTTAGACGCTTGAGTCTTCTTGGAATTTTATGGGATGTAACACCGGGGAATCCCCAAGCTTAAGCTCTTCACTCTTCTTTATCACATCATATCATCCTCTTCTCTTGACCCTTGAAAACTTCCTTCACACCAAAATTCTCACAATCTTCATCAGCAACGTTAGTGCAATCGAAATAATAAATTCACATGGTTCAATTTCAACACAATACTAGCACTCAAAAACACATTATCTACTGTCACAACTTATTTTAAAACTCTTTTTCTTAAAAGAGCACCAAAAGAAAGAGATTAAGATGCAAATGCAATTATTGGCAAAAATCTGTCAAAACAGAACACAAGGTAAAGATCGATTATTTAGAAAATCTTCTGTTGCTCAAATAAAAAAGTGTTAAACTAAGAAAAGTTGACTATATAGCCCAGGATTAAGCACAAAAAAAATTAGGTCATTTTGAAATTTCTGTGATTTTGATACGTATTTAACAGTGGATAGGAGAAATCTGTTTCCTGCACAGAAATCCGAAATATAGTCTCAACTTTCCACTAGAGGATTTACTTGGATCAACAAAAACACAAAATAAAAGATACAGAGGGGTTGCTATGGAAATAAAAAACACCCAGGTGCAAAGCACACAAAAAAAACAAAGGAAAACTGATTGAAAACAGAGAAATAAAACGGGTTGTCTCCCGGTAGCGCTTTTCTTTAACGCCTTTCAGCTAGGCATAGAAAGCCACTCAAGTATTTTCAAGCGAAGAAAGAATATCTATAACTTACCCTAAACCATTATTTGCAGCAATAGGTACTCTATATGTTTTTGAAGATTCAACATGGGGGTCACTCTTAATTTCATTAATTGTTTTAGCAATTTTCAACACATATTGAGATTTGGGTTTAGTTATCTTGGGAACATACATGAATATTTGCTCCTTTCCCACAAAGGCTTTCTACTTTTTTGAATTTAAGAGATGAAAAGGTTGAGCTTAAAGTTCCCATAGCATCCTCTAGTTTACCAATCCTAAAATTTTGATTATCATGAGTGTTGCTAGCTTGTAGAGCAGTGATTCTTTTATCAATAGTAATTATTGATTCATTAACCTTGCTAGCATTATCAAGGAAAATTGATAAGTTCATTTCCAAAGAGTTTAGTTTATTAATAACATCCTCCAAAGTGACCTCAGTTTTAACAGTTGTAACGGGGGGGGGGGGGGTTGTTCCTACTAAACTTTCAATCAAATTGCAGGGTTCCAAGGCAGGAGTTCCTAGAAAATTTCCACCCGTAAGAGTATCTAACACATGCCTATACCAGCCAGAAATACCAACATAAAAGTTCCTCAGGAGTATCAAGGTAGAATTTTTTTTACATTTATTATGAGCATCGCTTATTCTATACCAAGCATCTTTTAAACTCTCTCCCCCTGTTGCCTAAAAGAACGAACCCGAACTTCCGGAATACTCATTCTAGTGAAATAAAAGCAAGCAAATAAATAACAGCTATAAAGTAAACTATTTTGTGTGTGTGTTTTTAATATAGAGAAGAAAAACAAGACAAAAATAAAAACAAGACAATAGAAAAAATAAAGAGGTTGACAGTGAGAGAATCCCCTTTCCAAAAGACTTCTTCCTCCCCGGCAACGGCGCCAAAAATTCTTTTGCTACGCCCTGATGGTGCCAGAAATTCTTGATGATTGTGATGGCGTGTTGGGAACCAAAGAGGAGGATGTGATGAGTGCAGCGGTAAGAATTTCACTCAGTTAGGAACCAAGGTTATCAATCAAGTAGGAGGAAGAGGATCTCGAGAAGGTTTATGCCACTCATGGTGGTGATGGCGCCTCACCGGTGTCAGCAACAACGTGGAACCTGCACACAACACAACCAGAATACTTTGTCACAACGGTACAGTGAGGTTGTCAATCTCACCGGTCTTGCTGAAAACAAAGATTAGACGTATAGTGTGGAACATGGTGTATGCTTGCAATAAGTAAAGAAAGCAGGAAATTTTTGTGGTTTGTTTAATAGTGTGGAAAATGGACCGGGGTTCATAGGTTCACTAGTGGTGTCTCTCCATAAAGATAACATGCTGGGTGAACAAATTACAGCTGGGCAATTGATAAATAGAGATTGCACCGTAGTGCACATTATAACATAATGACTACTATGATATTTAGTGCGGGCATTACAACAAAATACATAGACCGAAATCCATCTGCATCTATGACTAATAATTCACCCTCTGGTTATCGTCCGACCCCCCTTAGGTATTAAGTTGCAAGCAACAGATAACTGCATTAAAAAATGTGTGTAATGTAAGCAATGATTGTACACGCGGGCACTCACACCACTGTTTTCTCCCTAGTGGCAACAACACATGCTCCCCCGTCACGTTTCTGTCACTCGAGCACAGGCGAAAAGGAGGCATGAACCCACTATCTAGCGTAAATACTCCCTCTTGGATTCACTAGCAACTACTTGGCTAGAGCAACCACTAGCAACGGAAAGCATGCAAGATCACAAATAAAATATGCAATAAAGACTATAATCAACTTGGTATAAGTTCAATATTCACCGGATCCCAGCAAACACAGCATATAGAATTACATAAGATCAATCTCGATCATGATAGGCAGCTCACGAGATCTAAACATGGAGGCATATGAGGAGAAGACAACCATCTAGCTACTGCTATGGACCCGTAGTCCAGGAATGAACTACTCACGCATCACTCCGGAGGCAGGCATGTTGATGTAGAAGACTCCGGTGATGATTTCCTCTCCGGAAGGGTGCCGGGAGACAGCTCCAGAACCTCCCTAATCTAGGGTTGAAGACGACGGCGGTTGCGGAACTTTTTGTTGGTTTTTGACCAGGTGTCTAGGGTTTTCCATCCGGGGGTGTTAAATAGGTGAAAGGGCAAAGGCGGTGGAGGCCTTGGGTCCCCACACCCATAGCTGGCGCGGCCAGGGGAGGCCGCGCCACCCTATGGTGTGGACCCCCTGGTGCCCATCTCCGACTCTCCTTCGGTCTTCTGGATGCTTCCGAGGAAAATAGGCACTTCGGGGTTTGTGGGGTCCAATTCCGAGAATGTTTCCAGAACAACTTTTCTGAAACAAAAAACAACAGAAAACAGGGAACTGGCACTTGGCATCTTGTTAATAGGTTAGTCCCAGAAAACGTGTAAAAATGCTATAAATAAGGGAGAAAACATGTAACAATTGGCATAATATGATCACGGAGCATAAGAAACTATAGATACGTTGGAGACGTATCAAGGCGTACGCAGTATCTTCTTTCATTTGCAAGAGGCCAAAGAGCTACACCGTTTTGGAGGATGGGATTTTGACCAAGGCGTGGGAGAGCGTGACACTTGACGCCTCCACCGACGCGGACCAAAACGGAAAAAGGTATTGGCAACGAATTCAAGGCAAATTCTTCAAGTTAATGCCCGAGATACCGGGGGTGGAGAAGAATCCCCGCAGCTTTAGGTCTCTCCAAGGATGACGGGATACTCTCAAGACGTCATGTAACCGTTGGTGTGGATGTTTGGAGAAGGTGTACAACGCGCCTCCTAGTAGAACCAATGAGGCTGTTTGAGTTAGTTTCGTTGATAATTTGAACGGGTGGCCAATTGTTCCATGTGATGTACATTGACATTTGTGTTGGTTGTAGGAAAAAATTGCTATGTCAAGGTACAAGGAAATTCCCTCCTCCAAAGGAAAGGCATTTGCATACATGCATTGTTGGGAATTACTCAAGAAGAGTGAGAAGTGGAAGGTGACTGCACATCCACTTTACTGTCTTTTCTATATCTTTCACGAAGAAAACCGTTGCATAAAATTTTCTCACCACATCAGCATTGTAGGCTTGTTAAAATTCCATGATCTTCCAAACACCAATGGTTTCATAGAGGGAAATGAGATTTTCAAACCGATAAGCGTAGCTCCTAATGTACTCAAAGCCCAGGTGCTTCTGACTCACAACCTCCGTGCTCTTCTTTTGAATGACAACTTCAAACACTCTAGCTTGATGTTTGTTCCAAAAACGGGTATCGACTAGCTTCTCTCTTGGTGATAAATAAGGGTATTCCTTCATTCTAGCCTCATTCCATTCATGCAAACCCATAGTCATGTAATCTTTATCCTTCACCTTCTTGCCCTTTGAAGTAGTTTCCTTCATTGCTTTAGTCTTCACATATAGTACCAGAGACATCATCCTTGCATTTTGTGCTCCTTGTCACTAACAATATAGATAACAAAGTGTTATTCCATTGTGGATATAGAATGTGGCAGCAAGAAATCATTCAAACAAAAATGTCGTTAAAACTCAAAATATTTACTTCACTCCATAGTTGGTTTCCGATATTTTGACAAACCCTTCCAATGAAAATTAAGATATCTCAATTATAATATGAATGAGAAAATTTACACAAATAATATGAACTTAATATCCAATTTTTTATAGGGATATTTAATTATGTGCCCCTGATTACTTAGTCTTTCTCGTTCTTCCCCACACTCTAAACTTTTGCTCAATTTTCCCCATTCTCTTAGCTGAAACTCTCGCAAAAGTTGATAACTGGCGTTTGTCGTCCATTCAATGCATTGACCATCAACTTATGAGTTTGTGCCGAGTGGGGCCGGGTCCTCCTTTGATCGTTGCATGCCTAGTGGGACCACAAGGAGACATTAAGCGAGCTTGTCAGAAGCTGAAACAGATGGACACTACCACATCGCGCAGCCTCGTTCCCTCTGTCGCCGCCCCATCCCCTCCGCCGCCGTTGTGCCACGTTTGCCGCTGCCCCATCCCCTCCGCTGCATTCTCCGGCACATCTACCCCACCACACCATCTCTAAAGCCATGTTGATCTAGGACCCCCAGAATGCTCTCAGCAATGGAGAGGATTGGGTCGAATCAACGGCAAATACTTCATGGATTGGACCCGGGTAAGCAATGTTTCCCCTTGAATTGGTGTTCTAGCTTGTAAGTAAGGCCGTATTTGACATTTTTTAGCTTCAATCGTTCAAATTTCTCTCCTCTTTCCCGTGCCTAACTTCAGCCGTATGTTTGAACTAAATAGGATTGATCCTGTGCTGGCTTTCCGACTGGTGGTTAGAATGGAAACTAGTGTGCTTTGTGGTACTAAACCGCATTTTCTTCATTCATTTTTCTATCAGGTTGTGATAGGAACAAACATTTGCTTCAGGGATTTTCTCACTACCCTCCGTTCAGCCTATCCGTGGAGCGATGTCGATGTTGTTGAATTGAGTTACTTCAGCAGTACCGAGCAAAGATTGCTCCCACTAACTTGTGACAAGCATCTCTGGTTGTTTTGTACTCTGAATGCTGGTATCCGTTCCGATAAACTTCGTATCGACGTGCTTCAGCCACGCTTAGAACCAGTCAAGGGGAAGGGTGTTCAGCAATCATCTGTCTCTGCTAATAGCCACCACCCCGGGACTCCTTGTAGGTCAAGACCAAATAAAGCGAGTAGTTTGTCGAGCCACAACATGTCTGCTACTGAATGTGCTGCTGGTAGTGTTGCTGCTTCTCCTGTACCTGTATGGTTGTTGTAGAAGAAGATGCGGAACCTTACGAGGAAGTGCCTCGAAATGATGATGAAGACGAGATGATGTACCCTGAACTGGTAGATAGAGCCAGTCAGCAAGCAGTGGATGATGAATATCCGGAGGAACCCATGAGCCGAGCTAGGTTTGATGACACTGACGATGAAGAGGATGTGGAGAACAATGACAACTTAATTTTGGATGAATACGATGGTGAATACGTTCCAACAATTGAGTGATACATGGAGAATCCTGAGCTTACTGAAGACACCATATTCCAATCGATGGTGGACTGTCGGAATGGAGTAACTACATATTGCATTCTTACTGAAAATTCCTATAAGATTAAAAGGAGTGAGCCAAGAAGGTTCACAGTTTATTGTCCATATGATAGGTGTATGTGGAGGTTGCATGCATTCCGTATGCTATAGAGCAAACTGATTTAGGTCCTCCAAGTTGATTGATTATTTTATTTCAGATCATTGAGTAATGTTTCTTATCCCTTATTGTTTACCCTTTATTTTGTTCACATAAAGAAAAACCCACACAAGCACACATGTCCACCTGGAGGGGGAGGGGGGAAGGACAAAAAATCCAAACTAGCAAAAACTCGATGGGTGGCAGATGCAATATTGGATTGGCTGAGGGAAAAACCTGGTCTTGGTCCAACAACACTCCAAGAGAAGCTTTTTGAGAAGTATAAGATTGTAATTCCTTACATGAGGATTTTCAATGCTAAAGAAATGGCTCTTGAAAGGATTAATGGGCAATGGAATGAATTTTTTCAGTTGCTTTACACCTTTAAAGCTGAAATGGAGATGGCTAGACGAGGTAGTGTTGTAGAAATTGACAAGCATACAATTCCATTCAAAATAAAAGGGAAGTCGTTTGAGAAGGAGTGCTTCAGAAGGGCTTTTGTATGTTTCAATGCTTGTTGGCAGGGGTTTCTTGATGGATACAGACCTTATTTGTCTGTAGATGCTACCCATTTGACTGGAATATGGATAGGACATCTAGTGGCAGCTTCTGTAGTTGATGGACATAACCGGCTATTCCTAGTTGCCTTTGGTGTTTGGGAGGAAGAGTCCGAGGAAAGTTGGGTCTGGTTTCTGCAGCAGTTGCGCAACATTATAGGAACACCCCCAGGTTTAGCTATACATATAGATGCTTGCAAAGGTCTAGAGAGTGTAGTAGAAATTTTATTCCCTGGAGTGGCTCATAGGGAATGTATGCGGCACCTAGCGCAAAATTTTAAAAAGAAGTTCAAAGCAAAAGTGTTTGATGAGAACTTATGGCCAGCATCATACACATGCAGCGAAAGGAAGCATGCGCACCATTTGAGAGTGTTGTATGCTCAGAAGCATCCAGAGGTGAAGGAGTATATGGAAAGGTGTGGTCAAGAAGAAAATTCAACACCATATGCAAAGTAGACTATGTGACCAATAATCTTGCAGAATGCTTCAATATAAAGTTCAAGTCAGTGAAGGGTTATTTGGTTTGGCAAGCATTTGACAAGATGAGGCACATGATCATGGTAAACATGGCTCTTCGCAAAAGAATTGCTGAAACACATTATGTTGGGCATGTTATACTCCCATCACTGATTAAGGAATTGCATCACAAGGCGAGAGGACTGAAGATGAGATGCATTCGATCGTTGACATACGAGTCTAAGGTAGCATACGCTGACAATAAAAATAGGGAAATGGAGGTATCCAGCGAACCTAGCCACTAGGGAGTGCAGTTGTAGGTAATGACGGATTCGTGGGAAGCCATGCATACATGCTCTACATCTGATGACTCTGATTGGGGGTGAAGTTGATCAGTATTGCTCTGAGTATTTCTCTGTTGCTAAATTTAAGGCTGCTTATGCTCACAATGTGTATGCACTCGTGGGAAAAGACCAAAGGAACATAGTAGATGTAGGGTTCAAACTCCACTCTCCTTTACTGACTAGACCACTAGGAAGACCAAGAAAAAACAGGTACAAAGCAGGTGAAGAGGGCCGTGTACCAAAAAAGAGGGCGTGCAAAAAATGTGGAATGCTAGGGCACATTGCTAGGATTTGTTCCAATCCAGTGGATGCATCATCTGGAGAATAGGACCGATGGACAACAGCAAATGCAGAGGAGAATGCATCAGCAATGAAGATTGAAAATGGAGGATACCATGCATCAGCAATTGAGTCTGAAGATGCACTCCTCGTTGAAGCAACACCTTGGTATGTGTGTGCATTCCCTTTTTATGCATTTTATTCTCTTTTCTCCATATGTGTTATAATTTTATTTGTCGGCACTAGGATAAATGGAGGTAGAGGGAAGAAAAGGTGTAGAGAGGAAGCTATAAGAGAAGGAGAGGATAGAGCCCAAGAAAATGAAGTTCAGTCATCATTGGATGGCTTAGAATTTTAATCAATGGCTCTTGTTGGTTTTCAAGCTATAAGAGAAGAAGAGGACAAAGTAATTGTACCCGTTGTTCCTTTAAGGATTAATGAACACACGGATGACCGTCAACTTGTCGTCAAGTGCTCGCCGAGTGGAATGACTCCGTCGCCACCTCCAAGGCCACAACCCCAAGGGAAGATCAGAAGGAACAAGATGATTCCAAAGAGTAATCCAGCTAGGGAAACCCGGAGCAAGACGGTGAAGCCATTTGCTCACACAAGGAGCAGGCCAAAGATTTGAATTTTAACTACGAAACTGAATTTGGTGGATTTGTAGTTAGGTGTTTGTGTTGTCAACTTGAGATCTTGTGATAACTTATAAGTCTTAATAATATTGTTTGTGCTTTGGTATCATATGTGAGGCATAATGCATATTTGAAACAAAGGTTGAATTTGAAGCAATATTTGAATTTGGAAGAAAATTAAAATTTGAGCCAAAGTTGAAGTTGTACAAAACTTCCAAGCCTGTTGCTCTTTGGTACTTGGTTGAGCTAAAGTTGAGCTTTCACCAACATTTGAACCCCCCCCCCCCAATATTTGAAGCTGATCAATCCGAAGGAGAAACGTGCTACAAATAAGCTCTGAATCTAGGATAAACAACCCCATTTCTAATCAAGTTTTTTTCGGCCTTCTCTAAATAAGACAATATTTTTTAGGTGACACATATTCCATCTAAATAGTGTCCAATCGAAGTCTCACTATTTATTGAAATTAATTTCCATATTATTTATTTTTTGAAAAAAATGCTTTTAATTGAAAACCACTAAAACACACGTTTGAGATATGAAAATGTAAAAGTAAGTTCAGAATCGTATTATTCACTCCCAGAGGAAGCATTGTTGATTTTTTTTTGATTTTTTTGAATTTTTTTAAAACCGAACCCCTCCTTCACTCTCCATCGATCTCTAAACAGGTATATACACGATTGTTCATTTGGGAGAAGATTTTTTCATGAAAATGTCTTGACACCGAGTTTATTTTTTTTTTCTCATAACCATGTCACATATGAGGGCTATGTGAGCTTATAGTGCATTTTTTAATTTTTTTAATTAGTTATGGTCATTTTAAACCTGATTTTGATGGCTCGCTTGTGAAAATGATTTTTCTTGAAAATGTTCCTATAGCATGTTTATATATTTTTTCTAGTAACTATATCTTATAAGCTGGCAAACTACGCTTCATATCCATTTTTTGATTTTTTTTGGAATTAGTTAAGCTCATTTGAAGTTCTGTCATACCCTAATAACCCCAAAACCCCAAAACCCCGATAACCTTGTAACCCCAAAACCCTAGCGCCGAACGTCAGCCATCTGATCATACTGTACTGCCAATGCCAGCCGTAAGATCTGACCTTCTAGAAGGAGTTCTAGGGACAGGCCCGCGCGCCGTCTCCGCGCCGTTGGATGGCGTCGACGATTGAGATCAAAGTTCAGTCTTCTAGAAGGGAGGGCGATCTGTAGGAGGATGGTTCTAAATCCTGATTGGCCGCGCCGTTGTTTTCCACTGACACATCAACACAAGTACACAACACACAACAACCCGTGTCCTCCTCCACCCATCGACACAGTCACACAGCAACCCGTGCTCGCCTCCCCTTTGGATCTGGGTGATAGTGAACTTCTTCTTCCTCTCCGGCAAAATGTCGACCTCCACTTCATCCTCCCGCCCCTCGTGGCCTACGTATGGTCCAGTGCCGATGCATAGGTGTCCGGACTTCCCATGCACCGTGCCACTGAAAGAGTGGATTTCGAAGGAGGAGAAAAATGGAAACTTTGGGCGCGAGTCGTCAGATGCGAGAGCAGGACGGAGGGGCAGGTAGATCTTGGTTTCTCTCGCATCCTTTAGCTCTAAATTTTTTGTTTCCAGATCTGGGTTCTCTTCTTGCATCCATGGAGTTGGGATTTATGCTTCATTATTTTGTTTTAGATCGTGAAAAAATGCAATCATTTCGAGTGGATGGATGAGTATATGGAGAGGCTTCAAAGTCAGGACTTGATTGATTTAAAGGGGGCTCCAACCCTCGAGCTCAATCTGCCTCCATCCGTGAAGAACATGGGGAATGCAGAGTTGAAGGGTACTTCGACAGTGGAGGATGCAGATCTGAAGGGTGAATTGAAGAAGATGAACAAGAACTTGAAGCGGACGATTCAAGTGATGTAGCAAGAAAATATGATAGCTTTAGGTTTCTATTTTTGCATTGTTGCTGTAGGATTTGTTTACCTGCCGGTTGATGTCTACGCACACTTCTATTATTGTAGTCAGTGTTGGGCCTCCAAGTGCAGAGGTTTCTAGAACAACAGCAAGTTTCCCTTAAGTGGACTACCCGAGGTTTATCTAACTCGGAGAGGAA